>JASTWQ010000091.1:0-703425 GCA_035220615.1 Leptothorax acervorum
CCCCTAGTGGCGAGGAAGCAACTATTGGCAACCATCACATACGAAAACGTACAATAAAGTAGGAATTTTATTTACCGATTTCCGAAAATACATGTAGGTAGGTATAATTTTTCATTTGCACTTCTCGTTTCTGATATATCTATTTGGTTTCATCTTACTTTGTTATGTATAAATATATTCTTTATTTGAATATTTATTTTTTTATATTACATTCTTTTATACATATATTACATTTAGATATAAAAATGTTACATATGTAACGCTGTCGCATCATGTTACCCAAAGAATTAAGATTAAAGGATTTATTCTTATAATTAAGACGTCTTAAAATTTTTTAGGCGTTTTATAATTTTAAAAAGACTTGCTTGCTAAATCGGTTTATAAACAATTTAATATTTACGTAACTTTTATAACAATTAATCTATCTAGCTGTTATAAGAGAGATCAGTTTTGCCGTTAGCAAAGCTATGTAAGTATTAAATCATTGGTATATATTTGATAATTCCAGTAATTCTATCTTGTAATCTTCTTCTTGATAAAAATGCGTACACTTGTCCAAATATTTATTTTTCTACACACATGTTTTATAGATATAAAGATATATGTTACATATGTAGCGCATATGTTAGACAACATTTTTAAATATTCTCTAATATTAACGTCGAATTACATATCTCGTCGCATGACCGCGCGACTGATTTTCGCCGTTCGCCGTTCGCGCGGTTCGCGTCGACTCACGAAACGAACACGCCCGAAGCGCGTCGAACACATCCGAAGCGCTGACCGTCGCGCGACGCACGACTCGCCACGGTTCGAGATCGAATGAGGTAAAAACAGTGTTAATATATGTGCCGAATATTCTGTTTCTTGTGTTTCGACAAAAGGTTATCGCACGCAGGGGTGAGAAGACAATCGGAATATTATCAGACTATAGTTAGCGTGTTTCGTCGCGAGTTATTTAACGGACGACGATTGCATCTCTGTTCGGTCGTGCACGACTATGCGAATATGCGAACATGCGAATATGCGACTATGCGAATATGCGAACATGCGAATATGCGACTATGCGAATATGCAAACATGCGAATATACGACTATACGAATACACAAATATACAAATATGCGAATATACGAATATACGAATATGCGAGCAAGCGAATGATCTAATAACAATATCACGCTTCCATACGCACACATACACGCTGACACACGGTCACACAAGCACACCTATAAAGATCTTTACTAACATTATACCAAGATTCCGCATTAAAGAAAGCGACCGCGTCAAAGCATAGCGGCATCTCTAATCGGCGTCCTTTGACGGAAGGATCTGAAAACTTGCGGTCCGACTGATCTAATGGTCCCAAGTGGGGATTCGAATATATAATGCCTCGCGATTTTGGCTCAACTTCTCATTCGCGCTTAGAATTTCAGTCAGTAAAGATCTTTTGCGTGCGTGACTACGAATCAGAGATATTACGTGTATCTCCCAGGCGGTGTCATAGTTTGTCGTCGACTCAGGGCAATAGCCCCTAAGCGTTGTCGCGAAAGGAATCAGAGATATTACCGTGTATCTCCCAGGCGTTGTTATAGTTGTCGTAGACTCAGGGCAATAGCCCCTAGGCGTTGTCGCGAAAAGAATACGAGACAGTGTATATCGTCTGTACAAAGAATTTAATAAACAATACGGCTTGTGTGAATACGAACGGTTCAGTGACAATTAATTATCCAGTGAACTCGAACAATAAAGAACAAACCACGGCGTAAATCTTAAACAATTTACGTCGACACAGAACATTTTGGTGCCTCCTGTGAGGTTCGCGATCCCTGGCTGGAGAGGGGCGAAACAGCGATTCACGCAGGATCCGTTCAAGGAAGCAGAGATCATCGCCATCCTCGAGCTCGAACCCACATCACACGTTTTACAGGGACGGTATTTACTAATATCCTATAGCTAGCGTGTCGTTCGGTATTATCCTTATCTTAGTTTCATCGGCAAGTTTAATAATGGCGGATAAGATTAAGATTCTCGTTCAAAAACGAACGTCATTGAAATCGCAGATAACTAATTTGGCCAATCTTCTCGAGAAGGAAAGGCTAGATAACACGGCATTAAGATTACGCATAACACGTGTAACAGAATTATTTCACGCGTTCGAGGAACACAACGACGAACTCACGATTTTAGACCCAAACGAATCTCATCAGGATGAATTCATAAACATCCAAGAACGTTTCTATACACTCGCGTCCAAAATCGAGAATATTTTGAAGCCAACAAATTATTCGATGGCGGACGGCGCGAACAGCGAAGTCCGAACCGAAGAAACGGAACCGGTAGCATCTAGCAAAGGGCGGCGGATTAAATTACCAGAAGCACCGCTACCGACATTCGACGGTAAATACGAGAATTGGTTGACATTTAAAAACGCGTTTCGTAATTTAATCGACCGGCATTCGGATCTCTCTGATATAGATAAACTGTATTATTTAAAAACAGCATTGAAGGGTGAAGCCGCGAATAAAATGAGAATTTTCGCGATCGACGGAATTAATTATTCGAAAGCGTGGGAACTACTAGAGCGCGCGTATGAAGTGAAAAGAATCCTTATCTCGCGTCATTTATCATTACTCTTGAATCTACCCTCGTTAGATAAAGAAAGTACTAATGGCTTATCCAAATTGGCAGATGATACTCAACAACACCTTGCATCATTAAGCGCGTTAGGAGTCAACGTCGGGCCCGAAATAGTAATTCATATTATTGAAAATAAATTACCAAAGGTCACTCTCGACAAGTGGGAAAATACTCTTGATAGGGAAGCGTTTCCGTCACTTGAACAATTATATGAATTTTTATATAAAACCGCGGTTTGCGCGTCGAGGAAAGAAAGGGCGAGATTAGCGGATAGCGAAACAGGTAAAAACGAAGTGCCGGCTAAAAAGAAACGCATTCAGGCATTTATGACCAATACGAGCCAGAAATGCGTCGCCTGTAATATCAAGCGTCATCCGCTTTATTTATGCGATAAATTTAAGCAATCGCCAGTGTCAAAACGCATCGAAACGGTAAAAAACGCGAAACTGTGCTACAATTGTTTGCGTTCCCATCGCGGCAGTCAGTGTAAATTTTCGAATTGCACGATCTGCCAAAAACGACACAACACGCTTTTGCACGACGACAAATACGTGTCAAACAAATCCAGTGCTTCTAAATCCGAAACCGTTAAGGCCGAATGACTAGACGGCGTACGCGGAAAGAGCAAAATAAACGACGCGACAATAAAGGCTGAAATAACACCGCAATTATTAACAAGCGCACTAGTATATATCTACGATAAGCATTACAATCCAATAAAGTGTCGCGCGTTATTAGATACAGGCTCCTCCGCGAATTTCATTTCAGAAAGCGTCGTAAAACATTTAGGCATAAGAACGATCCCGCAATCGATCCCTATTAATTCCATCGATACTACGACTTCTACATCTAAAGGCATGGTACAGATTACGATACATTCAATACGCAATAATTTCCACAAGGATTTGACATGTTTAACGCTTACAACCATCGCAAATCTTGTTCCGGCCGAAGTTTTCCCGCGAAATCGAATAAAAATACCACCGAACATAAAACTCGCGGATCCGGAATTTCATTTACCACGTCCCATCGATATATTAATCGGTTCGGGTGCTACACTGTCTATGCTCTCGGTCGGTCAGATCAATTTATCGTGTCACAAACACGATCTATATTTACAAAAAACGCGACTAGGATGGATTATTGCCGGTAACACGTCTTCTCCAATTTTAACAGAAGGGTCGGCGTCTTATTTGACAAATCTAGACACTCAATTAACGAAATTTTGGACAATCGAAGAAGTTTCAGTGGATAGATCGACCACGGAAGAAGAGATCGAATGTGAAGCACATTTCGTGAGAACTGTCACTCGTAATTGCGACGGTCGGTACGTAGTTCGTTTACCGTTTCGCGAGTCAAACATTTTTATCGGCGAGTCACGATCTATTGCATTGAAACGATTATCAACATTAGAACGTAAATTAGAGCGCGATCCAATTCTGAAGATAGAATACACGCGTATAATTAACGAATACAAAGAATTAGGACATATGACTCTAATAGAAAATCCTAATGACGATGGATTCTACATGCCTCACCATGCGGTTCTTAAAGAATCGAGTAATACTACTAGGGTTCGAGTCGTATTCGATGCGTCCGCAAAATCAAGTAACGGTGTGTCTTTAAACGACGTCTTATTAGTAGGGCCCACGATTCAAGACAAACTCTTTTCGCACGTAATTCGGTTTCGCACGTACAATTACGTAATAACCGCGGATATAGAAAAAATGTATCGCCAGGTACTGATACACGAACAAGATCGCCGATATCAGCGTATTCTTTGGCGCGAGGACGGCAGAATAAAAACATACCAATTAAATACACTTACTTTTGGAGTATCATCATCTCCATTCCTCGCAATTCGCACCATACAAAAATTAACGGAGGATGAGGGTCACATATATACGAGAGCGGCTAATATCCTTAAAGGGGAATTATATGTAGATAATCTATTAACCGGCGGCGAATCCATCGAACAGGTTCGAGACATTAGAGACGAAATAATTGCGTTGTTATTGCGCGGAGGATTTCACATTAGACAATGGGCGTCAAATGATCCACGCGCCGTCAAAGATTTACCAAATCACGCGTTACACGCTAATTACATGCTTACCGACAATCAAGCGTTACATACATTAGGCGTTTATTGGAATACTTACGACGACAAGATATGTTATTTGATACAACCGAATAAGGCTTCAGAAACGTGGACAAAAAGAAAAATTTTATCGGAAATAGCAAGGATTTATGATCCGATAGGTCTTTTAGGGCCGGTAGTTTTGTACGCTAAACGATTAATACAAGACGTGTGGAAGGCTCGAATACAGTGGGACGAGTCAATTCCACAGTGTATTTATACACAATGGTCACAATTTAGGCAACAATTAGGATCGTTAAATCAAGTCACCTTCGATCGAAAAATATTAATAGAAAATTGTCAGAACATCCAGGTACACGGGTTCTGCGATGCCAGCGAGTCGGGTTACGGAGCATGTTTATACATTCGATCTGTCGGGGAAGACGGAAGAATAACCAGCAGATTATTATGCGCTAAATCCAGAGTGGCTCCGATTAAACCACTCACGATCCCGCGGCTCGAATTATGCGGCGCATTACTTTTAGCGCGATTATTTCGCGAAGTAAATAGCACATGGAAGTTTTCACCGGATAAGATAAAATTTTGGTGCGATTCGACAATCGTATTACATTGGCTGAAAACGTCTCCACATCTACTTAAAACTTATATAGCGAATCGCGTCGGAGAAATTCAGGAACTTCCGAAATCAATTACATGGCATTATGTGAGTACAGATGAAAATCCAGCCGACGCAATTTCTAGAGGTCAATTACCTCACGCATTCTTGCAAAACGTTAAATGGCGAACAGGACCTTCTTGGTTAAGCAAAGACGAAAGCGACTGGCCTAATGAAAATCTACCAACTATTGAAGTGTCCGAATTAAAGAGAAACACTTGTCTAACAACGAATTTTAAAGATTTTAGCATACTCGAGAGATACTCATCATACTCTAAATTGTGTAATGTTATAGCCTATTGTCTTAGATTTCGATTAATCAATAAATATAACGGTCCATTATGCTTGAAGGAGATAAAGGAAGCGGAAATACGGGTATTAAGAATCCTCCAAGCCGTTCAATTTTCGGACGAATTTAAAAAATTAAAAAATCAACAACTCATTCACAAGAGCAGAATCATTAATTTAAATCCTATTGTAGACCAGAACGATCTAATTCGCGTCGGAGGTCGGCTTAAATCATCAAACTTAACTTACGAACAAAGACACCCAATACTACTTCCGAGCCGACACCCTCTTACCGATCAAATTATACGCGAAACACACGAGAAACATTACCACACGGGAATTCAAACCACATTATACCTAATCAGACAAAAATTTTGGCTTATTAACGGTAAACATCAAGTACGCAGGGTAATACGTAAATGCGTGCGTTGCACACGTTTCGAACCACCCGCGGTCGAATATAAGATGGGTGATCTACCACCTAGCCGTGTACAAGAATCTAGACCTTTCACTCACACGGGTGTCGACTTTTGCGGCCCTTTTTATATAAAAGAAAAGAAATTTCGGAATCGAAATAAAATTAAGGTCTATATAAGCGTTTTCGTTTGCTTGTCCATAAAGGCAGTACATTTTGAGATTGTAAGTGATTTATCAACAGACGGCTTCCTCGCAGCGTTACGGCGTTTTATTGCGAGACGCGGAATACCAGAGCATATTTATTCCGATAACGGAACGAATTTTATCGGTGCGAATAACCAATTAAAGGAACTCTACACCTTATTCAATTCCGCCGAACACAAGAAACTTATAGATAGATATGCCAACGAACAACATATATTATGGCATTTTATACCGCCTATAGCTCCCCATTTTGGAGGGTTATGGGAATCTACCGTAAAAATGTTCAAACACCACTTTAAGCGCTGTAGTAGGCGATTCACTCTTTACATTTGAGGAATTAAACACGTTCGTCATCGAAATAGAAGGTATCGTCAATTCTCGACCTATCACTTCATTATCTTCCGATCCGAACGACATGCAAGCTTTGACTCCCGCTCATTATTTAATAGGCAAGCCAATAACTGCTCTCCCGGAGCGCAATTTGCAATCTGTTCCAGCAAATCGTCTTTCAACCTGGCAACACATAACGAAGGTGCGACAAGATTTTTGGGCACGTTGGTATCTTGAATACTTGAACGAGCTTCAAAGTCGCGCCAAATGGATTAAAGACGGCCCAGAACTCAAAGTCGGTACTATGGTGCTGATCAAGGAGAAAAATCTTCCCTGTACGCAATGGGCATTGGGCAGAATTGCGAAATTATATCCAGGAGAGGACGGCGTCACACGAGCGGTTGATGTTAAAACAACCAAGGGAGAAATGAAGAGAGCCACAAAACATCTGTGCCCTCTTCCAATCTCACAATAATTCAAAGACGCTATCGTTATGATGTATGTTTCGAAAACAATAGATGTCGTAACTAACATTGCATTATGCGTTGCAATGACATATGTTTCAATCTACACATATATACATATCATATTCATTATGCGCTACACCAATCTAAGAATTGATCGGTACCCTCTCAACGGGGGGAGTATGTTCGGTCGTGCACGACTATGCGAATATGCGAACATGCGAATATGCGACTATGCGAATATGCGAACATGCGAATATGCGACTATGCGAATATGCAAACATGCGAATATACGACTATACGAATACACAAATATACAAATATGCGAATATACGAATATACGAATATGCGAGCAAGCGAATGATCTAATAACAATATCACGCTTCCATACGCACACATACACGCTGACACACGGTCACACAAGCACACCTATAAAGATCTTTACTAACATTATACCAAGATTCCGCATTAAAGAAAGCGACCGCGTCAAAGCATAGCGGCATCTCTAATCGGCGTCCTTTGACGGAAGGATCTAAAAACTTGCGGTCCTACTGATCTAATGGTCCCAAGTGGGGATTCGAATATATAATGCCTTGCGATTTTGGCTCAACAGACATTCGCGCTTAGAATTTCGGTCAGCAAAGATCTTTTGCGTGCGTGACTACGAATCAGAGATATTACGGTGTATCTCCCAGGCGTTGTCATAGTTCGTCGTCGACTCAGGGCATTAGCCCCTAGGCGTTGTCGCGAAAGGAATCAGAGATATTACGGTGTATCTCCCAGGCGTTGTCATAGTTCGTCGTCGACTCAGGGCATTAGCCCCTAGGCGTTGTCGCGAAAAATACGAGATAGTGTATATCGTTTGTACAAAGAATTTAATAAACAATACGGCTTGTGTGAATGCAAACTGTTCAGTGACAATTAATTATCCAGTGAACTCGAACTATAAAGAACAAACCACGGCGTAAATCTTAAACAATTTACGTCGACACAGAACAATCTCGGTCTCGGGAGGTTACTCGCGAGCATGTTCCGCGATCATTTATTAATTTAAGAATATAATTTGGCCGCCGCTTTCGTGTTTCGGGAACGCGGCGTAATCGCAAGCGTGTCTCGAGCGTGTATCTTCGGTTAGATAGAAATTCAATTCGGCTGTTAGTGTTGACTCGACTCGCGTTATATCCGCGCGGCATCGGTACGAAGTTGGCTGCGTTCAGCGGAAAAAGCAGCTCGGTGACCTGTCGGTTTTTAGTAAAGTGCCGTAATACGCCGATTGTTTTATCTCGGGAGTGTCGCGAGTCGCGATTATGCATCGGCAGTTACCCACGTCGCTCTCGATCGCAAAATATTGGTTAATTCTGTGAGTGTCCTGTGCTACGGAAGGAGAAGGAGAAGAAGGAGGAGGCCTCGACCTAGACGTTCTGAGAGGAGGAAGAGGAGGCCTGGCAAAGGCATCGGGCGGGGGCCCCGGCGGACAACCTTGGGGTAAGTATCATTTCTTATTTTAAAATTAATAGTTTCTTCCCATTTATTCGCGCCGTTTTATCTCGAAAAGTTAGAAATAATTAATTTTAAGAAAGAGAAATCATCTAAAACTTTATAAAATTAATTCTCATAAAGATTTTTCCGGAAAATAGATAATTATATTAGTAAATTCTAATTGAAAGTCGAATTAGACGTGTGTAAAAATGATTTTTTTAAACGTTGATTATTTTGAGCGTCTCTTTAATTTAAATCTTTCGTTTTTTATGTTACAGAATCATCATAGCTACGCAACTCCGAATACTCCGTATACGGAATAACTCGGCCCGTTGCGCATCGGTCGGTAAGTGAATTTTTTATTATATAATGGGGTAACAAATCTGTGAATATTAGATTGTATATTTATGTATTATTCCCATCCAATAGCGCAGATAAATGCGACTTGTCACAGATTCGTTGCCCTAATAAAATGGATAGACTAAATAAAGGCCATAAGAAGAAGTTTGTTACAACAATTTGTATTTTTGTATATGTATATAACATGCCAATTTTATTCTAATTCTTTATGGTCTAGCCATTTAATAGCTTCATTTTGTATCAATAAATAAAACAAAATGATATGACGTGAGATTCAGTGAATATAGGTACTTTGTTGCGGGACAGAATAATTTTTTATATAGAAATATCTCAAAGTTGACAGTTTTATATCAATTATATTAAATAAATGCATAATATATTCTGAGATGATACATATTTTATATGTCGTGTTAAACATAGTTTTAATAACATTTTGCAATAAAGTAACGAGATGTTCATATGAATATACATGATATATATAAAAATTTATAAAGACAAATACGCGAGAGAGAATACGCTAAATTTATTATATTGATTCCGATACTTGTGTAAATATATTGCTTCAGAAATTATCGTCCCCTTTGGATCTCACGTCATTCATCCTGTATATCTCACTTGATATCTAAGGTGAGATTAAATAATGTTCGCGGTTCGGTTCGCGGTTCGCGATTTGCGTTTTGGATTGTAGATTATTAAAAATTGCTTGATTTATTCTATTGATTGATTTATTGATCAATTCATCGTTTGATTTTTTAATTTCGGTTGTTTCGTGTTTCTACATTATAGTATTTAAATTCAAATATTCACGCTCAAGATTAAACGCGACGATTTTGATTAGAACGCGATTAATATAAAATTCTTTACAGCCTTTGTACATAATTTTCTTCTTGCTTTCTATCGTTTCGATATATTTCTTGGTCGGAAAAGTTAATTATGCGTATCGATAAGAAATCAAGTGCAAAATTAAGTTAAATTTAAATTTAATTAATATTTTATTAACAATCGTAATTATTTATCTTTTCTGATATAATTAACGTGCTTTTATATTAACGATCGTAACGATTCGTAATCGACCGTAACGTTATAATCTGCCGGCTCTGATAATCAGCCGGTATCGAAGGAGTTTGACTCCTTCTCATTCTCTGGCTGATATACAGCCAGAATGGATTTTGCCAGGAGCGCATCATGTAAGGTAAGGTCTTTTTTGACCAAAATAAAATTGTAAGGTATGTAAGGTAGGTGCATACTTGTGAGACAAGTGTGCAATTATGTGATGTATATAACATACGACATACGATTGAAATCATTAAATTGTTCGCATTAAATTGCGAGTGCTCATATATTTCCCAAATTATTGCTCATTTCCCATATTTTGCGTAATCGCGATTAGGTTATTTCTTTGGATTTAACCAACACACAATAGGACACGATTTGATATTCACTCTGCCGCGGTTTTACTTCATATTCGTGCATGTAGTAAGGATACGGGTAGGTAGAAATACGCGAATAGGTAGGCATAAATGAATAAAAATACGGGTAGGTAGGTACTAACAATAAACATAATAACTTGATATTTTGACAATTAAAATATTCCAAGTTTAAAATAAAAATTTAATAAAAAATAATATTTAATACAAAATAAAGTTTTCGCGTTTGCAAAGTTAAACTTTATTTTTAAAATTGAATATAATTAAACTACTTAATAAATTACAGATAAGAATAAAGGTATATACACAATTCCATATTTGATGACAGAAAAGAGGGCTAAAAATTAAATAAAATTTAAAATTAATTTCAAAATAGCTTCGCAAAAACTAAAAATTTTTTTAAATTGATTTAAAATTAATTTTAAATTTTTAGTCTGTAGATTCTTTTTTTTTTTTTTTTGTAAAATTGTATATAGTTATAAACTGTGTAATTTTCTTTAAAATTTGATTGATTAGTCCTTGAATTACATACGTTAGAATTTACGAAGAATACATAAGAGCCTAATAAAGCTGAGTCTAATCAACCAAATCTTAAAGCATTGTATATGAAATAGGGGTAGAAAAGACTGAAGAATATAATTGAATCAGAAAAGTTGCTAATAATTAATAATTTGCGAGGAATACGTATATACATAAAGCCTAATAAAGCTGAGTCTAATCAACCAAATCTTAAAGCATTGTATATGAAATAGGGGTAGAAAAGACTGAAGAATATAATGGAATTAGAAAAGTTGCTAATAATTAATATTAAATTGCCAAAATTGAAAGTGGTTGAGACTTGAGCATAATTATTTGCTTATAATTGTTTGGCTTTTTTATTAAGGAAGCTTTTTAAGACTTTTGAGACTTTCAAGAAAAAATGGGACTATATAAGCTATCTAATGGCGTATTAATCATTACTCTACGATTATTAGTTTCGAAGATATAAACGTTCAAAGTGTGACATGTTTTCGTTGCATTCGTTGCATCTGTGCTCCCAATATTACCCCCTACTTACTGTCGACAAAGACGTAGTTCTACGTCAAAAGAACTTTGAAAGAACTTCTTTAAAAGAGAATGTCTGTGTTCCATTCCTTAGAAATATAAATCGCTGCTCCGGAAGACGCAATTGCAAAAAAATGTAATTTTACAGGAGAACAAAAAACAAATATTACTTAAATAAAAATTAGATTAAACAAAGAATAAATGTGCAATTAGATTGTTCCTAAAGCATTTGTTAGAGTACTAATATAATGTTTTAAGTAGTAGTAGTAGTAAGAATAAAGGGATTATGCAAAAATTTACCATGAATTACACCTCCCCTTTCAATTACGTCATTGTTCTTCTGAAATGGATAATTTGGAATTTAACATTTTGTTCAATTAAACTTTTTTTGAATTGGATTTTGTTCTATTGCAGATGTCTATAATATTTCTGGAACCAGTAATGATGCATCTAACTTGTAAGAATGACTAAATTTTGCAGTTGCGTCATTGTTCTTCCGGAGCGGCAAAATGGTATTAAAATAATAAAGTGCAGATATATTAATGTTTCATAAATATAAAAGCAAAAGCTTAAGAGGAAAGGAAACAGAAAAATATGAAAATTTGATATTTACTGGTGCAAAAATTTTACTCATGACGAAAGGTCACATTTAACATAATAGTCATATATATGTACATGGAATTTTTCAGAAGCCAAAACAATCAATTTCATTTTTTTTCTTATAATTTTAGTATCAGAGCACATAATTAGTTCATAATTTCGTCAATTTTATCTGCTTTTTATTTTACACAAGTTGATTAATTTAATTACCAAGAGACTCATAGTTCACCCTTGTCGTAACGAGGAAGGGCAGGGGAAATAAAAAAGGCACTGCGGGTTACTAAAAAATATAAAGTTTATTTAAAAGTCGCACGATATAAGCTTAAGGGGGGCCAATGTTCAAAGTAAGGACAAAGTTGACAGAGGAAACCGAGGAATCATCGACGTTTCGCAACGTCGCGTGCGTCGGGTAATTGATCAGCCGCCGCGTCTTCACAATCCATGGCCGTAACCGGCACCAAGACCCGCACCAAGACCGGCACCAAGACCGGCACCAAGACCGGCGCCGAGACCATGTCCTAGTCCTGCGCCATATCCTAGACCAGCATATCCGATTCCCGCACCGTATCCCGCACCGAGGTTCCTGGCGCCGTATCCCGATCCGATGCCGTATGCGGGTCCTCCAACGATTGCAACGCCGTGTCCGAGTCCTCCTAGACTCGCGCCACCGTATCCCAGACCGCCGGAATAACCGATACGGTTATACAGAGGTGCGCTGGCGTATCCGTGGGACGCTATGGGCACGCTGTAGCCGTAGGCAGGTGCGGAAATGCCGTGACCCGAGTAAGCCGCGGGGGCAACGCCACCGAGATAACTCTGCCCGTAGCCTGAAATCGAAAAGGGCGTCTCGCGTGACCTCTAACTAGAAACAGATATGAAACTACCCGCATAGATCGAGCATCGAAGACTTTTAACCGGGAGATACCTCCATAAGCCGATCCCGCAATCAGGGTGTTTCCTGATCCTCCGTATCCTCCATAGCCCAGACCCAACACGCCTCTCTTCTCCTGTTTCTTCTCTACCTGCTGTGACTCCTCACAATAAATTGGCATTGCCAGGCTAAGAATGGCTAAGACAAGCTGTAACAAATTCGAACACCATAGGACGTCAAGTTAAATAGGCATTGTATTATTGTACAATAATACAGTAGCTTATTTTCTCACCAAGCGGTGGACAAATTCCACTGGACGTAGTCAGAAAAAAAAATATTTTTTTTGCCCTCGATTATCTCGAGTTCTTTTGAAATTAAGATATAAAAGATGTAATATTTAAAAATATACGAGACATATACATATGTAAAAAAACCATTCTATAGGATGTCTACAATTTTGATGTCACACATCGTAGAGAAATTAACAAGCCGTATTAGAAATATCTTGTAATCAATTCTATTCGCGGGGTGCGTAATAAGAATTCGCCAATTATTTTTCCAATAATTCGTAGATCGGTACGAAACCTCCTGCGCGGATGTAACGCCGTGACACGATTCCGGTTACTCGGGGCTAAATTAGAATTACTCACTATAGCGTTCATGGTGGCGATAATGATGTGGCGATGTGGAGATCACTACTGAAACTGATGCGGACCTCACGAGACACACCCCCTTTTATACCGGTGGAGTCTTTTCTCACAGCATTGCATCTCACCGAGACGAATTACACGTGTGTATCTCACATCTATACACGATACCCCGCTCACTCACACACATACGCACGTAAATAGAGATGTAGGAGCAGTTAGCGGCGCAATAGTACCGCCGGCAAGAACTCACAAGAAGGTAGAGGTTCGCGTGGCTAATACGCCTTTCTAAAACGATTTTTCTAGTGCACTCGTCACGAAAATTCTTTGTTAGTACCGCGCGATCGACTTGCGTCGGTGGGAATTAAAAATCGATCGATCAATCCCCCCCGAAGGAGGATCAATGCCGTTATTCTCGATGTGATGTTCGGATTAACCAAGAACGATGTGGAGTTATCAGATTTCTCGTAGAATTTCTTTCGTTCGATTGAATTAGAAGGGTTGAGAATTATACAAATGAAATAAGATCGATCGGGCGACTTAATTATACTCGCTTCTAATTTCTCTTTATAATTCGTAGTACTGGATTCTTTCAGCAAAATAAAGAGGAGACTTTTGTGTAAGTTTAATGATTTTTACCGCATTAAGAATACGGTTAATCTTGTCTTCTTTTAAACTCGAACTTTCGGTGAACTTCAATCGTTGAAGATAATTAATCTTAAAGATAATTAATTATCTCAAAAATTCAAGATCTCATAAATCCTTGGACTTTCAAAGTGATCAGCTGCTGATCACTTTGAAGGCTAAGCCAAGGTCAAATTTCTTGCCTGGTCAAATCCTTTTACTCCACCTGCATTATAGACAAAATGATAGGTGTATTTCAAAAGAAAAATGAGTTACTCATACGAAGCCGAACTCGATACAATTAATCCTTATGAATGCGAAAGAGATTGCATGACATTGCCGACATAATTACTATTGCTACTTATCTCTGGTGTATCTACTACATAATATATCTATATGTACATACTGCATACATATATAAATGTAATTTTCTTATTTTAAATATACGTAACAATGTACGGTCCATTAGTGTCATTTTGATCCATTGCTATAGCAACGTGCTTTTTCTGATCATCTTAAATTTCATACATATGGCGAAACTTTCACTATCGCACGACTCTGCAACGACGGTTTTCGGTTGCAGCGTTACGTAAAAACGTGGAGACATTTTTTCCGTCCAGGTTCACCTCTTGCTGCAGTTCCTTTCTGTGGCAACCTATCGTATGTCACGTGATTGACGAAACAGGAAGAAGAGAGAGACAGAACGAACAGCCTATCGTATGTCACGTGATTGACGAAACAGGAAGAAGAGAGAGACAGAACGAACAAAAAGAGCAATAAGGAAATCTGATATAAAATTTAGAATCGACCTTTTTTTGTCTTTTCTCAGATTTAAAAAAAATTGCCGATTGAAATAATATGAATTATATATATTTTAATTATCTGCCTCTTTTAACTTGTCGTATAATTGTTTGAAATATCAAATATACGACAAAAATCCTTTTTTGCTACTAAATGGTGAAAAAAAGGATTAATTGCTAAATAAACGGCGCTATACATCACTGTCCGCTGCAAGCGTTATCTTCCTGTTACTTCGACGCCACTTCGGATAATCGCCGTTTTACAAATGGTCTGCCATGAACTCGATTCGACAGCAGGCCGTTATTAAATTAGCAGAAAAATTCTCGTTAATCATGGGAAAGAGGGCAGGAGGTACACCCTCGAGCCTTCGAAAGGGCCATAAGTCCGGTAAGATCTTACGTCACCGCACGGTATCGCTCAGCGGGTTCGACGCACGTCATACAATAAAGCACGTCATATCGTTAGTTTTCTACGAGGGGAGAAGGGAGAAAGTTGTAGGTATCGCATCAAAGGTCGCATGTGAACGATTGTTGCGTAAGCTAAGCAAAATGAGAGGGTTGCACCGACACACCCCGTTTGACCAACGCTGGCCAGGCGAGAAATCGCAGCCATTGCGTCGGCACGAATCGGTCGGATCTGCGCATGATGTAGGTGCACTAGATGTAGGTGCTGATACTGCTAAAAGTTTTGGATATATCATATATCCCTTGTTCTGCTAAAAGTTTTGGATATATATATCATATATCTCTTGTGCAATCTTACCTGTTTTTCCTCTATGCTATGTTCTTGGATTTATATATAATGCCGTTAATTGATTAATTCAGTACCTATATCGCCTAAATAATGAAACATTCTATTTTATACATCAACTGAAACCAATAAGAATTTCTAAATACTAGATAAGGAGCAAGAAAAAATATTTCTTACCGAAATAGATTGTGGATATTTTCTATATATACATGACAAAAAATGATATATTTTAATTTATATAAAAAACCCGAAATGTGCATTCCTTTTATCTATCAATTTTGATCAATGTAGGTACACAGTATTTTTCAGTGATAGTTTGATTGCATGTATCATTATTAGCAATATTAGCATAGGAAAAGGGTAAACAGCGATTTCCTTAGAGAGCATGTACGTCAGAATCCGATATCAATAAAGATAAACTAAAACTTCTTTTAATGATACACGATTCAAAGCAATGAAATAAAACGTACGGCCGAACGGCTGTTTCAGACTCGGGGAAACAGTCGTTTGCAGATTCTTATTGCGAAATGCGCTTATAATACCGATCGCGCGAATGCCGATAATGCGAAAATATTATGTCGACAATAATATAAGCGCGATGGTTGATAGTATATCAATGCATCTTATTACTACTCGCAACGGTAGTGTAAAATTAGATTTAATTACTGGATAAAAATCAAATGATCAGATCGTACAAAGTCCGGAATTTTTCATTCAGCAAAACTGACTGGGTGATTTGTTCATATACATATAGTAAAAACGTGACTGACGCAATTTTCTGGTATTTATCAATAACATATATCTGCAACGCATACATATGTTGCATATGTGTATACAAATACATACCTGCGTATATACATTGTGTTACAGTATATTAATGTTCATAATTACCGATTTTTAAATTATAAAGAACGTTATATTATATATAAAATTATATTATATTTTATAATTAATTACATTTAATTATTATTAAATTATATTATTATAGTTATTAATTAAATATATTAAATATATAAGAATTATATTGTAATAAAAATATTAAAATAATAAAATAATGTAGCAAAGCCAGGGGAAACTGGGGACAGTTGAACCCTATGGGAGACATGGTACATCGATTTTACGGTACTTCTATGAACTCAGTATTTAATTCAACTAACAACACTGGTTGTCTATGACATGACTTAACTTCACGTAGTAGTGATATTTGCCACGTGCGTGACGTTTGGATATAGCGGGCGGTTTTGTGATTTGCTGATTTCGTACTTCTTTTTAAGGATGTATTTCCGATACAGTCCCTGCTAAAAGTTAAACTTTCAATAAAAAAAGACTGCATGTATTTCAAACAACTCAAAATTTTTTATATGTTAAAAGGGGTTATCGTTAACAGTTTAAGTATGTTTTTTTTGTTATTTAAATAATTAGTTAATTGTTTAAACAATTAAAAAAATTTTTTTTTGCAAAAAAATTTTGAAACTTAAAATACAATATCAATGATGTATGTTTTACACATAAAAAAAAGTTTTAGAAATATCTGACTTTTTAATTTATATTAGAAGTGGATTTACAGCAAACATGTCGATTCTCCATAAGGGATAATGTTAATTTTATTCAACTTTAAACTTAAATCACTTTAAAATTTTACAGAGTATTTTTAATTTAATTTAGAAACATCTCACAGCCATTTCTGAATATATACATATTTGAAATATCTCCAATACATCCTTAATTACAATAACTTTTAAACGGGTCAAACAATCGATCTGAAATTTAACGCAGGTTTTTTGAATATATAAGTGCACAATCTCTGTAAATTGCAGCTTTATCCCTCTATTTTGATTTAACGGATATACATCCTTAATGAGTTTTTTTCCTATTGGTTTCCATGATATTTTACAAATACACATTTGTTTGCATGTCTAATAGATAGTTTATTTTACAGTAAGTCATAGAAATACGTGTGTCGTATTTAAGTATTGACATAAAATTATAATCTAATATCTGCAGTGGGGAGACTTGGTACAATATATAGTTTTGTTATGTTCAAAAGATTTAAGAAGTATCAAACTTGTTAGTTATGTAAGAACAAAAGATTACTTTGTTACGTTCAGAAGATTTAAGAAGTACTTTTGTTTATAAGCATATGCAAATTAATAAGAAGCTTTATTATAAAAATTAATAAGAAAATGCTGCCAAATGTGGTTTGACCACTAATTAAAATAAAAACGACTGATAATTACTTAAAAAAATTAAATGTTTTATTGTAAAAAATTAAAGGTTAAGAGACGTCAACCCCTATAGATCATGTCACCCTACACGCCGGAACAAGTCACCCTCGATAGGGGACACATGGTACAATTTCCCACTTTTCAGTTTTAGTTCAATAACTTCTGTATTAACTGATTAATAAAAACGGCTTTATGATGGAGTAAGGCTAACTAAATTCTTAACTATTTCATGGTAGGTATTATAGATTTGAGACGCCATAAAATGACAAAAATAGCCCTTTAAAACAAAAGGGGAGATCAACTAGGTTCCCAGTTTCCCCTATATACCGAAAGATTCGATATTATATCGTATCGTATAAAACACAATAAAATATTCGAAGAACCTGCAACTAATTGTATTAAAAATGTTATTTATAGAGTGATCAATAATTTATTATTATTTTAATTATAAGATTTTGATTATTATAGCGTTAACAAAAAAGTCGTAATAATTTTTTCATAATTAAAAATTAAAATAAATTTTATAAAATAATAAATAATTTGACAAATATAAAATTACGATTGATAATTCGAAAAAAAGATATAATATTTATACCAAATGTTGATAACAAAACGATATAGAAAGATTATGCAAGATTCATTCGTAGATGGCAGTAAAATGCTCGTGTTGTTGGGCTAAGTTTATCACGTGTACATACATAACCTCTTTGATTGTTTTGGACAATTATAGAGCACATTATGTCTTTTTTCACATAATTCGTCGATCAAATAAAAATTAATTCTGCCGGTTTTCTCGTGATCTGATTCTCGTGTTATCTGTGATATATTGTCCTTTATTTTTATAATTAATTAAATTTTTTTATGGATAAATTATTTTATGAAGTACAAAATCTATTCTAAGGATAAAAGGCTTTTTCTCTCCGGTAAGTTTTGTTTAGATTTCATAATTTTATCGTAATCGGGAGATAATAATGCATTTATCTAAATTACTTTGAGAAAAAAATTAAAGTTTTTTTCTATACTGATATCTCTACGCAAAATTTTATATAATATATACTGTACATAATTTCTGATTTATTAGACATCAATGTCCCTTACCATTTTAAAGGGATACATTTGGATATCAACATCCATTAGTATTTTAAAGAAAAACAGAATTCTATTGATTGCTTACAGCATATTTAATTATTTATTAATAGATCTGAGACCAGAGGAGTCACGTTTACACAAAACAAGTAATACGCAGCTATATTTTGATAAAAATACAACCATGTTGATTACTTCCAAACATATTCTACATGTATCTAATATACAAAGTATGTGCCAACCGTTCATTAAAAAGTACTCCTCAAAGAGTGACAAAATTAAAAGGTTGATGAAAGAATATAAATCAATATTCGGTCCGTTAGTTGAAACAAAAACCCAAAAGAAAAGAAGATTAAAATTAGAGAGGAAAGGAAAGATACCCCGTGAAGAGACGAACATGATAAATACAGAATTCTTTTGGGTTATGGAAAAGGCTCGTAATCAGCTCACAAAGATTACTAAACCTCGAAACGAGCAGTCAAATGATACAGATCAGAGTTCTATAAAAAAATTAAGCACGGAATATGATAGTTCAACTGATCAAGATACAAAAAATCTTTTGCGTTCTGAATCTAATCAGACTTCCCAGGAAATAGGCCTTAGATCTAACACCACATCTAATTTGTCGGCAAGGGGTAGTGATAACGAAGTTGCATCGTCCCATTCAAATGTATCTGATAATGAAAGTACAGTCACAAAATATGTATCTTCTAATTTTGAGAGATTGCCTGACATTATTATAAAAAATTTGCCATCTTTTCCAATTATGAGCAGCAAACAAGAATTTCCCACGCAGTCAACAGAAATATTATCCATATCTGTTAGAGATGATCTTAAAACGATAAAATTTCCCAGTGTCACTAAGATTCTTATGCAAACCATGTCACCAGAGTCGAAGATGGCTCTAGAGGCATGGAAGGAAAGAATGATAAAAAAGCTCGGGCAAGAAGGATTTGAAATGCATCAGAAAGGTATTTGATAAGTTGTTCCACGAGAAAGAGAAACTTTAATAAGCTCAATAAATAAATCTATTTTCTCCTGATACAGCATTGTTAGAGGATGGAGCATCTTTGCATTCGTGCATAGCACAGAACCTGCTCGGGAAAGAGTATGAGGTTCCTTCAAGGATCGAGCCGGTTTTTAAGAGTGTCCAGTGCGTTTTGAAAGACGTGCTCCACGTGAAAGCGATCGAGACACACGTGGCTCACCCGAAATTGCATTACAAAGGCATAGTCGACTGTGTAGCCTCTTATAGGTAAAACAGAGGCTTTGCTTTGCCATCGCCAGGAAACTCTATTTCTAAACGGAACAGGCAAAAGCAGAGGTCACTGCCTGGGATTTTTAGTCAATTTTATATTTTATAACTTCCATTGTAAAATAGCTGTAGGTATGCTCTAAATTGGCCAATAAACTGATTTAATTAACTACTATATATTTTATGGTTTAAGTAAATGGAGTTTGATAATTTTAGGCTAAAGCTCAGTTCTTATATTTATACAGTTTATTTACTAAATAAAAAATTATATTTTATAATTTAAATTATATTTTATAATTTTGTGAAAAGTTGAAATTATTATCTTTTCTATAAAGCCCGTTATAAATATTAGAAACATAAATTTTGAATTTTGCTTTCTCAGTGTTATTTATATTTAGTAAAAGAAAAATGTTGAAAAAGGCTTTGTACAGCTTTATATCTTATTCACACAATAAATATTTCATAAATAATATCCACGATGCTTTCCCCCTTAATTGGTACATTTTAACTTTTCAAAAAAAGATAGTTTTGAGGATACGGCATTTACTTCGTGTAAAATCTTCGATTGAAATAATGAGTATTGACAAAACATTATTGAATTTTTTCAGATATAGTCTGTTTATTAAATCGTTTATTTTCTTTATATCCACGAATTTTAGTCAGATTTCATTAATTGACCTGATTTTCTCTGTTGGTCCACATCCGAAATAGAGTTTCCTGAAATTTTTATATATTTTACATATACAGAATAATTTTGAATTATATTGATTATTTATTTCGATACTTCATTTCTTCGAATGATAAAGTTTAAAATCATCCTGTATTATATTCAGGATAGTCTTACATGTATGCACTAAACCCACAGGGGCGAAAACTACGTAATCGATTGGAAGAAATCAGACAGAATGAAATTGAACTTAAAGGAAACATATGACGGGCCTGTACAACTCGCTGCGTACATCGGAGCTATCAATGCTTCTGATCTGTATCCCTTTGCGGTAAATAACTCGTAATAATTAACAATCTCACTTAAAAGAGATAGGTATACAAAGAAGTTTGTATTTTATTATGAAAATTAATTCGCTTTCGATTACTGTCATTTTATTTGCTATATAATTTGGTCGTCAAATGCCGCATGTAATATAAAGAAAGCTACTGTAATACTTTCTAAAAGTTTATATTTTCTAAAAATAAAATTGAAAAGAGGAGCCGGCACTTTCCTAAAACGGCCGTGTTTCTCGATTCTTTTCAGATAAAACGGGGATTACTCGTGATTGCTTACACGTGCGGCGCACCAGCAACCGTGCACGAAGTGTCCGACAACACGCTGCAGCAATACTGGACAGCATGGCTGCGTCGCCTGCAGAAGTACTATGTCGAAACGACGAGCAGCGATGGCAACGAAAACATTTATACCTCAATAAAGCATTAATGTACCGCGTCGCATATATTCATTAAAACTTCCCCGCACAAAGCCAATTAAATCCTTATCCGTCAGCCACAGGTAACTCCCGGCAGGAGTCGGCGGGTGAAGTTTTTAATTCCATCCTTTGCGCGTCAGAAGTTGCAATAATCTATAGTCTTCGGGGAGTAGTTGGGAAAAGCTCTCCCCGAGTCCGTAGGAAACCAGAGGACGCGCGGGATACAGCGAGAGAGGGAAACCGCGTCGATACGCCGACTTATTAAGCCCTGCGGTGGACTCGGCATTTATGATTTATGACAAACCTATTCGCATTTTCCGCAACGCTCGGAGTAACGATTATTAAGAAAATGCGCGAACTGCTATCGCGACTGTAATTTGTACAATACATTTACGCCGTTATTAAAAGTATTGCAATTTATGTGAGCTATATTTTTCTCTGAAGTTCGTAAAACCTCAGAAGTGGCGAAGATTAATGTTCCCTGATCGAGTTTGGAAAGTTCAACGACCAAAGCTTTTTCCGAAGCAGAAGACACGTTTTTATAAGTTCACACAGATTCGAAGTAAACATATTAACTTTTATACTACTTTATATCGTTATATCGCTCTTATCAAGATAATAAAGTGTTCCATTTTAGATCTCAATTTTAGATGCATTAATTTGGTAACCAACACTGACAATGAGTTATTTGTCGAGAACTTGTATCTTCAAAATAGACCTTTAATTTCACAGCTTCTCGTAACGTAGGTGAAGAATACTGTAATACTAAAAACGTAATGGTCGTGCTGGAAAAAACGCGGTCATCCCGGTCGTCGAGTTAACATACAACAATTATAACTTTTCGCCGGCAGGGCAGAGAGAAGGCCTGAAGGGGGTGCTACGTCACGTGGCTCCCTGTTACAGGACCTTATAAACATTGCGACCCCTCGTGCGCCCTTGGGGATCGTAAACTAATGGTGAAGCGGTGTAGCAGAATTATATCGTTCGTTGTTTCCGCATACCTGGCTCGCACACAGAAACCGGGAATATCGCGTTAGGATATCAGATATTACGAACCGCATCCTTTACGTCCAAACGGTCTGTACCATACATGGCAGTATCAATTCGTAATAACATTGTCGGGTATATTACCTGTATCATCATACAGTGCGTTATGTTAGATTTTCTCATTTTTGTTTCATTCTTTTTTTACCGCGCATTTCCTGTTTGCGAAGATACGTTCCGTGAAATGTTCGCCACTTTTTGCTATATTTATTTTCGGATACTACATTTGGAACCTGTTATAAATTTGTGTTAGAATGTTTTAAATAAATAAGGAAACGGAATTAAAAGATAATGGAGTATCAATATTCTTTGCTTTATTTTCGGATACTAAATTTGGAACCTTTTGTAAATTCGTGTTTGAATGTTTTGAATAAATAAGAAAACAGAATTAAAAGATAATGGAGTATCAATATTCTTTGCTTTTTTTGATCTATTGTTAGTACAAGGAGAAAGAGAAACATCACGTGACGTTTAATATTAAAATCCAATTTTCTTATCATATGTTTATGACATTATACAATAAACTGAAAAAGTTTAAAATGAAAAAGAGGCTGCTTAAGATATAATTACGATGACAAAAGAAATCATGGAAATTTCAAATATATCCTTAAAATATTGTATTGTGTGAAAAAAATCTAGTTTATACGCTACTGAAATCTCAACTCGTTATTTCACTCGAGGATTTCTTTTTCTCCTAGATATGTTTATTTCCCGTTATCCTTTATTCCGCTAACAATACTTTCATACGTTCTCTCGTGATATTCAGCTTTACAAAAACCTCTGCGAGTGGGATGCGATTTTACATCAAAGAGTTCTTTCATTAAAGTGCAAAGCAAAATACATCAGTTTATACTGATCTTTTTGTTTTTTCGAGAAGCAGATATCGTTGCGAAACAAATGTTGCAACATGTTGGAGTACCAGAAAAATAATAGAAGCAGCATGTTATTATAAGTCTATTTGTGCTGCTTTCATAACTGATTAAAAATTCCTTGAGAACGTTAATTCACTGATACATTAATATTCCATTCGATTCAGTATACGTTTACGTCAATAATAAGATATTAAAAAGATCATTTTGAGTGGGCTTTAAATATTAATAAAAAAAAGTTCAGCGATGACACAGACGCGAGCAATCGTGGGATAATCGCAGAGTCATACCGCGGTAAAACAACGTTGACTCAGTGCAAGCGCACCGTTATGATACATTTCTTTCATTTCCTCGCCGAGGATTGCAGATCAAAAGAGCGAGAATCTACTATACCGCAATCCGTTTTACGTAATATAATGCTGACGTTGTAAAGTGATATTTACTGCGGGCCGTGGATTCGTCCGCCGAGAATTCCGTTGTTCGCGTGCGCACGAGCAAAGACAACCATATTTCCGGATTAGACATTTAGCGAGCGCCCAGCCCCCAGATGAATCTAAATCTCCCGGCTAATCCCCGCTAATCCTCCCGTAACAGCGGCATATTTTCATCTGCCGGTCCATCCCCTTTGAGCGCGACGAGTTATGAAAACGATAACTTCAACTCGCCGGACGAACCCTCGCCTCGCGGCCACGCTTCCTACGGCCTTTGTAGGCCTCTTTGCCCCTCGGAGTCTCGGACGCGCGAGAAAACTCGAGAAAATGTGCCGCTGGAACTATTGAGCTCGCAATTTATCGGAGACCCCCGAGCAGTATGCCCTCCGAGCGATTTCTTATATTGCTCGTCTTTAATGCAGCGGCGAATAGCAGCGGATTTTTATTAAGTCCACTCTACGATCCGATAAACCCCCAGCAATTTCTCATTCTACCACAAATATTATGCGAGAGCTTCCAATAATGCTTAATTATATTTCTTATCTCAAAATAAGTTTTTAAAACCACAAAACAATTGCAAATACTTAATCTGAAATGTGATATTTTGAAAAAGAAATGTTTAATATGAAGACTAATGTATATACAGGGTTTCTATAAAGTCTGTTGCCACCCCTATATTTCGGAAACGGGTCAAAATTATGAAAAACCGCGAAATACGTGTTCGATCATTTCGAGGGGCTACTCTTTTAAGGAAGTTGGGGAGGTTGTCACCCCAAGGGGGGGCCCCAGGGGGACCTCAACTTAAAAATTTCAAATGGAACCCCCCATGTTGTAGTATATCATTTGAAAGGGCATAAAATAAGAAAAATTTTGGCGCAAGTTAGAGGTCGATACGTTGACCCATTCGGGAGTTAAAAATTGGCTTTTTCGAACTTTGACCCTAAATAACTCCCGAACGGATTAACGCATCGACCTCCTGGTTTGCGCCAGAAATTTTCTTTTTTTATGCCCTTTCAAATGATATACTAACAATATAGGGGGTTCCACTCCGAAATATAGGGGTGGCAACAGACTTTATAGAAACTCTGTATAAGACATGTAACAATTTCTTAATGCAATTAATGATTATTTTAAGACTGTATGCTATTAAAAAGAAGCAAGAGAATATTATAATATTTTTGAAAAAAATATACCTATAGTATTTCACATCATATGAAGTATTACAAGGCATGCGGCGTGCTCTTGAGACATTTGCTCATTTCTTTGCAGCTTTATATGATGCAATAGTTTTTGCTGGAATTATAAAACGTGACCATGCGCCACGCCAGACGGTGCGATCGGGAGCAATCGCGGAATTGTTCTCCGCGATAGAGAATCGTATTTCTCTTATTAATAGTCGGTCGCTCAAAGTACGCCGCCACAAAACTTTTCGTCTCGACGCGACGCGTAACAGTCCCCGGGAGCGTAAGCGCGTCTGCAAGGGATCGCAATAGCTCGGTTGAAGTCATCAAGGGGCAAACTGGAGCACGTCCGAAATTACGAAGTTTTCATCGTTTCCTGCCAACGTCGAGAAATCTCTCGACGTCAATATCCTTCAGAGAAGTTCTCTACTCGGCGTTGTCCGCGTCGCTCTTCCGACTAACCGTGGCGAGTGGCGAGTGCTTACCAATGGCGAAAAGTTTATAAATACGAGGGGGTTCGACGCTCCGAGGGAAAATCGACGAGCACGAAGGCCGATGATAAAGGCAGAAGAGCGTCCGCGTCGTCCGTCCGAGGAGTCTCGCTTGCCTTGCCCGAATTAATCCTCTTCGGGGTGCGCGACGCGACGCGCGGCTCGTCGTGCATGAATTATCGATCGTTTGCCGCGCGCAACGGTCACGCTACATTTGCCTTCCAATAATAATTAATAATCAAGCAAAGCGCGAAGCGCGCCAGGGCCAACCTACAAAGGACCGGATTACACGCGAGACGGAAAACGGCTATACGCTGCTGGTTGACCGGCCCGAGCATTAAGTATAGAATGCACCCTGCGCGACTTTACTCCGTAACTTTGAGATCTGACTCCTGCATACTGCAGCAGATAAATCGATAAATAATTTGTTTATCAATAAGTAGAATCTGTATTTTTTTAAGAGCTTCTAAAGGTAATGTAACCTACATATGTAGACATTACTGGAATATATATTTTATACTAGATATAGTTTTTTATACTAGATTTTAGACTATATAGTACTATTTTGTACTAAAATATATATTTTATTTTATACTAACAGTTCTAAAGAAACCGACATAAATCTCAAATTTTTGTCTTGCCAAGGACAATTAATTTAGAAAACAATTAATCGTTTGGACATATATTTGACTTTTATAATTCTTACTTCAATTTTCTCTTTTGTATAATATACATATATTTCGAGAAATATTCTAGACATTACATTGAGGGCCATTTAGTTATGACATTTACATTATGCTATCCAATTACATTTACAATTATTTTATTTAATATATGTTTTATTTATAAATGACATCACTCTTTTTAATATCTATGTAATTGTATATATTATACATGTATTATATATGATGTGTGTATGTGTATATTAATGTATACACGTGTTTACGTATTACACAAATGCATGTATAATACGTACACACACATTTTGGAGATAAATATGACATTTATCTGCTCCTTTTCATTATTTACCAATTATAAACTAAATTGTTTACCGGTGTCAGACTATTTTATCTTTTAACTTTAGAAGGATATATTTATTTCACGGATAAAAAGCGCCCTTCGTGGTAAAATCAAGTAAAATAAAGTGCCTTCACGCTGTTATACGTACTAACAAGGGCAACTTCTGTCGCTTCTATAAAATGATCGCCGTTTCGTAAACACTGCGCCGGCCGGCTTCCGCTTATGCACTTATACTGCACATTTCGCAACGTGGTTTCTCCTGGGGGACTTGCTCAGGTGAACACCTGTGGCCAATTAGCGAGCGCACATTAAAAGCTATTCAAACTACGTTCTGAAGCGAACGTCGCGTGTAATTGTGTCCTGCTATTGTTGGCCTTTCCTGACCGCGTGTGCCTAATAATGCGGCATCTTGCCGAAATCAATAAGATTCGTTCACTAGGTTTCGTTCGCGTGGCGCGTGCTCTTAATGAAATTAGTTTCATTTAAAACGATTGCGATAATTTCCGAGACCTTGAAGATCTTTATATATATCTCGATATAGTACCATTTTTTGAAGAACGCCCTTTCATCTACGTAATCAAATAACCAGTTTAAAATTAATTAGCGATTCCTAAAGAATCAAAAGTAAAAAAAATATGGATAACTTGTTTTTGAAGAATTAATTTTTCTTGAGAAAACTTTGTCGAAAACTGTGTCGTTAAGAAAACAGCGGACCGCGATTTTGCGAAATATTCTCTGCAGTGCAACAAAAAAAAAGGAACATTATTTTTCAGTTTTTTTTATAACTAAATACTGAACTTTAGTACGATCCTGAAAAGCGCCGATTAAACGCCGGAGCAAGCGGGGGATCAGGGAGCAAGTAGTTTTCCTCTACGTTGTCAAATTCGCATACCATAGTGCTTTTGCGACCGGCTGGCTCGTATTGCAGAACTCTCGCTTATACCCGGTGTGTTCGTCGTTGCGCAATACGTCATCGAGCCGCTCGCGAGCAATTTCACGGGGTGCTATATCTCACCGGGGGGAAAACTCCCCGGCTGTATATTGCGAAATCGGCGAGAGATCTGCCGCAAGCCTGAAAATATAACTCCGGCTATGGCGCGAGAGGACCGTACTCTCAGTTCCCCGGTGCTCCTATTTCTCAGGTTCGCGCGCGCGCGTTCCGGATTTCAGTCGAAAACAACGCGAGGAATCAAATTGTCTCTTCCTCGTATACGGCATGCTTTAGATGCAACAAAATGAATTTTCCGCCAGCGATCACCTTGCTCGTATAATTATTTGCCGTAACTTTTCAACCTTCAACGTTAAGTTTCTCGGCAACTAAAACTTAGATTAAATTTCTGTTGAAATTGTATTGAAACATTCAGCTGAAATTAATTTAATCTCCGTCGTTACTTGACCGATTTGAACTTCTAGGACATTAATCTTCTTCTAACTTAAACTTCTAGTCTTTAACCTATTTAAATATTTTTAACAATTAAAGTACTCCAAGATCCTCCATATCTTTATCCTCCGTGATCCTTATTATATAATTATTTATGAGCTATTTATAAATTATTTATTTATAATTATTTATTGGGATCTTATTTGCAGAACCTATAATAACAGAGCAACTGCTATTATTAATTGCTCTTGAATATCCAGTGTTACAAAGAGCTCATGATAAATCTAAGCCATTTTCTTTGTGTCTTTAACTCAATAAATTTAAGCGTTCCACGGGTTATGCTACAAGCTTACGAGACGTTTGAAAAATTTACAATTTTCTTCGTCTCAACTTTTATGTTGCGCTCGCGAGCGTAACATAAAATGCAACTAAAATGCGATGTTATGCATCCGTATTACATGCGCATTATAGAACGTTGCCGAATATTCTTCGAGTTTTAAAAAATGGCATAATTGTGCAAGGAGAGGAAGGCTCAATTTCCTGAAAGATAAACCAAGGGAAGCCGTGGAAGTCATGGCTACGGATTTTCAAGAGCGGCGTTCTGTTGGATAAATTTCCGCATTTTTCAAGCTTCTCTCGGAGTTGTCATTGAAAAGAACCCGGGTCTGGGGAGGTTTCTTTGTCGACAAGTTATGGCCGATGGGTGGCACTTAGTCTTCTCGCAAAGAAAA
This sequence comes from Leptothorax acervorum, assembly GCA_035220615.1. Taxonomy (NCBI): domain Eukaryota; kingdom Metazoa; phylum Arthropoda; class Insecta; order Hymenoptera; family Formicidae; genus Leptothorax; species Leptothorax acervorum. The sequence continues at coordinate 28,833 of JASTWQ010000091.1, forward strand.
ATTCCGGGGAAAGTCGGCGTCGCGCAGCAGCAGCAGCACCAACACCGCGAGTGCAATTCCGGAAGTGCATTACTTAATTAAACTTTAGCCGCGAAGTTATGCTGGCCGTAAAAAAGAGCCGCGGTATTTTCCGGGTATAGAAATCATCCGGGTTACTCGAAGGAAGATTAAGAGCAACGACTGAGTTCGGCCGGGTTTTTCTTCTCTCTTTTTTTCTTCGAGCACGTAGTTAAGCAAACCGGGTCAACGAGATTTTGTACTCGCAGGAGTTATTTGCGCGAGTCAACGATAATTCTCGGCGAGTTCTGATTATTGATTAGCATTCTCGAGAAGTCAAAGGATATTATATCGTAAAACAAAGTTGCATTGCACTAGTAATGTAATTTCACACAAAAGAAAGTTACGGCAAACATTCAGCGTTCAGAAACTCATTGTTTTTATTATAATAATGGAATAAAATTATATTTCTGTTCTTTTATGAAAGCACAAATAAAAAACTAAAATAGCGGCTGCAAAGTTAACAATTTTCATTTTGCGGTCCGCCGACGATACAGACTCCTCGCTCGAATTTCGATGTTACAGTCTACTGACTGGCACACATTTTAACTGTCGCGGTATAAGATTATTAATCGACACATACAAGTTACAGAGATTTCGTGTAATTCGTTTTTTGTAAAATTCTTAGAAAAACCACAAAAAATGAGGATATTGTGGAATAAATAAAAATTATAAATATAAATATAATTTACAATTATTTATAAATATAAATTAATAAAAATCTCAACTCACAATTTCACTGACAGAACCTAAATTTTGCAAAATCTCTGAAATCTTTTAGTAAGATAGTGTAATTTTTATTCATTCCACAATATCCGATTTATTGTGAATTCCCTAGGGATTTTACCAAAAAAAAAACAAAACGAATTACACGAAATTCTTGCGACATACATATATACATCTTATTGCAGATATTATAGATAAATATATAAGCGAAACATTGCTTAACACCTACTAAAACAATTGTAAATGTGATTAAATAGTATAATGTAAATGTCATAAATAAATGGTCCCCAATATAATGTAGGATTATGTCTATAGAATATTTCTCAAAATATATTATACAAAAGAGAAATTTATTTAAGTAAGATTTATAAAAATCAAATATATATCCAGACGATTAATCGTTTTCTAAATTAATTGTCCTTGGCAAGACAAAAGTTTAAGATTTATGTCGGTTTCTTTAGAACTGTTTCAATTAAGTTTTTGTAGAAGGCAGTCGAAAATGCCGAAAACTAAAGTTCGAAAAGTAACAAAGAGCCATGCAAGTTGGCCTAACAAAAGATAGGGAATTAATATTCTATTGATAGATACTTGACGATACTTCGAGGATCGAAGTATATCGTCCCTATTCTTCGATCTTAAATGTCATTTATTCGGAAAAAAAATCCAGTCTTTCTTTCACGAAAGAAAAAGGTGGTCAAGCCGCAAATGCAAGACGAAATGCAGTTTGTAGCGGTGCGGTCGTTTCCGCCGCTCGAAATTGATGTTCCTCGCTCGAGTTCCATGCCCGTGTCGATCGGCATGCCCGAGGAACCGAACCGAATTCCACAAGCGGCTTGGGGAGACGTACGTAGTTCGAGTGCGTCCGCAATTCCGCGGAAGAGGAGACGCGCGCGACGAAAGAGAAAGAAGCGGGAGGAAAACGCTCGATTTCACAGCCATTGGCTCGAGAAAATGCGACTATATACGGGGTAGTCATGTGCGCCGGAACGTGCATACGCGCGGAAGCGGTTCGACAGCGAAGGCAGGCAGGCGGTGGCAGAAGTGCCCCGTTACGTGTGCAAGGACATGCTGAATGCGGACACGTACGTACGTGGGGTAAAGTTGCTAGGTGGAACGACGACGCGCGTGGTTTTCGCACGTGCACGCTGACGTGTGAGTGCCATGCAAGCGCATCGCGAGACGAACGCTCGTATATTCTTCTTCCATCCAGCGGATCCCGAGATATGGTTGCGTGTCTTGCGGCGGGAAGAAAAGAAAAATTACTATTTTTTGTGATCTATCCAATTCATCTGGAGCTAAATTTGAAAAATAGTTCTTTTTCAAAGAACGTACGTTTAACTGCATCGGTTTTTCTATACTTGACGATTTAATTTAATGATATCTCGTTTTATAATCAATTTCGTTCTTTACCTCGATTGGAAATTCCATCACGAAAGGAAAGAAGAGATTTGATTTTAAAATAAAGGATGTGCGCTTTCGAAGTATAACGTATAATTTTGCGCAACATTACGCGTCATTCGTTTTCATCCTACTGCTCTCGGGAATTTCCTAAATCTGCCGACCGTCAGGAAACGAACGTGGAAGAACGCGAAACGATTTTCGCCGTCCAACTTTCGGCTGAGTCCCGGGTCTTAAGCGTTCCTAGGCGCAGCCTATAGCATCCCCAAGGAACTCGAAGGTGAAACTTGGAGCGGGAGCGGTTTGCGGCATTGAGGGGGTGGCAGAACCGCACGAAAAGGACAAGAAGACGAAGGGCGGGAGTATCGCACGCACAACGTGGCAGGAGCCTCCTCGGTTAAATGAGGCTAACTCTCTGTCTCTCTCTCTCTCTCTCGCCCTCTATTTCTCTCTCGTCCTTCCTGCCGCCCCTTTTATCCCGTCATTCTCTCCCTCGCAGCCTCCTTTCCTACCCTCTCGCTCGAAGTCGAACTCTCGCCGTGTCGAGCTCACTGGGCGCGGCCCCGCACCGACCAAAATCGATTTTGGGAAGACGAAGAGAGCAAGGGGACGATGGTTGTGCAAAGGAGAAAGATGTGATACAGATTACGGACCAGCCGAGCTTCCCTCTGATCTCCTCTGTATATGTATCGGGAGAGTTCCCTCTTTCTTCACTGTAGGAGGTCGCGGCTGGTAAGCAGCTCTTGTCCCCAGCCAACTCCCCCGTTCATAGGAGAGAACGCGCCAAAGCGCGTCCTCGATGTGCCATGCACAGCAATTTCCTAGCTCTCGACTTGTCTGAAATTTGAGAATCATATAGAAATATCCAATTAACATAGTTCCATAGTTTCATAGTTCTCTTTAATAGAGTGCGCCTCAGAGGGGCCGAGAGAGGGGAGGGTGATCGTAGAGAGGGAGCACAAGAGAAAGAGATAGAAATAGACACATATATAAAGCGCTGCAGGAGTCATTTTCGCTTTGTCGTCGTCGTTATTAGCGGCGATGCAACAACGTCGATAATAACGACGACGGGCTAAACTGACCCCGCTGTCCTCTCAGTATGGGTTCGGAGAGAGCGCTCTTGTCTGTGGAAAAGAAGAAGTGGAAGGATGTGTCTCCGTGCACCGTGCACCGTGGTTTTCTGACTCACGTCAGGAACGCTTGAAATGGGAATGGTAGAAACACTCACTTGATTTATAGCTACTTTAAAAAATGTGCGTGAGATATCGACGTAGGAGAGGGACGGGGGGTGGAGAAAGGTAGTAGAGGAAAGAGTACTAAAGGAAAAAAATGAACGTGGAAGGGCGATAACGGCAAAAAGAAGGGTAGAGTGGACGACAGTATTAAAAAAAAAGCAGATAATAAAGAGAGAGAGAGACATAAATGTACAAAAAAGCATCTACGTGTTCTAGGAATTTCAAATCGAGAAGTCTATCGACATCGACGTCTTGGAGGAGTAAAAGATGAGGGGTATACAAAGCGTTGTAGGAATAATTTTTGATTCATGATCATCGTCGACGATGGCGACGACGACAATAGTACTAACATCTGCTTTCTCGGCACGGCGTGTGGAGGAAGTTACTCACAATCAGTGGAAGAATGAGCGTGTAACAAACCAGAGACACTGGTACTAGTAAATTTTTCGCGAATAAAAGTCGCGTGTAAAACCAGCAAATTGAGTTTATGGAGATGCACAAAAAGCGAGATTTTGTTAAAGCGCGACTCACCGTAACTGTGAATTTTCATCTTAGGTAAATAGAAAATGTAAAAATATCGGTTATAATCATAACTTACAGGCTGTCTCATTCATCTTGTACATGCATTTTTATTATAATAATATGCTTGCCGAATTTTTAACTGATCTATTTTTAAATAAATTATTTTTGTACTACATAAAAAATTTAGTTATTCAATGATATTAATGTCTCAGAAACTTGTAAAGACATCAAAGAGTTGCAAATTTTCTGCTACATCTTGCATTCTATTGATGCAGGTTAATTCATCGTTAGATCAAACAGATTTTTTTATTCATACAATTTTTTTTTTGTAATCCAGATCACGTAGACACGAAGAATTAAGTGAATATGAGATGTCCTAGGGATGTCTCTGTAATTTCACGCATCCCAAACAATTCCGATGAAAATGCGCAGTTTGCTTTATGAAAGAAGCCTCATTATCCTACGCCAAAGCAACGCTACGTAACAATTAGATGCAAGGAAATACAAACCGAAAGCAAAAGCTCCGCAAATTATACGCAACGATGCAACGAGAATTTTATATCGACTTTTTATGTTTGTCGCATGCTTTGCTTCGTACAATTTCGGGAGATGTATAGAGTTTTCGAAAGAGTCGCTTTTCGTTGACGAGATTATCGACTTCAATGTTGCGCTATCGCGACAGTGGAAAGCGCGAGATTCTATCGATTACGTCAGGATATACACGATGCAGATCACGCAGGATGTCGCACACTCCTGGATTTTCTCTGATTGGACATATCGAGAGGGTCGTTCTTTTCGCACGAGAGAAGGTTCGTCCCTTCTCTCTCCTCTTTCGATAGAACGAGCTTTTAAGCCCATGACACACAGAACTCGTTTTATTTCTTTGCAAGTTGTCTCAAGACCTATCTTACGCGTACAAGCAAACTATGTGCAAGGCACGTGTTTCGAGCTTACAAAAAAATTAAGTTTTTATTTATTCCGCATATCTCACAATCAGTCCATGCCATGTTATCAATTTTACATGGAACTGCGTGGATTCATTGTACGACAATTTTTATAAATTAAACGTAAGATTAAAAAAATTATTAACAAAAATTTTCGTCTTTATTATCCAATTTGTATGTTTAAATAAGCTATGCCATGTGTCACGGACACCGTTCGTATATCGAGAAAGCACAGCATCTGTAGGTACATATAACGAGCGTTGCTCGATGAGCGTTATGAGCGAGATGGGCCGATTGAATTTTACCCAGAAGGGTCCAGCCTGCGTTTGAAAATTAGATTTTAAGCCGGCGCTCGCATGTATCCGGTTATCGAACATTGAATTTTCCTCCCGCGGGGCGGCCGGATTTTTTTCTCCTTTGATGCAGATTCGCATTGAAGAGAGTGCACGGCGTGTAACCGCCATCCAGGATTTTGATACAAACGATATTAATCAATGGAAAGTGAAATTGATTAATGCAATCGTTTGCATGATATTATTTGCTACGATTTACAGCGTAACGATTTGTAAGAGTGCATATTTATGTCCAACAATCTTTATAATAGTATATTTGTACTAAAAAAAATGTGAGAAAATAAAGAACGTGTTTGCGAAAATATATTCCTTCATTTTCAATAATTTAAAGCTTGAAAACGAGTTGTTTACCTGTTAAGAAGAAATAAGCTTTAAATAAATATAAAGATGTCATTAAATTTATCGAAGAAATAGTCTTTGAAATATTTTCCGAAGAAATATTCTCAATTATTTTTAAAGCTTCAAAGCGAGTTGTTCATTAAGAAGAAATAAACTTTAAATTAATACAAAGATGTCATTAAATTTATCGAAGAAATATTCTTCATAAGTAACGACTTATTGTTGACGTGAGATCGATAAGTACTTTCGCGCGAATATTGACGGGGAAAAAGAAGCTTAACAATCAGCTTCTTACGATCGCCGCTTGCCAGTGTTTTCCTTCAGGAATTTTCCGCGAGACGACGACGGTCCTATCGTGAAAGGGATCAATACCGCGTCGTACCCAACGAAAGCTTCTTTTATCCCGTATCGGGACACATTCTCGTCTCCTTCGGTTAGGCGTGAGTGCCACATCGCCGTCACAGGGCGACTCGGAATAAAAATCGCGTGAGGTCTTTTCTCGTTCGCGTAAGATGACGTTCCGCCTTCGGCCTTCCAGTTTCAGATATTTCACTAGATATCTCATTTAATATTCCCGAAATGTTCTACTGTGCTTTAAAGTTAAACTCACGTTCGTATTCATAGCCAAATGAATCTTCTTGCGAACTAATTTAATTTAAAACCTCGTCTTCGTTGAGTAACTCGTTTACGAATCTAAAGAAAGGAAGATTAATTTTTCTTTAACTAGTCTTTTTTTATAACAATAATTATAGCTCTCGTAAAAAAGGGGAAGAAAGTTTTAATTAAATTTTAATTTTTTTTAATAGCATATTTTTTAATAGGATTAGTGGGTTTTCCTAAAAAATGAAAATAAATATTATTCTTTCCGCGTAGAGAACTCAATTATCTGTTTCAGATGGTTGAGTTGTAAAATATGTTAACATTTTATTTTTTAATTTATACATTGACCTCGCACTTGCAATTTTTATCTGTACGTGAATTTTTCGTTTCGATCACGAATTTCGATCAAACTTTCTCGATCTCGTCACTGAATCCTTGGAGAGAACAAAGCAGTTTCTAACTCTGGTGAACTGGATGCGTGGCGCGAGCAGGTGGTCTCTTTAAAAAATGCAAACGCCACGCAGAAATACGTGCGGAAATCGTATCTGGGATGTTCGATGTGCTAACTGTTCCGAGCGCAACGCGAGCTGGATATTCGAGGAAGTTATAGAAGCACAGTGGATGTAAAAGTAATAAGACACGTCTCTCGTTGCGACGGAGGTAAACTAACGTATTCCCGGGAAAAATGAGAGAAATAATGTTATGGTAGACGGTAGCCTTCCAGCTCTTTTTGTAATTCTGACATCTGACATTTATACAAGTACTTTTTACTTTTCTTCTTAGAGTTTTTACCGATGTAATCGCGCGTAAGTAATTTCTCTTTAATCAACCTTATCTTACTTGTTTTATACGCTAGCTCTTTTTCTCTCCTAAATATTAAAACCATTACGATTATATCAAGTATAATCGGACATAAAAAATTTTAGAATTTTTATTTTCACTTTCGAGTTTTTAACCTGAACTGAGTTACCGTGCAAACTACGGCTCATCCGCGAAAATGTGTATTTATTATTCATTGAATAAAATTGTCCTCTATGTGTGCGTTTACAAATCTGGAGAGTTAACTTGTCTAACTCATTGTCAGTTAACACGTTAAGAATTTAGAGTCGACTTCTCCTAAGCAAAAATCTCGAGACAGTAGTTCAATTACTTAATTAATAATTCTAAATAAGCTTTACTAAAATTTTAATTTTAAAATTAATAGTAAAGATATTAAAAGTAGAATGTGTTAAGAAATAGAGAGAGAGAGAGAAAGAGAGAGTAATGTTTAAGCAAACCTTGTCGAGGAAAAATCCATTTTAAAAATATTTTAAATTGCTCAAAGATTCATAGATGATATATAGAAAATGCGGTAAAGCTAGGACATTCTGCTAGCCACATCGCTAATTATACGTCAATGAATAATAAATACACATTTTCGCGGATGAGCCGTAGTTTGCGTACGGTAACTCGAGTTTAGAAGTTTTATCGCTTTGAGAGCACGCATTAACCTTACGCAGTAACCGCATAAATCATGGAAAATATAACACACTTAGGTGCAGAATCAGGTTTTACGGCACGACGTGCGTAAGGCGACGGCGACGTTTCGTCTACGCGGAGACTTCCGTTCCGTGTGCCGACGTCTCCGAGACGCAAAGTTAGCGCGCACGGTAATCAGCCGGTTGCCGGGGGACCGTTATGAGAAACGTGTCTGGCATGGCGTATATCCGCCGGTAATTAAATTGTTGCGCCTACATATCCGTCTACGTAGCCGCCCGCTAAGTAACCTGTCGTCGGATTACGCGAGACATGTCCCGCTTCATTCAGAATCAATCCACGTCGCGCTACCCTAATTCGCCTCTGCCGACTCGTTTCGCGATATCCACCCCTTCATTTGGGGATACGTATATCGATTCGCCTCTACAGCATTTCCCAAATTCCAGCTCAAAAATATACAGAGCCATCGATCTCGCGACTCCGCTTTTTACTAGCTGCCAGAGATATTATTTTCGAAACCGTGACACACGAAATATGCGGATCAAAATGTAATTCTCATATTCCGCACTGTTAAAAAAATATAAAACCCCGTCGCACAAGCGCGAACAGAATGCAGATCAAACGTTGCAACTGATTTTGAAGTACATGACAAAATTTAGATATCGCAGATTATTACTTTGAGGGCCGTAATTGAAAACGCACTGATCGGTAACAATATTGTCGACATAAAAATTTCTGTTTTTGGAATTTTTCCTGGCTTGCAGTGAAAAAAAGATATAAAAAATTGAAAGCACTCTACTTTGCTGGCTCTTCTGTAATATGGTACTACCTACCTACGTTCTCGCGAGTGACCGACAATCGTGTTTGAATAACTTTTCATTTCAACTCGATTTATAAAGCGGTTTAGTATCCGACAGAAACCTTAAGATCCCATAGTTGTAGCGTCGAGCATGTGTCGCAGGACGCGCTTCAAACCTCTCGCGGCTTTTATTGGTCCGCGTCCAAAGGAAACGCAAGATCGATAGAGCCTCTCAATTTTCCTCTCTTTCCCGGAGTGCTCTCGCGGCGGATGGCGAGAAAGAAAGAAAGAGACTGAGAGAGAGAGAGAGAGAGAGAGAAACCGAGATAGTGCTGTAATTTGGCATGTTTCAGGATCAAGGATCAAGCCGTAAAGCACGCCGCGCCGGGACGCAGCCATAAAATCACTCACAAAACCGCTGGTGCAGAGCGGCGCCATCGTAACGAAGAGTAACTCGACCGCTCGCGCTTCATTTCCTCGTTAATTTTATACGCATTTATGGGCACCGGCATTTACCCACTTTATAGGCGTGATGTTTAGCTCATGGGTAGTATTCGTTTTCTGCCTTATCTAAAATTCGTATGTAACACATGATTATTTCCAAAGTGGTGCACAAGCACGGTTTTAAACATTATAAATTTTAATGAGCAAGCCGCAATGTACGCTGATGGCGGTACATCGATTTTAGCAACACGAAATTAAGTTACGAGAATTAAATCAGTCGTTAAATTCTTCGCAAAACAGGAATGAGAGGAGCAGGTATGAAGTTTCGGACAAAGTAAGAAAATTCTACTCGGTGTATGTACACCATATATTATGTCGAATCACAAAATGTACGAAAAAGTTAACCGTGAGTACGCCGGCTGTGGCGATTTAAACTTGCTCTTCTGTGAAAAATTGCTAAAATCGTGAGCTTAGAAATTTTTACTGATCACTTCAAAAGTTTTGAAGCAAGTAGCGCCAAAGTTTGAGAAAGTTATACTTCTACAATAATATTAGAAGGCAGTATCCAATAAATAACGTTTATGTATAATACAGTTACGTTCAATATATAAAAAAAAGTTACAGTGAATAAAGCACGAGGTATGAGTCAGTTTCTTGAAATATGTTAAATTTTCTATTCCTTTCACTTTCGTCCGAAGTAATTCCCTCTCATCGCTATGCTTTGTACCGTTTTCAGAGGTCCAATTAATTCTTGCTCGACCGTACCATGTCGCCATGGTTTGTTACTCGGCATCACCCCCGAAACAGGAGGTATCAGAAACAACGGATAGCATTGTTGCCCTGGAATGTCTTGAATTTCGTCAAACAGAACGCACGTCGCGGAGCCGATACTCGGAATTCCTACTGACGGTGATTGCATTATTCCGGGCACATCCTATCGCATGGCTGCCGCCGGCATGAGCTTTAACCCGATATGCAGCATTCGCAAACATCGACGGATCTGTTTCTAATGGTCTTTATCGAGGAAAAGGAAGATTTCGTGCACAAAATTATAGTAACATGAATTTATCGGAATACGCGCACAATGGCATGAATATTTTATAAATAAACGTTTTAACGTATTTTCTAACACAACCTCTATTGGTTAACAAAAGTTATTATTTTTTCGCGTTTAAAAATATAAAAAATATATGAGATAAGCAAAATGTATATAGTGCATTGCTTAATTAAATTAAATTAAATTAAAAATATCTTGATATATTTGGAGACTAATGTCACTATTGATTAATTAATCACGCAATTAGGGACAAAACGCAAGTCGTGATGAAAAGTGCCATGTACTCGGTTTTTGTGAGGGTAATATCTGTCCTGAAGGACGTTACATCGTGCGAAAAAGGATCGACACCTTGTCGACGGCACTTCATTAATCACTCCTAGGGCTTACCGCATGTTTTTCTTTGATGTACCCATACACACTTTCCCAGATATATTCACAGGTTACATTATATTTTCATATAATATAACATATGCTCGTCACATTACTGCTAAATGGAATTCTTTATATGAAATTTTTTCACAAGGTGTAATAATCTTTACTATTAAATTATTAATTAATATTAAATTTTAAAAAATGAAAGACGTTTTTTAAATTTTCTGTAAAATCGCTAATCTGTCATTAGAATTAAAATCAAAGCTTTTAAGACATTCTGTATTTTTAATCTTTTCATTCATATCAAAATGCAATAAATTTATAATTAAAGTTTCCAAGTATGTGCGTATTAATTTATATACTATATCTTTAATATGAAACATTAATTTTATTATTAATGTTTTTGGACGCACAAAAAGCGAATCTTAAAACGCCTAAACTCAAGTAAACTCGTGCTTTCTTTGGCTGAGCCGAAGCTCTCCGTAATCTCGCAGTTGTTTTAGTAAAGGGGATAAAGTACAAAAGCGACAACCCTAAGAATTGTCCTTCGTGAGAAGCGCTCGTGAAACAATAATTAGATCGACCCGTGGAGAAAGTGCGGAAGGAAGGGGTGGTCTGGTGGAGGCTTAATTAGGTGATTGGCTTGCCTATATCTAGAATCGATCGGTCCCTACGACAGTCGGACTAATGCCGTTTTAATCAACCGCCCGGTATGCGAGACCTTGTTAGGCTTCGGATGCCAAAGGAAAGTTCTGTATCCTTCGGCGGGTTCCGGCTATTACTCTGTCCCTAATTTGATGGAATGAATAAGTAAAAGTTCTCTCTTTTGTGGTACTCGAATCGGATAAAAAAGTTGGCTTTCTCTCTGTGTTCCTACGTGCTTTCATGAATAATGCTGATAAGTTGTTATTCAGCTTTCATTTAAATTGACATTAAGTTGAATTGACATTGATCGGTTAAATTACATACAACAAAAAACTGTGAGTACGGAAAATTTATATTGACAGTTAAAGCGTAGTTAAAATAACTATAAAAAGAAAAATGCTCTATATAGACAATTCATCAATTTTTCATCGTAATAATTATGTGTTTATCACGTACACCTATATTAGAGTAATATTTCATACGAACTTTCGTTGAAAAATTGAATTTTTATTGTTCCCTATTTCTAAAAGGATAAGGATATATAATAGGCCATTTTATATTATAGCAAACGCGCGATTAAATTTCGCGCGACTCCGATCAATATTTTAAAGCATCTAGGACAGTAGGGCTTAATATGAAATTATGCCCGATTTTATTCGAGTTTAAAGGAAAGTATCGCGATAAAGAGATGTTTTACGACCGCCATGAAAGAAGAAGATCCTCCATGACTCTCTCGGCGCGCGGCGTGTCGAGCGAACTGATGCACTTTAAAAGCAATACTCGTAGCTTTGTAACCGAGACATCTGAGACACGAGCACGTGTTATCGATACATCTACGTGTCTATATACGTATCGGAAGGTACGCGGAACAGACAGGAGATAGGGGAAGGAAGAGACAGCAGGTTTGAGCATCTAATCCGAGGTTCGAGCCCGCTAATGGAACGCTAAGCCAGCTGAGCCTGGGCTAACTTTGTACACCTTATCGAGCAAGGAGGGCCTGATCGAAAGCTCTCGTTTACCTCAGCGTCGCGACGCCTTGTTCTCGTCGATCAAACAGGTGTTTGCCTCGGGCAGACGTTTACGACGACAACGACCCGTTTAAAAGGTCTCGCACGATCAAGGGATGTTTCCTTCAAACGTCGCGTCGTTCTTAATTACGAAATATGCTGACATTGGCAAGCTAGTTCTGATAATTTAGAGATGATCAAGAAGTCAAATTTCGTAAGTTATAGAGCTTTATTCTGTAGGGGAACCCGGGGCATAACGGGAACGCTAAGGTCGAGGCTAAGGTTAAATCAAATTTACAACATATTAAAAATAAATAAATAAACTTTGTTTTGCATTAAAATATTCTTTGAAATGTCCCCTATAAGAAAAATACAAGTTTTACTACAAAAGAATAGTTTAAAAGGACGAAATTATTGTTTGTTGAAAACGTGAGTTAACCTTATTATGGATTTTATGCGGGGCATAATGGGATTCTTCACAAAACTTGTTTATTAATGTTCAAAACTTCTTCAAAGTAATTTATTAGAACACGCAATATATGTAAGAATGTATTATTGCATTTTTTATTAATAATAATTATTTATTAATAATACTTTTCTTACAGTATACATTTTTCTTATTAAAATATAAGTAAAAATCAAAATATTGCGCAACATAACAGGTATATACTGATAGCGTGTAAAAAGAGAAATAAAACATTTTAAGAACAAAAGGCATCATGCCCCATGGACTAATTCGGTCTTCAACTGATTTTTCCTAACAGTATATTCTGATAGATCATGGCATACTTTCTTTGTAAACTTTTTGAATTTTTGCAATATCTTCAAAATTGAAGAAAATATAGTACACGAAAATGTGCTGTGACGTCATAGGGACACTGCGGCATATTTTGAAGTTGACGGCACCAAAGAAACTTTAGCAAGCTATAACTTTCTCAAATTTAGTTGTTTTTTTTTTTAATTCAAAAAGTATTAAAAATCGGCTTAGATTCTCTACCCAAATTATGTGTGGACACCGCTTAATAAAAAAAATTTAGTTAAAGACCGAATTTCCCGTTATTTCCCGTTATTATTTCGTTTCCTCGAAGTGTATAAATTTACTTTAGGTAATATAAATCGTTACACATAACCGATATTTGTACAGACACTTTACTAAATTATTGTAACAAGAAAAGATTGTTTAATAACATAAATATACTTATGGTAATAAAAAATAGAATTTCATCATTGCTTGCATATGTAAATGTATCAAAGAAATTGTAACTCAGTCGCGGAGAACATAGCGAACGCATTAAATAATTTGTAGCATTTATCAGCTAAAAATAATATGAAAACTAATAACAGCACACGGGTAGACATCTAATTGTAAGAGCAATAATTTCCATACATTTTGTTACATGCAGCATCTGCATCTCTGTAAAAAGATATCTACCGTTATACCCCGTGGTTCCGTTATGCCCCGGGTTCCCCTATATTGACGTCACGCGTACGGATCAATAAGACTAATAATGATACAGAAGTTGATTAATAAGCGCGGTGTAACGTAGTACAAAGTCATTAAGCAATTAGGTTATAATGATACTAATTAATTATGCTAATTAAAGAATAATACTCTTATACTGTGTTGTGTGCGAACTTTTATCAGTAATGTGACGTCTATAGTATTTATAACATTTGTTATTTCTATTTTATCACTAACATTCGACATTCTTCAGAAAAAATATACGCGGTATATTCTTCTTTAGAATATATACAGCTGAAATCTGTTAATTAGCAGATCGATAAACCAATAGTTTAACGAGCAATTCCCTTGATATTGAAACTCGGACCAGATGCAGAGACATTATCGAACAATGCAATCTCTGCTGATAATAAATCGTGCCGCGCAAGTATTAGTAGCGCGTTATTAGACACATAAGTTCGTCTCTGTGCAATTAAGTCGTAAAACTGTTGGAAGGTGTTTGCATCGCGGCATCAGGCGGTTACGAAACTACACAGGTGCTACCTCGTGATGTTTGCCTTTTGTGGAAGACGCGCGCGGTACGGAACGCTTGGATAAGATAAGACCGCCCGCGGTTCGCCGTGCGATCACAACGAAGTTTCCCAGCTCGTCTTCCCCACGGATTCACCGCGAAAGAAGCGGAAAGCTCCGATATCAAGAGAGCAGCAAAATCGCATTCGTGCGATTAGCCTTGCGAAGTTTCGCGAACCGCTGAATTCGAATGGCGAAGTTAACACTCAGCTATTCGTGCCAGCGGCGTAAGAGCGGATCTCACAATCTGCAGTTCTTTTGGTTCTATCCCTTTTATTTATTAGAATCGAACGAGCACGATATACCGAAAGTGTTGAACGTCCTGCGAATCGCAAATGCGCAGAGAGCGAAAAAATTAAAAGCGATTGTTTTAATAACACAACGTCCGCAATCGCGTTGGTTAACATGCTTTTCGCGAATAAAAGCTTGAAGTTGTAACTAAATAGTAAAAATTTTTTTTAGTTAATTTCTTCAGCTTTGCACCTTCCTAGTTGCGCCGTTCTTCACGTTCGATTCACGAGCACCGCTTACACTTTGAGGGAGCATTAAATCGAATCGGATCTAAATCGTGCGTGAAAGTCGAAAAGCTCGAAAGCACAAGGGCCTGGTTTAGGAGAAGAGAGAAACTCAAGCTCGTACATTTATTTTACAAATTACAGCCACGGATGCGGGCAACGTTCGAGTACACCTGCAACTAAAGAAAACTTATAGCCTCGATCGAAGTCGTATATCGAGGTAGGAAGTATCACGGGATAAGTGTCTTCGCTTCGAAGAAAATCCGTTAAGCAACGGGGGAAGATATCGGCTGTTTCCTGAACTACATTTTCCGTGCAGCGACAAAGTTAGCTGGAAGATTGCGTTCTCTCTTCGTAAGCTCGAAAGATATACCTTAATCTTTGGAAATTGTTTTATGAAAATAATAATTCGTGCATTGAATTATGATAAATGACATTATCGCAAAAATTTTACGAACTTATAGATAACACCGTTATATGCATTAAGAAGAATTATATTAAGATTCAATAAAATTTGTTCTCAAATTCCAGATATTCTTTACAAAAATTTCAAAAACAATTAAATAATGAAAATTGTACATTCAATTATAAAAATTAATGAGATCAGAACTATATTTATGTCACCTGATTTTAAAAACTTGAAAACAGCATCCATTAAAATATCTTGTTCCACATGAATTCAAAATGTAGCATTATCTCGAACCGCGTAATTTACGACAACGCAACATGAGAAATCAGACTTGTCAAGATTCTACTTATTAACAGGGCAATATTGAGTAGCAATTCAATAGCGGGCCTACCGAAGTTTCACGACGTCACTATCTTCTTACCAGTACGGAGTACCGTGAAAATCCTGTTATCTACTTAGTATGAATAAATTTCAAGCCCTCATGCTCAGTACAGCGACGTCATTACCATAGAATTTACTAACTATAAAATATGGCTTCCGCTGCCGAGGATCGTCGTTTTACGTGCTTAACGTGCTCAGATTTTTCCAAAGAGCGTGTCGCCGCCGAAGATTCTCTCGCCGAGAGGAAACTTTAAATAGCGAACGGTGAGTATCGATTTGCTGTTCAGAATCCTGTCGCGACAACGTCGTAGCTCGACAGAAATAGCGCAAATTACATGAAGCGATTAAATGTAAGCCAATTTTTGCCGATCTTTTCGTAAAATAGAAACTTAAATAGAAACTAAGAAATTATGTTACATGTAAATAAAGTAAGATTTATAAAAAAATAATTATAGAGCTAAATTAATTTTTCTTTAAGGCACATCGATCTGGAAAAAATTTTAAAACTTTTATCAGTCAGTTTTATTCCTGACCGCTAGTTTGTAAAATTGTCATTTTTCGCATAAAATACATAAACGTGTCTGGAAATTTTTGCTAAAAAGAAACTGCCTTAAAATTCATTCAAGATATTCTTAGAATATTTTTCAATAGATCTAAGACATCTTGCATTCTAAAAAAATAATTAAATGTGCAATTTCGAAAAGGGCGCATCTCGCAATTTTTGACTTATAGGTTTCTCCACTAATATGTACTCTATAATACACATATATTTTTATCTATTTTTATATTCTATTGTGATTTGACCCTAAAATGCAAATTGTAAAGTTTTGTATCACTGGCTACAATAGTTTAAAATTAAATCAGTTTTTTTTTATTGTTGAAAAATTTTACTCTGAAATTGCACATTCAATTATAAAGTACCTATAATATATACATAGATCATATAGACGCCTTCTGAAATGCACTTCCAGTGTACTAATCAAGACCGAGCTGGACTTCAAACACTTTGGTGCTAAGGGGCTCACGTGTCGCTGAGAGCTTGTTCCGGTTCGTTTCTTTCGCGGATGCGTCATAGAGTGACGCAGAAGAAGAATGAGACGAAGGGAAGGAAACGAGAAGACGGACGTACGCGTGGCACTTAATTTGTTTCCTAGGGTGTTGCGCGATGCAGCCATTAAGCGAGAATGGGCAAAGGCGATTTATGCGCGCCGAGATTATCCGACGGATAACCGGCAGCGGCCAGATAACCGACGGAATTTCGGTGGCTCCGCTTCCGTATATGGAGGACAGATCAAATTTATCACCATCGACCTACTTAACTACTATCGCACCGTGTTCTCGGGAAGCGGTTCCATAGGGCGCCCAAGTAAACGAAACTTTTGTAATTGTTCTATCGAATCCCCGGCGCGCGGTCCCTGCCTCCCCTTTGTTGTCCTTTAACGATCATCGAATACATTGTCTCGACTTGGGAACGAGCGGCGGGATGAAATTAGCGAAAGTCCGTCGAAATGTCGCCGTTGAACGGCGGGGAAACGAATAATCGTGCGCGTGATAAATTTTACGCATTTTTCATAGAGTTATAAAAGCATGGAGAGTAACGGCAGACGTTATACAAATTTAGAGAGCACACATTTGGTGCGCACAGTGCATATAATCGTGAATATTGATATGCGCTATTTAAAATTTCACGAAGTTTATGTATTTAAATTGAATTTGTAAATATTGGATTAACAACAGCGAGATCTTATGTAGATTTTGATTATTTAAATGGGTAAATAGAATGTGCATACAACAATGGATTATTACGTATTAATTTGAAATGTATATGCTTCGCAAATTTGCATGATGATTCTTTTTAAATCATGCCAATCAATGGAATACATAGAAATATTATTGCAGATATGACTGTGTCTAGCATAAAATTTAAAGTAACATTTATGTTTTTCTTATATTAGTATTCAGAATAAGGACTACATTCTTCATTATTTGGATCCGATAATCTGCTTTTGCACAGAAGATAGTTGGCGAAAGTGTCATACCGTTTATCTAAAAGACATGAAATTAGTAATTTTGTGCCAACTAAGATCTGTTCTTTTCTCTTAATCGCTAATTAAGTATACGTGAATGTACAAGAATGTGCAGCAATGAAATATTAACTCGACACGAATTGTGAATACGCGTAAATTTCGGAAAACGTGCGAGTGCAAAATAAATTGCTAATTCCTTAAAATGCCTCACCGAGGCGAATAATTTCGCGTTATTAATGCAAATACGAGCGCGAAAGCGGAATGGTACCATTCCATTATCATCGCAAAACGTTATAAAATGTTAAAAGCATGTCG
The DNA here is from genome assembly GCA_035220615.1 of Leptothorax acervorum. Lineage (NCBI taxonomy): Eukaryota > Metazoa > Arthropoda > Insecta > Hymenoptera > Formicidae > Leptothorax > Leptothorax acervorum. The sequence goes on from JASTWQ010000091.1 coordinate 46,486, forward strand.
CCGTTCTCTGGTTCTAAAATGTTTGCGGGTCTCGGTTAATTTTCGCCGAAAAAACTGAAAAATCTGTTGTTTTATTCAGGCACGATTTAAAAATGTAACCGAGATTAAAAACCAGCGCGTCCGGCTCGTAGCAGTGATTCACGCAGCGAAACTTTCATAATTGTTCCATCGATTTCCTTTCGTTTTGCCTTTCCTCTTTCTCCCTTTCTCGGAAAATAAATGCTCTCTTCGTCGTAGAGCCGATCGAACGCGCACAACTGTCCGGAATTAAATGATTAGGCGTGTCCCAAATTTCTCGTCATCATGAAATAAATTATTACGTAACATGAATTGCGGTAGAATCTTTTTGTGATTAACTCGCGGCCCATTGTCACGCCGAATGCATTGTGTTGAAATTTTATCACGATGAATTTCCTGTACGGTAAATACAAGTTGGAATCAGGACACAATTCAATAAAATTTTATTGTAACACAAATTTCGTTCGCTCTGCAACGAAATTTTTCGTTTGTTGTGCCGGTATACGATTCATCGATCGCCAATTGAAGCAAGCGCCACAAAAGTTCGTGGACAAATAAGCCGCGGCGAATCGTAAATTTCCAGGCGGATCTTGCGTACACAGCTCAACGCGACAACGCGTCACCGGGTCGTTTTAATAAGGGGCACCCAGCCACGTAACAGCAGAAGTCAGGGTACACTCGCTTCGTATTACTCCCGTTTTATATATATCCGTTGTGCGTATACAACCGCTATCACATTACTAAAGCCCGACGGGGGTGGCGCAGAGACGAGGTTTCCTCGCGGCAACCAGTCGGCCGGTCGATTTTGGTCTAAACTAAATATGCATCACGTATTCGCTAAACAAGTTGAACCAACATTATTACTTCACATAGATTCTGAATATGCTACAAATTTTCAGATATGAGAAAAATAATTGCTTCTATATATAAAATCTACAAATACATAGAGTGTATCAGAGATATTTGTACAAACTTTAAGGGTGAGTTCTCCACACATAAACAAGAAGAAAATGTCATATAAACATATGTCCGGAAATGCTTGGTTTATGAATTATACAAAAAAAAAACTTGTTTACACTCGTGGTTACTTTGCTTTGTACGTTCAACTTTTACTACAATTCAGTTACATGTGAATGCCTAATCATGGCAGGATATTCATTTAGGAGGCAGACATGATTTTCATGTACGGTCGCGCTAATAGTAGTGGACGCAGGACGATAATCCATGATCCGACGTGTCCATCGTCCACGTACCAACCTTTAGAAATGCGATAACGATAAACTATAAAGAACCCTAGACTATTCTATCTTAAGTACAACTATGATAACTTTCGAAAACTAATTTCTCAACGTATTTTTCTTCGATTAGCGATGAATCATTCCGAGGCCGTAAACACTTACTCTAGAAAATTCTATAGAAAACCAATAAGACCTGTTTGAGCCCTATGAATAGGAAAGCCTCGGACTGCATATTTAGCTCTCTGCAGTTCCTCGACACGATCAAGACCTCGATCATCGTATTGTATCTTTAAACGTAGAGTAAAACCAATCACTGTGTACCTAATGTAAAGGTGATTGAATAAATCTTTTTTTTATTGTAAGTAATTTCGCGATTCATACAATTGTAGCAAGTGGAGGACATTTTGAGCATTTGTTGTGAATTGTGAGTGGATAAATAATTGGGCTGAAGATGTATTAGACTGATCATGTGATTGTAGATGCATTCTGTCCATTCTTGTCATTGAATGGTATAATCTTTCGATTATAACTCATAAACCAAGCTTTTTCGGACATATGACCTTTTTTCTTGTTTATGTGTGGAGAACTCACCCTTAAAGTTTGTACAAGTATTTCTGATACACCCTGTATAATATCGTGTATAAAAACCAAAGCGATCTAATTGTAAGCTAGCTAAAAGAAGAGGTTTTTATATAAACTACTATTTAAACAGTTAGAATTTGAGTGATTGCAATGGTTGGAGTAATGTACCGGCAATATTTTATATACTAGCTATCACGCACACATAATTAATAAATTTATGACAACCATCAGATTTAGCGCCATAAAATCGTTCTCTTGACACAATCGCCCTAATCGTCCCTAACTTATATAGCTTTACGCACATTTAGCAAATGACAGTGTGATACAATATAGCGTGTTACTCGACTTGTTGGGCGTATAGTATTTTAGGCTGGTGGATCCGCGCCGACGACGAGAGGCTGAAACCAGGGGGGAAAGCAGCAGGCGCGTATCACCTTTATACCCGCTACTACTCCCGCGAGTTATTTATTTTTATGGGGTTTTCCTCCTTCCCCGCTCTTACTCCCGCGCGCGCGGTGGTCTTTCCAGAACTTGAGGAACGGACGAGGAGAGGAACGAGAGTTCGGATAGTCGAACGAGGGCGTGCGGGAGGGTGACGGCGGCGTTACGGCCTTCTCTCGTCTCCTGCTCCAGCCGGAGAGATACCCTCCGCGCGCCCGCGCCCGCGCCCGCGCCGGGGAGAGAAACCCCGTGCCCGCTTAATGGCGTTACGGGGTTGCCATGGTTACGGGGAACCCCATGGAACCGACGCCACCGCCGCGCCCAGCGGAAAGCCCATTTATTCTGGAAAAACATTATAAGAACGCGCGCGCGGCACGAGCCGCACCAAGGTCGTTGCTCGGCCGGCACTTGCATCCCTGCCCGTGTATGTATGTACGCACTCATCCCTCTGTTGCGCACGGTGAGAGTGCAATTGGAGTAGTCGTGCGTTTTTTCGAAGATATGACGGCGGGCTGAGGGAAGGTAACCCTCCGCGAGGTACAGATTGCCGTAGGCGCGTGAGAGCGATGAGAAAAGCAGCACGTGAAGTCAGAAATCACGAGTTTCCGCCCCGCGCTTGGAGTCTTCTTGCGACTTTCGCAGGGGGGGGATCGATTCGGTTTATTATCTCGCGTCAGGCGAGAGGCTGACATACGCTTCCTCCTCGCTTCCTCGTGCTTCTCTGATTAGCTTTGGCGACTCCCCTTCTGGAACTTTAAAATAGTGAAAGAATTATAATTAAAGTAATGCGGAGAGGGGGGAGCGTTGCAAATTGTGAGATATTTTATAAAAAAACAAGTCTCGACCTTATTTTTAATATGTAAAATTATAACAAAATAGATATTTTTAAATTAATGATTACGGTGATTGGAATGAAAAGATTAATAAAGAAACACAACACAATTATTTGCATAAAATTTAGTTGTTTAAAAAGGAAGCTTGAATTTCAAACAATAATCAAGAACAACGATTTATTACCTTGTATCGCATACATTATGTAGCGCGAATTAATACACTGATTAGCATTTTTCCATCGACGTGATGTGAAAACTGTATGCAGAGAGAACCTCATCGTTCAACCCCGGTTTTGATCCAATTTATCACCGTATATCAGCCGAAAATAGCTTACACATATATAAATTTATTGAACGAAAGAGAATGCGAGGGAGAGAGACGCGCGATCTTCCGCGCGGTGCGTCAAAGCGAACGAGACGCATTAATTAAAACAACATAGAATTGCATTGCGTAAATACCGACCGCTTCTGTAAACACATACGTCGCGGTATGATACAGTGTATCACGGTGATGATATTACCATCACAAACTGATGAATTGGTAGACATATTAAACGTATTAATAAATCCGCTTACATGCCGCGTTGCGAAATAATAATCCACTGAATAATTCGTGAAATATGCCACCGCAATCGACCATACAAGCCTGTTGGTACATAAAGGCTACTTTACAATTATCCAGCGGTAGTTTTAATAATAGATTTTCCGATTAATTAACAAACAGTTAACAAAAATATTAAATATCAGCCGTAAAGTGAGACAGTTTTTGAATTGTATACAACTGTATGTTGTCTTTTAACAAACTTTTCTGAGACAAAATTATTAGAACTTCTTTTACTTAATAAATTATATTTAGAATTAAAATCTTGATTTAAAATTGGATCACTAAAATATTTTATATTAACTATAAATAGATTCAAAAAATATGATTAAATTTGAACATAAAAATCAAAAGCTACTATACTCGAAATAATAATAATCATAAATCTAATAAGTGCTTAGTCCAAAAAAAAAACAATTCACGCTATAATAAAAAATCTCTGTCAGTTTTGTATAATCGATGTGTAACAGAATAACATAGATAAATTCTTACTTCTAAAAATTTGACTACCTCGCTTTTGTCCGTGCAAATTCTCGAGTTTGTGCAATCTCGCGAAACGGCGAACAGCGAAATAGTTCGAGCTCGTCGCTAGCGACTGTGGCCAGCCATAAAAACCTTTTGTGGATAACTCGCGCGTCAATACATCGGGCAATTAACCCTCGAGGGAATTTAAAAGCGGGTACAAGGAGCGTCGTGCGACAGACAGAGAGGGGAACAACGGACATGTCCCGCTCATACGTCCCGAGAGAAGAGCATCCGCCAAGGGAGTCCACGTCGTGGGATTCCTGCGCGACCGCAAGGGAATTACTATAAGGATTACATGAAAATTCTATTAGCGTCTTAACGTCGCGTCTCATGAATCCCGACGAAATCGGACCGATGTTACATATCAATCCTCGTTTCAACGCGATGCGTCCCGATGCGACGGATGCGCCGGATGCACTTCAGCTGAGCTGTGCGCGACATGCTTTTATTCAGTTTGCAGCTGGCAGATCTTGACACATATCACTATCAGTGTCGATATCAGTTATGGATATACAAACTCGTGGTTTTCCCATGCTATCTGTACAGGCATTTATCAGAAAGGGAGCTAGAGATAGTGTGGTATCTGGTTTACTTTTTCCTAACCAGAGGGATACGTCAAATGTTCGGTCGTGCAAGTTAATAGATCGTTCTATATTCTGCATCGAGCTTCACGTATAGACTTGGATTTTATCGAGTTTGTGCTAGGAGGTTACTACTCTAAAACAGAAACTTATTGGAATGCCAATTCCATTTTGAAAATTTGGTTATCGCTAACCGACATCGATGCAAACGATCTTGAAATTTTTAGACATATGGTATCGTATAACAGTTACTACAATATATACACGTTTCATACACAAAAAAATTGTATTTTCTATTTCGCCTGATATTGTTTCTAAAATAATATAATATTTAACGATTATTTATAAAATTATATCATTATATAAAATAAAAGTAGAGTAAATTCAAATATTATAGAGTTTAGAGATAAATTGAAATGGAATGGCGAAATGCGTTCGTTCGGGTGCAATCAGATTTCACGATGACTAAAATTATTACGAAAATTCAAATGCGATCCACTTAACGGATCGCGTTGCATACGTGGAAAACGAAGGCAGGCAAATCCCATGTCCATTATCCAAAACGACCCCGGCTAAGCGGTCTTAACGTTATGTTTAGCGTCGCTGACGCATATGATGCGCGATCCGATAATGCGAGGCGCGAAACGCCGGGCGATTGCTCGCGCAACTCGCGAAATTGGCGTCACGCAATAAATTGATGACCCGACGTTGTTCGTCATGTTGCCGGCAACGCCGGGCATATACGCGGCGCCATGTATCCTGCAGAGGCTTTATAAGGGGATGCGGTCCAGAGAGAGGGAGAATGGTGGCCGGGACGCGAGCTCGCCGCAGCCAATTACCGTTCCCTCATTAATCCGATTAATCATGAATTACACAAAAAGTCCGTTATCGCCTTAAAACGCGTGTCGCCGGCTCTATAATGAAATCACACACACGTCGGCGACGCGTAACAAGTTCAACGTGTCATCGATCGCTCTCGCGTATATTCTCTACGCCTCATTAACCGTCAGAGTGATGTTCTCCCGAAGAGAAGCGAGCGCGAGGGCCCTTAACCCTGAATATGAACAACGTTACGAAATTAGAGCTTCAAGCAACGCGGAGAAATATCACACCTCGGGTGAAATATGCTCGAATTTATAGGAAGGAAGATAATTTCACGAATAAAAGCTCTATAGAATTATTGTACTAATTCTTCACAGAAAAAAAAGATGTGTCAAATCAACACTCGATATGCTTGTATATACGCAAGAATATATAATATTGAAATAAGATTATATTGCGTTAAACGAAGAAAATTAGTGTTAAACGAAGAATTATATAGTTGAACCAACGCAATATATAATCTTATTTCAAGATTATATATTCTTGCGTATATACAAGCATATCGAGTGTTGATTTGACACTTCTTCTTTTTCTGTGTTGTTGGTTGAAAAAGCAATATTTATATAATTATTAACATTTTTAATGCCTTCAAAACAAAGATAAGTAGATAGTAAAAAGATTCAGCTAGCAGCTAGAATATCAGATACAAATTCTTATTCCGATTAGTATTTAATTGACAAGACCATTAGAGTTACTTTTATTCAAATTCTTTGTATCTGAAAATGTACGTTAATCACATTACTGTCACTGTCAATTGCAGCAGACGTAAAATAATAAAAAAATATTCGTCGCACAAAAGATTACAGAATAAACTAATTATCGTTACTCATACCTCATTTATGATTAATATTTTCTCATTTATGACTAATTGAACGTTGAAACGTTACTTTAACGTTAAGCGACTATCATTTTCGTATTAGAACGGAGAACCCGGCCGGCTCCAGCGTGCGTCCCTGACCTGGTCGGGGGGGAGGGTTGTCGCCACGTCATCGTATTTTCCGACAATTACCCTGTATACGCAGAGACAAATACGCGAGCTCTCTCTTTCTCATTCTGCCCGCGTGTCTCTCTCGCCTACGCTCGCTCTCAAATTGAACGTGACGATCAGTGCCCAGGGCTAGCAAGTGTAGCGAACGATCGGCGGTGGCTGGTCGGCATGGGCGGCTCGCCGCAACCAATTACCGCTCTCTCATTAACCCTGTAATAATCGCCGCGCCATTTGCATCTCTCTTGCACTCCCTCCGCTTTAGATGCACACCTAGTGCACAGCACCGTGGGTATATAATCGTCCATGAAAAAGGGCGGACAGTAATAAACGGAAACGAAATAATCAACGACGGATGCGACAGCCGCCAGGAACGGATCTAACATAAGGCAGTCGCATTGACTTCCGCTTTTAACGCGCTACGTTACGTGCGAGAAGTAATGTTGTAATGTTGTAATGAAGATAAACAAATGTCCACTACTAAGACTTTATTAAGCAAGTACAGACGAAGGTGAAATCGCTTTGAGAGAAAACGACTGAGAACGACTTATTGTTAGAACGACTAAGAACTGACAAAGAACGCACTAAGAACAGACTGACTGTTCAAGAGGGATCTTATATTTATAGCAATCTTTGTTCATATGTTTAAACCAATAACGTAACGCGTTCTAATGTTGAAAGTAACGATTGGTGCGGCTTATCGAAAGAATAAGTAAAACTAAAAGTTAATTTTATGACTCAAATATCTATTAGCATAGAACTAGTTATTTAAAGCTGTACGTGATTATAAGGAGACACGGAAAAGAATTTTAGATAAAAAGTGAATCGTGGAATAAGGGTCTAACCATTAGGATTTAGTTTTTCAGGTATTTGTTTGGAATAAATTATGTTACCGGAATTAGAAACGGAATTCATAAATACGTGAAATATCGAGTTGTGGCACGTAACAGCTATCGATCAGCTATCGGCGTTTTGCGTAAAGTAGATATACTATCATATACTATCATAACTTTAGGGTTTCGGAAATAAATGCACACGTTTATAAAGTCATCGAGTATAGACTGAATATTTGAAGAATAATTGATAACTGTGTATTTAAATATATAATATTTATTTTTAGATAACCAATCACACTCTGGGAAAAATATAACCCACTTTGGGGCCCACGATTATAGTTAATCAAATTATTTAGATTGCTCGTAACCCTAATTTTACGTGCGATATTTCTATTTCAAAGATTTTAAAGTTAGATTTTTAGTTACGCGGGATTAATTTAGAAATATTGCACGTAAAATTAGGGTTACGAGCAATCCAAATAATTTGATTACTACAATCGTGGGCCCCATAACCGTCTTTATTTTTCCCAGAGCATTAGTGCTAGTCTTCACAATGTTTAATTTTATCAATTTTATCAATTCATATTAGGATGATTAATACATTTAATATATTAAAATATTTTCGGCAACTGTCTAAAAATTCCTTTTTCTTTTAATCCGATACCTTTTCTTAATCATTTTTTTTTTAGCTTAATCATTAAATTGACAATGAGATGAACAAAGAGATACTATTTTTTCAAAGATAACAAGCGTTTCTCTGTTATACAAATTCGCGAGATGCCCTATTTCAGAGAGTCTGTCTATTTCAAGCTCTGACAATGAGATATATTATATAGCACTGAGTCTAGCGTCTAGCCGACGCGACATATATGCATATGCGCGATGTTTGTACAATAATCGCCGCTCGAAAGCCAGGGATTCTGAGAGCAGTACAAGTCCAAGTTCCGAGAATTATAGACCTGAGAAAATGCATTTTAGGCCGATCCCACAGGATTTTCGCCGCCATGAATAAACATGAAGTCGTTTAATTTAGTGCGATGCTGCCAGCCAACATCATCAGTCAGTCCTAATTGCATTAACGAAATTGTCTTTCTCTATCTGTATCATAGATAAGCGCTACAATATCGAGCAACAAGATTAATATTTGCTAACTATATTCGATTAAACAAGGTTGTCGATGGAACTCACGTTTAGAGACAGAGTTCTCGGGTGTCTACATCGAAATCTGATTCAATCGATGTTATATCGCTCTCGATTTACCCGCGTAGAACGCAATAGAAAAGATATTTTTTATTTACACTCGCAATGTCCGATAGTTTTGAGCATGAAAGAGCTACGACGAGGCGCTTGAAATCGCGCGATGGTCCGGACGATAGACTGATGTTAATTAAGAAAATTAAGCTACTTATTGCGAGGTCCGCCTTCCTCTTTTCTCTTCTCTCCATCCTTCTTTATCTACTTCTCGTGTCTCATCGTTCTCCTTCTACTTCCTTCTCAATTCACGCACAAAGCAAACCTGACCCTCGCGCACCGCTCACTGGTGCCAGTCCTCCTTAATGAGCGCGTAGCTAATTGGTCGGAACTTTATTAACGCCAGAAGCATCGAAATTGGCGGCGATATCGGAGAAGTTCGCGGATGAAGAACGGTGACGCGATTTTACGCGAGTACTCGAGTGCTCATTAAATACGACGACTGTTCCCGGTGGCGCAACTCCCGGGAACGATATTCTCGTATTGGAAAAATTGATCTGGCCGTTCGTATCGCGATGCCGAGAGGGGTCGATGCGATTGCACCACGGCAACGTTTCTCAATTCATAAATCTTATACGAACGCGAATTATTTCGCGAGAGACAAGTCACTGTTATTTTGTTTTAAGTAAGATTATTTGTACTTCTTTCCGTTCTTTTAATTGATGAAAAAGAAGAAGGCGATTAAACTAAATTCAATGATATAAAAAATATATAGGATGGATATTAATTCATTATATGTATTTGAAAATTTTATAAACGATGGATTCTACATATAATATTTCATAACAACGAATGTTAAACCCACTCTGTATTATCTGTCGGTCCTATCGGATTTCAGGACAGATTTTTACTGATAATTTTATTTTTATATATAATTTTATAATACGTATTATATGTGTATACACAGATTTGTAATTTATTATTATTATATAGAAAAGTATTCTGTTCGCGCGCATTGAATGTTTTATTCAATGTCTGTTTAAATAAGTAGATATTTAATAAAATAAAGATACAATTTCCAACAAAACCTTTTCTTCTTAAGTATATAAACTTTCATAAAATTTTATTAATTAAAATCTTTATTTTTTATATAAAGAATTCAAAGAATTATAAATCTTGACCATGTATGAAATGTGCCATATGACTATCATAGGAATTAATTCCCCGCTCCAGATAATAAATAACAAATAAATAATAAGTTTTACTTACTCTCGTCTCAGGTTTCTTCGTTGCACTCAGACACTCATAATAAATTATGATCGTGCGCGCACTAATTACATATGATAATCGCGGGACACCTTACACGGACATTCGCGATGCGCGCTTTATGACATTGTGACAGAAGAAACATGCGAGAAAAATAAAATCGCACGAAGCTATGATTTGCTCGGAATATCTCGCGACGTCTTGAAAATAAATAAATCTCGGAAAGTAGAAAGTGTGTGTTTTAATAAATCACCGTAAATACAAACAATGAATTTATACACGGTAAATATTAAAACACACGGAGTTAATTACGACTTATGTATTTAGGTACGTGTCGCGAGACCGCCTCGAAGTCGATCAATTCCGCTCAGTCAATAAATTAAGTTAATAGCTAATTAAGAATTTCGTATTGAACCATCCGTAAGTCTACCGTCAAAATTAAATGTAGCAATCTATTCCGAATATCGAAGAAATAATTATCGCTCATAATATCATGAAACAATAATGCACAATTTCCATTTCGTATAGTTGCGATTCCTATTTTAATTAGACATATTATGCGTACAACATATTGCGAAATAATTACAAACAATATTCGTATGTCGTATTATACAAAAATAAGTACCTCGCGTCTCATGCTGATTCCTTCTATGAAATATTTAACTTACTGTAAGATAAATGCATGCTAAATATATATTCTCTTTGCTTTTCAGATTAGTTATTAACAAACGGTCGTTTATTAGGATTTTTAATTACTAGAATTACTCGAATGGGTCGTGAATTGCTCCGTACTTTTAATTAAAAAGTATATGCAAATTACACTTCAATGAGCGAAAAATTCAAAAGATGATACGAAATATACACGTCGCGATGCGAGAATATATAAACCGTAATTAACTCCGTATTTTAATATCTGTCCGCTGACTACAAACTCGCCGTTTGTACACACAGCGATTCATTAGAATCCTCTGCGAGTTTAATCTGTCACTCTAATTTTCGAAACATCGCAAATGTCGAATCCAAATATACCTAATAAAAAAAAAAAGAGAGAACGCTTTGCAATAAATGTCACACAGTAAATTATTCATAATTTATTATTTCCCATTCCTCTTACTTACTTTCTGAAAAGTAAATCACGTGAAATATCTACTTTGAATAAGCAGCCATCACTCACAAATTATTAAACGCGGGAGTCAATTGATCGCGTATTGACAATTTAATTTTAATAATTATATGGAACAACAGAGTGTTTAGGCGTCTGAGGAAACTCGTCGCAATCGCGTTTCGAAAGGTGACAACGACGACACGCGGAGCGACTCGTGCTGTTGCTTGGAACGAACATGCTCGCTCGAACCTCGCCGCGCAAATGGCAATACGGCGTGTGACGGCATTGTATACGAGGCAAACATAAATAGTAAGGACAAGGCTAGTTTATCTCACTATTATTAAATGTTTGATGTATTATAGAAAATATTCGGTTTCTTTTAAATCGGTACTGACGAATAGCTTCGGAATCATCGCGCTTTGCGCCTTGTGGACTCATTACTGTAGCCATATTACTTGCTATTTGCTATGAGATAAAGATTATATTTCTGTTCGATTTATATGAAAAACTTAATAAAGATATTGCTCATAATTTAATAAATATGTTAATTGCAATACGAGACATATTATGATAAAAACAGCAAATTTTAATTATAATTTGTTAATATATTAAATTGATTGCGGCTATATATGTAGTATATGTAATATTTATATTGTATAAGAACAGAAACAATGTTTATTGTAACTGATTTTGTATTCTGCAAGATTGTAACTGATGGAGAGTTGAATTGATATTGTTAATTTATTATACATTAAAATTTTTTTGTATCTTATATATAAATAGACTTTTATGAAATATATAATAAACAATCTACGATTTTTGAGCAGACGGAAATCCCGGATTCTTCTTTGCCTTTTTTCGGCGTATTTTTTTTTCATATCCCAGTCTATGGATCTCTTTATTGCAACTGTTCTCGCGACTTAACGTCTGGTTGGTAAAATATTGCGCTTCTCGTTATAAGGTCTCGCTTATAAGAAAATGCGAACGCGCTGTGTCGTAAAAAGGAGTGAATTCGCACCGAGAGATAACTTCACTTCTGTAGTAAAAAAGTTGTGGAATTATATAGTTTCTAAAACATTAATAATAACCAACAAAATCTCATAAATCAAATAAACAAGATTTTCTTTTTTATTTAATTAAGTAGATTTTTGCTCGATTAGAATTTTAAGTTAAGTTAAATAAATAAAGAAGATATTTAATCAAAGTTTTACTAAAAATAGATTAGTTCCAAGCTAAATAAAAAATACTGTGGCAGATTTTGCGGAATTAATATAGAAAAGACATATTCATGTCTTTCTCCAAATATCATTGTCACTCGCAGCAAGCAAAACGTATCGTATATCTGTATATATATACTTTATATTTTTAGCTGAGAATATATCGTAATTCTGTACTTCCTTTTATCTACTTTTGTGTCAAATTAATATCACAAGGAATAAATGGAAAACAGCACGTGCTTATTCACGCTCTGGAAAATGAAAAGAATATAAGCTCATTTCGCGAATAAGGTCCTATCATCTGGTTAAGATATTCACGAAAAGAATGGAAATTTACGGTAAAGATAGACGATAAAAATGCCAAAGATTCCGCTTGATTCCTTCTTCCATATTTCGCAGTAACCCACTTCGCTTTATTTCGACTTTTCCGACGACTTTGTGCCTCTCGGCCGGATATTGAAATTTTCGTCACATACGCCGGGACATAAGGGCCGCTCACATATACAGCCGCGTGATAGAGGACACGCTACTTATTGCGGAACGGAAAGTCATACACTATAGGTGGAGATCGTTGTTTTCTCTTTATGGGGTGCGTGCAACTGCGAATAGAATATACATGAGCGGATCCGCGGCTAGGCATGCGAGGGGTACATTCAGCAGCTAGTGTTAGCGCATCCAGGCACGTGGACTAGGAACCTTTCTAAGGAGATGCGCCCCGAGAGACCATAGGAGTGTATCCCCTTTACCGAACATCTCGGGACGACCCTTAATTTTGTACTTACCATTGGCGTGACAGACTTTTGTCAGTTCCCCGTCTCGTGGGAATCTCGCAAAAAGAACGCGCTATATACCCGGAAATATGTCGAGTCTCTTCCTGTAATTTTATGTTATAGTAACTTAAAATAAAAATTATTCATGAAAATAGCTCGCGTAACGTAATTGCACGAAAAAACATTATTCGATTGACTATTTCAATTTTAAGATTAACTTGAAGATTATCTTTGCTGTTATATTTTTATAGCATACCCATATAGGTATCAGAGATGATAATTTTTATTTTAATATTTTTTCTAAAAATTACACTTTACCTATAATGTTTCTTTAGAAATATACCGAGATATATCTTGCGCTCTGTTACCACACAGACGTGTTTTTATGGCCGTAAAAGCAAAAACACCCTGACATTCGTTGCGCCGCAGATCTATTTTTACACATTCCACACTCGTTACCGCGTCGCTCTGACGTTACTTTTATTATGCATCATGCAAGCCGAAATTTATCGCAGCACCAGGGCGAGGGAAATACATGGCGATGGCGACGCGGAATTTTCGGTCCCACCGGAAAGTTTATCGAAACGTCGTTAAGCAGTTAGCTCCGACACGGTCGATGGCGTCATTCGTTTTGTTACAGCCGACGGTGCTGGAGAGCCACGTAAGTGTTTTCTGTGAGATGTTTAGGTTCGAAAAGGCGAAGCCGGTCACGTTTTCGATATCGGAGGCGTCGCCGCACTCAGTACACATACGAACCCTCCTTTCAACAGAGAATTAATAGGTCAACGAACTGACCGAGTAAGTCTCACAAGAGGGATCGCTGTGTTCTTCGGCATATACCTTCATATTTCGAATTATAAATTTCAAATTTTTACTTGTTAGAGTAATAATTAGATTCGAATGTTATATTAAAAATATAAATATATAAGTATACTCTGTAGATACAAAATATGTTAATGGAGAAAGTATTTTTAATTCTATATTTGACAAATATTTCTCGTTGTATGTATATTTGAGAATATAATAATTAATATAGAAAATTAGAACGCGCAAAAATAATTAATGTCTATCTCGAAATATTCTCTATAAGAATATTCTGTGTAACCACACCGCTTTTCCTACAATATTTCTCACGTGTTTAGACGTGTCTTCGTACATGTCTTCGTTCTGTCTCTTTATCGATTTTCGCAAACCTAGGTTTCTCCCCGCTCCTTCTCCCCGTCTGTTACTTATATATTATGAGTGATTTAGTAACTTAACAATAATCTGATATAATTGAGATCTTGAGTGATTATCTTGAAGCTGTCAATCCGTTCTGGAAATTCTCTGCGTGCCACTTGGAAGTTCACGATGAAGAGCAGACGAATAATTTCACGTCTTGTAAAGTCTCGAAATAGTCGACTGTCGAGAACATCCTGAACTTCGAACCGCGTCGAAGTTAATAAACTTTCCGAAGTAAATATATCTGTTTCTATATTAGCTCGTGATATTTTCGTCTTAATCGATATTTCCGTACACTTGCTTCCGGCAAGTATCTTCAATTTTCTCGACAAGTTACGTGCCAAACTCGAGCTCAAGTATCTACTCAAGTGAGATATTTAAGTCCTTCTTCGATATGTTTCAATAATCAATATTTTATTTGATTATTGAGACAATAATAAATAAATGTATATTTAAAATTGTGAACATGGCTTTAATAATATTCGAGATGCATATTTCAAAATTCCTTCAAAATCTTACTACTTTTAATATTAAATAACTTTGCAACTATTCGCGTCTAAGAACAATAAGAACATCATTATCTTTCTTGTTTAATTTATGTAATATTTATAGTTCACAAAATTTTCAGCATGATTTTAAAGATATTCTATCTTTTCTGAATAACAGACTGTCATGAAATATAACAATAATCCTTCGATCTGAGAATACAATCCTGCTATGTGTACAGTTGACGAAAGCAGCGCTCAATACTGGAATACTCATATATAGAGACTATCCGGTTCATATTGGCAGCACAAAGTCTGTATCTATAGACAATAAACAGCACTTTCAAATTGTTCATGGCACAAGTTCGTAGATATCAATATTAATGTCCACTTACTTGTATATGTGTGTGTATTCGTACTATATCTTCACCGCGGAAGGATCACCGCACGAATCCATTTGCGAGCGCATCTCCGAATAATCAACATATCTTGCAAATGATAAATACGCTTGACAATAGATTGCACGTCGCTATGATTAATCGTTTCTCTTCAACGCGACCCTTTGCATTTATGAATCGCGACGGTGCGCGAAAGACGTAGGGAGACAGGGCGAGCCCTCCAAGTTCTTTATCAATATTCGCGCAAACTGCCGTTGCGTAAGTCACAGTACACCGGTATTAATATTCGTTTGCCGTTATCCCTTCATTTTCCCTCTGCATCTCCGTCCTAATGATGCTTTTTTCGCTCTCTTCCATTTTCCTGGGCATACAAAGCATTTCCGGTAAATTATATGCCCATTAAATAAGAAATGTGCGGAACTATTTGAGATCAGCGCTCTTTTCAGTTCACGTGCTTATTAAAAATTTCGTTCGATTTATTTCAATTATAGAATTTCTCGAAATTTTTTTTTACTGTTCTCTCAACGCTCTATGGCCTAAAGATATCTACATCATTCTGAATGTATCGTCTCACATAGGCGCCTTTGGTATGGACAACATGGTAGCTTGATGCACTGCATGGTGCTTCAATGTAACACTATCGCGCCTCTCATAGGCGAAGTTCGACCCCGAAGCCGCAGATTGATGCGTCGAATTATATTTGTCGCGCCGCACAGCTGCTGTCTAAATTATACGCTACATTTAGTCTCCGTTCCATCCCACGTCCCTCGATCCCGTCGCGACTGTCCTCCCTCGCTTTATCGGCTTTGATGTACTCTCAGGATCGTGGTAGTCGATGAATTTTATTCCACCTTTGCGGCCGTCGAGAACCGAATCTTGCAGCGCGATCAATACCGGATTACTATTAAGCTCTTTTTAACGAGGACTAAAACTCGTCGTTATTAGCGTATATCTCTCTCATCAGTCGATACAGCAACCGAAAATGATCACAATCGAGATGAGAGAAGAATGTAACGATATAAATAGTTACGATTGAAATAGATTTATAATATGTAACTATAGTATATTTATGAACCGTTATTTTAATATGTCGCATAAAACTGTGATAAAATTCGATATAAAGAAAAATTTTTATTTTTGGATACATTATATCTGATAGATCTTTTAAATGGATCACGTTGAAGCCGACAAGATCTTCAACCTGAGTCTGACGACGATCTAAAATTTTATTCATCCCATATCTTCCATTATTCAAAATAGGAGTCCCTCAAATCTGGGCAAGAAAAGACGTCGTCTATGCAAACATCACCACCATTTTTCTCGAAGACGTTTATTCGAGAGTGATTTCGATAAAAGCAAAAAAAAGAAAATATTGGAGGGATCGACCTGATAAAACTTAAGGTACAATAGGATTTCATTCGTCGGAAATTCTTTTATCCGCAAGAATTACGTAAAGCTCGACGAAGAAAAACTGTCACCACAATTCTCGCTCCGGAGATTACGATACTCATTCTAAACTCAGTTAAACTCACTTAATATCATTACTTTTTTCTACCATAAATTATATACTTATTCAGATATTCTTTAAACATTTCTAAGCTTCTCTTCTAAAATGGATAAAACATAGAAAATGGCTAATGTTAAGTACGATTGATGACTCAAAAGCTTATATAAAATTAATAAAAGCGTGTAATTTTAAATTTAACTTTTTTGTACTCATCGGACCACAATCATGCTGCATAAAGGTTTTTCCAACCATTAACCATCACAGGCCTTTTTCCATGAACGGTAAGACCCCGGCTTTCTGTATCGCTTCCAATGAATTCAACGCCTACGGCTAGGCAAGCTTGATAACAGCGGTAGACAGGTGGTAAACAGGGAAGTAACTGAAGTCTCAGTATACAAGGGAAGAGCTGGCGTTAATTCTATGGGACAAAATTTACGAAGCAGGCACCGAGAATACGGAAGATGATCTTTTATAGTAGGTCATAATCGCCGGCAACGATAATGACCCATCTAACCTACTTCTCAAGCGAACAAGCCAAAAACTAACGTCAGCAAGCGTTGAAGTTAATACAATGTAACTTAATATCAAGAACGTCAGAAGGCTTGTAGAGTCATTATTTATGACTCATACATTATCACATATATGTATGTTAAAGCAATAGCTTTTAATACATAATAGAAACTGACAATGAGATATATCTAGGATATATCTAATTACACACAAAATTAGTTAACATTAAATTGGTATATTGATTCGCCCTAGTTAGTCCTAAAATCAATACATCTAGTTAACTAAAATTGTCCAACATATCACTTTTGAAACTATCGACACATTGTGATGTGGGCAATTACGTTACGTGTCACGCGCTATGAATTAAGATTAGTACGCTAAATAACGGAGAAAATATTCGTTTCAGTATAAATATATCACAACAAAGGGAAAAATTGCAAAAATTTTTTCGTTATATAAAAGAATAGAATTTTCATGATTACATAAAAATCAATTAAAATAGTAAAAGCAAATATGTGAACATCAAATCCCATGCAGGGAGAAATGCTTATATATTTTGAAAATTATGTCTAAAGCTCCCTACAATTTTCTGCATCGCAACAGTGTGAAAAAGACATATCACCACAGCTATAACAGCGTAACTTGCATAATTCATCAGATTTCGCCGAAGACGTTGCGTTTCGCGTGATGACGCGATCGGTCGTGCGTTAAAGTCGATAGCACGTAGGAGGACTTGTCGATAGCGTGTCGACGATGAAGGGACCATATTAGTGACACGCTGTTCCACGAAGATGCGGGTGACAGCGCAGGGTCTCGCGCCGAGCTGACAGACAACGTGTTACACGCGGAAAGCGAGCCGCGTCCCGCGTCGTGGAACACGGGCCCGTTCGTATCGTATATCCGGTATAATATATCGAGCCGGCGCGGCGGCGCGAGCGGTGCGTGCGTGTGTGCATGCAGTTTCTCCCGGCGCATCTCCCCACGGATTCCGCACGGGCGGACAACGCGACGCGACGCGGACGCCCGGCTGCCGGGGAAATTCGTCGACCTTTACCGTAATAACCCGGGGGCCGCGTCGTCGGGACGACGACGTCGCGATCGTTGTTGTCCCCCCGGCCGGTTATCCTCTTTATTCGTCGACGTCGTGCCTCTCATACGTGACTCGCAAAAATGAAAGGCGAGACGACGATTGTGCGATAAAAACTGGCGGAAATGCGGAAGCAGGAAGCAGCACAATGCGCGCTTTTATGCATGCGTCGCTGTACATGTGAGAGGTATTGCTATGATTCTCAAGAATAACGATAACAAGTCTGCGATATTCGAGGAAACGTAAGGACAATTTTTTAAGACCGTTACTCGTTCAGCGTTATCATTTTTTATCATTTCGCGACCGATTTTTCGCTGGATATAATTTGCAACCTTGCAGTTTTAATAATTTCAATCCTTGACGTAAGTCTCAATGAATAACATCAAGATTTGATAATATATATTTTAAAAAAATGTATATTATACAATTTCAGATGACCCTTAAGAATATCTATACGTCGTTGCGTCGTCGCAACCCTTTTTCGATATTTATTGTCTCGGTGCATTTCACCGTGCACCAGAGATTCGTTAAATCTCCTCGATAAGCACCGAGTTAATGTTGTATCGTCTCCCGCGTCCCGGTTGAACGCGGCGGTTCGATCGATAAAATTAATCCATTTAGATATTTCAAATGAACCCGGCGGGTGCGCCTGAATGCACCCCCATCCGCCGGGGCTCACGGCCGCGGCGCGGGCGCTCCACATCGAGCATACAAATTCGAGTAGAGCGGCGAGTTTTCAAGTGGTCGATCGCGAGCCGAGCCTCGGATAGCGCTCGTCCGCCGACCTTCGCGGAATATTGTACGCGGCACACGCCGGGGCTCCATGAATTATGCATATTTTCCGCGATATGAGTGCCTGAGTGATGGCTCGGCACATAGCTTTGACAGGCTGTAAATTAGAATACCGGAAAAACCGACGGAGACGGCCGCGAGCATGCATCTCGCGATTTCGATCGAAGAAGCGACGAGAGGGGCTCGAGCGGTTCTTGAGAATGTGGATATGCCAACTTTCTCGTCGACACTTTATTTTGGTATCTCATTACCGTGTGCATACCGCAAGATAGAAAGATTTTCATATTTTCTCATTTTTACCTTGTCTTTATGTGAAATTTGTTATGATTTACAATACATTCTGTTGTTTTCCATATTTCCATACAAAAATTAAATCGATATTACGGTTAACATGAAGAGTAAGTGTTTTTATCAGCAGAATGATTAATTCCAGAATTAATCTCGATATTTTGCGATAAAATCTATTAATATTAAGACTACACTGAAAAACCAGTATGGTTGGCACAACCCATAAAATAGTAACATTTGGGGCAACCATATTTTGTGGTTGTCACACCCACAAGTATGTTTACTGTATCAAACGCATATAGTTGCCCCAAATACTTGTGGGTGTGACAACCAGAAAATATGGTTGCCCCAAATGTTACTATTTTATGGGTTGTGCCAACCATACTGGTTTTTCAGTGTATATTTTTACTGTAAAAACAGCTTAAATAAAATAAATAAAAATAAAAAATGATCGGATGTTAAATAAACAATTGCATATTTTTTGAAATCTCCGTTTATTCCCGTTAGGATTGAAACGCGACTACCGTTAAGTTCCGAGAGAGTGCTACATTCCGGAATCGTCATATGCGGTGCGCCAATCCGTCAGCTGCGCCCATGACGCCCATGACATACGTGGGACAGGCATGCATGAAGCGTATATTGTATCGGAAAACGGCGGAAGGAAGTATACGTAAAATATGAACGCGAATGGTACGCTTGTGTTTTTCGCCCGCAACAAATTGGTGAGACATGTGGATGCGCCAGAGGACATGTGTACTTCGCGTGTTACGATGCTTTGGAATTGATCCAAGCGAAAACTGGTCCTCGACCGTTTGTCATGGTTATTCGAACAGCGCCGGATCGTAATATCTCGTACATTACGAGAGGGTAAGGTGGCAAAATAATAAAATCGAACCTTTGTTAATGCCTTCGAATTGAAAATAATTTTATGATTAATATGGTAGTATCGCAGAACACTCAATGTTGAGTTTAATGAAAGATTTTTAACAAATATTGAGTTGTCAACATCGTGTTTTCGTTATACGAAATTTGTAATCGGACTTCGTGCATTCTAGTATATAAAATAAATACAAATATTCGATTTCCATATGTTATATGCTATCCTCGTGCAACTTCGTCCGCGTTAAAAAATACATGTAATACGGTAGATGCTGTCAGCACACCAGTAGTTTAGACACATATTATAAAATATAAAATTCTGTACAATATTCAAATGTATAATGACACCGCAATTTTCCTGTATATCACGCGTTTTGCAACAGTTTTAATATCAATATTGAAATATTGTAATGTAATGACACTAAAATATTAACATAAAATTTTTGTGCGAGTTTCTTTCGCGGGATAATTTTATATTTATATACTTATGATGCTGTCAAAACAGAATATCAAAAAATATATGATATTTATCACTACATGAGATATCTTCACATATTCTACCTCTCTTCATCAAATTTTCCGTTGTTCGGTCGTTGTACTCCCGCTTCTTTCCTGGTGTATTTTTATCATTTTATCGTATTTCGCACTTTGTCCTCTTATTCAATATAAGGGATATACTCACGTAGGTTCTTACAATATTATGTGATATCCTGGTACTCCTCACGTTTGAGTAAGATAACATGGACGCGCCAATGTCATGAATATGATGGATATCTACGTACTACACATAAAATGCAGTTAATGCGCCAAGACTTTTGATATGTACCAGACACCCTTGGAAAAGTTTTATTAAACCAAGGGATTTTGTGAACTATTTTCAGGAATATTTTTTAGCAAGCAATACAAAAACAATTAAATATTAATTAGAATTAATAATAGACACAATTTGATTAAACTTTCGAAAATATTTTCGACAAGAAAAATCGCACCATAATCGCTATGAAATTATTTCTTTTTATTATCTCCTTGCTCTGTTTATTTTATGTATGCGGACATCTAAGTGACGTATGTTCGCCTCATTGCCCGTTTTATGATAATGCGTTAAAAAACATACGTTGGAAAGCCACGGCCGTTTAACAACATGACACACATACGCACAATAACGTATGCGGCTTTCAATAGCAAATGAACACCGGTAACCTCGCCGGTTTTGCATGCGGATGCTACACGAGCGAGCGGAGGAGGACACATCTCTCTCTCTCTCTCTCAATGATCGTTATTCCATTATTCAACGACCACTTGACCCTTTCGAAGCGTTAAAGAGCTATCGAGTGTTTCCAATTATACGCAAAGCTATACGGGCTACGGGATACCTCGCGTAAAAAAAAATTTCCCGTTCAACTTTAACATCGGGCGCAATTCAATGACAGGCATCCGTGAACTTTCCAAACGTGTCATTCAAATCATTCTCCTCAAACCGCGCACAGCCGGTTTTATTGCGCGTGACGACGATGCGCCGATGTCGGGAAAGTTAGAGGTATCCGCATATAAAGTTTTGTAGAATAAAATGTGCGGGAAAATGTCGCAGCTCTCTGATAACGGCGTATAGCCATAACGCGAGCGGCGAGCTGTCCCGCCTAATCGATATCTTGGTTGCATCTGTCGAATTTACCCTTTCGCAGGTTGAACGCACCATAATTCCGCTTCGCGATCCACCCATCGTGCTTTTATGTACCCACCAACCCTCCACCTCATTCCGCGCCCCTCTGATCCTACTCTCAATCGGCGCCCAGACAATACTGTAGCATATTGCCGCGTATTATATGAATCATTACGCAGGCACGGCATTAAACGCATCGGCCTTGAACAAATATAATAAATGTACCGGGTGGTCTCGTCGACCTAAAGCGCACGCCGTACGGACGTGCACAGGGCACTGTTAACGCGCCAGACCTTATGGCATCGATGTTTCCGCTTACGCTACATTTGCAGTGACCCCGTCGACATGAATGCGCTACTCGCCCTCTGACATAGGTATACGCGTATATCTGGGTCGAAAGATAACACGGTCTGAAATCTCGTGATACACGCGCTCATCGTACTTCGGCTAATGCATGGATCGACTCGAAGCGAGATCGATCATTCTCGGATCAATTACGAGAAACGTTGAAAACATTTTCGAACAATGACGATATAATGGTTTATTAAAGTGCAAAGTTCGCTCTAATGCGAAATACGTGTGGGGCGGACTGCCCATGCCGGGGGGAGCGGCGCTAAAAATATATAGTTGTTACGTGCGAGCTGTAGCGAAAGGTCAGTGGTTTCGTACCCTCCTCCGTCTATGCCTTAACGTGTAGTTAAGCACAGCCACTTCGCAGTTTCGCGCAATAATTCGATATCCTTTGCATAATGACTCAAAACCCGTTCCATCCGATCTATAATTCCGCGCGTATTCGCGACAGAATTCCCTATAAGTTTCAAACTAATGCTAACAATATATATGAAATATATAGTGCCGACGTTGCGACGTCGCAATTCGATGTCGCTATACAGTAATCGAAGATTAATTTCATAGCTCGACTTGAATGTTACGCCTTTCCAGCGAAAGCCCTTCAAGCGTTCTTTCCGAAAAGTATATATGTAAATATACGTGACTGCACGTCGCGTATACATTTTCTAGACGTCGTAAGACGTTGCATCGCATTTGCAATGTACCGCACGCCACGTCGTCGTCCCGGGAGTAGCGGAAAGGGTTGCGAACCGCCCGCGCCGTGCAATAACGTTTCGCCCGCCCCACGATCGACGCATATACATCGACCCGACCCGAAAAATTTGCAACGCGCTCACAGCTCTTTATTCGCTTTATTTCACCGGGCTTTATCTCCTTCGGGATATCCCTTTACGGGTAACATCGCCACAAACGGGTGAATCGATTCGCTGGCAACGCGGTGTAAGCTTCAAAGCCAATTCGTCAGGCGTGTCTCAGAAATACGGAACGGCGGCGACGGCGGTGGCGTCGGCACTCGGCACGAATTCGTGCCATGCCATGACGTTAACCCAAATCGTTGTCCTTGGAGATGATCCAGCGGGTCCCCGGCCGGGTCCCCGGTTGCCAGGATACCCGAACTCCTGCGAGAGATCGCCGTGGAAAATACGCGACGGCCGGCGCTTTTTGCGCCACCCGCTCGGCTCGAAACGGGATTCAAGCCAGTCAGGCCGGCCTGACGTGGCCTGACGGTGTTAAAGAGATCGTCGGAGGGTTTTTCATGCTTCGCAAAAGGATAAAACTGTGACTGCCACTCGTAACATGAATGACAAGAGAGATGGGGGCTTTAATGAGAGACAAATTTGTTACCGACTGTTTTTAAATGCGTTTAACTTAATCCTTTCAGTCTATATTTGTCGAACACTCGTGGATTACGTGGATATGATCTTTTATTTGTGATGGAGAAAAAATACAACGTGATATTCTATAGAGAAAGAATGAACAAGTTTTTTAACAATTTTCTTCAGTGCTGAATATGTACGACCCAAATAAAAATATATTTTCTATACGTTTGTTTAAATATTTGTCATATAACTTCGTAAAATAAAAGTACGTATTTTATTTAGTAAAGTAAATACTCTGACCGAATTTCTGTACTTCTGCATGCACATGCAATATTATTAGTCGAAACAAACTCTCTGCTATACGATACAATGGAAACTTTGTTAAAATAGGTAAATAGTTTACATAAATTGCGCTTTTTATTATTACCGTTCTCATCATGCTCAAAGTGCAAACTACAATTGCACTTGAACTGCAACACTATAACGGCGAGGATTTCATTGCACTTTGTACGCGTTATTGTGTGGCAAAGTGCACTTGAGAAATTTCCGTCGGGAATTGAGATTTTCCGTATTATTCCGCGTTCTATCCTGTCCTATTGCATTCGCAAACATTTCTGCGAGAGTAAAAGGAAAATGTTTATAAAGCAAATATAAAGTTCCGTCTCTGTCGGAGTTATGTCTCTTATGGCGACAGTAATATATATACTCGGGAATGTAAAAACTTTACCATTTTTTTCATTACAAAATCTTTCATTCTTAACTTTCTATTAATAAAATTTATTTTTAAATAGGAATTTTTGACGGTACAAGAAATATATATATATATGTGCAAAAGATATGGAATCAATTAGATAGATTTTAATACAGAAAAGAAAGTTCTTCGAAATATGATAAATCAATATGCATTAAGTTAACGGTCAACCTTTAATTTTCTTATACATCGTATATGCGTTCTTTGACTACTATCACTGAAGAGGGCCCAATTCAGGGCAGAAACGTTTGATATTTTTAATTTGTTAATATTTTTAATGTATTGACTAAGAATTTGTTAATTATAATTTTCGCATATTAGATCCTGCGTTGGCTCTCATAGCCCATTATTTACCTTGTTTTTCAATATGCATTAAATGCAAACGACATAAGTTATTTACGAGCCTATTCAGCAAGAAGATAAAGTTGCAAAACTTTCTCCAACCATTTCTCTTGTAGCGTAAATTTAGGTGCATCTTCAGCATTAAATTCTTTCGCGCGAATAACACTTATACGCGTTTATCGATGTACACACATGCGCGCGGCAACGTTCGCAAGTAAAAGGGAGATGAAAGGCGCACTTTGTACTTAAGGGAAGGTATATATCGAGTAAATGAGATATAAATTTCCTCTCCCGTTTCGTCGATCATTTATTCGACGGTTCTCGATCGGTCGCGGATGGAGGAGCACGGCGAGCGCCAGGGGCGGCGTACACTTAAATAAAGGGTCGCCACGTCGCTCGTGGACGTCCTAAATAGATGGGCAATGGGTTCTTGAATTATGAGCATCCGTATGGAGGTGGCCTAATGCAATTATCTCTTTTAGAGTATATTGGCTCCATTTGTATATTAAAATTGAGCACAGCCGCGTGTGCTATTGCGCTCCTATCAGATTCGATTAAATGGACTTTAATTTGAGTAAAAGGCAAACAAAAGAATCTAAGGAGAGTAGGTGTAAGTAGCTATTTCTAACTTTAGTAGCATTATGTATTCTTCGTTAATATGACAGATGCGATACTGCCTTCAAGAAAAGACCCGCTTCTTCTCTGGCATATTTATATATAATTTATTAAAATAGTTTATAAAATAGCTCATCAAAAAATATATGGATAATCTAATTTATCCTCTATTTTCAATCGGTACAATTTTTTAAAACTAAAATCCGTTGTCAAAAATACAATATATTGAAAATTGAGAAAGAATGTCGAAGTTATACAGGTTTCAATTTTATATACAGAGAGAAATTGTCAACTGAGATTGTACGTTTGAAAGAAAGGTTTGATATCGGAGGAAAAATGCAAAATGCTAAAAGTGGTAAATTGAATATGTAGAATGTCGAGAATCGTCTGTATTCTGCATCGTAACTAGTAAAGAACGGAAAAGCCAGTGTTCCGTCAACGCCCGCGGCGTCGCGTTGCAAACGAGAAAATGTGTTCGCAGCTAACGTACGAGGGGAGATTCAGTTATGACAGCAAAGCATTTAGCAGATAGCCCAACGCAAAATATAGCTTCTCATCTTTATCATATGTGTATAACGACGTTTGTACAATATTTTATCTGCCTACCATGTCAGATTCCGTCTGCAAACACACGATGATTTCGAAGTGGCTTTCGTTGTTCCCCGCAAACTCTATATCCACTATTGAATGATTCTGAAAAAATATTTAAAGAGAATACTAATAAAAATATTGAAAAGAATTGTTTATTTCAGTGCGCTTCAAAAAATTCCGGAATAGCATATTGCGACCAAGATATTTTAACGAGAAAATGATAATATTAAGAGTTAATTGCGCTTATAAAATGTAAAATAGAAATAAAAGGACTCGTTTACGTTGAATTATTATTTAATGGTAGTTATTTTAATATTATCTGCCCAAATAAGTCAATTTTTATTAATTTTTATTAAATTTATCAAATATTGACGCTTAAATTAATTTTTTAATATGTAAAAATACGTATTATATAATATATATAAAAGACATTTTTATACAGAAGTATTTCTGCGAGCTATATAAAACCATGCCGGGGTGATCAGAAATAGCGTATGAGCAGCTTTCATGGTATTTCGAAAGCCGCACTTTTTGCAGTATCGGAAAACGACAGTAGGATAGGTATGCGGGAAATCTTCTCGTCGGGGATTTACGCCGCGAGTTTTTCACGGTATAGCTATATTGATAAGCGCGGCAAGGATGCGGCTCGAGATGCTTTTGTACAGGTAAATTTCGTCCGGCCGCAACCAGTAAAGATAGCGGTTTCAGTGTAGTGTCCAAGGGTGCAGAGGGGTTTCGCTCGCGGTACAAATTCGAGGACTACGGTAATTCCGCAATACGAGCGGCAACGAGGGTAACGAGCTTCCCGCCAGATTATCTGGCCGACGCGGACGCGGCGGACGCCAGCGAGGGCGGAGGATTGTGTTGGCAACGCGCGCGTATCCTTCTACGCCGCTATAGCGGCTAGCCGGGGGCCGGAGCACGTCGCAGAAAATATCGATCCTCGACTCCGGTCCGTGTGCGGCCTTCGCGGCGTTTAACAAGCGCATTACGTTAGCCCCTTTTAAAAGATCGCACTTCTGACTTCAATGGGCCGTGTAATCGGATTAGGATCGACACAATGCGCCTGTGCCGCGAATGTGTAGCGTTCCGCATCGAATCCATCTGCCAAGTCTTGCTATAGACTATAGAGTATAGAGTATAGAGCTTACATATCCGATGCATATGTCCGGCCGTTGCCGCATCACTATGGCATCTTCGAAAGACGAGGGCCGAAATGCGAGAAGATATATAAGAATGATGCGGCAGACATGGGATAGTATTACAAACGGAATGATAATCAATGGGATAGGCAGATGCGAGCAAAAGCAGAATTTTTAGCTTTCCAAATGCGAATCCAGAATATATTGTTAAAAATGTTAATTTATAAAATATTTTGTATTTTTTTTAAATTGTCTACGAATTCTATTATTTCTTACAAAGAGATATTATCGTTATAAATTATATTATCCGGTTTAATAATACGATGCATGTAATAATAGGATATTGTACGATAGTTAGTTAATTCTAAATATATCCTCATCAAAATATTGATTTACTTACGGCTCCTGATTCTCGCGATCCGCATAATACAGAGAATAAAGGATAGAATATTCGCATTACGAAATTGTTTGCTCCTAACAGAGGATTTATTGCCGTATTGTCTCTCTCCCTCGTTCTCTCTGTCTGTCTCCCTTTCTCTCGGATATTCGTGATAAGCGAGCTAAATTGTGGACACTGAAATAAAGACGCATTATACAGGTCGTAATAATTAATACGTTTCAAATACGCAATTACCATATGTTTCAAATGCGCAATTCTCATCGTGTAATGGATGTCAAACCATGTCTTTCCCTCAATTATGCACAAAATTAATTCGTTGGTCGTTGAATATTTTGTCGTCATGAACGATCCGTCAACGTCAGCTCGTGCGGCGGTTATGCGCGTTCGAACGAACTGTTAATTATCAGTTGCACTCTGCATGCTTCTCAGAACCATACATCAGCATCGGGGCCCTTGGCGTGTCTCGAGCGAAAGCACATTACTTCGTAACGATAATATTTACTGAATTCAGATCGCAGACTCGGGCCTGGTATCGTGAGCGTATTAAATTTGCGATAAACAACGGGCTGCATTGAATAACGTGTACACATACGGAGCATTTCGAATTTTTGTTATCAGCATTGAAAAAATATCCGGTAACAGTCGAGCCTTTGCGATACCATTATCTTACGCGTGATTACAAATACATTTGATAAGATGAGAAATTGAGAATTTGATACAGCATCTAGCAGTTTTATTTGCCAAAAATAATCCGAAATTTTTCATCAAATTGGTCTCACTTTAATAATTCCTGTATCGAGATATTTTTGTATAAACATTTAATTTTTAAACAAAAATCTTATTATTGCTCGAATATTGGCCGTTTTTCTATTATTTAGCGTTTACTTCGATCGAGCGAAATTAATTTTTATTTTTTAAATAATTTCTGTTGAAAATAAATTTCAATTTAACATTTAATGATTGACAGAATTAAAATGGATAGAAATATTATTAGAAAAATCAATGAAATATTATTAGAAAAATTTCCAATGTATGCAAAGTTTAGAATATTCTGTATAAGATTACATTTCCTTTGTTCTCGCTAAACTTCAATATACACGTGATTACTCCCTTCGATATTCAGGAAGAAAGAATTGTCTATCGTGAAAAGCCGTTATGTATCTCGCTTGCTTCGTTTTCCCTATAAAATGTCGCATAAAATTCAATATAGAGTGTTTACGCCGCTGGAAAAATGTAGGCGGTTGCTCAAAATGAAACAAACTGGCGAACTCATTTTTAGGAACCTGCGGCGGTAAAGCGCGGTCTTCGCGGTTTAAATTATTCACGCCGTTTCATATTAACCGGCAGCACGCCTTATTCCGTTGAATTTCTCCGAACGCTCCCTTTTCATCTGCGAATTACCATAATTCGCTGGCCTGTCAGTGTAATTTTTCGTTCAAACATTATGTGAAGCCTCATGTAAGGCGACGGTTTTAATCCACGAGTATTCCATGAACAGAGAGAAACGTCGCGGTCGTGCCGCGACTGCGAGAACCTGGGTGCGTTAAATAACTGAGCGCCCTTCGTGTCCTAGAAGAAATTTTGCAGCAACCAAGCGAATTTGCGAGTTCGCTCCCAGGTTCTCCCCGGGTAACACCTGGCTTCGTATACCGAGATCGGAGCGCGGTTCGTCAATCAGTAAGTTACGAGGGACATTCGGGCTTTACGGGCCCTCATACGTCTCCTTCGTCTTATCGGGGTGCACGCGGAACGGACGAGAAATAAATCTATCTGTCCTCCTTTTAGCCAAACTCTCCCTCTCTCGTGGCACCGTTCAGGCCAAACTTCTGCCTTCCGGCCGCGTCGCGCCGCGCCGTCGCGAAGTGTTTATACTCTCGCCGCGGCCGGGACGAAGAGAGAGGAGAGACAGAGCGATATCCCAAGGTGAAACGCGGACGAGAGAGGAATCAGAGAGGTGTGGACACAATGCCGTTCTTTTACGACAAGAAGCAGGCACCGTCGGCGTTTGAAAGTTTCCCCCTTGGAAAAATATCACCTTCCTGCTCTGGGGACCAAATAAATGTAACACCGTTACCGCGAGAAGCTTGTCGCGGCCTCGGCCTTTCCTTGGAAACTCGGGCTCGATTTCTTCTTGCCTCTCATTTCCTCTTGGGAACTCGCGGTAAAGATTGCACTCAGCCCTCGCTTATCTAATGGAATCGAAACCGACATCCTCGGAATTCTAATGACGACAGCAGTTTCACATATACGCACGTATATTGATATAAATATTTCTTCAAATAAGTGATGGAATTGTGAAGGAGTAAAATGTGTATCGCGATTAGTAAGTTCGCAGGTGTCAAAAATGACAATAAAACCAGCGATAAATCGATCGATTTGTTCCGAGGTATTATTGGAGCGTACCATAATGCTACCCTCACCTTTGAAATATCGCACTACGAAGTTTGATCGACGAAACGATTCGACAAACCAATAGAATGCTATCATAACCGCTGATGCAATTTATTTTCTAGCTTATGGCGGTAACCGACAGAAAACGATGTCGTTAGCGACATGTGTATGTAGGTTTCTATATAACTGGAAATATTGGACATTTGATCGCAAATTGATTGCACGTTGTTTGTCTAATCGATCAAGAAGATTCTCATATCAACTCAAATAAAGTATAGATATTTTTAGAGCGTTTTAATATTTAGATAATATAATTACGTATTATCATAAGAAGAGCAGTTGTACCAGAGAAAGTGTAACAAAACTCATGAACGTGTAACTACCAGTCGGTCAGAATTAAACGACCGCGTGTTCCGCAATTATTAATCAATACATATATTTGTATTTTTTTTCAATAATTAAAATTATGACGATAGCGATATCACGTATTAATCTTTGTTGAACGATTGAACGGTAATCACGCTTATTTCGCGGTAAATACCGCCGACATCAAACGAGTCCCCTTTTAAAACCGCACATCCGCCTCTTTATTTCCAGCCGCGTTCTCCTCTCGTGTATTTACCTCTGTTGCGTTAACGAGTTTCGCGTACTTTGCCTAGCCTCCGGGCGCTTTTCATATCCCTGTGCGCGGTCCGCGCGGCGCGGCGCGGGCGCGCGGTTATCAAAAAACACAGCAACGGGGACGGCCCCGTTCTTTCTTTCCGAGCAGTCGACCGGCCTTCCTCCATCCAGACCAGGACGAGGACGTTGCCGGGGTGTCGTCTTCCAGGCTGTTGCCTTGCCACGATGTACGGTCTTCGAGGCGTACAACGACGGCGCAACCTCCTTCCCGGCACCGCACCATCTCTCACTCTGCCTCTCTCGCACACGTTTCTCGGGGTGCGCTCGTTGTCCCGTATTATCCGCCCTCGCTCGTTTTATCTGTCCCGCTCCGGCTCGCGGACGAACGGCGACGACAGACGCCGCCGTTCTCGGTCGGTGGAACGAGGCGAAACCCTTTCGAGCGACGGCGCCCGCCTGGCTGCCTGCTTTTCAGGCGCCGGCGAACCTACTCCGACACGTACGCGCGCATACGTACGTACGTTACGTACGCGCGCAAACAGACGCCGCGTACACGAACACAAACATTCGCTGCGTCGCGTCGCGTCGCGCTGGACGAAGGAAGGAAAGAGAAGAGGATATGGAAGTGAAAATAGCGAAAGCGAGAAGAGGAAATGCGGACGAACGGAACCACGGATTCATCATTCATTTTCCAAGTCGGCGCGACCTTTCCCCTTTTCGCAAGCTCCTCTCCGCTGTGAAATCCCTCCGTCCTATCAATGACCGAACGAATTACAATCAGCACGATAAGCGTGCCTTGGTTGCAAAGCGCGCACCTGTTGGCAGCTTAATCGTGTAAGCGGTTCAGCGGGATGAGATTGATCGACGCGAAATTGCCGTGGCGAGTACAAGGGCCGTTGTACTTGTTTCAGAACAATTAATCGTCGTTAATGCAAACCGCTCGCGAATTGAGTTAGGTGGAAATACAGAATTGCTTTTTCGAATTCTCATATATAGAGAAATATAAAGTTGCGCAATGTGACGCGAACGTCAAGTGAAACGTCGCACGACGTTGCAACGAAGATGTAAGCGTATCTTTAAATCGCCGTCGGCAGAATCCAAATTTTCCACGAGATAAAATTACAAGCTGCGTCTCTTCCCTCCCCCCCCCCCCCCCCCCATCCCTCAATCTCTCTCTGCCTAGTGCCTCTCGTAAAAGGTACTATTTCATCTACTTTCTTTCCAGTTGCCTTCCTGAAGATTGATACCGAGAATGATTCATCGCGACCATTCATTTCGCCCTTGCTTTCTTTCGTATTCCTACTTCTTCCTCCCCTTCGCCGTCAGAGAAGTTTTTCCTTTTTACACGAAAAAGCTTTGCCGTGTGCCGGTAATTGTATGTAAATATTATTTCGCGTAAAGCGTAAATAAGCATTCTTTTGATATCACAGTCATAATGCGTGTTATGTTACGTGCGAGACGTAATTTTGTAATGAAGGTAGGCAAATGTCCACTACTGAGACTTTATTAAGCAAGTACAGTCGAAGGTGAAATCGTTTTGAGAGAGACGACTGAGAACGACTTATTGTTAGAACGACTAAGAACTGACTAAGAACAGACTGACTGTTCAAGAGGGATCTTAAATTTATATAGCAATCTTCGTTCATATGTTTAAACCAATAACGTAACGCGTTCTAATGTCGAAAGTAACGATTGATGCTTATCGAAAGAATAAGTAAACTTAAAAGTTTATTTTATGACTTAAATATCTATTAGCACAGGATTAGTCATTTAAAGCTGTACGTGATTATAAGGAGACACGGAAAAGAATTTTAGATAAAAAGTGAATCATAAAATAAGGGTCTAAGCACACTAAGCAAATAGGTCTGGATAAAGGTTTATTTATAGGATTTAGTTTTTCGCAGGTATTTGTTTGGAATAAATTATCTTATCGGAATTAGAAACGGAATTCATAAATACGTGAAATATCGAGTTGCGGCACGTAACACAGTTAAAATTAATTCGACATTTTGAGAAAAAGTATAATACTTGACATGTGTAGTACTTGGAAAAGAATATACATTTGCGGAATTACAAAAAAAATGAAAACGTTTACAAATCGAAAATCTCATTTAGATTAGAAGAGAACAGGATATGATGCCGTGAATCAGATTTCTGAATTTAACCATTTTTATTCTGCAGCTTCTCCTATCATCCTGAATCGGACTTTCAGCTCAGATATTGACAGTTTAATTTCCGCGAAAATCTTTGAATATCCATTAAATTCGAAAATCTAATTCATATGCATTCTTATTTTCATACTCTCCTGTAGGAAAATCTTGCCTTTTGTCCTTTTTAATTTTTCTCCTCTCTTATAAATGTATTTGATATTCTACGTAGCTAAGTTGTGTCAACGCAAAGAATCGATTGTATATTAAAACTCGGGGGAACGGCAAGCTCTTGGCATATCTCAACTCAGCAATGGCAATTGATGAATTGATAACTCGATGAAACGAAATATTTCTATTTGTTTATTGTGAAGAGACCGTCGTCGGCGAAAGATGGTGGAATAAATATTTAGTTTAGTAGCAGTCGCTTTTGAAGAGGAACAGCAACAGCGCATCGCTTGTCCCTCATAAATTTATTTCTCGCATCTCCTATCTGCCTTTCCTGCCGCTTATTGTTCCTACGGGCTTTCGGCATCGCTTTTTTATGCACCGAGGAAGATTTAAGTGTTTAATAACCGGCTCGCTCGCAAACCTAGCAGATAAAAGATACAGGCGTTTCGAGGCGTTATTTAGCCCGGCTTCTCAGTCGTTCTGGTATTTTTCTCTGTCGCTCTTATTAGTAGGTGAGCCCAGAAGGCTAAATGGGGATTTACTCGAGCGTCGTAGGAACCTATTGGATTTTGAAGATTAGATGGTAGAAAGAAAAAAAGGTTATATAATGTATACCCTTTCACCGGTGGGGAAAGCGTCTACAGGTTTTCAAAAATGTAAAAAAAAATAGTCACATGAAAATACTCGAGCGCGTCAGATATTGATAGTGTATATGCCCCACGTGTCTCTGATATTGGAGGTATGTTAATCTGCCGGTTTGCATGGTGGGGGTGGCTGTACGGAAGGGTTGAAAACGGGAAAAAAAAAAAATTTATTCGAGCGCGTCAGATATTCAGAGGGGATGTTAAGTGAACCCGAAAGAAGCTCCCATTCAAAAGACTGACGATTCGGACATGACGCAAGCTCATGGCGGCTTCTTGATAATGCAAAAAAAAATCGCCATTTTGAAATACTCGAGCGCGTCAGATTATTATACAGGTGATTCAGCTTGATGCCCTAGTCGTGCTGACCCATAATCTGACGATTATTTGGAGGGATTTTCTTAATCTGACGAATTGAAAAATTTTTTTTTTTTTTTTTTTTTTTTATAATTAATAACATGAAACTGAATTTATAGCATTAAAAAATAGTTTTTTTAAGTATTTTATAACGATTTTAACAATTTTTTTATATAAAATATATTTTATGTTTCTTAAAAATAATAATTTTTTTTATTCTAAGAATTATATTAAATAACATTAAAAAAAGAAAGGGAATAACATTAAAAAGTGAAAGGGAAATAGAGGCGCGGAGTGGGGAATACATGCTTCACTGCAGCTGCACGCACTAAACTTTTCTGACGATTTGTGCTACTTCGGCTTGTGGAAATCGGCAGATTATATTTTTTCCGTTATTCTTGAATTATTTCCTTCA
Source organism: Leptothorax acervorum (assembly GCA_035220615.1). Taxonomy (NCBI): domain Eukaryota; kingdom Metazoa; phylum Arthropoda; class Insecta; order Hymenoptera; family Formicidae; genus Leptothorax; species Leptothorax acervorum. Next base: position 80,638 of record JASTWQ010000091.1, read on the forward strand.
AAATAAAAAAAAATTCGACCGCGCTCGAGAATGTCAAGGTGACGTTTTTTTTTTGCAAGTTTGTGACCCTCCCATTCCCTTACGTCACGCTCAAATCGTCAGATTATTGAAATGCACACTTTTCAGCATGTTATTAACCCACCTTACCTTAATCTGACGCGCTCGAGTATTTCTAACGATCGATTTTTTTTTACTATTCTGATCGGCTGCCCTACACGCGCGATCCTATATTAAGGGCTTATATATAGTGGAGGTAGTCAACAGGGTGCAAGGTATCCCCCTATATGTTAATCTGTCGCGCTCGAGTAAATCCCAAAATCCCCTATTGGGCTCACCTACTATATTCATTGAGTTTCTGGCATCTACTCTTTCTTGTCCGCACTCTTCTATTCCCTATTTCTCATTTAGTCCCAACGTATGCGAGAATTGTTAATCTAGCAAGAGCATTTATTAATCTCTGTCGTTGCAAAGCACGGCAACAGAAGATTGCGAGGACAATTAGAAAGCAACGGAAACGCGATCAGACGATTCGTTGGTGAATTGATTTTAAAGAAAGCACATGGATTCATATCAATTCATTACAATTTTGCATATTTTTCCATGTACTTTATTATAAAAATAAATATATAAAAAATTAAATTATAATTTCTCTCTTTCTCGACAATTTTTTTCATCAATTAATTTGTACTTGATTTTAAAAATTTTATAATTTTCTAATTAAAAAATGTATAATAATACGCAAAGAAATTTTTGAAATAATTTGATATCGTTCACAGAAACTATAGTTTAAAAAATCGTCTTCTATTCCTTTCTTTCAAATTATATTTAAGATATTGGAACGAAGAAATAATTGTACTGCGAATATCCTAAAGCTTCACGAATCATTAACAAAGTTATTAAGTTGTTGCTCAGTTTAGTTATCAAAATAATGATGGCGCGGAATATCCACACGGAGAGAATTTTTCGTTATATTTTAACGCAAAATTCACTACAAATTTTGCTATGTTTGGTAATAAGCTTGGGACAACTTGACAATCTGTCAAATATTATTGGTAATAAAAGAAATTTTTTAAATATGAAAAAGACATTATATAAACAACATAATAAAAATTACCAAGCAGATTGTAAAGTGTTCCAAGGCAATAATTTTACAATGCGCTTCGTAAAATTTACATATTTTTATGTAAAATTTTTTAAAATGTATATTTGGTATAGCATGATTGCTAACATTCTAATAAAACACCCCAAACTGAGGGATCTCCAAAGAGGAGAATTCACGTGGCAAGCAAGATACTCTCGGTGGGTTGCCATCACCTTATTCCGAGAGGTGGCGATCGAATAAAAACGATTTTTAGTTTTGGTCGGAGGTCGGATTCGAACTCGGAACACTCGGATCCTCGGCTCACGAGCCCAGCGCACATCCCTCTGAGCTACGGTCCTTTCTTTCTCGTTCTTATTTATACAAGTTTATCTATAATACGTAGCTAGACACACCCGACAATGAAAATAATCGAAAATCATCAAATATAGCCGATAAATTACCATGCTGCATGGTAAAATTATCAGGGGCAACTAACAATAAGTCAGATTAAAAATATGTATTATGCTGCATTGTAAAATTTATATAAGATATTTTATATGTTTAGCGCTACTTGGCATTTATTCTATTTAAAACAATAAAGAATCATAAGATTTTAATATATTTTGAAATTATGGAGATTTTACTATGTATTTTAGTAAAATTAATCAAATATATTTTATATTTATTATAGTACATATTAATATTTTTTATTGTGGTAGAAATTAATCAGAGAAACTTGCATAAAAATCTTTGAAATACCATGTTGCCCTACGATTACCATGAATTTCAGGGTAAATTTTTTGAGAAAATTCTCTCCGTGCATCGTTACGGAAGGAGTTGCGCACTTTAGCGAAACGAGATCCACTTTCTGGTGCTTGCTAAGTCGTCAGAAAACCAGTGAATAGCGTGACGGATTTTCTAGGGCAGCTTTAAGACGATAAAACCTTACGCCGCCGTGTCTTAGCAGGCGTCGCGCGAGAATTACGATCTATCATCTTAACAGACGCGGCTCGTTTTACCCCGGACGAATTAGTCGTGCAAGAAGTGCCTTCGCCTTCTTACTAATGAATTGTAAACAATGCCGAAGATACAAACTTTAAAATAATGGTGGATAATCGTGGATAACATTTAATTAATTCTGCATGGCCTTTCGTGCGGCAATAATCGAAGATTAATCGACCTCTGCTGTAAATTCACGCGAATTTTGCCGCGGAATTAAACGATAGATTCATAATTATGTCTCCCCTGTATATAATTACTCCAAAAACGAGAGCTTACGGCGCGCGATCATATTTGTAACATAATGATGCTTTTACGACAGCTTTATCCTCCCCCCCCCCCCCCCCTCCCAGGAATTTAATAAAAACGTTCAATTTTCGACTTAATCGCGTCAATTGTCCCCTAACGAGCGAAGTTCTTTTTATTGCCAGGCGATCGATCAATACGATGGACGTCACAAAGGACAACGCGAATGTCACCACTTGACTTCACGTTACGGGAAAAGGACGTGAGACCATTCCCTGCATGTCCGCAAGATTGTAGCACACTTCGGTGTAAATAGACCGCTGACAAATGATAAACAAGCGAGGCGTCGACTGTCTGCACCTCTCGCTTTCTCCTCGTCTCTCAGAATCATCATCAGAAGATACAACCACGTTTCCACGCGTCACGAAAGACCAACCAAGGATCCAATCCGTAAAGCACGCGAGGGTCGGTGGGTTTATTTGAAAAAGGACGGCCCTCTTGAGAGGAAGACGAGGTGTGGGTCGTAACCGGTGATGGAGTTTGTATACTTCTCGAAATAAAAGGGGAGGGACACTCAAGGCTTCATCGGAGCAGCGTCACCTTCGAGTTTCGGCTATGACGTCACGTGTAACGCGACGAATCGTGGGCCGCTTCACGTGATCCATCGATCTAGCATCTAGCACAATGAGACTAATGAATCCTTAGGTCTGTTTTTTATAGCTGAACTAGCGATGTACACTCTCTGTACTTAAAATGAAATAAATATATGCTTGAAATTTGGTGAAAGCGAAAAGGGACGTTATAGTGTAGTCCAGCAACAAAAAAACAAACCTGCAGTAAACGCAATAGGAATAGAAGACGATTTTTTAAACTACACTGTAAATCCAAGTGTGTTATTTTTACACACATAAACGTCTAAAAATGACACATTTGCGATTGAAGCTCTTTACACATGTTTCTTTATGTGCTAAATTACATCATTTAACACGGTTTAATTGTATTAAATTAAAAATTAATACGTTTAATCGTGTTAAATGACGTGATTCAAAACGCAATAGCAATATATTCGCTCTCGACAAAAGATTTACGAATGAAATTCTGTACGGTGACTTCATGCGCTCGGTAGATATATGATATTGTAGTTTAATGAAATCAGGGGTGTACTTCCGAAAAGCCCATATCTTCGATCGTTCTGAAATTTTGTAAACTATTGTATTTTGATACAGTAGCAAAACTTTTAGCTCTTACTGCAAAACATGTTAGCTGTCCCTATAGTAGCAAATCCTTTTTTTCCGTGTAGACTCATCTATTTAGTAAGGCGAAGATTTAATATAGATATACAGATCTTACATGTCAGGTGAATGGAACTTCCTACCTTGCGTACGGGGCCTCGCTAATCTTTTCAGTATCAATATTTTTAGTATATGGTAAACTCATCTATTTAGTAAGGCGAAGATACTGTTTTTAGAGTAATAGCGTATAGAACATAAAAGTTACGTTTTCAAGAGAGGTACAACTTTTATTTGGAACTTTTTGTACTAAAATCCATATTCATTAAGATAATAATAAAAATATGCAAAAGAAACCTACTTTTTTCTTTTATTTTTACCTTGAAAGTGACCTTAGCGCTAACTTTTATCGTCATATTCATAATTAAGATAATAATAAATAGTTTACAAAATTTCAGAACGATCAGAGATATGGGCTTTTCGGAAGTTTATCCGAAATCAGACCTTTCCTCTCTGACAATGAGATAAGATTGTTTTTTCCCCAGCAAGTTGTCGATTTTCCGCCTATTTCCGTCGGGCGCGACTGCGTGTAAACTCGAAATAAGCCGCGCCGTTCGCGCGTCGTAAGCTTTCCGAGTAATTGTATACACAAGAGTCGTAATTACGGGCCTATCATTAGCGCCGCGGCAATATTTGCGTGAATTTACAGCACACGGTACAGATACGCTATCAATCTTCGGGATCTTAAACGAAGACGATCGTCGGGTGCGCGAGGAAAAGCTCCTCATCGTGCGTGCCATAAATCTAGCGGGAAGGGATTCGTTTAAATTACGACGTTTAAGGCACGTGACATAATGGCGATGAAAGAGGGGTATATTCGCACGCGTCGAGTCCCGGCGATTAATTCGCGCAACAGTGTTATTAAAAGCCAATCTAAATTGAATCATCAACTCGGATCTACACTAATATTATACTTAATTTCTCTTCCTGTATAATTTCACTTCAACTTACTTCAACTTCTCGTGTTTAATGAGCCAACAGTCATTCAGTCTCAAGTCTATCAATCTCGCTCCGCGTTGCCCTGCCAAACAGATTAGATAGTGTTCATTTTTTATCACCAGAGTATATTGCATCGATACCTTGTGCGTACATACACATTTATGCAAGTATGCGTGTCTGCGTATATACGCGCGTACAAACACCGCGACTGGATAAGCCGCTGCCATAAATCGCCGATTTTTGCATATGCGGGCGGGGCATAGAGCGAAACAAATTCCGAAAACAAGATTGCTGTATATATCCTATAAAACAAAAATCCCTCGCCGCCGCGAGAGATTTATATTCGTTTGGGAAAGTGTTACGCCCGCGTGTTTACGAGCGTACGATGCAACGAAGTCCGTAGCAGGGAAAAGATAAATGGCCGATCTAGGAAAAGTCGATATATGCGAGGGTAGCGCGTCCAATATTGGGCCCCTACGTGTGAAAAATGTTGCAACTAACGTACGACTTAATCTCTAATCTTATAAGTAATAAATAGCATACCTACTTCGTCCACGATTCAACTCTCAATCGAGTAGTACTTAAAGTACAATTAAAGTACGAGCCGAATTACGCGGCACAATTTTCGGCGTTTCGCCATTTTGCCCCTCGGAATTTTTGCGTCGACTTCAGACTCCGAACGCGCGTTTATGTGAACTCGTCGGAAACCCGGAATTATACTGTTCACGGTTAGGAGGATGCCTCTCGATCAAGAAAGATATGAAATCAACTTACATTCCGGGAATCCCGATGTCGCAGAAATTCGGCGAAAAACAAGGTATTGCGAACCAGAAAAGATTTCGGACGGTTAGAAGGTCGTGCGGGCGCGCGAAAACAGTCGTCGTGTTCCCTCTACCGCGGGCACCGCGGCTCGCGTACCTGCGTGCCGTGCCGTGCCGACGTCACGCGGGCGCCGGAGATGGCCGAGCGCGGCCGAAGGTCGTGCCGAGCGCGTAGCGCGGCGCGGTACGCGCGGCCGCTCCTCAGAGCACAGTTCGAGATAAGCCACCGCGACGTCGCGACGTTCCATCGTAGTCGGTCGAAGAAAATCGCTCGAATGCGTCGCGCCGCTTGATCGCCTCTCTTGATCACTCGCTGGTAGCCGATCGTGAGTTCGGGGAACGCGGTTCCGCGTGTGGTGTCAGTGAAACGGTAAAACCGTCGCAGCGAGAAATAAGCGGGAGAGCGGAAAGAACGGAGAACGGTGTGGTGAGGAACGTGAGAGCTGAGGACTGTCTCGTTGGAGAACGAAGATAGGCAGCGATCACGTCACGATGGCAGGCCGTCGTGGACGTTACACCTGCATAGCGATCGCCGTTCTCCTGCAGCTAACAAGTAAGTGCGAAAGTGTTTGCGATAACGCGCCCGCGCCGCGCCGGTGCGAGAATCTCGTCCGTCGTACGTGGAATCTCGCACATGGTTCGCTCGTGTGATAACCGTTCGCCCGCACCTCTGCGTATAAAGAGCGAGAGAGAAAGGTAGACGGGGGGGGAGAGAGAGAGAGAGAGACGGAGACGGGCAGGCACGCGAGTACTACACTCAGCAGGTGGTTTAACCGTCGCACCGTCGCGCGCCCGCCGCGTCGCCTCGTTCTGGAATTCGATTTGAAGTTTTGTGCGAAGTTCGGGCGCGCTCAACGTCGCTCGCGCCTCGCGAATTCGAATTTGAGTTTGGAAATGGCGCGCGTCTACCGGCGTCGACGTCGCGTCCTATCTGCGATATTCGTCCGTTCGTTCTACAGAGTACGGCGGTGCGTCGCGCGTTCGTTCGAATTCGAAACGGCCGCTGACCGTTGACCGTCGCGGTCGCGGCCGGTTTGGTTTCATCGGCGTCCTTTTTTGTCCCGGCGAGACGTAGCACGCATTCTTGCAGGATCCCGCGATCGACGCGGCTTTTCACGTTCACCGGAATGCCGTTCTCGTGCAATTACGTTCGTTACTTCGTTTACGCCGCGCCGCGCCGCGTCGAACGGAAGCGTGCGAATTCGTCGGCGATGAATCATTAGGATTGGCAAATTCGCGATCAACGTGAATCATATCTCGAGAAGTTTGATCGTCTTAAGATACTTTAAACGATACAGAGAAATCTGCAAGTTATCTTCGATTAGTTTTACATATTATATAAATATCTTTAATTGTACTGTGGTAGGATGGCCTCGTAAGTTTATATTTAGATCAGGATTAGCGTTAGAAATAATTGTCTTTATTTATGCGAAACCAAGGGAGTATAATTGTCGGGTAGGAAACGGACGAAGACTCTGCTCTAGGCTCCTTGGATCACGGCCCGTCGTACCGCTTGTCTCTAATGCTCGAGTCAGGACCGTATCTCGTGACTCTTCCTTTGGCGTTCTTAACTTCTTACTTCTCCGCTGACTGATTGTGAGAGGACTCTATCTTGATCGGCAATTAGCGCTCCTTATATCTATTTCGCCGATGTCCTGGTTCGACCTATCCGAGCTCGTATTAGCAGGCCGGTGGGGTAAGAGTCTCGTTACCGAAACAAACACGGCCGAAGTCAAACGGTCAAACGCGTCGCCCGTTACCCCCGTTTACCAACGTCTTTCGAATATCTATACGTTCGTTTGCATTCTCGAATTATCGCTTACAGTTTACAGTACTATAAAATTCGAACACATTTTGAATACACATATATTGCATTTAATTGTTTATATTGTTCTACTTTTTGAATTGTTCTGCTGCGAGGTGAGAGACTCTTGATTTACGGTCGACACAATTTCAATCTTTTAAACGAGATTGAGATGTTGACGCAGTTTCTTAGCAGTAGACATTTTGTTTTTAGTACTGCTTTTATCTTCCCCCAGAAATTTTATCGCTTCCATTTGGAAGCTATCCCATTAAGATGTTTGTATACTTCTCCAAGGCTATCTCTCAAAGAATTTTTCTCTCGAAAATTATTTTATCACGAGAGGGAAAAAAGAGAAGAAAGAAAAGGAAATATTGAGATTCCGCGATCTCTAACATCGCGAATAACCGCGACGATGGGTCCATCGTCGCGGATCCATCTACTTTTTTTTTTTTACAAAAACTGCTTTTCGCGATTTTATCCGAGATACCTCACGTGATTTTTATCGTACCTTTTGTGTCCGAACGGGAGAAATTTTCGCATTCTCAATTCTCTCTCGGCAACGAAATCGAGGAAGACCCTCCGCGCCGTCTCACCTGAGCAAACGTCCGTTTCACGCACCTGTTAAGCGATCGGGAACATCCAAGGTGCGTCTCACCTGAGAAAGGATCCTCCGCTAACAATAAGTACACCGTGATCGTGGCCTTTGTGCGGGCCGCAGGAAAAGGGACTCGTGGAAAAGAAGGGGTACCTGTGTAAGTCAAGGACGATCTATCGTATTCGTATCCATGATCACTTTTCTCAAAATTGCTGATTGCTCGACCTCGGCCGGACATCGGCCGGGCTTCTATCTGCCGAGGATCTCGCAAAAATTGCAGCGAAAGAAGGAGAACTGCGTCTTCTTTCCATCTCTCCCTTCTCGAATATTCTTCCTTTCGTTTCGATCGTTCGTTTATGATCCGACTCTCCGCGAGGTCGTCGTCGCGCGACGCGCTTCTCTCTTTCTTCCTTTCCGTCTTCTCCCGTTCCTTCTCACCGCGGTCCCGGGGTCCGGTTTCATCGAGTCGCTCCGTCGTCGTTCGTCTCTCTTTTTTTTTTCCCTCTTTCTTCTCTTCACCTTGTCCTTCCACTTTACAAGCGCCCGCGCCGTCGCCGTTCCGCGCTCACCGATATGATTTATAAAGTAAGTATTCTTGCGCCTTGTGCGTGTGCGCGAGAACAGAGAAAGGATGATAGGAAAGTACCGTTCCTTGGGACGTTTCACTTTTCAGTCTCAAACTTCAGTTGGACGATACTTGTTTCTCCTTGGACATGTTGTTTTCCTTTCTATGGTATAAACCTCGAAACTGACTAATAATAAGTAGATTTAATCGATTTACACAACGTCGCGTCGCAGTAACTTTCGCAACGATGACTGATGATACATGGATTAGTAACGCGTTGTAACTTTCATTTATATTCTCTCATTAACAAATATTGAAATAATCACGAATTTTTTGATAACAAATTTAAATTTCATGTAACTTTTGTTCATATTATCTCATTAACGAATATTGAAATAATCACGAAATTTTCGAGAATTCAAAAAACAACCATGTATTCAAACTTTGACATCGTTTTCACTTTAAAAAAATTTTAAGTGGAAATAATTTAGTTAACAAATACTTGGATGTATCGCGTATTCGCGGTTTTAGAATTCGGTCTTCCACGGATTTTTCCTAACAGTATATTCTGATAGATCATGGCATACTTTCTTTGTAAACTTTTTGAATTTTTGCAATATCTTCAAAATTGAAGAAAATATAGTACACGAAAATGTGCTGTGACGTCATAGGGACACTGCGGCATCTTTTGAAGTTGACGGCATCAAAGAAACTTTAGCAAGCTATAACTTTCTCAAATTTAGGTTTTTTGTTAAATTCAAAAAGTATTAAAAATCGGCTTAGATTTTCTACCCAAATTATGGATACCGCTTAATAAAAAAAACTTACTGGAAGACCGAATTGCGCTCTTAGACGCATTTTTTTCGTGTTTTCTTGCCGCCGAAAGGTCTGACATGTGACATTCCTCGATTTTGAGTTGCTATCACGCGAAGGTGCGATGCACACAATAGACAGGTATCGCCACATGAATGGAGCAGCGACAAGAACGATCACCCTACATTTTTTTTAACAATGAAACGTGAACACCTCGGGGTCAGTTATAGAGAAAGAAGTCGGGTGATGTCTCGACGGATAAAGAGTTGAAGCGGGTCTTTCGCAGTTTCCGTCGTAAATTACGACATGCCGTCACTCTTGATCGCGAACTCTTCTTTTAGACGACGATGGATCGTCTCTCCCTTTTTTCGTGTCATCTCATTGTCGCGGTCTGTCCGGCGTGCATATAAATTATGGTGGCTGATGTTACGACTGCGTAATTGTATGGATCTTCGTCACGTCAGTCGGGCACGCTCGTCGTCGAGCCTCCTGGGAAATATTTCTCTGGTACGTCACCGAGACTATGCTCGGCGCGATAGATGCTCGTGTCCACGGAAACTCCGGTCATCCGTCATTGCTCAACTACCTCCTTTCAAGATCGGAAAGAGCAGTTTATTAAGCTCTCAAAACTTAATCAACAATATCGAATCAAATAGGAATAACTGAGACTTATCGAGAAGCGAAGTGCATTAAAGTTTGCTTTACGTCAAGCAGAAGCGTAATTAGTAATTACCAAGATGCTTGATGTTGAATATTAAGTGGCGGCACTGAAAACCGAAGAATCCGTCATTCATATTAATGACTGGCTTGAGGGTAATTAAGTTATATCTTGCATTTTTTGCTACATCCGCCTTTAGTAAGTACTTATCTGTCGCAATTATATTATCTGTTACATCGGATATTTCGGATCGTTGACGAATATTGGTACATAGTCAACTCTTCCGTAGTTATACGTCAATCGCAAATTGGGTGCTTCCTATTTTCGACATTTACTGAAATGAGATCCATGCCATGATGATCGTCCCTGTTTTCTTCTCGTGATGTTTTCGACTTCTTAGTTTTGCACAAGAAACACGATAAACTCGAACGGGAGCGCGCCGGAAGAAACTTTCGCGAGGGGTTATCGCGTACACACATCGTAGATTTTCCCGCCGTGGCCGGTCGCGTGTCGCAAAAACGAGATGAAAGGCGACGGGAGAACGTCCGCGCCGCAACCGTACCGCCCGTCGCGTCCAGCGGTCGGGGCAGTTTATCGCGTCGTTATTCGCGAGAGAGAAAGAGATACGCGTTGATTATGGTTATTACGCTGTTCACGCGCGCGGCTCCCCGGAAAAATGTGTTCCGCGGAAACCAGTGGCGGAGCGAACCGGCGCCAGTTAATGAGCCGCGGCGGTTATTTAACGGACGCACCGTCACCGTAAAAGCGAGTCGAGTCCGCCGTTGCGTTAGGGACGACGACGGGGGAGAAAAGATCCTTAACGCGCGTTTTCACCATTGTCGATAATTAGCGATCCTCTCTCCGCTGGGAAATTTTGGGCAGAGAAATTCCGCGAAAATGCCCGGTTGAGCGTAAATGCGGATCCTTTTTTGGTGGTAAAAATGCCGGACACGGCAACAAACGTCTGCCTTCATTTATTGCTTCCGGAACCCGCAACGCGTATTTTAATTACGATTCTTGCAGGGAGTAATTTGTTTTGCCTCACGGCAGATCTTTTTAATGGCAATGGTACCACAGTCTGCTGCCAGCGTTTCCGTTATTGTTATTTAGAATTCGTATTGCATTCGATTGTTATTTGTAACTTTATTTTGTAACTTGATTTATAGGAAAATGTATATTTTTTTTAGAAAAGATGTTTATTTATTTCTTATATTTTGTACAATATCTGTTTACGATTTTAATGGAGAAAGATACGTGATATATTCTCGTTAATAAAAAAAAAATTGTAATTGTATACAATACTCCATAAATTTTCCGGCGAAGTTTTCATTAATACGCACCATTTGATATCGATTCGATTGCAACGAGTATATACTGTTTATCATCTCGATTTCATTTATCTCATGTGATCATCACGTTGCAAGTATTCAAATTTCCTACTATCGTTCGTGATGAGATTGCGCAAATGAATGCTGCATCGTGAATCGTCAGCAGGAAGTTTCGCTCCATTACGAAGCAACTTGCTCAACTATAACAATGCCCAGAAGTCTTTTTCTTCGTCATCTTTTCGTGTTGATTATAAAAAGTATTGTTCTAAGGCCAGCCGCAGATTTCCGTTTTGTATCTCCAAGAAATCGCACAGTCTAAAATATATACTTGTTACTTGTTTTTAAATGTTTTATAGTTAGTCAGTTGCACGTTATTTTGTAAGGAGGAAAAACATTATGGAACTGAAAAATATAATCGTGTGTATTAAATCAGAATATACTTAATATATAAAGGAAGCAGACAGAGATAGATAGATATAGTTTATATTAGATAGATAGAGAAAGAGATAGGGAGGGCATTGTACATTATATTAACAAAGATTTTGAAAAATTTATTAAAATGTTTTTTTAGTATCTATGTATTATAATAACATAACATTATCATATAATATTAATACTCTCCTGCAACATTAATATAAAATTTAGTTTTTTGTATTTCTCTGTAATGACTGTATAACGTAACCAACGTATCGTAATAACATACCTAGCGTTGTTGAATCGGAAAAATTGTCGAATCCGCCGCCGGGAAGGGTTCGTTGTTCCGTGGAAGCGCGAATGCTCCGTTAAATTGCTCTCGAACTCTCGTGAATTATCCTGCAGAACGAGAGCAGCAGTGGTTATCCTTGGCAGATCGTAATAAGTGACGCAAGGCTTAATGAGGTAGTAAAACTCGAGCGCGTGGGCGTTTTTCAAGATAATAAAAGATTGTGTGCACGGCGCCGCAGTTTGCAATTGCGCTCTTGCACATGTTTAAGGTATTACGAAAACTTTCCGCTAACATCAATTTTTTTATTTTTATCTATTAGTAGTCTGTTTAAACGGAACGAGTTTTAATACGAGTTTACCATATTGTTAAAAAATTGTATCATGTTTTATAGGGATAATCTTTGCGACATTCTAAACGTATATCTATTAATGCAATTTTTTGTTGAATTAATTAATTTATCAGTGTTAGTTAAGAGCAACACAATAAATTATAGTGAATATTAACGCAATAACTTACATTATAATATTAGAATTATCTGTGTTATTCGGATTATCTCGATTATCTTTATCGCCCGCGTGGTGAGCCTCACCGGAATCCGCTGTAGAAAAGGGAAGATCGTCCCGTTGCTATGTATACTCACCGGCTCTTGAATGCCTGGACATTTCGACATCTGACAATGTTCAATATCAAATGTCCAGGCATTCCTGCTGGTGAGTGTACAATGTTCCCACTATATCGGTTTTTCACGCACGCGTCTTTTAGTAACATAATCGCAAATGCCAACTTTAAGAACTAAATAAGATTTACCGATAAATAAAATTTGTACAGGACTTACAATTAGTAAAGTTATGTAAATGTCAAATATTGATATCAATTCTAGAAATAAATATTTTCGTTCCGGGAATAAACTCCTAAAGACTTTAAAAACTTATATCATGAACTACATCAAGAATTGTTACTTATGTTGCGATTTGTTATCTACATAGATCATAAAATATCTACGTTTTGCACCGAATTTTTAATTACCACGTGAAGAACGCGTGATATCCTCGCGCAATGAAGACGTAACACCTAATTGAATCTCGCGTAATTGAAATACATGTTTTCAGTGCAAACGTTTGCTATATCCCAACCGTCTATAAACAGAGTGCTCCTTTTTATCGTATAACGACGTGCGTCTGCAATATCGATCGCGTGGTCGATATCGGCAAACACCGTCATAAGAAAAATAGCGTACCACCTGCTCTCGTTTGCGTAGCGGGAGCAAACTCGTCGAACTCGCGTCTGCCGGAGTACCGTCGTGTCTGAAAATCCGTTTCGATATCTTATCATCACTCGTATCACACATTGCGATAAATGCGGCGTTATCGAAGACCACTTCAGAATCAATGCTCGCACGTAACTTGAGAATTGTTTGAATAAAAATAACATCAATAAATCTTACAAACATATATATTAGTATATACATGTATATATACTCGTAGTATCGACTAATAATAACAATAAAAAATCCAAGTTAAACTTTAAAATTCAGAGTTAAACTGTACATATAAAAACGTTATATATTTAAGGAAGTTATAAATGTCTATTTGTTGATCATGATTCTAATAATTAATAAAGTAACGTACGTGAAACAGTAATATACAGGGTGTCTGAGACCACCCGTACACTCCTTTTAAAATAAAAGGATGTGATTTTTATCAAAAATATTGAAAATTTCGATGAGTATATCGGGTAAGTATGCTTTATTGAATGGTGATATTTTCAACTTTCGGTATTGACCGGAAATGGGCTATACAGACCGAAAGTTCAATCTTTTTAATGGAACATGACACTTTTTGAGAATTTTAATCGACATGACTGGCAATCAAGATATACGCGTTTTAAGATTTGAAATTTATTATAAACTAATAAATTTTTCAAATCCTTTTCGTGTATTTCCAAGTACACGAATTTCCAATCTACTAAACTGCGTGCCGACCAATTTCTTTCAATCAGGGGGGTAGGGGATTTTAATTCTCCAACGAAACTGTGTTTTAAAGTCTGACAAATTGGTCGGCACGCAGTTTAGTATGTTAGAAATTCGTGTACTTGGAAATACGCACGAAAAGGATTTGAAAAATTTATTAGTTTACAATAAATTTCATATCTTAAAACGCGTATATCTTGATTGCCAGTCATGTCGAATGTCGATTAAAATTCTCAAAAAGTGTCATGTTCCATCAAAAAGATTGAACTTCCGGTCTGGATAGCCCATTTTCGGTCAATACCGGAAGTTGAAAATATCACCATTCAATAGAGGATATCTACCCGATATACCTACTCATCGAAATTTTCAAGATTTTTGATAAAAATCATATCCTTTTATTTTAAAAGGGGTGTACGGGTGGTCTCAGACACCCTTTATAATAGAATAACAATATATAATAATTGTTTACTTATAATTAAATATAACAATTGTTTACTGTTAATGATTGCTATTGTATAATTGCGAATATACATCTCGCGTAAATGCACTTACGCACACACGCGCATACTTTATACATTGCTTCATCGCAATTACTAATTAGATAATTGAAATACATCGATGTTCGCCACATTTCGCCGTCACGGTCGTGGCTCTATTGCTCTCACGATCGTGGAAATATATCTCACTGTGAGAGTTTCGCTCTTCCTTTCTTTCAATCTCCTCTTACATGCACCTTATGCACCGCTTATATTACTCGGATGCTCAAATCATACCCCCTGCAATCTTCCCGTGCGCTGACTCGTATATAATTGTCTCTTCTTATTGAAAGATCAGGTTTGATATCAATAGTAGTCCACATAATTTAATCACGAATTTAAAGAGATAAACGTGAAGATATTCTATAGTTGACACATCTCTCTCGACGCTTATCGTTATATTACGAAACGCGAGTGTCGATTTATTCCGATGACTAAACATTCAGGATTGCACCGTGTTATGCAATAACATAATAACATAAATGACGCTCGAAAGTCACGGACTGGAAGAATTTTAGTTTACGTAACGCTGGATAAAATAGAACAAAAAATTTAAAAAAAAATTAACATTTCTTATACATTTGATACTTACCATTTGATAATACACTTTTAATATTGAGCATTTTGTCATTATAGGAAGATATTCCAATAATCCACTTTTTCTCTTTCTTTTTAATAAGTTTGTGGTCACCTTTCTATTCATAACGGGCAGAAATTGAACATGCTCGCGCAGTAGAATGCATGAATGAGAATCTCGGGATGCTTCTTGTTCAGGCGCTTCTATACAACGTCGAGATGAATGAAACGTTCTGTTGCATCGCGTACCTATTCAACATGCGCGCAATCGCGGCACGAGACCTGTTAACGACTCAAAGGATTCGGTGACGTCACTAGGATTAACTAGCTAAATACCAAACGTGAATTAAACTCGTATATATGCCCGCATCCGCGCTTCGTCGTCGGTGAAGAAACGGCGAGCGCTAACTTGCTGAAATAACAGTCCGTGTTATTCAAATTCCGTCTCTTGAAAAAGAAAAATATTCTCTCGGTCTCGAGAGCGCCAGTTGATTACAATCATTTTTAAGAACAATAGACACTGATATAATTGTACAGAAATATTTTCAGAACCGAAATACGGACGCGCGTCACTATTTTAACCGATAATTAGACCCACAAGTCTATATTTTATACTTGCCCGAGACGCGACGTCTCGTGCCCATTCAGGAATGTAATTAAATTGATATCGAGATTAATCTATGTCGATACCAGCAATGCTGGTCGATGTTCGACTGTGAGCTTTACGGGGGGTCTCGATTAAACTTTCATCCAGCCAAGGGTGAACTTTCGGTTTTACATTGTCGTAAAATGGCGCGTACGAATGCCCTTTTCGGTAGAATAATTCAGCGAGCGCAGCCCACCGTTGCGTCGGGTCGGGTCGCTTTTACGATCGGCCGTTCATAAAGGGGACAAATTACAATGCCGCGAGGCGTCGTTGGCGTCGCATCGTGTCGCGTCCCGCCGCGACTTTTCCCGTTTGCGGAATTATAAAAGTCGTTTCCGAAAAAAGGATAAGAACAAGATAAAAACATATTATCGTGGAAACAGGGTTTAATTAAAGTATCTCGACCGTCCAGATGGCGGCGGACCGTTTCGGCATGCGCGTTGAATGCGGAAAAAAGAGTTCTCGAACGAATGTGCTCGAGAATTAGCGGAGCGTCGTAAATCGATTTATTGTACGGATTTTTATTAAATATACTTTTTTTCTGAAAACCGTTAGTTACTAATGTACATGGATAAATTTTTTAGGAAACGGTTATCAAAGATCGGTTATATAAATTCGCATATTTCATATAAGTAAAATAATTAATAAGAAAATAAATGTTTTTCTTTTAATTACAATATAAGAATATTATTTTTTATACAGATTATTAATTCTGTGTGGAACGGAAGAGCATGAAAATGACTCGATTATTGTAATATCTTTTATTCTTTATTGCTTAATGCTTATTATCCGTTAATTAAAAAGTAAAAAATTATAAACACGTGCAAGAATTATGAGTATGATTTATTTAATTTATTATCGAAAATAGAATATTGATTACAATTTGGTAATTATTTCGGAATTATATCTCATGGTGGATTTCGGGATCAGTCGGGCGAATTTAGCGGCTCCGCCGTTGGCGCCGTTTCCGAACGTCGGGGTATGCGAAACTAATAATCGTCCTTGTTTCTGTGCTGGCGTTTCGAAACACACGTGTGCGACTGACCGATACACAATCGGATTCGAAAAAGCTCATCAAAGCGGTGCTGCGTCGTAAAGCACTGTGATTACTAAGCGGAACAAAACCGACGTACCTATATCACCGCCATTCGCTAAATATTGCTAAAGCCGTGTAATTAAATCGAATTTTTTCTTTAATTACAAATGCTTAATTAATTTTAATGCAATTATTAAAATTATTTCAAAGTATACTAGTAAAATCCAAGCCTTTCCTTAAGTAGATGTCACATATCTCTACAATATTATATTACAAACACAAACAGTGAATTTGATTATATTACAAAATTGATAATCAACTCCAAGTCAATTCTAATCTTATTGTTAGTCTCTAAATAAAAGGAAGTGCGAGGCTATCTGGAATATCTTTTATTTTTTTGTCCACCATATGACGTGTACGTGGGATTCGGTCAGAAATACGCGGAAAGGAAAGAACGAAAGAAACAGCGGTGCACGCGAGATATTTCCTTCGGAATGAGAGGGTAGGACCGCGAGGAAGAAAGGGAAGAGGGTAAAAAGAAGCGCGGACCCCATATACCTTGGCCGTTTTTTTAAAAACCTGTTCTGGTGTTCTGCCTGCAACCTGCCTCATGCACCTGCGCGGACAAAGAAGACCTTCTTTCAACGTCTCAACGGACCACCTCGAGCCTCCCCTTTGAGTCATCGCCTAACTACCGTTACATAGGGTGTCTCACAAATTACCAATCTCACGCATGAGTTAAAACTGTTTTAAAATTATATCGTAAAAAGTGGAGATGCCGGAAACTAGCACAGTACATATATTTACCAGATAGAATTATAAACTTTGACGAAACGTTTGCATCGACGAGTAAACCACTATGGAATTTGCACGTAAACTCGTGGCATTAGTAGGAATTAACAGATATTACTGAAATGGGAATTAGTGCATAAATATGTTTGATACCGATGAATTATTCCTTCATTTTGCGGGAAAGATTGATTGGAATAATTTGCGCGCGAATGTATTTTACAGAAATTATTTAAGAATTTCTCTAAGCAATTATCAGTTCAACAGTGCATTATTTCATGTAATATTCTTGTGAGTTACCGTTTGATACCTTGGAATGGTAACAGAAATTGGTACATAAATTTTTTGCTGGCAGTTAATCCCCCGGTTTGACCTGACTCGTAAAACCGAACTCGTATAACATTAAATTCATGCATTTTACAAAACAGTAGAATCCGTCGAGAGCACGTTTGACACGAACGGAAGTCTCGAATCGCCCATTGGCGCGCGGAAGCCTTACTTTTCTCGCAATAGTGAATGGGCTTTACAGTTATTTTACGGAAATCGAGATTTACCGCTAGCTACGGCTACGAGCAACTACTCTGGCATTGTAATTTTTTGCACGAATCTGCTTTTAGTTTCCTGGGCCAGCGTCCTAGGCATTCTTGCTTTCTTCTTATTCTAGAGAGACTACGTGACGACGATCAGAGGGGAAGAGTAGCTCTCATCGTCTTTGTGCCCGGCTATCCACCTTGCTACCCGACCCTCTAATGGGAGTTAGGGCCCGTCATTAAAGCGATAGGTCGGCCGTGACTCCCTATAGCTGCTCGGCCGCGCTTCCGTTAGGTTCGTTTTCGCGTGAACTGGATTAGAACGAGCCGGAGAGCCGGGCCTGGCATCTCGGGATAACGATCCGTGGGAATTGGACTAGCGGGTTAAGGCGGTGTAGTGGCGATAACGATGACGCCGAATCCGACGGTGGCGCTCGGATTTCGGGCTGACGTTCTTATTCCCCGCCGGTCGTTAAACTTGCTTGTTGTCACGTGAAATATACGGCATCGCAGGTTTACGCCGACTTGCACATTACCCGATGTTACCGCGCATATGTATGTACGAGCTTCGTGTATCAGATTCAACCATCTCTCGTTCTACATCAGGGTATCGTTACTTAACGCGAAAGAAGTATGATCAGTTCGCGTATCTTTTTATATCTTAATTGTTCCACATGATTCAGTGTCTATCTTTAACAAATTTAAGAGGAATTGAATTAAATACAATTAATTGCATTTTTAATTACATTGTGATGTTTTCTTTGAAAAAATGTTTCATTAAAATGGATTATTAGATGTTATTTTATAGGAGACATATATATTTCAATGAAAAATATTTGACACAGTTTAAATAGAGAACTGTATAATAAATGTTAATAAAATAGAATATAATAATTAAAAATTTATTTTTAATTGATCAAATTTTTAAATTATATCAATTAACGATATAAAGAATATTTTTGGAATTATTTTTAAGTTTCAAAATTAATATCGTAGATACAACTTGAAGAGATATTGTCATTGTATGATTAAAATAATATATTCATGTTGTGAATTTCGCGGACACCCTGTGTAGCTTAGCAGCCGTATTGACGTCCAGGAAGGAAGTCCCGTCAGCCGTCACGTTTTTGCAAATATTTCAATCGATGCATCAACGCTGCTGGCTACATTTATTTTCGAGTTGAACCTCACGTTACGCATCACGGTTTGTCGCCTATAAATTATTTTACCATTGTTTCTAATATAGGTATGTTTCAATAATATTGATTATTGAAATTTTACTGTGATTCAAGATTACGGTTGAAATTATTTTATCTTAAAATTAAGCCACTTAAAATTAATCGCATAAATTTTTTTATAAACCGTGGAATTTGCCATAATAACCAGTGTAAAAGTGATGATAAGAAACTATAAGAAATATTTTA
Source organism: Leptothorax acervorum (assembly GCA_035220615.1). Classification (NCBI taxonomy): domain Eukaryota; kingdom Metazoa; phylum Arthropoda; class Insecta; order Hymenoptera; family Formicidae; genus Leptothorax; species Leptothorax acervorum. Next base: position 99,988 of record JASTWQ010000091.1, read on the forward strand.
TTTATAATATTATATAATAAATATTTAATTTAATATATTATAAGAAAAATATTTTATTTAATATAGATAAGAAATATTTTATTTCATAAAACGAATGTTTATTAGTGACAAGATGTAGGCGTCGTGTTTCAATTCAACGGCGCATTGAATAATTAACGATGCGAGCATTTGTCTCACTTAACTTTCTCTTTCTTTCTCGTATTCTCCTCACATTTCACACTTTATACGCTTCATTACCGGTGCCATTAGCATACGTAAATGTGACAGCATCGCAATTCGAAACGTCTTTACGCGAACAGATGACATTTATTTAAATCCTTGACACTTCGCTATCATTATTACGAGCAATTATCGAGAAAGTGCCTCGTCGAAGTGCACCGAAACCGGACGATTAATCAACCTTGAATCTCGCTGATTACTTGCACGCGTGCAGGACATTCCCGCAGCACACGTGTCCCGTTCACCGCTGCATATTGCAATCCCGCGTTAATAACTCTTCGCTTCCGTGACATAGCAACGAGCGCAATTAACGTTTCGTTTTTCTCCGTGCTCCGAAGAGCGTAAAATCGATCCGCAACAATCCATATTGCAATTGCAGTAAGCTATGGTCATCGATTGTGTCGAACACACAAATACAAAAACGTCATTTACTTCGATTATGTCGCACTGATCCTTTGTACAGAGAGAATAGATATAGCTTTTTCCTTTTTGCTTTCCAAATCGGAACGAGTGCGTCGAAGTGAGTTCGTCGAAGGATCCATGACGCCCGATAAATATTTATCCGTCGCCACGGGCTTTATTAGTGGCAAACATTTGTTCGTATTTACGGTGCCGCGAGCGACAAATAGTATACCGATAGAGAGTAAAGGGGGACAGCCCTCTCTTCTCTCGTATACGAATCCTCTCTCTGTGCCGCCCATAAACGGACTCGACCGAGCGAATAATTTATTACTCGCAACGAGCGTGGTGAGATTTGCATAAAACAGGGGTTTTCGCGCGCGAATCGATCGCGAATCAAGCACGACATTCGCTCGCGCGTATTCGGTACTTATGCATCACGCGCCCGTAACAATAAACGTGTACGTTTTCACGTGCACTATGTACGGTATTTAGATTTCAACATTTAGATTGGGAAGTTTTTTGTACTATCTCTTTGGCAAACTTTCTATACTCGCTAAATAAAAATAAATTAATTACAGTGAAATTAGTAAAATGTTACAATAATTGCAAGAGAGAGCTGAAAAATTTTGATTTTTTTACTGTACAACAAAAAACCTAATAGATTTCCTTTTATTTTGCGCTCGCGATCAAACAACAACGCTTTTATTTATAATACATATGTGCAGAAATTATTTTTATAGTGAACGTTTATCCGAAAGCATGTTCCTCTGTCTGTACGGGGAGGCGATATTTTCCCTCAGTCTAACTAATTGTATCTGCGGCCGCTTTAATATTGCATCCTTAAACAGCGCTGATTATGTGTGTACGCGCCGCGTCGATGCGCGCGATCGATGTGATTAATAAATTAGCGCGTCGCTGCGCCGCTCGAACGAATATCGCAATTATCGAAAATGCAGTAGCGCACACGGTGTTGCATTATGAGCTTGTGAAAGCAGGTTGCATCGCATGTGCGAATGATTAAGGGGATCATTCCCACCCTCTTCCTCCACCCATTTCCTCCCTCTCTCTCTCTCTCTCGTTCTCTCTTGCATACCAGCGATTTACCGATTCATTCCGATTATCTTCGATCGCTACGCGCATCGACTTTCTGAAAAGTGCGTTTGAAATGATAGCCATCGATCGTATTCGCACGATCGGCGCACAATCCGACAAAAGTACCAGTGGCGATGCGAACACGATATAAAACGCATTTACCGTATTTTTAGTTAAAACCAACGTCCAGCGTTACGCTTGGGAATACGCTTTTTCTGAAATATATCCGGCACTATTCGAAGTACTTCACGTTACGATAGCTATTTTATTGGCCTTCTATCGAATAAATTTTTTCTCGCGTCCCAATGTTTATTTTTCTTTTACGATCTACAATTCTATATAAATCGTACGTTTTTTTTTAACAAAACGCAGTTTGTTTGTAAGTCAATATAGATATTCAAAAGTTCTTTAAAATCATATAATGGTATTTATACAATAACAATTATATATAACAATTTAATATGTATACCTACTGTTTTTTTAAACCTGTGCAAGATATATTGCGCCATACTGCTTAATTTGACGTAAGTAAATTCACAATCAGTGTAACTGTCAAAACATGTAGCTCTAATGCTATTTAATATCTATAATTTATTAGTTTTTGATGATGCCTTAATCTTAATCCGGATTATTTCGTCAACAAGCTATTCGGATGCCAAAAATTAATATTTCACCCAAGCTATCACAAACTCTCGCATGGCACATTAATTTCAAGTGTTATTTTTCGGTGCTTATCGCAGTAATTGCGTCCCTCTGCGACGAGGGAGGTTTAATTTTGTTTGAAAAACGATGTCATAATCTCACATCGCACGCAATTAACAAATCGGATAAAACGAATTAATATAACCCAACGTATTTTTTACGTGAATCCTTATATATATATATATATATATATTAAAAAGATACTGTCAGTCTCAAACTTTGATTTGAAGCACAGATCTTTTTCGTGGATGAGTTAACGAAACAATGTCGGCAATTATCGAGGAAGGATTTCGGGCACATATTTCCGCACACATATAATTCTTATCATGATACGGCTTTGCGAAAATCATGCCATTTCGTTATCATGTCTTAATTCCAAGTTGGACAGTCGACCGTGGTAAGGGAAGGGCAACGATCTATTTGATCTTGAGGGCAAACATTTGCCTTGGGTACGAGTGGACGCTCGATAGAGATAGGAAGGGGGATTTCCTCGTTGCAATCCCGTGGATGACGAGGTCGGCTTATTGTAATTAATAACCGCGGAGTGCGGCGGCCGAGTAAAACCGGCAGGCAGAGTCATTTCGTTTGAATGGACCGTAATTCAGCGTCGTTTCTTCTGAATAGGGCTTAATTCTGGACTTGCGCGTTACCTCGTGTCGCGTCTTCCTCAACGAGATTGGTGAGCGAGGCCCACATATAGGACGTTAAGGGTTGATTTTGATGGATTACCGCTGTCGTCCTCGTAGAATTTCAACGAATCCCGCGGGAGCGTCGTCGTCGATGCGTCGTCGTCGATGACTTGACAGGGAAATGCACTCAAGCATGTCGCACGTGTGCTCTCTTCACCCTTTTTTTCTTTTCTCTTTTTTTCTCGATAGTGTCGAATAGCGAACCAATTATCTTTTTGTAATGCGAAAGTTGCTTTCGCTTTTAACGAAGTCGTGTTATCACGGCGATCAAGGAGTAATTTTCTCGTCCGCTTAACCGCGTAAACACTTTTTGAGTTTAAATCGAGTTAAACGTCCAACGTGTAGGTCACGTTAAATCGACTTTATCATCCTATCACGTAGAAGATGGAAGCTGTTCATCTTTTCTCCTATATAAAACTTTATCGAAGGATGAAATCTAATCGTTACATTTCGCTTCTGCTGTATTAAGCGAACTATTTTTACATGACATTTACTTATTTTTCTTTTTTACCTTTTTTCACGTTTGAACAAAAATAAATTGTTGACCAAAGTATGAGAGAGAGAGAGAGAGAGGAAGAAAAAATTTGAATGGAAATTAATGTTTCATCCAACTAAATATTTAGTCTGATACGTTCAACTAAACATTTATTACGATAAAACAATATATTTCCAAACCCCATAATTTGTTACTATTATAAACAAAACACTGAACCAACAAAACATTATTTGAACCAAACCAACCAATTTTAAACAACAAATTTTGCGCGCACAAATTTTTTTTCTCAGTATACAGCTGCATTTATTGTAACTTTATTTGTTTAATTGTATTTTTACGTCTATCAAACGTCATTTGATATTAAACTATGATAATACGATATTTTTTCATTTTGTTACTATATGCACAAATTTATAATCACGATTTATTATGATGAATAAAGGTTGAGTGCATGTATTCATGTAACCTATATGTATATTGCAGCGCTCATTATTAAGACAGCAACTATTTAAACTTTTGGTAACTTGTACCTTCTTGGCAATTTTAAGGTACGGTAATTTCGCCGAGCCAATAAGTTCCCGAAGGGTCGCGATATATAAACGTCGTTGCATGTCACCAATACAGAGATTAGGGTAGCACATGCTCCTGTTTACCATATCCATGTATATTTATGCTTTCGCGGGCTGGCGAGTAGAGAACACGTGTTTCAGCACGACTTACGTAAAATCCAAAAGTTCGTAAAAGTAACGAGCGTCGTTTGTGCGGAGGCAAATTTTTAGGCGAGCGTAAGAGGAATGGTGAAAGTTTTCCTTCTTAGGGGTAGAGTTATTAAGCACATGATTATATAACTGCTACAATTGTAAATTACACGGTCGGCATTGAAAGTCACAATACCTTTCTTAGAAACGAAATGAGGGTTAGTTATTACTGATTTATGTTAAGAGAATTTAAGAATGACAAAACAAGCGATAAGAGATTAATATTTATATTAGATTTGTCAATTTGTATTAATTCAGTATAATATTCAATTTTTAACCAACTTTAAAAAAGGGACTCAATGCGCTACTGTAATTTGTTTTTATGCGATATATACGGTATATTTGATACAATTTATATCTTAATATGTAAAAGGAAAATTTAGGTATTTAATTAAATTTTCTGACATCTGTTATTGATTTTAATTAGAATGTTAAATGGTCAGAACGTAGAAACATTATAACAGATTCTGGTTGCGAAGCTACGAGAAAAACGAACACGAAACATATTCACCTTCGTTGGCTATAATTTCGTGGGAACACACATGACGCACATGAAATACGAGTCCGCGCCAATTAAGTTGTTTGCTCGCGCGCTAGTTATAGCCTCGCGCAAATAATTCATTAACGAATGTCGGCGAGGTATCGCGCTCTCGGGTGGATGAACTGCTCGTCGGAGTCAGCAGGTGGTTTAAAGTCCGCGAGAGTCGACTTTAAGCTTCTTCCACCACGTGAGCCGCTCACGTAATACCATGTTGCGAGTTTTCAGGACAGTTACTGTCGGCGAAATTCGTCTCTCGGCGCGGGCGCGCCTTCGCGTTCGCGCCCGGAATACTTACGTCGAATTTTCGAGCGCCGATACCTGAGGCATCCACGGCGAGGGGATGGGCAAATAATTGAATTTAGATTGAAGGGTTGTTTCACGACGGCGTTTCCTTCTCCACGCCGAAGTCGTCGTCTCGCTTCGTCGATTAATTTGCAGGGCTTCTCTCGCGTGTGCTTTCAATCCTCTCTTCGCACAGAGGGTTCTTACTTACCGTGCCCTGTAAGTCTTCGGCGCGCGGAAAAACACTGTCGGATAATTTTGCGCTGTGCTCTTCCGCTCTTGTCGTCACCGATCGTTTATCGCCTCCCCCGTTTAAAAGCGCTCCACGGGAAAGACATTTAATTTATGCAAAGCTGCGATTGCAGCCGGCGACGGGAAAGCGGATAGCAATTTTAAATGTTTTCACAGGTCCTCGGCATTTGCGTATTATTTGCGAACGTAAGACTTCGTGATTGTTTCGCTGATCGCGAATTAAGTATCGTCGGTATATAATTAACGGGATTTTAGCGCGTGCTGTTTTACGATCGTTAACACGTGAAGGCTCTAATTATTAAAAGCAAAATATGTAACGGAATCGCGAATACGTGGTGTCCGACTTCGTATAACGACTAAATCGCTTTCTTTAAATTTCAATGAGTACGATGACCCATTCGCATTTCGCGTAATCTCCCTAATGATCTCTTCGCGGTACATTACCGGCCGACTTTCATAAGAGGAGGAAGTCCATGTGATGTGATACGCCGACGTGGCAATGTATTTAATATGCGAGTTGCGCCGCTCCGAACATACCGCTTTTAGTTCCTACACGCGTCGCGTACAGGCTGCAACGCGCGCATATAAAGGAAAAATGCGTTTCGAGGAAAATGACTTCCTTCTATCCGCAATTTTTCCCGCCACGAAAACGCACATTCTTCGCGTCGTGACATGAAAGGGGGGAAGGGGGGAAGCTAGCTTTTCCGTTTCTCCGCGTTTTTTATATTGCGAGCCGCGTTTGCGAGCGAGACTACGGCATCGCGAGTATTTACGGAACCTGCGTGCGTTATGAATTATTAATGGCCACTCGGTACAATCGTACGCGTCCGTGGCACGTCGGGCTAAATAAAGCATTTTTCATATCGCGTAAATTACGCGCTCCCGCAGCACCATGGCAGCATTTGTGAGTGGAATACCTTACCATCGATGTAATTACAAAGCTGTTCGTTCGAAAATACGCGCGCGCGACGTAAACGAGAATTCGGCCCGTTATTCCATAGCCGCGCGAACTGAATTATTTCGAGTCCCGGTCGCTCTTTTGAAATTATTTAAACAGTTTCGACGGAACGTTCTGGTGCAGTTGAAATGCTGCCCGTTTCTATCCAAATAGACTCTTGATGAAGAAATGCGAGCTTTGCTTTTCGTGCCCGTAATATAACTTCCCGCGTTCGTAATGAATGAACTTTGGTTATATATGCACCTCATTAAAAGTGGTCGTATTTAACAGTTTCTCATCGGGATCAGATTGTGGAAATCGGCGAAAATAATTCCCGCATTTTGCACCGCGTGCAAATAATGAATTTACAAGCAGTGATCAGGAATACGTTGTGGGACAATAAACGTAAAAAATAGATTAGGTTTATGTTGATATATGTTAATTCTGTCGAAATCAATGTAATGAGATTCTAATAGACTGATAACACGGTCGTAAAATTGTTAATTGATGCACAACTCAATTCACATTTTTATCTTTTGCGTACCTGTTACAAATCGGTATACGATTTATTATTTTTATCCACAGATTTATATCAACTTTTTTATCGCGATCTCTGAGGCTTTCAAATATTTTCGAATGTAAACGTTAATAGCATTCGAATAACAGCGAAACGAATTTTTTTTAAATCTACATTTTTTTGTATCGTTTTTCTTGTGCTACAACATAATTAAATGTACTCGAGATATAATAATGTCGGAGACAGACTAATTAGCTAAAGTATATTTATCTTTCATTTTTACATAAAGATTCGTGTGTATTCCATTTTTCCATATTTACATAAAAACTTTTTATTAATTTTGTCAGCATTTTCAGCTAGTGCAATGATATCCCAAATATGAAGACCACATTTATTATTAGCTTATTACCCTATCGATGCTCGATATATTACCTGAGCGGAAATGTATCGCAATTAAAAACACTATCGTGCACCCTCATTCCCATCGAACTGCGTGATTTATAGAGGCGTAATTGTACTTGTGAGCATCGAAGCCGAAAGCTTCGCGCGTATCGCTCACATTGCCGTGCAAATCGAGCCGAGTCAGGGGTCGGCCCGTCGAAATCCCCGAAGAGCAGCCAGGCGCAATTTTGTCGTGCGATTAATGACGGTCGCAATAATGGATCGCAGGTATTATTCAAGAGATAGCGCGGTTTCAAGGCGCACTGGACACGCGGTTTTCCCGTAAGTCATTCTTTGCGCGGACCAAAAAAGCTCACATTATGCAGAATATTTTTGCTCAATTACATTGTCTACTGATAATGCATATTATGACTATTTATATAATTATATATCCGTGTTTTCAATAAATCGAAAACAGATAACTGCAATGCGCGGTAATGATTATAAATTTAATTATGTACCTACTTTATTTTGATATTATAGATTATAGAATTATACGATTATTGCCATTATTGGTACAGCTTTATATAAGCGAAAATAATACGTCGTTAAATGTTAATTTGAACATTTCTAATTTACACACCTTGAAAAGAAAATTTTTCTTTTTTAATTATTCTCTAATGTATTTCACGGGAAAATCGGAATAGTCGGAGCATTCCCGCGTACGCGCCCGTTTAGGGCAAAGAGGAAAAGGTGAGAGGCACAGCTGCGACGCGGTGCGTACACTTAAGATGCACAAATGGTGCACAATTGGCCCGCGGCGGTGGTGCCGGTTTGCCATAACATGACACTAACTACTTGGATTTAAAGCGAGACAAAGCGTGTAACTCGAGCAGCGCCAGGAAATCTCGCGATTCCGGTGTCTTTCTCAGTCCCTTCGTCGAGACTCAACCTACGCCAGTTACCGACTACCTTCTATTCCTTAACCTCCCACACCGCAGCATGTATGTATGTGTGTATGTGTGTGAACGACTATGGTACTGTTTCCGAGTGGCTGACTGGACAAATTAAAGTCTCAGCCACTTATCTGTCTGTTCGTACTTGCCTTTGAAATTCTTGTTGAAATTCTCCTAACAGCCTGTCATGATATGCATGGAAATAAATTTACATTTAACCGAAATTTTCGGTATATCTCTTCCAAATTAATTAAAATTATCTAAGTATATTAAAAATTTAGCATAGATATGTTCACTACGCTAAAAATTTGATTAATTTACAAGTAACACATAAATATTTTCTATATAAATATTTAAAGCTTATTTAAAAATTTATAAGCAATTGTTTACAATTACTGCAGTTTTTTAAAATAATTGATCCTGAATTTTATTTGTCTACTTACGTTCAACATTACTGTGCAAGAAATTTAGTTATACTACATGTGATGACAATAGGAAGCGTCACCTGGAACATCTTTTTTATCTCACCGCTAGCTAACTCGATTAATTTAACTTAGTGTACTCTTCGTGCCTTCAGGCGTCGGCGTAACTTCGTTTTTTGTGATACTTAATTTTCTCCACTTTCTAGACGCAATTTCTCTCTTGCGTTTTTCGTGGAAAAGAAGCATGAGCGGAAATGCACGCGGAGAGCGCGCTCTTAGGCACATTTTCCCTTTGAATAATTCTCACGATTGGCGACAATGTCATTTATTGAAGTTTTTTTTTCTTTTCTTCGTATCGTCAGGCTAAAGAGGAAGCGCAGCGACCATATAATTATCACCAGCCATCCAGGCGACAAAAGAGCATGCAACGAATGGAGAAATTAAATTTTTCTTTTCCCAAGCATTCGACTCGAGATGCGTCTCTCGCCTTTTCCCCCCATTGAACGAGCATCACTACTTTTGCTGTCTCTTTCTCTCTTTTTTTCCTGTCTCGCTTTTTGCCATTTTCCACGACGTCTGACCGTTCCTCCCGACTAGTCCCACGCCCGTAATTGCGATCGTTAAAAAAATTTACTTCCGGGGGAACGTAAATGCGACGTGCCTTCGTACCTTTGCCTAATTATAATAACTTCCTTTCGTCAAGATAGAGAGGAAAGGGGAAAGAGGGAAAAGATAGCACGATTTTCAGGATCCTGAAGGAAGATTGCACCCTCTCTTAAGACAGCAGACCCCGGATGCCAAAAGATAAAATTTACTTTATGTGAGAAGCTTGCTCGCGATAAAGGTTCCGTACGGCCGCGGCGTCCTCGCGCCTTCGCTTCCTTCCTCTTCTTACGACTTTATAAAAGAGAGGAATACGCTCGGTAGAGTGTTTACTCCCGGACAGAGTCAATGTTTGCCCGACTCTGCTCGGACTTCCACGAAAGACCACCTGCCAAAATTAGCGAGTCAGATCAAGGAAGCGTTTCCCATAGGATCACACGTCCCTCCGAATTTCTCGGCCAAGTAGCGTGCAAAGTCAATCAGGAATTCTCAGGGGAAACTTCCGCAAGCTGCTCAGACAAGCTGTTTAAACTTATTCTACGATCGTAAGAGAAGCGATATCTTCCTACGACGTGATTCTTACCGTTCTCCGACTTCGCTAATGCCGTCATTACAACGAACGACGCTCACGGACTTGTCGATGGAAAGAACGCGAGAGAAGTGCCTCTGTGAGAAATACCGATCTGTCGTCCTGCATTATTCGTCAAAGAACCGAGCCCGATAACCTGGACATCATAAATCCTTCGGCGACCTCTCATCAAACCGTCCAATCATAACGCTCGCTTGTCATCGTCCGATTCTAATTGGAATGAAATCTGTTATCGTCACCAGAGTTGACGCGATCCGTCGTTTCGATAAATCATTACTCGATTTGAGAAATTGATTAGATCCAGAGGCAACCAAAAAGCTTAACATAAAATAGACGACATATTTTGAACGAGTAATTAATGAATATATTCTGCACCTATATATGATCTACTGCTTCGAATTTTTTCGTATATGTTATAGTCTTATTCAATTTTATAAAATAGGAATTAAATTTTCGTGCTTAAGAAGGATGTCGGAATGTTTTTCTGGCGGAACTTTTGATTATCAAAAATTCTTCCGCTTTTCCCTTGCCGTCATAAATTTCGTTTCCACGTGTTTTTGCGCGTCGTCTTTGTCCGCGTCTCTTGGGTTCTGTGGATGCAACCGAACCTGGCACAAAGCCCGAGATATCGTTGTCATAGACCCGGCCTTATCTGTCTACGGCTCAAATGCACGTTGCGTTAAAGGCAACACAAAAAAACAAACAAGTGCAAACCCGACTGCACGTGTGTTTCGTCTACGTTGTGCAATCGAAACGCCCGTGTGAACGCGACTTCCGCGCTTTCCCAAACGCAAATGGGGCCCCTTGATTAACTCTTATCCGGGTATCCGAATGCTTTTATTTCCGCAAATGAAAGGAAAGCATCGGATTGATTTATTCGTTTATTTATTATTCCTTATAATTATAAAGCACAAGGATAGAATTGCAATTTCGAAAAAGAAAAAAAAACGATAGTGGTTTATCGGATATTCGACATATCTGATAATATCGGTCTTCAATTCCGTTAATCAATTAATAGTGGAAATTGTTTTGGAATAAAATTTCTTCAGAAATATCAAGCGGCAAATTATGTTAGAATGTTCAATGATGATGAATATTTTACTGCGTTTGTTTCGAATCGGACGGTGAGATCCGTAACTACAAATGCCAACATTTAATTAATAAGAGATTGCTTAATTAATAGGAGTTGGTATGATATACTTCCGCGAGAGATAATTTTCGACGGTTCAGAATTATATCCGTGTAATACTAACAGAAGCGAACTTTCGTGGAAATTAACGTCCTGTGTTTGACAAATTAAATATGAATATTTGAGTACTGTTCTATCAAGATAATTGAATCATGTTCAAATAATCTAATTATTTTTTATATATTTGTACATTTGTACATTTTATCTACATACATTTACATTTGCATTCCTATATTTTTTATTTCTTAGGCAGTAATTTAAATGATCTAATTAATCTAATAAATGCAACGAGCGTCGTGTTACATGAATAAGATTTATATATTAATTGGTTATATTTTTTATTTTTTGTGATTTTCCATTATTAACTTCTTTATTTTTTCATTATTTGCAAAAGACCACTTCTTGGCTTATATTGCTGAAGTTATGTAAATCTATTATTATTTGCGAAAGTGTATTGTAAGTGTATAATTTGTAATTCGTAATTTAAAAAGGGAACAGTCTTTTTCACGAATAACTATTTATTATGCTGACCATGGACTATCTTACAATACGTGTTATTAACTGACTTGAAAGTGAGACGCGAAGTGGCGTCTGACGGCGGGAGACAAGCTCTTATGTACCTGATCGATCCCCTTGAGAAATTCGGACGTTAGTAGGTTCAAATTAACGAAAATAACAGTAAGCATTACATACACATTCGTCTTGTCATGAGAATATAAATAAAGAACATAAATAGAATATAAATAAAGAATATAAATAAAGAATATAAATAAAGAATATAAATAAAGAATATAAATAAAGAATATAAACTCAAATCGAAGCAACGAATAAGGTTTAGTTCAGTAAAAGTAATTAACAGTAAGGAATTCTAACGTATTCTATTTTTTTATACACTACTTTTCTTCCCCTGACATGACGTTGTTATCTGATATCCTAATCGATTTATTCGAGAAAGTTTCTTCGTGCCTTCTCGACGTTTCTCTAACTTGGGGGAAAGAAAAGCGGTGGTCCGTGATAAACTCGAGAGAGAAATTCGATCTTGCGAACGTAAGGACCCGTTACTTTTACGGTTTACCGCGCGTATTATCGGATCATCGGCCAATAAGGTCCCGGCAGCCCTCGCGACCTCGACGTTAATTACAGGCCGATAATTCTTCTTTCCGGAGCACGGCACGAGTGGGAAATCTCCCGCGAGAGATCATTTCGAATCCTTGTATCCTTGGAAACGAGCGCGAATTAAGAATTAGGGAAACCTATCGCGCGAAAGGGCGCAATCTTGGCTGGATCCCGCCAATGATCCTTAGTGATGAGGAAAACCCCGTCTTTCTCCCCCGGTGGAAGGCATCTGTCGATCTTAGCACTGAGCTTCTCGAATACAAATACCGAGATTAGAGATCAGACGAGATTAGATTCATTGCGTATTTTAGAAATAAGTATCTTGAAATTTTTATATGTAAAAGATCTTTCCACTTCGCAATTCTATTTTAAAGGTATTTCAAATCAAAAGTATTTAAAGGTATCAAAGGTATTTAAAGGTATTTCATCGCCCATTTAATTCGTATTCGATCATTTTATTTTGACTGCTATTACCTAAAATTGGATGATAATTTGTCACACACGATGTTCATTATGATATTCATAATTGCCATATAATTTTTCCTAATTTCTTTTCTTTTAATACTTTATTATATTTATAACAATAAGTTGAGCAGTATTTTCATTGATGAAGAAACACATTATTATCTCTCTATACAGAATCTTCTAAATAAGGAGCCACATTTGATATTTGTAGACGATATTGGTTGCGGTCCACTTGACGCTCCAAATGCTTCGGAGCATTTCTCTTCTCCTTTCTTTCAATGAAGAAAGAAGAAGAAGAAAAACGCTTCAAAGCATTTGTAGCGTCAAGTGGACCGCAGCCATTATCGGATGATAGTAGATATCTGTGTTGGAACTGAATCAGATATCTGATGAAGAAAAAATTACGGGCAATTTTCACTTCGTTAAAAGGCCGAAGGCCGCCCTTCAGGTTTTGCCCCCTTTCACTCTATAGTGCATCAAATCCCGGGGGACCGTGGGGCGCCTTTTCCATCCCTCTGCACCGTGTTCCATCTCTCCCCCTCCCCCTTGCGCTCATCCCTCTCTGTCTCTCTTTCGAATTATATCCTTTGAATCTACAATTATGGGGCGCCGCGGGCATGCGGGACACGTTTTCACGAAAGTTTGCGCGCCGAATACTAAAGCCGCGTGGCAAACAGGATCAATACCTCGTGTCGCAGGAAGAAGGCACACGACGGTCCTGTCCGTGCAGTCCGTGATATCCCGCTGTCCTTTGGTTGGCCGCCCGGTCGTTTTGTGTGCTTTCCTTCCGTTTTCCTTCCTGCTCGCCGTCGCAACACGGAGACGTGGGAGGACAACACCCTACGTGGGAGGACAACACCCTACGTCGTAAAGGACGAAGGGATATCGTGTCGTACCGCGAAGGTCTTATGGTTTGTACGTTCTAGAAAGGGATCTTCCTAGTGTTTCCCCTTTATGTGTTGTCGAGAAAACACTATGCCGTAATATAATTATTACGTATTATGTCAGAAATAAATTATATATTGAATATATAATTCATTGAATAATATATACTGAATAATTATATATTAAATATATAATAATTATCTATTACAACTTGAATATATTACAACTAAAAAATACAAATCTGTTTTGATTATGAAAAATTCGACTATTAGCATAAGTATTTTGAATTTCAAAATTTCGAACTATTGAATTATACAATTATTAATTATGAAATAGAAGCATAGTAATTAGTGTAATTACAAGCGTTGATTAAATTATTATAAGAATTAAAAATAATATTGATGTATAATATTAAAGTTTAATTCGATTAGCTTTTTTCTCTGTGATGTAAATATTTAAAAAAATTGATATAATTTTTATAAGAGAAATATTACGAAGGACAAATCTCTTTCTTTTTCTTCTTTTTTTCCCCTCTTTTCCTCCCTTCAGTTTTAATATAAATATAATTTAGTTATTTTTGAAAATATTTACGAATAATAATTTATACAAATAAATAACTATGCGATTGAACATGCAGCTAAATACATTCTTTTTTAGATTTTATAAAATATCAATATTACATCTAGATTTTCCCCAGCCATAACAAGCCAGAGTTAAAAATAACTGTCCTTGGTCCCAAGAGCGTTTTGCTTGCTCCACATCTTTTTCCTATCAGTAAGTAACGTCGACTTGTCGTCTCGAAGCATCTTGAGATATTCATCGTTCCTTTCGACGGGAGTTGCCTTTCCTTCGACGCAATCTGTCTTGTTTTTTTTCCCCATAAAATTTCTCGCGGCTTTTTATTGCGAACGTTAACCCCTTCTCACGCTTAGGATGTTTGCGACAACGTTGTAATCGAGCGTGATCTCCCGCGAAAGATATAAAGAGTAGACGTAAACAAGATTCTTTCGCGATCGATATGATGTTATCTATTAATACATCCGACTGGGTGTCACAGATTAAGACTTCTCGAGAAAGAGAAGTTCTATGGATTTGAAATTGCGTGAAAATGATTTCCGCTTTGTGCGTTTAATGTTCATTTTACATTAAAAATTTGTGATCAATGTTGTAATAAATTTTAATATTTTTTGTTCCAGGTAAGCGACCGTTGTCCCTTTTGGAAAATGTAAATTTTTATTTGCTGAATAAGTGAGTAACTCAGAAATAGTAAAATATTACGTAATTGTATTTTTTCTTATTTTGTGCGTCGCAACCATCTGCGTTACAACCCCATCTGCATTGCAACCTGCGCGGTTGTCAAAATGCGAAATCGTTCTACTTTGAAATCGCTTTGATCCTTAAAATCTTCATGGACTTCCGTTGGCAAACGTTCAAGCATTTCTGAGACTGGTGTCAGGGACACTAAGCAGCTTGCCAAGATCTCTAAGTCCGTCCATGTTATCGTGCAATAATACATTATTTCAGAAATATAAACATTGGTATATTCTCGAACTGCGCTATAAAGAAATCTTGCCATTTTTTGTTTCTTTGCCGCATACAGTATTATGTAATTCCAGATTCGATGCACCAGATAAACAATATCGATCGTCTGTCTAACCCATACGGTAATACGCATTACGCGGTTGTAGTAACGCGCGATACGAGAAGATATACTCAGGCTTACATGTGGTGTATGTATTACACGACATACGATCCTCGTTTAATCGCTTTACTAGTAGCGTTCTCTCCAACAATATTCGCTTGTTCACCCGTCCGGAGTGAAAACGGTCAATTCATCGTGACACTTAAAGTACCACCGAAACCACGGAGAGAACGACGTGCCCGCAATACGGTGCAAAGTCCCAGGTGCAGCATCTTACGCGAATCAGCCACGTAACCCCGCCCCTTTAGCACCGCATTCGCCACTAAATGTGGTAGCTTGATTTCATTTGATACTTTTTTTCTAGAAATCATTTTTACCGTCTTTACCGAGTTAAGGCCGATTAACTATAACTGTAAACTGTACTTTTAAATCTTGATACAGAGATAGAAAAAGAGAAACGATTTTAGGGAAATTATTACAGAAAGTAAAAATTAAACAAGAAATTAATTTTACTAATTATAATATAGGGGAATTGTGCCTAAAACGACATACCCGGGCAAAACGACATAGTGCTAGTTTAGTGCTTTATATCGCCGCTAAACGAGCGCCGATACATTTAAATGTCGAAATCCATCGTGTCTTTAATACCTGTTGTAAATTAATAATGACTGTACGCTTGTGAATGCGAATTTTGCCATCTAATCGAAAACGTAAGTAAAAAAATTTTTTTGGCACATTTTTCTTTAGCTCATTACTTTATTTGTTTGTTTGGTATCTAATCTTTTTATGTTTTATCATTGAGTGTTCTTATATGGAACTATGCTATTGCACTTTTTATATTTTTCAAATACAATCTAACTTTTTATTTTATGGATAGAAAAATTTTACTAGTGACAGGGCAAAATGATATACTATATCATTTTAAGCTGGCAACCGTATGCAATATTGCTCTGATATCTCCAAATATAAAACGTGCAACAGCATAGCTTCATATAAGAAAACTCAATGATGAAACATAAAAAGATTAGATACCAAATAAAGAAATAAGGTAATGAGTTAAAAAAATGTGCCAAAATAATTTTTTATACTTACGTTTTCGATTAGATGGCAAAATTTCCATTCACAAGCATGCACTCACTACCAACTTGCAACAGGTACTAAAGACACGATGGATTTCGACGTTTAATGTATTTTCGCTCTTCTAAGCAGCGATATTAAGCACCTAAACTAGTACTATGTCATTTTGCCCGATATATCAGGGCAATATGAACAATCGTAGTGTTTTGTTAATATGTTGTTACATAACTAATGCAAATTTATAAAAATTTTTAAATATTATAATACCAAACTATGTTTATCTTAAAGTGTTTCTAGACGAGTTACATAATTTTTAAGTATTACAGAATAAAATAACAATGTTTTAAAAAAAAGTATGTCGTTTTGGGCACAATTCCCCTAAGTAGAAAAAATTAACATTCTTTAGGACTTCTTAAAATAGACCGATTTGCTTAATAATTAAATTTACATTCAATATCAATATGAAATGAAAATTTAGCCCTCCTAGTTATGTTTAAATATTCGATGCGAACCGGCCAAGGATTTCAATAACAGAGTAATTTCTTATGTCTCGAAAGATTTAAGAAATGCAATCGAAACGTGTTAAGTTGAACGTCGCTTCTTGACAAGATTGACATTGAATAAAAGAATTTTTTCTACGAGTCCTGCTCACAACGGAAACAAGTTTTGTCGAATACATCGACCGAAATTCGATATCGGTTGATCCCCCGTTATCGAAATCGACAGGAGGAGGATGCGCATAAGGGCACGATGGCGGAAGAGGGAAGGAAGAGAGAGGAGGAAGTAGAAGAGGACGTTTCGAATTTCTCGATAAACTCCCTTCTCCATCCCCCTTGTACGCATCTCTTCCCACGTGAAACAATGGTAGAGTGGCGTGGAAAGACGTCTCGAATTTCGCTGAATCAAAGGTGGTGCGGCTTGAGAGAGGAAGGGGGAGAGTACGCGCGAGGGATAGAGGATATCGGGGAAGCGTTTTGCGGCGTGGGCCCAGGAGTGAAATCGATTTCGTCTACGGCCCTACGTGCAAGCCCATATTATCCCCCGTGGTTTTCTATAGTGTCATTGTTGGCGATGAAGCCGAAAGTGGGCGATAGAGAGAGGAGGAGGGACCGTGTTATAAGAAAAGGTCGAGAGTAAGGGGGTGGAAAGGAAGCGCCGCGCCGGTCTGAGTGGACTCGGCCGCACAAAGCGTCTATATTACGTTTCCACTCTTATTTTTCTAGTGTCTCCACCGGATCCGACGGCACGTCGTCATTGCGGCTTGCGTTTCGCGGTGAAAAGGTTTTTCTCCCTGCGCAGGGAAGCTCATGAATTTGAATAACCGGGGTCTTATCAGCAAAAAGTTTAAAATATCTTATAAACACGAAAGCACGATGTAAAATTGTAAAGTAAGAATAATATAACGATACGATTCTGAGCGATGTAAACATAATTGACAAAGTGTTGATTGACCCCATACATTTACCCCATTTTAATTAAATTTTATTCTCACGGGGGTATCTTCTGAAATAGCGAAGGCACATCTTGTCTGCAGATTGTATAATTATTCAGGATCGTGTCCATGGTAATACAATACCTACATGTTTTAATTTGGAATTATTCTAGGGATCGAATCTCGCAATGATATATGACATATGACATGATATCGCGAGGCACCTTGTATAGCGAGTAAACTAGAGTTGAACGTGTCTGGCGTCGTGAAATTCACGACGCGGCTTTGCAGTCGCGCGTAATGTGTTCTCCGAAAGTCGTGTTTCGCTTCACGTCAGGATCGCGTTACAAATTAAGCGCGGGAACGTATGTATCACACCTGGTTCTCTCGGGCTGACGCGTTTTCAACGTACTGTGCTCGTTAGCATTCGTTGCGCATGCAAGCACAATTGTATTACGCAATACGAAACTAACCAACATTTAACACAAACCGTAATAATTGACTTGAAAATTAGAATATCACGGAATAGAATCTATTTTTCGGTGCCTGCTTAAAATGCGATAAAGTAAGTACTTAATGTTCTTTATTCGCTATATAACAGAACATTATATGAAGCATTATTGTTAACACGCGCCTCCGATTCTTCGCGCCAACACCGAGCGAATCATTTATTTGGACAGCCGATTCGTATGCTTTCGACGTTTCCGGGACAACCACAGAGGCCGGTTTCAAAGGACTCACACAGATGATCTTTCTCTTAATAACAACTTTATTTCTACACTGCTCGTCGTAGATTGTCAGAACGAAAATCTTCTCGCGCGAGCATCGGCGTCGAGCGAGGGTCGTAAGAATCGCGGGAAGGGTATAGTATAGCGTCTACCTATCCGCGCTAATTTCTAAAATTCGTTTGGATCGAAAACCAATAGGGGAGCGAAGAAGTCGGTACCGCGTTTATTCCCAAATAAGGTAATAACGCGAATTACCTTACCTGTGAGACAAAGCGTTCAAAACAATCGACAGGAGGAGGATATTTCAAGTTCCTTTATTCCGGACAAGAAATAAACACTCTAGAAACGAACCGACTTTTCTCGCTCGAAATTTCCGTTGGATCTATATTATATTCTCTTTAATCTTTAACATAATTATTAAACGCGACTATCCGAAATTTCATTTTTATATAGAAAGAAACAAATACCTTAAATGTTTTCGTGTCGTGAAAATATTTATGTTTCTTAGAAATAATTAAGTTTAAAGCTATTAAAGCGGTTAATCTGCAAAGTAGGTTAAAAATTAAATTTAGTTCCGTACTGTATAATAGATGAGTTGAAGAAGAATCTGGAAGAGTAAAATTAAAAATTCACCATTTCCCTTTATAATTCACCACGTATATCTAACGCTCGTCGAGTTAGAGGAAAGAAGGTAAATCGCGCGCGATGGATTAACCCGGACTAATCCGTTTTCGTTGTCGAGAAAAAATTCATTTCTCGCGAGCCGGAGTATTAGAAAATGTAGGCCACTAGACTTTCGTGCGAGATATTGGTAATTATTCGTGCGCGCAAACAATATATATTAACGCCACGCCACACCTATTTTCCTGTCACACGAGTGAAAGAGCGGTCTGCACTCTGCACGTAGTAAGTCGAAATAATTGAAGTCTGGGCCAGTCAATTTGTCATGACGATATTGACGAATGTGCTAATAGCAATAGTAATAGTAACGAGTCATGCATATAAACTTTTACTTAAACTTGTTCTTTCACCATTTTACTAGTATTATTATGATCAGAATTATTTTATAATTGCTGTTATTCTTAGAGATTATTGTTTTTTAAAATTATTTTGTTCTATTACATGACGTCATGCATCGAGACTATATTGTAATATCCATTCTACCGAGGTTCAGCAAACTGCAGTATTTGAAGTAATTTGCATATCCCTCTCAATCCCTGTACACTGTGCTAAAGTATACAAACGTGCGAGATACCTTAAGGTGCGCATCGAGATTTATTTACTCTGCTATACGTGCTTTCTCCCGAGAGCAACGGAGTGGCCGTTTCGCGAATCTCCCAATTGGCGGTAGAAGAAAGGGGAGAAATGGTATCCCGGGCCAGGCAACGGGGCGGGATTGCGGTTACCTTGAAAATTCAATCTGAAAACTCGGGTGTGCGCGAACCACTCGCTCGCGGGCGCGTCGAAGGATTAAAGGCGGCACGAATTGGATTAACGTCCCTGTCCCGAGCGCGGCTGCAGGCACAGGATGGATATACAACAGTCGGTTTTAAATTAAAGCGCCCTTGGGCGTACCGTTGGCACGGATGATCTTCATACGTATGTTCCTCTCATCCGACCCGAAGGTGCGGTTAATTTTTTTAATTGAAGTCTAGCCACACGTAGAGACGCTCGTTGTTGCCTTTGATCCGTACAAACTGCTCGATATGTCAACGTGGAAAAGCTGTCATACTAGAATAATAGAAGGTTCTCCGATGTTCTCTACTTGTCTCGTTTTCGATACACTGCATTAAAATTGTTTCAATTACACAACTTTCACACACCAAGTTTTACCAAATTTAAAGTATGTCCTTTCCACTTCAAAAGATTTGTGTATGTCCTCTTTGTTTCAAAAGACTCGAAATCGTGTTTTCCTTTGTTTGTAAACTTCGAAATGTCAAACTTCTCGATTCTTTGTATCGAATTTTCATATCGATCCGGCATCACTTCCCTAGAGTCAATTTTCATTCTTGATACATTGAATCTATCAGGATAAAGTTTTATTTACCATGTATGTACATATTTTTATTTTAACAATCTTTTTAGAGAATGTCATTTTGCATTTTATTTGTTTAAAGAATATTCTGAACTTTTTATTTATTTTGTTTTACACAAACTACTTCATTGAATTTATATTTCCCAATGCTATAACGGCTGTTTCAAGAACTATATATGGGGTTAAAGCAAACAGATTGGATAGATTAAACATAGACATCGATTGGAGAGCGATGTTTGACTTTCATGAATCGCTAATGCGGCCGTCGGTCCTTTTTTCCCGGGACTGGGCGCAGATGCAACTCTTTTCATGTCGGGGCTGACATACGCGATTTCCCCTCGAATTAGAGGTCCCCTGACTGAGCCCGCTTTCAATTCCATTGAGCTAAATGCACGTTACGCGGCCGAGGATACAATTAAGAAGTCTAGGAGGAAATTAAAGGTCGGTAGTTGGTCAAAGTTCAATCTAATCCTCCCTGTCGAAGCCTTGCGTTTCAAATTAAAGGGACTGTACGCTGCATCGCGGATGATTCAGAGATCTTGTCTCCTTTATAATAATCATCTGAGAAAGTACATTCTTGTTCTGATTGTGAGATGGGAAATTTAATAATCGATAAAGAATTTATATTATTCTTATGCAAGGGACGGAAAGATATGCAAAATATGCTAAACGTATTTGAGAAATCACGATTTTTTTACACATTGGAATAAAACATTCTAAAAAGGTTTCAATCATCTGTGAGAGTTCGTGGTGCAATTTAATTTTCTATGTTAAAATCTTGACAATTAAACTTTCAATCAAATTTTTGTTAAAATATTTAAAATACTTTGTAATTAAACATTATCCGCACTTTCGAAGTTTGATATGAAATATGATCTGTACAATCAGACTTAAAATTTGATATTTGCGAACCAAACTTCGTTTGCCTAAAAATATATAGAGCTAAAGGTGGCTCGATAGATCACGGATATTCTGCAAATATAGTTCCGGATTACTTAATCCGGATATAACGTGGAATCGGGGAAGCCAGATAACCACGGTATTTTAAACGGGGGGGAAAGCTTCCGCCCAGCATCTCCCTCTCCCTCTCTCGTCTATCGGTCTTTCTCTGGTCCACGTGACCGCAGTAACCATCGTCGTTTATACCTACTAGTCGATCCGAATTAGCCGGTCGAGTTTACCTTGGCTTGCAAAATCCGGCTTGAAGCTTGCCGTCTCGTGACGAACCCCTCGTTAACCTCGACGATCGACTTTGGCTCCGGTCGTTGTCCGGAGGTCTCCTTAATTACCATGGACCGACACTTTACCATAGCTCTGATAAAGGAGGCACGTTGGCGACCAGCCGGCAAGAAGTGGAGCGTGAAAAGGATATTAGAAATCAGGCGGAGAACAACGAGGCGCGAGATGCTCCGACTTTTCAGCGAATAATATCGGTTTGTTCGCGACGGATGAATTGTCCGGAATAGACTATGAATCACGATTATCGTCGCCTGAAAACAATGACTCCCGCGCACGGCTCACCTCGTACTCCCCCGACTTAGTAATCCTGATGCATAGGCAGATCCGATGCTGTGAATCCGTGTTAGGGTATCTTCAAAGCACTCCCGTGACATGCGCGAAAATTATGTGTCTATCTTTTGGATCGAAAAAATCTTCTTTCGTTGGTATTAATATGTGTTTTTACCTTCTACTTGATTTATTACAATGCAACTGCTGCTACTTTTATTTAAGCAATGAATTATCAGTATTTTCTTAGAAGAGTGATTAAAATAGCATTAATTGTGGAAATTAGTTATGTTTAGAAATATTACATTATTTTCTGATCGCTGCAATTTCGATTTGGACATAAATATTTACTGATTACTTAAAATTGATATTTTGTTTACATAAATTTTAAATCTATGCGATCACTGTTTAATTATTCTTAAATTAGGTACTTCTACAAAAAGAAATTTTCTTTTTAAAATAGTAACTTTTTTTGTATCATAAATTTAGAGCGGGCTTATCACACATAAATTCACGCGAAACAATAATAATTCACTCAGCATGGAACGTGATAAGAGTAATAATCAAAATGCGATAATGGATTCCGCAGGATGTTAACGGTTTTCTAACATACGAGTGTTATAAATCTTTTACATTATCATGCAAAAAAAAAAGCATGCACATATTTTACATGTACACGGTACAAGAGATAGTACTACATATAGTGCTATATTACTATCTATAATATATTATGGGGGAGATAAAAGGTGCACATAGTTCTATAATTTATGATAGATGTTAATGATTCATATGAGTTAGGGGTATATGCTTATTGGATAACATCTTGAGATATTATTTTGAGTTTAAAGCCAGGCAGATTTCTTTGTATGATTCTCAAAGTGAGATAGTTGCAATTGATTAATATGATCTTTTATTAATTCTTGAATGGTATTTTTTACGATATAAGTATATACATATATATGTATACATATATAAAATTATCTGTTATTTAAGTTTTAATTATTTTCTGCTTTTGGGAAGGCAACTTTATAGCTCAGTTAAAGCTGACGGGTAAGTGAAAGCTCTTTCCCTTTTCATCATTAACCTTAACATTAACGCTTCGTAACGCGCAAGTCTCAAGGGCAGAAGTTCTACTCTTAATAACTTCAAAGCGGCAAACCGCAGTTTACCACGAGTTTAATATTTCACAACTGATTTTCAGGAAATTCTTATATTATTTAAAGCATTATACAGAAATGTGAAGACAAGTGGAAAACGGTATAAAATATTTTCGTTTCAATTCCCCGCAGGAAACTACAAGTTTCGCGATTCTCTCGTCTGAAATGCCTGAGGGGTTTCTCTCTTTTCCCTGCGGCATTAGCACGATTCCGCCTTACGACCGCCGTTAAAAAATGGCACCGTTTTATGCCAAACCTGATGCGCGCAGTAAAACGCTCTTTCTCGTAAAAAAGGAAAAAGAAGACGATAAACGGTGCACCTGAAGCACAAGAGTTTTGTGGGTGGCGAAGATAATATTTCTATATCGATCTGCAAGGATATACCGAGAGATGTTTCAATCGAACGAATGAGTTCGGTTGCAATCTACAAATTCATAAAATTCCTCTTAAAACGACGAATAGCCTCGCATCTCCGCACAGATCGCCTTTCCTCCTGCAGCCTGCTGTTGCACGGCGCGTTTTATTGCGAATTTTTAGAGCGTTCCGCCGAGAAACGCGCGCAACCACCCTCGGAAAAAAAAAAAGAAAAACTGAACGGGGAAAACGGACGTGCCTTGCCTCGACGTGAAGGAGGGGGGGGGGGGGGTGGAACCGCGTAACTTCGTTGTGGAGGGTTGCACTTAAGTCTCTTCGGAGGTGGTTTGCCGTCGGAAAGATGAAAGTGATATTTTAGTTCGCAGCAAGCAAAGAACGTGAGGAGAGGGAGCAGCGTGTTTCGTCGAGCAGGGAAATCTCGATTGAACGACACGCGTCAGTGGGATCTCCAGGTTGCGTGTAGAATATCTAAAGCGGTAGAGCCTGTGTGGGCTGCCTTGACCGTGAGGCTAAATGGGTTGTGCAACCCTTAGGAGTCAGTCCTTTAGAGCGCAAAATTTATTTCTAGAGAATATTACTATTTTATTAAAATATTTTTTTATTTTTATACGTAAAAAAATTGTATAAAGTAAATCTGCTGGAAATTTTCTTGAAATGTTATTTTGTTGCAATCATCCAAGATAATTTATCTACGAATTAGTTTAATATTAGAATTTTAGAAATAACATATTGTACATACATATATCTGTGATAATGTACTGGGATTATAATTAAATATAGTTACGATTGCGTGCATTAAACACGCGCATATTTTTATAATTCTATAAATATCATCTCCCAAAGTGCAACAATATCCCGAAGTGCATAAACAGTAAAGTGATAGATGTATTTCTGTCATGTGATTGCGATTAGATTTCGTTCAATATTATTGGATATTCTTGGATATTTTTGGATTTGGGTAAACGATTGTTATTTATGAGTGAGCGTTCATCATGCTGCCTGGTGTTTTATTTAATTTTCCACTGACACGCGTATTATACTTGGCCTGGTGGGAGGAAGGCTTGGCTTGCTCTGAAGAGAGGCCGTGAACCACACGAGATACTATTTTCGTTCCATTTCCACGCGCGTAATTGCCGTGAGCGCACATGTCTGCGCTCATGTATACGGAATTTACATAAACAAAATGTTACCGACCTTCGTTTCTCGTGGATGGAATTGTTTATGCACTTCGGGATATTGTTGCACTTTGGGAGATGATATTTATAGAATTGTAAAAATATGCGCGTGTTTAATGCACGCAATCGTAATTATATTTAATTATAATCCCAGTAAACATGTTATTACGTGGTATAATACGGAAATATTAATATCATTTTATACTCCTTCCCTCCCCCCCGCTCTTTGACTTATATTATTACCGATTATGATTTTAGCGCTGAATTAAATCTTGCTTTGAACAATCAATATTTCATCAAAATTTGAATAATTACGCGTGTACTAAATATACGTCTTTGCTACATATATATCACGTACATATACATATATGTACTTAATATTTTGTACGGAAATATCCCTTGCAGGAGAAGCGAACATGAAGAAGATTGACGTTAGTTCGTTAAATATCCCCGAGGAAGTTAGGAACGTATCGTACGTGCGCGAGAATTAGCTCGAAAATGATATTTTGATTTACGAGTGGGAGGGGACCCTGCGTCAATGAGAGGGAAACCCTTCGATCGAACTTGCGTCAGCAAGGGCAGCCCGACTGTTCTCTGTTTTTCTTCATGTAACATAGTAGATACATGCGCCGCGATCATGGGGAGTGATGAAGGCGATGTGGATGGCTGATTGCCTTTGTCATCGAAAAAATCGAGATGACGTCATTTCCGATATTATATTATAGATTAATCTTGAGTCTTCTAAATATAGCGTAAAACGAGTAAACAAAAATACGATGATAGTGATAACAATATTAATTTTTTTCTCATCAATTGAGATAAATTAACTTTTATTTTTCTAATAAAAGTGGAGAAAATAACAAGTTTTTTAGCTTTACATTAGTATGAAGCGCTAGTTTTTACCTGAACTTTGATAAATTGGATTGAATCGCATTTCTAATTCTGACATAAGCATTAACATAAATTTGATTTAATATTAATTACGTCACACTGAAAAGAAAGGCTTGGTTATAATAATCCAGGCTTGGTGAAATAGTTTCAACAAAACGTTGTGATTATGACGAAATAATTTGGTTAATGTTAACATTATTTGTTTAGTTGAAACTATTTCACCAAGCCTGGATTATTATAACCGAGCCTTTTTTTTCAGTGCAGTCACTTTCTTCCTGCAATGTTCCTCTCAATGTTCTTCTGGTATTCTGAATTAACAGGCGCACGAAAACTTCGCATCGCCTGTACGGTCGTTAAAATTCTCAGTCAGAACGAACAGCGCGCAATACGCGAGCACGTACGATACAAGGGGTATACGTGTTCTCATATTCGCGCCCCTCGAGAAAATCGTAGATCGTCATGTATATGCAGTACACGCACATGCGTGAACGTGTCCTCGCACTCGTATTCGGATCCGGATATAGAGAGGGATAGAGGGAAGCGAGGCATACGTACACGGGGCGACGGGAAAATTTCCTCTTTCGTTGCTCTCTCCCCCGGGCGGGTGAAGTCGTTTTGTCACAATGGTGATAAAAGCGACCCTCTCGCTCTCTTCTACGTTCTCCCCGAGCGTCGTCGACGCTACGCTCGCGCGAACGCCCCCGCAATTACGCTGTTTATGTAAGGGCGTGGTTTCCTCGAGACTAATTCGAGGCCGCACAACGCATCTCCTCCTGCAGCTCGAATATGTACACTGGGTATATACGTAAACAGAGCCGCGAGCTATATCGCTTTGAAGATTGGCAGATTCGGCTCTAACGGTCAGCGATGACCTAATCAAATTCGGTACATGGTGAATCATACGAAAAAGGAGGATTTGCGATCTGCCAGGCCCTCGAAAATGGGATATTTAATACATTATAATAATACATGCACATATTATATGCTATGCTGCTTGAATTTAAATATTTTTGAATTTAAATATTTTTGAAACAGCTGAGAATAGATACTGTTGTATAGAAATATCGGTAATATCTTCATGTAATTTTTTTTGTACTGGATTTGTAAAACATTCTCTGTATTCGAATGTTGTGTGTAGTTCCATTAAAATACGGTTTCTCGCTAATAGGTGCGGCTTTTATTCTGAAAAGAAAAATTTAATTTTTTTTTATATTTTAAATTAACGTTCTATGCAACGCGTTGTGCCGGCGGATATATGCAACGAAGCAAATAATCCATTATTATATGACGCAACCATGTAGAACAGGTTAAAACGACCAAATGAAAAAGTCCGCGAATTGTTAGTAAAATGCAATAAATTCTTTTTTTAGCTTTATATATTTTTTTGTTATGCTATGTAGACATTTTATAATAGGATCATCAATCATAATCAAACTTGTAGACAGATGTTAGCTAAATATATTAAGTAACTTTTCCTTTTACGACAACGTTATAAAAAACGGTAAACTTTTCATTTTTCTTTAAAGCTGCATTTTAGACTATTCTCATAAATTTTTTTCTCTATAATTGCAATCACGCGTAGACAAGTTAATTTCCTATTATAGCCGTTTTTAAAAGACTAACAGAAGTCGAATAAAACATATATAGAGTCGTTATGTGTTTCGTCAAGATTTCGATCGATAAAAGCCGTGTATTTTTTGCGCGCACTGTATACATGTGCGTTAAGCATCTCTAACCGCGAAGGTCCTTTACCGTCGAGAGCAGCGAAAGAGCACATTCGGCGTGGGAGGAAGCGCGTAACGATGATTGACCGGCTGTTATTATTACTGCATCGTCGCGAGAGAGCACACGCGCGACGAGAGAAAAATAAACCGATGACTCCGATGGCGCGGCGCAACGCATTCGAGGGGACGAAATCATCCGGCCGGACATTTATGATCGCCATATAGGCCCGCAGTTATTAATTATTGCCCCGCGCCGCTGTCCTCCAAATATTTGTAGCGACTGTAGCGTCCGAACGTTTTTAATATCGGCGCACAATGTACGACGTAATAAGCGAATTTCACGGTGCTATTACTTTGAATCATACAAATCAGTGAATAATGCACAAAAATTGAAGAGGACGTATATTCGAAATTATTTCAGTTATACGCTCTCCGATGGCAGAATTATTTTTTAAACTTGTATACTAATGCACTGATGGGTATGAATGATTAAGGTTATTTTTGTAAACCAAGTCCACTTCTTGGCTATGTAGCTGAAGTTAATAATAAATTGATTGATTGTATACTAATGCACTGAAAAACATAATTATCAGTTAATAGTCACCCGACTTATAGGGACGGTTTGACAAAGAGACTCAGTTCCATGATACTCGAAAATTATATATAGCATAAATAACGCCGTCATTATGGCCATAGAACTAATTTCTGTTTGCATAATATGACCATTGCACATTCGACGTTGTTGGCAGAGAACCAAAGGGCCGTATTTAGCTTAAACGTGATTGCTTGCCTAATATGAAGATAACACGCTACGTTATAATCGTGGAACAAAATAGTCGCATTTAACATTGTATGCTGCACATAAGCTATATATAAGCTGTGATTTTTAAGCTTCGAAGTATTTCGTATCATATATTATGTTTTAATTTATATTTGATGCTGAGACGTGCGACACATTAATTTTGACATATTAATGACTTTTTTTATATCTGTATTTGATTTGCTTTCCTACATTTAGAAATGTTCCAATAACGTTTATATAGATATTATTACGTTGCAAGTTTCTAAGTTTAACGTGGAGTCGCGAATAATCCATACATATTACGACGTCAAAATTGTCCAAACTAAAAGCCGCGAATATTCGCCCGGCAAAATATTCGCGGCGATAACTCTGACGATCGCCATTGAAGTCTACCGCCTATAGATAGTACTCTCTCTCTCGCTATCTCTGGTGGCTCCGGTTAAATTGAAACTTGGTTTACCTTTAAATTCCCGCGGGTAAGTCTCGGTTTAATCCCTCGGCGTAAACTAGTATCCCGATTTTCAGCCTCTCATTTCTCCGAGGTATTACCGTTTTCTTACGAGTTCGCGAAGCCGAGTTATTTTGAAGTTATTCGATGTGCCGCTTTTAGAATTCCCCCGAAGGAAGCGAAGTGTCGAGGCGATCGAATAATCCGAATAAACGAAATTACATGGCAACAATTTCGCGCCGTTCGTGCGAGAATTATGGTTATTAAATAAAATCTTATAGCCCAATCTCTATGAAACACCGGAAGACTTCTCAGGTCAAATCTTCGTTATGTCCTTCGCAAGACAGTGGATAAAATTGACTTATATGATGTAGCTAAATGCGCGAAGTTAACTATGCGGTTATCCGGTATACGCTTTTACGACTCTCGTTATGAAAACGGGGTGCAGTATATATTATGCAAATTTATCGTAAACCAACCTTAACGCAGTCTGGCGTTATTAGAGGTGCGGGGTTTCTCGTGAGAAGGATGCAGAGCTCTATCTTCTCATCTTTATTCCAACGTCGAAAATTATCGTCGTCGCGATCGAAACGTTTTCTCCTTGACATATCAAGAAACGTGTATCTGAAAACGGTACGTTTTCATAGGATCAAAGATAGAGCATGAACAGTCTAGACATCCTTCAGCACACATCTGGATATATCTATGTATATGTAAACATAAGCAAATTGAAATATTTGATATAATATACTTAGAATACTTTTACCATATTGTGAAAATAATTTAGGAAAAATGAGAAATTTTATTTACAATGTGCAACTATATTTATTATCCCGCAACAATTTTTTATTACTATATAAATTACTTTTATCAAATAAAAATGAAGAAGACGTATCTACTTATTTTAGAAAAAAGAAAAGGTGCAAGAAAATCATTGAACCTTTTTAGAAGAAATATAAATGATACAAAGATACTTTGAGAAAAGAGCTTTATTCAAACACAAAAGAATTCAAACATAAAAATTAATCAGTATACAAATAGAAATGAAATAATTCTTAAACAGATTATTCGCTTGTATAGGGGATGCAAACTTAGATAAGTGAATTATTGGATAATAATTGTTAATCGTATGCGACGGAATATTGCCTGAAGAATTGAAACAATTTTATTTAATTAACGCTCAAAAGTATTTTGCTCTTCGAGACGACACGTAGGATATCTGATACGTAACGCGGCACTCGTGGAAATGGCACGAGAAATTTTATGCAAACGCCCTCGGATACGTATATACGCGAGAGAGACTAAGGCGCTGTATAACGTAAAGGAAGCGGGCGGTTCGCGTTGATACCTGATGCGCTCGTAATATGTATCTTAACAAACGCAACTCCAGCTGCAACTTTCCCGGTCGAGAACTAACTTCGCGGTCGGGCTTCTATCCGAGTGCCGACGCCCCCATGAAACTACGTCTTACCAGTTTGGAGTTCAACCGCGTGGAAATTTTCCGGACTGCGTGCCGTTAATCGAGTAACTGCGCGATTGAATGGTTCTATGGGGTAACTGGACGCGAAACGCTGCAGGAAATCCTAAAGTCGGCCCATGCCGTTTGGAAACTTCATCAAGCGTTTTGCCCTATCTCGTTACGGAGAAAACTATCAGTGGATGCTGCGCTATTTTGGTCATATCCAAAATCGCGATAACTTATACCACAAAAATTAAGAAATTTCTGAGAATTTATTTCTCTGGAGATCTTTTAAGAATTTATATGTGACGCCTAAATTATTGCGATATTTAATGATTGAAAAATACATAATATGCATTATGTCATTATATTATTGTAAACATTTTATAAAAATGCCAGATAATTCTTTCATAGACCATGATTTTTAAATTCTCCTTAAATTATCTTTTTCTTCGTCGTTTTTTCTTTATCGTTGCTCACTTATTCACGGTGTATTCACACTGTAACGTTGCACAATTTTCGGACCATCATTATTAATTTCATTCTCATGAAATTAAATTAATTCCTCCGGAACCGACGGAAATTTCGCGGCACTGTGCGCTCGCGCGAAATTCAACCCGGCGGCACTGTTAATAATTTTCTTCGAGCGCGATAAAACGAAAATTGTTTTACAATTTTTTTTGGAAGTTGAAACCACGTTGCCTTCAGTCAATTTTCGACAATTTATGTAAATGAGCTTTATAATTATATACAATATATTCTAAAAAATTTATAAATCGCAGTACTTAAATAATCCGTAAATATATAAAATTGTTAAAAATTATGATTAATTATTGAAAAATCTTATTATCGTAAATATGAACGCTATTAAAACTTTTGTGCATTTTTTCTTTTAACATTAATGATTTTACAAGAATATGTTTTCGAAGACAAGATTTGTTTGGTACTTTTGAGAAAAAAGTTATTATTTAGGTACATAAATAACCGTCTAGTTAAAGTTAAACACTCGCGAACAATTTTTTCGCTTGTATGACGTCAGCTCTGATTTATAATTGCATGAATTTTTATGAAAGGCTAAGGGACTACTTTCTAGTCCTATATAGAGAACGCTCGCAAACACTGAAAAAGTCTCTTCGTGTTTGTTTCATATAATAATGAAATCGCTATTGATATTGTATAAATTTTTCGTGCAAAAATAAAACCCTTTTTTAAAGTGTGCAGACTTTCACGAATTCAACTACCACCAACATGCAATATTGCAATCAGAATTGGAAATGAACCGGTGCAATATGAATCGCTTGCATTCTCTCCGATGAAAATTAATAACTGTTACAAGATGATATGAAATATTGAACGTTAACATCATTTCTGTTAACATTGGTATACCAACTATCATATATTGTAATACAGTTCAATTTGTCTTTGATTTCACTAAATTTATATCTATAATATAAAATATTTTGTTTTTACGTAATGTCTTGACGATATAATAATAATTCTTCTGTTTGTGAGGCCGAGTGTGAGAAACAAAGTTGATGTCGTTTATCAACTTATTATAAGGTTAAAATTTATACTGCATATAATTTATATACTGCATTTTATTATTCGGTCAAAATAATCCATAACTATTTAAATTTAATCGTAATAATTACATCAAACGCTTATTAATTTGTCCATAATTCACTATTCTATTTTATCTTTTCATCACTGTGATGTTTTTTTAAACATTATTGTCTGTTTAAAATGATATACTGGTGACGGGTAATTATGGAAGTTTTTTTACAATATCGCAGTAACTTTAAAGTTCAACAGAACGAACGATTTTATGTTAAAAATTGATACAAGATTATTTGATTTTCTCAAATATATCACTTGAGATTTTTATTAAGGAAAATTCGATTTTGACTTCTTGCTCGTTGAATACATTCCTTTTCTGATATCCACCCACTATGTTTATCCACCTAACATATACATATAACTGGATAGTTATCCCGGGGGTATAACCGACGTGAAAAAGAAATCGCCGGAAAGTACGATAGATAACGAAACGTCAGAAGTAAAAGAAAAGCGAGGAGAGAAAGGGAGATGCAATCATGGGGTGGCGAGAAAATTCATATCACGCGGGACAGTCCGGGAACAATTCGTCGGAGCGACATTTGATCGCCGGAGTAAACAGAAGCGCGATCGATGCCCACGTTTGTGCTCCGTGCATACACATATGTATGTGCACGTATGTGTATGTATGCGCGCGTATTTGATACGTCCGCCTTTCTACGAGCGGAGAATGATTCTTCGGTAAACAATGACGTCACCGTGGATATACGAGAGACAGTTTCTTCTCAACATTCGTCGCGTTGCGACGCCGATTGTAACGGTTTTTTCTCACCCTCTGACCATCGCGCTAATTTCCCCGCCATCTTTGTTTCCCTGCTAATTCGGAGGCTGCACGGATTTAATGCTGAGTGGGGTTTTGTTCCCTGTCGAGGCCACCCTTGTCGTGGCTACTAGGACAGCTAAAAGGGGCGAGAAGAGCGGGGAGAGCTAGGTCTCTAAACCGTACCGGCCGCGGCGGCGGCGCGGCAACGAGTAATTTTGATATATCGACGAATACGTGGTGGGGATGGAACCACGCTCCGGGAACTGTTTTCCCGATATAATATTGCTCCGTCGGGATGCAACGGGATGTCGGGGCATCCGCTTCGAGCCGGACTCGGCTCGACATAATGCTCCTCGACTCTTCTGGCCGGAAATCGATTCGCGAGCTTGCCGGCCAAGCAATTCCGTGAAAACGCGTTTCGGGATGCCGTTCCGCACCGAAGGGGAAATTTGTCGACGGCGAGTGATTCCGTTCGCGACTTCAATCTCGACTCTGGCGATGCGCACAATTTCTTCTCTCTTCAAATGTATTCCTCATTAAACCGAATTCGTTTGTTTTAATTTTTTATGGACTGATAAATACAGTAAGAGTGACTGTTGCGATATTTTCGCCTTACGTTCATATTTCTTATGGGTTTCAGATTTTATTGAATAATTTTTATTTATTCCTTGAAGCTAATTCAAATCATTAAAAAAGCTTTATCTTTTTTCTCAACTTTGAATTAATCAACAAACTGATAGTAAGTTTTAGTTCACAATTCTAAAACAATGCAAACTATAACGTAACTTAGCGTGTACTTAAACAATATGTAGAAATCCTTCAAAAGTAAAAATATTAATGAGATTTTATCGTAGCTTGAAAATTAGTATTCACTATGCATTCGTGAAAATTGAATTTCTCTACTCCTCCCGACAATTCAGCAGTTCTCACAATTAATTCTTAGGGCATCGAACTTCCTAATGAAATCACATTCATGGGATGTCCCCCTTGATTCGTCACGATCTTCCTTAATCGTGACTCGCGGCGATAAAGCTACACCAGCCAGTCATCACGCGCGTTGTCCTTCGCCTAGGAGCTGTATCGACTCCGGAATGATAGCCGGGAAAATGAGGGAAACAAGTGCCCCTACAGTTCATTCTTAACGAAATATGACGTATCCGCTTGTTCGCGAGGGTGCGCCAATTGACCAATTCATCAAGATTTCGGCGCTTATCACGCTGTAGCGACGACCCTTTTTTTCCGACCTCTCCCTCCCTCCCCTCTCACAGCGGAGTAGCCGACTTTCCGATTTTTCATATTTTGACCCCTGCGACTCAGCCCACCCTGTCTAATGCAGATCGCCGGTTTACTCTCGATGGTCGATGACTCGCGATAAATCAGCCGCGTCGAATTGCCGAGGTGACATATGCCGCGCGGAAAATAAATTCCGTCTGCTTATCCGCGGACATATTTTTTATTTTTTTGGCAGAAAGGAGAGAAAACGGCGCCACGTGTCGACACGTGCCGATTCGCGATGCTTATATTTGCTATCTAACACCCCGCCTGTTTATACGAATACATCGAGAGATCTCATTTTCGGCGTTTCTGAGAGGGTGCGAATGACAAACGAAAATACTCTGTCGTTTACATATAGTATTATATTCTAAAAAAGAAAACCATTCGCGGTATATCAGATGGTTTCGGAGATAATATTTTATCGGCACCTAAAGTTATCTATAAACATTTTTATAAATAATGCACCACGGTGAAACCAAATCACATTAATTCGATTTTCGTTAAAACTGCCAGTAGTGCCAGTTAATATAATAATAATATATTGCAGAAAAGCAAAAAGGCTTCTAAAACGATAATTTTGCAAAGCGTAATAGGGAGATTGCATGATTTTTAAAAAAAATTGGGGTTTTGTACCTATGTGTAAAGGTACTGTTATTAAAACACCTACTTTAATATTACAGTGTGATCTTTATTTTGTCTAACTCGGGCTGCGTTCCGATGTTCACTGCCAGTACTGAAAATCTGTATAGTATACGTGACGTAAACTATAGATTTTCAGTACTGGCAGTGAATATCGGAAATGTATATTTAAATTACAAACAAAAAAAATATTTTTTTTATGCAAACTCCCTATTCGACATTAAAAGTAGTTGAATACTAAATGCATCAAGATAGAGTCTAAATATCTGCATATATCATTCTTTACAAAAATCATATTAGACAAGTTATCGTGTTGTTATCCTTCGCAATCCTTCGTTACATTCGTTACATCAAGGGAAAATCAAATTCAATTGTTCAGATAAATCAATGAATGCGCAGTCGTTTTTGACGTTTTACGCAAATACGCGTCGAAGCGCGACATCGTGCGTGGCATACAACATGCATTCCAGATTCCAGTCGGTGCAGATCGGCGAATGCATTTTTTTCCATGGCGAAAGTGGATACGCGCGCGTTGAAATTTAATTTGGCGGGGCCAATTTAACTCGCGCCTCCGATTAATGGACCGTAAACGGGCATTCGTCGAATGCAAAAACAATGGTGTTCTCGATAACGAAATATTTTAGCGTTAATTTATACCGGTCTATCATGCGCGATTGTAGTCTTTATTAAACTGTCTTTGTTATTCGTAACTCGGGCAAAATATCAAATGGTGATGTAATGGATACAGCCATTTATCGCGTTGCTATTGCGAAACGCTGTTCTGGTGGTATTACTTTTAATCGGGTTTCAATGATGAACACCACGTTGCTTTTTAACCCGCATATTCCAATTTCCATGTTATCGTAATTTCTCAATTTTCTACATATTTTCCATCGAAAGATATACCTACATTATAGAAAAATAATAGATTCCTGTAGCTTTTACTAAGCTTCAATGATATAATTCCACGTGAAATATGTGCGTAAAATTGAAGCAGTTATTTAGAGATATATCCTATACGCAACACATAATTCCGCGACAGTAACGTAAATTAATAGCTTACATTTAATAACATAACAATAACACGTAACGTTATAATATTGCATAATATAATGTTAAACTACATCAGCAATGGAATTGTAGTATTGCATTTTCTACGAATAATCGATTGAACAAATATTCACATTTTACGAGCACCCGACGGAATAATTGCACGAAGCCGTTGGAGCAGACAGCAGCCGACGCGGACGGTATTGAGGCCCATCGTGACGCGGAGACGTATACGCCAGAGCAATCAAAGCGCAGCACGGTGGATGATGAAGAGGGGTTGCCATTAAAGGATGTATCTACTTAATGACAATGGCGGTGCCATTTGCATCGTTCTCTTTAGCCCCGAGGAAGCGGATAAGTGCACCGTCGTCGTTATCGTCGTCGTCGCGCCGAGATGAGCGGCTCCTCGTGGGCGTGCCGGCGCGGCGACGGTAGAGCGGGAGATCGTTGCACCGAACAATAATTGAGACAAACTTCTCTCCTTAAAGTTCAACTGGTGCGGCTAGTTACCGGCCGCTTCGTCGTCGTCGTCGTCTCTGTGGGACATACATTATCGGTGATTATTCGGCGGCTTAATAATCGCTCCATCGGGGAGAGAGAGAGGGAGAGAGAGGCGGGGAAGGGAGGGGTGCATTGTTACCAAGAAACCGGCGTAATTGCATCGCGTGGGCGTAGATTTACGTCCAGCCGGTCATTAAGGGCTAATTAAATCGAGATGATTCGACGAGGCCTCGTTACGACAACAATTGTCAGTGCACGAGCGTTGTTAATCGCACGATTAATCGAAGCTAAATCTTCTTTCTTCCCG
Organism: Leptothorax acervorum; assembly: GCA_035220615.1. Lineage (NCBI taxonomy): Eukaryota > Metazoa > Arthropoda > Insecta > Hymenoptera > Formicidae > Leptothorax > Leptothorax acervorum. The sequence goes on from JASTWQ010000091.1 coordinate 136,081, forward strand.
TTGAGAGCAAACGACGTACGTTGTTGAATCACGAACCCGCCGTCTTTCCACTTCCGATAGCGGACTATGTATATCGCTCGATACGCGAAGATAACGATACATGACTCTCTTTGAATAAATAGAAATAATCGTAGCAGGTCGTACACCATCGTGATAAGCGAACACTTTTTGTCCTCAAAATGAAAGGAAAGCAGTTAATATGTCTAATATGTTCGATACTCCAAGGTACAATATTTTATTCCAATTTGACAAGGAATTTTATTAAATAATCCTCACTGTTGCCATTTGACTTTAATTTTAGGGGGAACTTATAATTTATCATAACTCTCTTGATCATACATTGATAAACATTTTATGCTTTTTTAATCAATTGCTTTTATCTGTTTTTCCTATATTTTTTTACTCATATATTATTAATTTGTATATATTTTTTGCGTGGTTTGTATACTATACGGTTCACTGTACCTAATTAATCCAGGATATTGCACAATAAATTTTCTGTTCGAACCTCGGTCGTTACTGCTGATATATCGCGAAAAAAAATAGCCAACTCCCTAAAAACCGAACTAACGAAGGACGTATCACCATCTCCGCCCGCAGTTACAGCGCGACGGGTGGAGTAGTACATTATATCTAATATACATCAATCTCACTAATGGACGTCCAACGTCAACCCGCAATGCGTTTCGTCGCATCTATCACATGACGCGTATTTCGACACTCGCTCGCGAGGCTGCTGGTCGCGAAACCTGATGCGCTTTTATCGGTTTCTGACCTCGGAAAAGAAACCGGAATAATTCGCCCGAAGTGTGATTTCACACGCGAGCACTCGTATCAGGCCGACATTACTTATTTACAAAGTCGAATATACGCGGAATAAAATCCCACTTGACTTCCCTATATCGCGACGTAATACCGTAACTCCGTAACGTAAGCCAGATTCCGCATCCAACAACTATTCACTTTTCTCGTGGCAAACTTGCAGTTAGCATGTATAATCGGAGAGATGTCCGATTGCGCTCCGCTGCGCTGTGCTGAGTTTAAAAGAGGGAAAGAGAGATAAGTAGGGCGAGAACAAGAACGACGTTGTCGTCATTCGAGTGCACGCGTATTATGACTGATCGCGGATTAGCTTCTTTTCATTAAATATAACAGCCACTCGGGGGAGAGCACAGTTGAAACGGGCGTGACGGAGTCCTGACGGCTCTCTGGCATACCCAGTGCTTTATAATTGACGTTTCTCAGGGGGGTGGCCCGGTTTCCGTCTCTGGTGTTGGACCGCCTCTCTCTCTCTCTCTACCTCTCTCTCTCTCTCTCTCTCTCTCTCTCTCTCTCTATTCTCTCGCGGAGGGATGCGCACCCATCCGATGTGGGTAGAAGGGGGGAAATTGAGATTGACAGTTAATTTCGTTGTGCTGCACGTAGTCGGGGTGGTCCGAAATTTCGAAGCGTTGGGATTGACCTTCCGCTCCGTTGGAAATCCGACCACCACCCATCCAAAGTATCGCGAGAACAGGAGATGTTCGAGGGATCTTCAGTCACGTGTGTGTGTGTATCACGTGAACGCGCGGCATGCCGGATTAGACGCGGAGGGTCTCCATCCAGCTTCTGTGATTTTGTCAATATTTAACGACGACGTCGCTTTTGTGTTAGCCGTGTTTAATGCGTAAGGATTGTTCGTTGTGTCTCACGAGGACGAGATATGCTTGATGAAAGTTGAATGCTAATGTGATTCCGATGTCATTACAACTTCGGGTTTACTTACCCCTTGGCTGAAGTTAGCATGGCTCGTTTGGTGAAACTCGTTAGAAAGATTCTAAGGAAAGATTATCTTATGGCTAAACTTAAAAATAACACAATATATTTCTGGTCTTTGAATACAGGTGATATGATTAATTTGGTCAAAGCATCTATAGTATAATACTCATGCTTTTTCTCTTCAGTGGCAAGTTGAAAGCAGCAAAGCAAGAATTATTTATTTGTAAACTATGCATATGCAAAATTAGGGGAGATAAACAACGGCTTTGAATTCTTTTGTATAAATCTAATTTGTATAAGATAGCCTGATGGCATATTAATATTCTCCCTCGACATTTTAACATCATAGCGAGTGCAATAATCACATATGTCATTTATAATTAGATTATAACGCTCATCGTTATAACAAGACCGCCCACATAGAATATCGCGCTTAACAAAGGAAATCAGATCTTTCACATTTAATAACCGCGTCGATAGCGCCGGACAGGTCGCAGCAAAAACATCAAAGCCTCCCTCGGTGCCGGCGCATGTTTTGTCACTGTGTCACACTTAAGCCCCCGTCCACCGGCTGCGCGACGAATTATTAATCTTCCGGTTTGCACGACGGCGACTAGCGTGGAAATTATTCGTGTGCTGCGGGACAGTTTAATCCCTGATGCAGTGACGACGATAAACGGGGAACGAGTGCGGGCATTCGGTTGTAAGAACGTTCCGTTGCGAGAGGCATCCCTTGAAAGCGGAAGCCCGGGATTACCGGCAGAAATCGAGTTTGCTATGTCGTTTCAATTTGCGACGTTTCCTATATGCCTTCTTACCCAATTTTCGCGTTAATAGGACCGTGCCGTGTACCGGGTTGATCGATTTATAAGATTTATTTTCCCCCTACGTGAATCCCTTGAAGAGTCACTTCACCGACATTCAGTATCATATGTCATAAAAACGTAAAGAAACACTAATAAAAAGGCTTATATTTATTTTTCATATTTATTTTTGTTTCCGCCGCTTTGTTTGAAAAAGAATCTCTATTTACTGAGCTTAAGCTTTCCTCTGCATGAAGAAAATGGATTTAAATCTACGCGCATTGCACAGCTACAAAAGTTATTAGTTAATAATACTCGACACACATCTGTGTTTCCCTGCTTTTCTCGTCCACCTGACATTTCACTTATTATCGTTGCAGCAGTCAGTTCTTTTGCCGTCCGGTGATTTATTAATCCCGCATTAATCTGCGCGTGCACGCGACTGAAAATGATCGCGCGATATTCAGTTGTATAATACTATATGCTGTTGCACGGCCCGGCCGTGCGCGGGCGATGATCGCGGGAATTTCGGCAAGAACGATTTTCATTTCACCCGGTGCTCGTGTGTTTGTTCGCGCATAGTGTGATGCGGTTGTACGGTATGTGCGCGCGAAATGCGTACTTGTTTGCGCAAAAGGATGCATTGTGACCGTAGCATTCGCCTCGTTCCCGCGGAATTGTATGCGCATCGCACTAATGTTAGCGCTTATCGACCGTACAATGCGGCAGTTATCCTTCTCTCTCTCTCTCTCTCTCTCTCTCTCTCTCTCTCTCTCTCTCTCGCGCGACGGTCTCCATTGTAACCCGTCCGCTTGTAATGAGGGCTTACATATAGTCGCATTAATTTAAACAAGATGGCACTTAAGCCGTGGCACAAAGCGTACCTACTGAGAATAGCACAAGCTCTGGTCTTGTATCGGGGAGGGTTATTACAAATATTTAATATTCTGTGCGTTTAATTTATGCATTAATGAAATTACAGGTGTTTAACGTGCCATTGTAAGGTTTCGTCTCGTAATTATATTGGTTACTTTATATGTTGATTCTATTCTACGATATTATGATAGGATAAACGAGATTTGAAATTTCATTTACTCTGATTAGAACGATCAAGTGAAGAGTGAGTTTTATCTGAATCACAGCTATAAATTACTAAATTATATAGATCATTATCGGAACAATATATTGAAAATAAGAAATGTATATAATGTTTTTTATATAATAATTTCTTCTTTTCGAAGGGATGTACTGAAACATTATTGTAACATCAGCCGTAAAAATTTTCCTTGGAAAAGAGAATTCTTTCCAGATAATTTCCCTTGACATTTTTACATAAGAAAGTACGCTCGCATAATTATGAGCTTCCTTTACTGAATAATACAATAGGATGTTTATACCGATGGCAGCAAAAATGCGTATCTCGGAAAGAGCAATTTTTTGCGATAGTGGGCTTTAGAAACAAAGAGCAAAAATTTCAGTCACGTTCTCGTGTTCCCTGCGAATCGCATTAATGACACGCTCGCCGAGATGACGAGACAGGGGAATGAGAGAAGTTCTACTTGAGCGGGAAGCGAAAGAGAGACAGAGAGAGAGAGAGAGAGGGACAAGTCTTGGTGAGAAAATCGAATTTGATATTTTCGTCCGTTTTTCATTGGCAGCACGTGCGCGCGTGAAAATATCGGACGGCGTTCACCCTCCTTTGCGTCGCGTGCGAAACGAGAATTTCTTATCTGCACGAGCCTGGTCCCCGTCCTCTCCCGTGTTTCCACCCTTGATTCCACCCTCGAGGGGTGAAAGGTGGTGGCATCGTGAGTTAGGGGAACGAAGACGAAAACGTGAAGAACGGGAGAAATGCGAAATGGCAGCTGCGGCTAAGATCTCGGAGGCCCGCCCGGCCCGCGCGGCCGGCTTCGGAGAAAGTTGTTGGAGGAGGTCTTGCAAGAAGGCCGCGAGACTGAATTATTTAACTTGTGGCCCGTCTAAAACCCCTCCCCCGCCATTCTTCCATGTGCCACCCTTTTATTCGCTGGGACGATTCTCTTGAGGAAATTTAATTTCACCCTCAGCGGCTGAGAGAAGCGCTGAAGAAGAGCGCGGCCGTCTTTCGTATACGACAAAGAGGCGAGCTCTTCTCTTTCCTCCTTCTCTTACGGTCGAAACGCTTTTAATTGGCCGTGGCCGGGCTCGTTAAAGGAGAATTTACGTCGAGAACCGGGGTGGAACGAGATTGGAAACGAAGAACGATGCGCTGGTCGTCGCCCACGAATTTAAGAGAACGAACGTGGAAGTTGTGGAAATTGCGAGTCGATGAAAATTCAGACTATCGCGTGTATACGGCCAATAGGATCGATACAAATCGAAAATAGGAAAATATAAATGGCGCTCTCTATCGCGTGCAAATAAAGAATTTGTTTGTGGACTTTGTTTATCGCATTATTGATTTTGTTTCAGCGATATTTTTGACGATTGAATATATTTGCTATATTTTTGTTTTTATTTTTGGATATATATATTTCCATTATTGTTTAGGATATTTATTTCAAACTCAATTTTTTGAACTGGCGACAATCAACTCAATTTTTCGACAACAAATCCCGAATGTTTGCGCTGCTCGCAAATCTGATTGGCGTCAGCCGCGAAAAACCAGAGAGGAAACTACCGTGGCGTTTACATACGACGCTTTACTCTCTTTAGTTTCGATTCACGACCAACGATCACCACACCATCGACTTACCCTCCGATGCGGTGGGAAAAAAAAAAGAGAGGAACGGCGACATGCCAGGAAAAGCCGTAGGGCAGAAGGAAAATGTAGAGCGAGGCGCAGCGATGCGCGGACGCGGCTTCCGCAAAATTCGATGGATACGGTGCGCTGAGCTCTTTTAATTCCCCGTGGGCGCAGACCACCCCGGTTTTTTCGCGAATTCGTCGGATAAGGGATTCCTTTTGCGCGCGGTGTACCCAATATCAATATATACGGTATACGACATCATATCGGGTTTTCCCCCCACTTCTTTTCATCCGCGTATTTGGTTTGACATTATCGTTAGCTCGAAGTTTAAGCTTGTAATTAGTTACAGCACGGAAACTTGGGATATACGCTTCTATCAATATGTCACTATGGACGTAAACTTGGAACGCTTTAACTCCCGCGGAACTTATGCGCCACGTCAAAAGGAACTATACCGTCAAATTCATAGCCTCGACTGCGGCTATGAATTTCATTAGAGAAATGTAATTGATTCCTGTCTGAAGAGACTGTCGTGCTCGATGTTCCTCGACTTCAGAGCACGTGATAAATCGATCCGTTTATAAACACGACGCTGTAAAACTGTTATCATCGCTAGATATCCACCTGAAGCTTACAATTTTTGTCGAAAGTGTTCTTTAAAAAATTCTGAAGCTATCCGATTGTACATGGCATTTGACTAGACACCCCGTATGTACGTTGCGTCGCCGACGATCGGTCTCGTTGCCGCCGGCTCGGAGAACACGCGAAATTAATTCACCGCGGCGTTTCCGCCCTCTCGTGCGGAACGCAACCCCCGCGGGGGCTGCGCGGCCGCCGTTTGTCCAACTTTTTGCATCGTCGACCGGACGTCCAATTTATTGCCAGTCGCGGTGTACATGCATCGCGCCGATATTTGCTCGTCGGGGAAACGCGCGATCGTTCGCGGAAGGATCGACGTTTCTGCAATTGCAATCTCGATGCGCGCCATCCGCGTCATACTTGACCCCGGCGGATGCATAAATCAACGACGCGGACCTCGTATTATCCGCGAGATCGCCGATTTATTACGCTCCTCTATTTGCCTTTCTCGCTCTTTTACTCTCACTCTTTTCGTGCTTGTAAGACAGATAAGTACTGGTGGCCCCCGTAAATTCTAGGACGAGTATATGCGCGTGAGATTCTGCTTCCGTCGCAGGAAAATCCGCCTTTATATCTTGATATCGCATTATGAGGTGCAGATGAACTTTTTAAAACGCGCGAATTAATCATCGTAATATCGGACACTTGGTTCAGGAAGAGCTTAAGAGAGGCGGGGTATATTTAATCCTCGACAAAAGGCTTATTATATCGAGCGCATAAATGGCGCTTTGTGACTTTCCCTTTTTACTACTAATTGCGTATCTTCATCTTCAGTTTCCGTCATTTCCATCGTGTACTATGCCGGATGCGCAAAGCGAGACGCGCTTTTGTGCTCGCTCTCATATTTAATGAAAAGCGCATTTAATGTTGGTGAGGTATTATGGCAACCCTTTGTACATTTTACGCAATATATTTCTATACCGCGATGAATGCATATTTTGCTTTCTTTTCATACTTGTTGTCATACAACACCGAATTATACAATCGCTAATGCAGTTGGAGTGTATTTACTTTAAAATCGCTGTTTCCGAAACCCTCGAATGAGCTTCAATTTACGTTATTATTAATTTTCGCATATAGCATTATGAAATTATTAAATATTTATACAATTAGTTTTACAAGGAATAAGAACAAAATTTATCAAATTTTGTATTGACAAAATATATAGAATTAGACATAAAAAATTTACAATTTGAAATATTTATCTCAATAAATCTTTGCTAAATAATGATTTAATCAGAATCAAAACGTATCTTCGATAATTCCGGAATAATCTGTCTTAAAAATTATTGTACACCGCTCCAGGCATACTTATTCTAATTAGTACTAACTGATCTTTCTCTCGTGTGTGTGCGCGCGCGCTTTTCATCTTGTTGGAAAGGATTGCGCGGCTGAAATGAAATGAAATTCGCCCGCGGCCGAAAAGTCTCGGCTCCGCATTGTCCTCAATCTAATTTACCTTCCGTCCGCGGCGTCAGAATTCCTCGGTTTTCGCGAATGTCGAAATTCTCCCAGCCGGCCCATATCATGGTCTTCGAGACTGACGTTTAAACGGAAGTTGCTGAATGCTCGAATAGGGGGGTTGGCGTCTCGGTATTTTATCGGCTCGTAGTCGAATTCTGGATGCGCAACAAGAGGTTGACGTACTCAGTATATTTGTCTAACTATAATTGTAAGTGAACGAATCGAATAAACATTGATCAAACATCAATGTTTATTTCTGCGTGCACCATTATTTATGAACACATTTCTGAATCCATTTTCAAAAATTCTCAACAACGAATCGAGCGAATCGTCTAACAGAGGATAGAGCAGCTTGACATTCGCGGCTGTCTGTGTCGTTCTATTACGGTTAATCCTTCCCGCTCACCAATCACTCTTTCTCCCGCGAATGCGCCGCACGAAAAAGGATTGCACGCAAACGCACGCACACGCACATGTCGATGGAGACGACACGAGAGATGGGAAAGACAACGATAGAGAGCAAGAGGACGGACCGACAACGTTCGGAAAATTGATGGAAACCGGTGTGCGTGCGCGCGCGTGACACGATCGTTGCGTATATTCCGGGAAAGCTGCCGCCACTGCTGCTGTTGCTGCTATTGCTGCTGCCTGCTGCTCGTGAATTAGGGGAAGATAGCTTTTAGTTGAGGCACAGTGCCGTCACCAGGTGCGCGTCCGCCGACTCCACGGACTGCCGGTATATAGCCGAACCCTTTTACCGAAATTGCCGGATATCGTCCCCTGCTGCGGCAGATCTCTCTCCCGGTCCTCTGTCCTCTGTCCTCCGTCCTCCGTCCTCCATGGTTCATCCTGCAGCCCTCGGCAACCGGATTTTCCTTCCCTCTCCCTCCTCTTGGACCCTCTATCGTTTGGGTAAGCAGGTGTCACGAAGTGCACTGACGAAAATTCTCTGTGGGGAAAATCCATCACGCACCTTTTCCACCTTCGTTCTCCTCTCTTCGTCCATTTCTCGTTCTTCTCGATTGCCAGCATTTATGCGCGAACGTTCGTTGCATTATACGTGCTTTGAAAATTTTATTTGCACATAAATGACTCGACGTAAAAAAAAATGGGATCATATTTCCGGAAAATTGTTTTTCGTTCGAGCGAAAGTTGGAAGTCGGCCAAGGTAATGCAGTAAAAGACTGCGGATGTCATTTAAGAGGACGTTTGTGAGGTACAAAACGAATGTAGGACTCCTTTTTCACTTATGAAAAATCTATTAAACGTTCCTATTATACCTTTTTTACTTAATTTCTAACTTTAAGCATCTTGGATTACTTCATTCCGAATTAAAATTCTGCTAAAGTTCCCACGGAACTAACTGAAACACATCGTCTCTGAAACTTAATTCACTAAAACCATCTAACTTTTTAATTGCTTATAATTATTTAAAAACTTTTATATCTCGATTGCTATTTTCCACTTTGTTTCCAGTATAATTAGCGCGAAGCGATCGCTGTGAAGCGATTTCTCGGACGTTGCATGCATGTCGTGCATAAAGTATTGCGATAGCAACGCGAACATTTTTTCAGTACGCCGGCAGTGAAGCTCTCAGATAGATTTTTTGTTGCTTAACGCTGTCATAACTGCGCGTGCAACTGCAAATGCAGTTATGAAGTGGGATATCGTCCGTGCTATATTCTTTCCGTTCCAACGTTCAATTCGAAGCCAACGCGAAATGCGCGTGTACGACACGAAAATGCTTTTTCCAGGATCGCTGTCACGACGCTGGAAATACATTCCGTGTCCCGTGTAGGTATATTTTTTCTATCCCGCAATCTCTTAAGTGACATTCGATTACATCGAGGTACATACGATGTCGAAGCTACTTCCAAGGCTTATCTATGCACATTATGCACATTCTAGTGCAAGTATACGATACACGATCCATATTTCTACGTCAGATAACAAGAAGTATGTGAAAAATATTTTTACTTTAATATTTAAAGTGGAACATGCTGCAAAATGTTTTTTTAAATCACTGTATATTTTGTAATAATTGGAGCTATAATAAAGCAAAAAAAATTAGAAAGATTATTCTCATAGACTATCTTCTTTAAAGTCAGATAATTATGTCATTGTACTTTCAAAATTAATATATTATAACATAAACTTGCAATATCAGGAAATTAATAGCATGTGAATTTGCAATACGATGTGGAGTTGTGTACTCACAGTGTTTATAGATCGCACTGTGACTAAAATTAATACATTAACAAGATACGAGCGCAAGCAATTAGACGAAATTGATCGTAAATGAGGTTTGCGTGAATTAACTCTAAAATTAACGATATTGTTTTTATTTGTAATTTTATATTTGCACAAATGATTTAAAATGTTTTAACATTTAAATCCTCATAACACTTGTGTAAATTGTATCTATGCAAATTAATACATTCAAATTAAAATCATTTCCTGCTTGATAAATACTGCATTTTCAAAAAATTACTTCAAGACAAAACTCGTAATCTTTGTAAGTTTATTTATTGTAAATTTCGTCGATGTGATTGCAATACAATGCGATTTTACATTTACTATCTTAGCTATCCCGAGCTTAGGATTAAGACAGCTATCAAACAAAAAATAGATAAAGAGACACTTCCGTGATATATTATACAAACAACACGGTATATCCGCTCAATTTTCCCATCCGCGTTTAACAGCGGTGAATATATCAGGATGTATAAGCTATAACTAAGGCTACCGTGGCAGGACCGGAAGAGTCAACGTCCTGGATGCTTATCTTTCCCCGGCATTATGCAGAAACTGCATGGCTGCGCGCAGTCTACTTCATGCACCCGCTGAATGCCAAATAAACGAGAAATATACCCCGCGAGGTGGTGGCGATCTTTCAATACGACGCCCCAAGAAAATCGCAGAATCTTTCTTTCCCTCTTTCTTCCTTTTTATCTTTTTTTCTTTTTCCGATAGTATGTTTGCATATACACACAACGCCAGAGAAACGCAATATTTAGATGATACTCCATTTAAATGATAAAATCGAGACGGCTGCGGACAGAGTGATCGCACGCGATACGCTTCTCCGGTACTCTCGAGGCTTGTTTATCTGCATTATAGAGGAGGTTTCTAGTGGGTCTTCAACTGTCCGCACCGAAGGATATCAATTATGCATCGACGGGATAAAGACCGCGTGAATAACGTTATTCGAAACGTTACAACGTCGCAAGAGTAATGAATGATGGACGGTAACTTTACCGGATAATCCGATTATTATGGAAAATATTCTGTCGATATTTGTCAATATTTTTTAGATTATTAAAATATCCAATTGTGGCAAAAAAGAAACTGGTATAAAATGCAGAGAATTAGAGCGTAAGTCTGCATAAAGAAACAAATCATTTTCATTGAAAAATTTAAAGATTGATTTTGTTAGATATTAATAAGATTTTCAAAGTTTGACTAAACGTCTTATATGTATATTTACAAAGCGTCTATATTTTATTTTTTTTTTCTTTGAAATCAAAATTTACGAAGTTACTGCCACTATGTGATTCGTTTTCGTTTCATCTGTTCTCTCTTAGCCTCAATTTCTTTCGCGTTTCTCGTTAGTATTCCGCGGCGTCTTCTTTATCAGGATATATTGCGGTCCCCGGGTAGAGACGAGTCCGCGGTTTAACATCTTTAAAGCTTAAACGGTGACTTTTACGAGCCGTTACGTCACGAGCGTTTCGCTCTACTTAGGGAGAACTGAGAGAACCGCTCACGTGCGCCGACACGCGTGTTCTCGAATGCACGCGTGTAGTACGTGCGTGTGTTCGTGTATCGTATAGCACGTGTGTAAACGCGTATAACGAGACGAGCAGGTTCGCCTCTAACGAGCCCGGCCGCTTTTGAAGCACCGCCTTTTAGGGGCACGACTTCACGTACGTGAACAGTTTTGCCCGTGCTGCAGATTACCCGATATCTCTTGTTATATCGCGTCTTCAATTGCTCCGGATTGCGATCACGAAGGACGTCGACTTGTATTTATCTCACTTGCCACCATAATTACACGATTTTGCTTCTTATTTTCTTTATTTTTATTCAGTTCTTATTCAATGGCAAAATAGCAAAAAAATGTAAAATATAAAAAAATGTAACGTTTTGTGAAGTAATTTTACTACAAATTAAGAACGTCTCGTCGCCAGCCAATAATTAAAAACGTATAATTTTTAAAATCTACCCAACTGGCCATGTTAATTAATGAGATGTTATCTAGAATATAGAATTTATTGCGAAAAATATTACCTCAGCCAGGGTTTGAACCTGGAACCTCCCGCTTTCCGTGCAGGCGTCCGCGTCGTCCCAATTCGACCACTGAGGCATGTAGACATGCACGGAAAGCGGGAGGTTCCAGGTTCAAACCCTGGCTGAGGTAATATTTTTCGCAATAAATTCTATATTCTAGATAACATCTCATTAATTAACATGGCCAGTTGGGCCGATTTTAAAAATTATACGTTTTTAATTTTACTACTTTAAGTTTTCTCTTAAAGTAAAGTCAAACTACTTAACATTTTCCAATTTATTAAATGAATTTTGTCGAATAAAATTTATAGCGATGGAGAACAAATTTAAACGTTATTTGCACTCATTATACATTTACAGTAAAGCGGGAAATGCGCGAAAGGAAATTCGTGGCTCGTGTGCGCGAATTATTTATCCCGCGAACGTACGGATAGTGTGAATAGCGGTAATCGCGTTAATTTGACTTAACTCATTCGCCAATACGTGTATCCGGCTAAATAATGGAATATGTTACCGAGAAACTTAAAGTTATGGAGGTTGCGTGCCTATACTACACGATGCTAATATTGAGTGCGAAACTACAGAAGCTGCACACAGTACGTATCTCCTGAAAACAACCTGCCGAACTCGTTATGCACAAAGCGAACATCCAATTCAATTTTCGTCAGACATAATTGGTATTTTCTTCTCTCACTTTATTTTAATTTTGCTAATTTCTACCTTTTTCAGTTAGTTCCATTTTTTGTTCGATTAAAATGCTGTCACGCGTATTTATTGAATAACGTTTTACGTTCTTTGTTTTTGATATGCTACGTTTTATTTTTTATTTCAGATATTTCAACTTTTGTAAGAGTGTAAAAGTTACATTACATTTTACTTGTCATGTAAATTGACGCTTGCGATAGGGATGGGGAAATATTTTAAATGGAGTACAAGTAGGTACTGAATAGTTTTCGCGAGGAGGAAGGCAGCTATTATGTCGTTACACCTTGCTACTACTTGCAAATGACATTCCGGAATTTCATCCGATAACGAAAATCTCGTTATCCACGCGGCGACTGAAGGTTCTTATTAATATCACGGCAAGCTACCTTCAACTAAATCACATTAAGGACTAATTTAATTCATCGTACAATTATACGCCAAGCAAATTACCATGAAGGTTTTCGTTCTGTTTGACATCACTTTAAATTCTTTTACGAAAGACATCCCGGGCTCATTAAATAAAAGGTTATAAATAATAATAATTGATTTTTTTATTGAGAGAACGTCGCATGATTCCATTGCATAATTAATTTTTTAAAAGTTCCTTTTCGACTTTTTAACGACAATATTTCACTCAGTTTCGTGTTGTATAACACGCTCTCAACTGTCGTAATAATTTTTACAACGGTGGAGCAACAACTTGGCCGAGCACGCTATTCCGTTCCGTCTGAAACTTTCTTCGGCATCCCCATAAATTTCCCGCTCCCAGGTGTCAAAGGCACGCTTGCACTTCGACATATTTCATCACGCCGTAAGAGATCGGGGATTCTCAATCCATTTTCCTACGCCGCCCGCGCCGCGACATTCATAAACACCCCAGTGTCGCGTTCCACTCCTCAAGCACGGATCCGCCCGCTTCGTCTCGGCCACCCCTCGGATGACTTGTTTGTCTCGGTGGAATCGCGTCGAAGCATCTGTAAAAATGTTCCTTTTGCCTATCTTCGTGACGATTCCATTCCATTTATTTGCGCCAGGTTCGAAGACCTTCTTGCAGAGTCAGCTTATTTTTCTACCGAACCGAGAAAAATACGAAAGAGTATGACGAAAACACGAGAAAGAGAAGGAGAGAACTTTATTCTTAGACATTGACCACGTTAATTATACTTATTACAATGTGAACGCGTGTTTAAAACGGAAATACTGAATCCTGTGTTGAACGATACACTGTGAGCTAACTCGCGTTTACGTTGCATAATTCACGCATTGGTTAACTAACTTGTTTTGGACAAGCAGCCGATATAAACTAAGCTCAATGCACGCTGACAGCTTCCGGCAACATTTCCTTTCCAGTATAGTAATTATACAGGAAGTTAACAGACGTACAACACATGGAGTTTACTTAAACAATCATAAACATTAAATAGTATGGAAATGAAGACACAATATTGAAATATTATGAAATTAAACGAAGATAACTATAACTGAGAAAATGAGCCTTTAATTCCTCGATACAGAATTCTGTGAGATAAAAGTCAATTTAATTCTTTTGCAAAGCAAACAATTCTTATAAATTTGAAACAAAAATGTTAAATTTTTATAGATCTTTTTATAAATTTTCGTCGCAAGTGGCGACAAAATAGGATAGGGTAGTCACTGGAAAACGCGATGTTAATCAAGACGAGAAGGAAGAGAAAGTGAAAGGGAATGTAAAAGCGCGGAAGGAAGGAGAGAGAGAGACTCTCGTTGAGCATTTAATTAGAGCGCCTATCTGCCGCTCGGAGAAGCTGTGCCGGGAAAAGTTTTTATCGCGGCACGTCTTTCCGCCCCCGAGGCTGTGTCCCCCGTCTGATTTATAAGGTTTCGCCGTTACACCTCTCTTTGCATGTATATACATACATATATACCGCGTATATACGCAGCCTTTGACTGGTCGAAAGAGGCGTTTCTCCTCTGATTCCAAGATTTAAGGGATTCTCAGGTTTTGCGAAGTGAAGCAATACAACGCGACGCGGCGCCGCGCCGACCGGTTTCAAGATTATCCTCTCACGCGTTTTCCTTTGTGGAGCTATCCAGAGCTACTTTATAGCGCCGCGGCCGGGAAACAGCCGCAGGTCGATTCGACGAGCGGAGTATCTCTTACGCGTCATTATTAACGCTTAATGGTCTTTATGTTAACGAAGATTCAGCTATTACCGTCTCTAATGACGGTAACTCTTTTTCTCTTTCTCTCTCTTTCACATTGTGCTTTCTTCCACGAAAATTTGCGCGCAAAAGCAATTATGCGAACTTTGATCTCTTCTTTTTTTTTCTCTGCCTTTTAATACCACGTTTAAAAAAAAATTTACTACGTTCTTTTTGATTTTTAGAAAAACTGGAAAATTTTGCAAGTATTTAAATTCGAAAACAATATGTACATTTATACCTCCTGAAATAAAAGAGACGTAAAATTTTATATTATTTATAATATTGCGCATTAATACACATATTAATTCATTCACAATAATATTTTATACGAATTTATGCACAACATTCGAATATAACTAAAATATTAGTTATCTTGATTTTTTTACTGCGACTTATTAATTGCAACTTGCTACAATTTGCAGATCGTCACGCAAGGAACGAAGGGGTGCACAGACACAACTCTCATTCCGTTATTATGTAATTCCGGTTTAGCGACCGACGCACCCTTCGACTACTTCATTATCCTTCCGTGCGATACCGGGCTATTTAATCGCGTGAGTTTATCGACAAGATTACAGCGGCGCAATCTCTGCAACTAATCGCGCTCGCGTGAACTTTCGGAATTGCTCTGGACCACTAATATTTCCCCGTTCTGCGCTCAATGCCGGTCATTGATCCAATCTCTATCGCGGTTTCCTCTTGCTACCCTGTTGCCCCGATAAAATAACGTCTTTGCGCACGTTTTTCCCCGCTCTTCCTCTATCTTCCTTCGCACAATGAATAGAAGGACGCGCTTAAATGCCCACTCGATTTTTATGGCTTCCTCTATGCTTTATGGGCGCTTTCTTTTTATATGAGAAACTACAATAGCCCTCTAGAGTAGCGCACATCTTATGAATACTGATGATAGGCAATCATACATCTGCACACGGTGTGACATATTTAAGGACTTGCAGTGTCTGTTGAGCATCTAAAATTACGATTCTAAAATAGTGTTTGCGATTTATATCCATGAATGACTCTTCGCAAATAGAATATTTTAATTCGATATGAAATAATTTTGTAACATCCGCCAAAAAGGAGATTGCAAATAATAGCAACGATAATCTAGTTGTACATCTGCTTTTTGTTAAGTTTTAAAAGTTAGTATTTCCGTTTTCCGAACACAGTCCATTCGCCAGAAGTTTGTCCGGCGTAGAAGTCTTATCATTGACACGCTGTAACGTTACCTTAATTAAATCGGTCCGTTCCTCGCCCCCTTAACAAAGCTTCGGTCTTCATTCGTAACAAGCCCTTAACAAAGCCTACAGGGAGCGCACGATGTATTCACAGTTTCGTGCAACGTTCCCCTCGCGCATCGAAATTCAAATGCTGCACTTTACTCCGCATTATGTTACGCGCCGTACTCCACATTGTTCGGCACTCATAAATCCCTCGTAATTTACTCGTAATTGCGAAAATTACTTGTGGTACAAATCGGTACATTGTACTAGAGACAATACGAGCTAAAGATACAAATATATTTTCAAAAAATTCTTTGCGAATGAATAAACGTAAACAATACATAATATCAAGATTATCAAGGAATGGAAAAATAATGAAATTGCAAATTTAAAATAAATGTAGCAGTAAATAGAATAAATTTATAAAACTGATTGTTAGCTAGTCATGTTAATAAAGAAAATATAAATAACGTAAAGTATGATGCAGATTTACATAGATAAGGCCAAGAAAATATCCTGAAGGTAGGAAGCTGGACGACGGCGAAAAGGTCAGCAATATCGAATTTACCTTGTCGAGATTTCCCAGTTGGCTACATTTTTGGAAGATCCCTGTCGACGCAGCATCGTCATTCCCTCTGCTCGACCTCCCATCCGATCTCGATTCTATATCGAGATCTGATCGAAACCTTTCCCGGTACTCTTTCCTCTTATACCTACCTTCACCTATCTACTCAGTTAGCACCACCCTCATGGGTTCCTCCCGACCCTCCTGAATCGAATTCTTCCAGCTCGAGTGACATGTCGTCGGAGTTTACTGGGAAGCACTATTTCGGTCTCCGGCCTGTACACCGGGTGGCACGCGCGTAAGCAAACGGTGTACATACACACGGATCGCCTTTGAGTCGAGGGGTATACGCGAGTCGGGCGTGGTTCTCGGGTGGACAGGCCCCGGGGGTTAGGAGGGTAGTTTTGTGGCGCGCGAGTGTAATGGCAAGATCCGGAATACCGAGGAGGACCCCTCCTACGTGGATGTGTGCGTATGCGTCAACGGCGGGGGGTTGAAATGGGTGGCGGAGAGGCATTGAATAGCCCCTGGGGTGACTGCGCCAACAAACCCTAACTAACGTAAATAAGATGTCCTAGGAGAGGGGTGGGTCCTCTCGCTCGCTCCTGAATTCTCCTTTCGTCTTCCTCTTGGCCCTTTCGCTCGACCTTTATCTTCCTATACACCACCCGCACACAGGTTCGACCAAAGCCGAAGCTGATGAGCTAACCTCTCGGGGCAATCACGGGATTTCTTCGCAGAGCAGTCCCAAGAAAAGGGCTTCCGAATTCTGCCCCACGTCGCGTCGTAACGTTCTTATAGGAGGACACACGCGCCGGAAACGATGAATCTGTGAATTTCGGGGGTAAACTAGAACCGGTGTGGCGCGATGAGTTGTGATGCGAGATGATAACTCATGAGTAGATAATGCTTTTACATCTAAATAAGTTGGAAACGTAAACTTCATAAAAATAAAACGAGATTAGCTGAAAGATTGGGGCAATAAAATTTTATTAAATAACTTTTAAGAAAATTGTAAACATTTTTTTCGTTTTGTAAAAACTTGTAGAGTCAAGATAGTCTAAAATATCCAAGATGTTATATTTTCTTTATATTCTCAGATTAAAATTACGTTTGATTAGAAATGTGTTAGATTACAATAAAAGCAGTTTCATATTTTATTCACAGAATGCTTTTTAGTTTTAGTCTAATTAAATCCGAAAAAAATGCTTTGCCTGTTCTCTTATTCTGTACATCATTTTATATGTATATATTCTTTTATATATGTACCTATATAGTCAGAAAACTACAATATATCGTCAATGTACCAATTTTGCGCGCCGACCAAAGTTGGCCCCGATGAATCCAGTCAATTACGGCGTTTCTTCGCGAGGATCTTTGGGAAAAGTCCTGCCGCGTCCCTCGTGTATCCTTCCCCCCACGGATGAACACGCGGTACGCGTCCCGGAAACGATGAATTTGCGAGTCTCAAGGGTGGATAATGGCTGATGCGGTACACCGTTGTAAACGCGGGGTGGCGAGAAGAAGCGGAGCGCGGTGACTCGGGTGAATTTGTGAAACGATTATAGAATCTGCCCGAGCGCATGCCCTCGGGGCAGGGGGGGGGGGGGCGGAGGTGTAGGCCGGGGATGGGAATCCCCAGGAACACAACCCTCCGTATTGTTGCTCTCTTCAGCGGTTCGCGCCGAATGAGTTTCGTACGACGATATAATAGCGCATGGCGACGATGAACAGGCGGGTTTCCTCTCGCGCGTAATGACGGATGCATTTTGAATACGGCATTAACGAGCAATTAATGATAGTGTATCTTTCTGCGACAACAACGATCTGTCATGATGTCGGCGCTTTTTTTTTTTGTACAAAAGCAATGATTTCTGTTCACCAAGTGCAGACAAACATGTTTTTGAGTATCTATATTAAGGAAGCAATTAAGAAATTTTCATATGTATCTCTTTTGTATTAAATTATTATAACATAATTTATTTATGTTATTAGAAAAGGGGTTTTAAATTATTTATAATTTTTTCTTTTATTCGTCTTTATAGTCTTACCTTTAATTGCTGTAAGTTGTTCCTTATATATATAAATATTTTTTAAATCTAATATCTCTAAAAGTATTTTCTTTGGAACAGCTGTATTTAGAGATTGTTTATATCTAGCTATAATAATAACATAGGACGGCTTATAATTATTATGAAAAAATATAATTCTATCTCAGCAGTCTAATATCAAATAACATATAATTTGATCGGATACTTTCATCGTTGAGACTTAACTCAGCGTAGATAAAATCGAATAAGTTCAGTCCGCCGGAAACATAATTGCGATTTATGTCTTGCCATTGTTCGAGGGGGACCGTCTGCTCACTTGCTCCCCCCTGTGAAATACATTTTCGCGATGCTCGAGTGACTGTAGGAAAATCTTTAATTCACCCCTAAGTCTGCCCGCGCCCACTCGCCTAAGCGGGCCGGAAATGATGAATTTGCGAGTCTTATCGCGAGGACGAAATGACGTTTCATGACGGTGCGAGAACGGCAAATAAATAAGCTGTCCTTACGAGCGAGAGACAATGCTCCCGGGGACGTAATCCTTGGCGACTCGCCCTCTCTTGATTACGAAATCTCTTATCGGAAATGACGGGGCCGTGAGAGCAAAATTAGACCTACTATAGGGATCCGCCATTGTGCATAGGCTACTGAAATGACAGCTGGCCAAAATTATGATCCCCATTGTGTTTCGAGATACGTCCTTAGATCGAGGGCTCGATAGCAGAACGAAAGCATATTTTCGGGCTAAAGTCGTGTCATTAATCAAAACGACTTTGCCGCTTGATCGTTACTATTGTACGTAATGCACGGTCGGAGACAATTAGCGACGACTAGGAAGATTTAATACATTTCTCACCATTCACCCAGTTCGAAGTTTAAGCAAACTTTGCGATGCAAATGCCGGCGGCGTTAAGCGAACGTTGCAGTGTCTTATCACGATGCTTCTCTCCTAGATACAGACTTCAAGCTCGAATGTACCTACCGTTGAAACTTATCGCAATTTGTAAGCTTGACCTCTTACGTGTGAATTTTCGAGAAGACGAGGAGAAGCACTTCGCCCGCTATCGCACACGTTAAAGTTGGTATGTGAATATAGTTTCTACCAGCCACAATCAAACAGTTTAATGAAATGGCTGTAGTTTAATTACAGTAAAAAATATAACGGATTGTTAACCGAATTTTGATAAATTTAATCACAGATGTTTATATTTATTTGTATTTTTAATAGAAATAAATTCAACGAAGCGTGAAAAATTTCATGCTTTCGGTTTATATTAAAAAACATGCTGAGAGAGAGAAAGAGAGAGACTGTGTTGATACGAATTTACGCTAGCTGGAAGTACTTGAAAAGGGATTTTAAAAGAGATCCTGGAATTAATAAGCAGCGCGAATTGAATGTTTTTTTTTTAGAGGTACTTAAAATATGCTCGCCTGATTGTCGTATTCCATTGCGCAGTTAGATCTGATAGATCCGTTCCGGCTTATGGAAAGATGTTGTAAGAGCAGCTTATAGTCCCCCCGAGTTTCCTGGGGAACAGGGCGAAGCAAAGCGCGCAGGCGAGATCCTTTAATTGACCGCACGCAAGAACTCGTCCCGATGAGTCTTAGGCCAATTAAGGAAGTTCCTCCGTTAGGAAGGTTTGTAACCTTTCCGCGTCCTCGCACGGGCTATTACAGAAATTAACGGGTCTCTCTCGGTTTCTCGGACGGTGCATTTGCATTATCCGCGATAAAATAATCATCTCGCACCAGATTTCGCCGGAGATATCTTTAACGAAGCCTCAAATTTAATGACAAAAGTAATTAAAATAAATGGTAAATTATTCGAAAGATAATAAGCATCGGAAATGGAATAAATTTAACGGCAGAGGCAATATTTATTTCACGATATACATAGTACAGGTTTTTCCCCGCTATCCGAAAGTAGAGCGTTAATTCCTATGAAATCTTTCGTAAGGCCGAAATGGCGTAAAGCGAAGAAGCAATTGTCATGAAAATTTTTTTTTATAAAAGCGATAATCCCCTTTAGATTTCTTTCGGTTAGCGAAAACCAGGTACTGATGCAGGTCTTTCGTAAAAGCGAAGTAGCGTAAGGCGAGGGATACCTGTATCTATTTTTGTGATACGCTTATTTTTTAAATAAATATATTTAGAAATATAATTTAAGGAAACTGAGCCGTCGAGAATAAATTTTATAGATAGTAGGTGAAAGAATTATATTACGATTTATTCTTTTCGGGGCGACGTCTTTGAATTTTGTTGAAAATTTCCGCTCTATTTTCATTCTCCTAATATCTGCGAACAGCAGATCGCACAGAAGCTTTTCGCGACGCGGGAACGGGAGAGATCGACTTTTTTCCGCCGGCAATTTGCGGCGGTTTCAATTTTCGTGCCATTGTCGATTACGTCAGACGCGCGATCTGCGTCACACGCGAGCTGCTCGCTTGCATCAGCGGCGCAGTCCGGTTCTCTATCTCGAGCCCGCTTTTTTAAATCCGTATTCAATTATTTTCGCAGCATCCACCGTTCCGCGGTTTCAGTATTTACGAGATCAACTGTTACACAGCGGCGCCGCTCTTGCGTCCAGTGAAAAAAAAAAAAAGAATTATTTAGGCGAACTGGCCCCGATCCCGTATTTCGATTACACGGCTCACTCATCATATTGTGCTTGCACATCGAGTACATATATATATTTTTTTCACTGACCGTTCGATCTCTCTCCCGTGAAACGCTCGCGCTGTCAATTTGACAATCAGTGGATATAGTGTATACGCACGTGTGCGGGAAGCGATGTAACGCGAACGCAAATCCATTATCGTCCCACTTAATCCGCGCGAAACGGAAATCGACCGTCAGTTGGGATGTGGGCACTCGTCGTGTTTTAAGCTCCACAGTTTAACCGCGTGTAATCGCGAATCGGCGCGCGCGCGCGCGCTTCTCCACGCAACTCGAGAAATTCCCACGGACTTAACGAGTGGTTCCAGGTTCCAGTTGCGGCTGCCAGTCCCCTGTAAATTCGATAATGATTCCCTCGTTGCGCCGTCATTTCCATTCGTCAGGTAGTTCGGGCTTTACGTGCGCGAAGTTAACGAGCTAATGAGCTTGCAAAGCTGGCGCCGAGAGAGAGAGAGAGAGAGAGAGAGAGAGAGAGAGAGAGAGAAAGAGAAAGAGAAAGAGAGAGGGAGGAAGGGAAAGAGCAGGCGAGCAAGCATCTATTCTGCGTTACGCCATTGATGCAGTTTGCGTCCGGATGACGCCGGACGAGAAGAGGAAGAGGAGGAGGAGGAGGAGGAGGAGGTCATGGAGCGTTTCCCAGTTAGGGCAATTCCGCACTTTCGCTCGCCACAATTAATTAGCTCAATTCCCGCTTCCTGTTATGCCTGCCGCCACGCCGAGCCGCGCCGACGGCGTCGGGGGCACCCGTCGCGCACGCCTGCATTCCGACGACGCTCGCATACCGCCGTCATAGTTCACGTGTACGCATCTCGGTGCCCGAAGTTGCTTTCCGTTGCGCGACGCGAACCATGAACGCCGAGACGACGCCGATCTGCCTCTCCGTGTTGTGCATTTACGTGATGACGGCGCCGTCGCCATCCCCGCTACCGGGGGCGATGTCGCCTCGTCCCACTCGCGTGGGTAAGACTGTAACCGCACGGGTTTATCTCTCCGGGAGTTGTTTCATATTGCATGATTAAAAAAAAAAGAAGAAACAGGTTAATTTTTATTTGCTCGTTAATGAATCGGATTTGGCACGACAAATTTGAGATGGTATCTGGAAACTTGGAAATAATAGTGAATCATGTCTCTCTTATTATCCTCTATCTTTTATTTGAAATATTCAATATATGTGTACATATGTACATCTATTTTTAAATAATGTGGTTGATATTCTTGAAGAAAGGAATTAAAGTTTTAGGAAAACTTGTATTTAAAATATAATACTCAAATATATGATAAGCTCGACGGTTTATTATCTACTTTGGCATGATCTTTTTAAAGCAAATATACAATAATTGCAGTAATGAATTAGAATAGATATGCAAATCTATATTATAGACCTTAAAAATTTTAAAAAGGTTAACGTTCTAGTAACAAAAAGTTGTAAATCTAGGCATTTAAGATAAATGTCGTTGAAAATTGCAAGATACACACGCTCATTGTTATCTCCTGTGCTTTTTGCATTTTTGCAAAAATAAGTGTGATGATCGTCCTCTAATTATATCATTATCGAAACCGGTGTTTTCCGCCGGTCTATGGCGACTACGATCGTTCCTGTCGCATCGTATACGCAAAACATGTTACACATATTCACACGCACGCACTCGTCTTTCTTGTCAGCATAATAAAACGTCCGTGGTTCTCTTCTTGCAGCTTACGCGAACGCGGCGGATCCGTACTTGGAAATCCTGCCGAACGGCGATACGCAGACGAAGCCGATCGGCACCAGCATCATCCTTACGTGCAAGCCGAAGGTGGATGATCCATCGCTCATCAACCAGATGCAATGGCTCGATCCACAGAACCGCGTGATCGAGTCTCTCAGGTGAGTCGATTATCACGCCGACAATCTCTTCTTCCTTTTCGCTTATAAATAATATTTTCAAGATGACTCCGTTTTCAAGAGCGTTCGCGTCAACGGCTCTTCTCTATCTATATTATAATTAGCAATCGAGAAGATGACAGTTAATTAGTCGGAGATATAAGCTTGCAACACTGTTAGTGTTACGATCCTCTTCTGAGGAGTTGTTACGTTCAGGCCAATTACTTACAAGAATGATGAATCTAGAGAGTTTTTCTTTTCCGTCGTTGATATTTACATACGAATTGCTGTATTAATCAATTACAATCCAGCAAATAATATATTTCGTGTCAAGCTTCGTTAAAGTAAGCTTACGAAATTTATTTTAATTGAGAAGTAAAATTTAGTGAAGCAATGCACAATGAATTATTGAGATAATTTTGAAATGGCGTTTCTTTTGATTAAGATCACGAGTAAAACGTTAACATTTGATAATAATTACACATGTCGTGTTTCTAATAATTTCACAGAATAATTGTAAATTTTAATCACGATTATTAATGATATTCTAAGTCTTTATAGAGAGCGCAAATTACTAAAAAAAAGTTTAACTCAACAGTACAAAACTTATTGCGTTTAAACACACAAATAGAAAAGCTTGTTGCAACACTAATTCAACAAATTTTTGTCACTTGTAACGCTTACACAGATACGTCGCGGGCGTGCCGGTCGGAAGGCGAGTATAAACCCATTGAGTTCAAGATCTAACATGCAGCCATAGTAGTGCTCGTTCGTTTGCTGCTCCTCCACCTCTCTCATTTGCGGATACACTCACCCGTCACTTCACCCCGAGTTCGATACAATCATTTTCCCACGATGCAGCCACGTTTCCCGCAGTCCGCGCCACGGAGCTCTTAATTGCTGCAACGCGAGCCGATTGCAGCTCGCGAACCGGCTATTGCTCGTTAAGCCGGCTGGAAAACTTTCGAACGTTCGCACCGGTGTACCTGACTTATTGAATGCCCTCACATGCCGAGAAAACTCGTTGGCCGGAACAAAAAAAATTCATCAAACAACGAACGAATTTTTATACGTTTATACCTTCATGCATATCGAGAACCTAGAATCATTGTTCTTTCAACGGATTCTGTTAGTATAAATTCGAATTTGACTTCGTTTGAGAGAAAGAAAGAGATCGATTTCGAGTAGGTATATACGTAAATTTTTAGCATTGAGTACCTACATTAAACTTAATTCACTTAACATTTTCTAACCAATGGTCATATCGGAATGACGATTAAAAATATTGTCAGCTATGTCGATCTCTGTTAATTATTACTGGCGGAGTAAATGTATTATTCACATTCAGTCAATTCACTTAATTTTTTAACACGTGGTGTCAAAGTAAAATTAAAAATCTTTCAACTATTTAAAAAATTTATTTCTGTTTATGTACATTCTTGAAATTTGCTCGTGCTCTTTAATTTTGGATGTTAACTAGCTTTATAATTAAACTGCCCGAGCTCGCAGAATTAAAAATGAAACACGATCTTTCTAGTGCACTTTGCATTTGTGTTTGTGCATCAGCAGTAATTAGGCAGCTCCATAATGGCGCAATTCTGTGCATACTCGCAAACATTATTTCACCTTCATCTGCAATATTTATTTCTCTATTCGCGCAAGTCTGTCCGATATCGCTAATAATTAATGTAATGTGTCGCTCATACTGCGAAGTATTTAATCCAACAACCAAATAATCTAACGAACGTTAACCCTGGTAACTGATTCGTCATGTCGCGTGTTTGCACGATTACTCGAACTCCGAGTACGATTTGCATAATTAAGTACATTCGTCGTCAAGAGTGCCGCGTGTGACATCCCCGGGCAAAATCGTCCCGTTTCGGGCTATTTTGCGCCTCTCAATTATATGTTCTCCAGTCTCCACAGCGTCATTACATGAATACAGGCTGTTACGAAAATCGATACGTCGAGAACAAACTAAACCAGCGAAAATTCATGTCATTTATTTAAAAATTTAAATTTAAAAAAAGTATATGTAAAGAATTTTTTGTTGGAATTTTTTGATCGTTTCCTATACACGTAATTGACAGATTGTCATAACAATGTCATCTTTTTGTCAAAGATTTTTCATATCAATCATCATTATTGCTTGTCTTGTATTCGTTCATCGTGTAATACTCTACTGCTCCGCGATAACGAATTAATTTCTGGACGTCCACGATATTTTCTATATTTTCTGTTCGAGATATTAAACTCGCTGCACATACCTCCAATGATTTTCCGTTCTCTGAATACGAAAACGCGGTCGCGGAGCAGCTGCGCGCTTCCTGGCCCTATCACCTCCAACCACCTTTCTTAATCTGCAAAATCCATATTCGTAACCTTCATCATCGATGTCACGCGATATTACATCCGGCATCTCGTCGCCCGATACACTATATGGAAATTGCTTGAATACATCATACCATCATATACCTGTACTCGCATCATACGCCGATACGCCATGCCATATTGTGCAATGTTGAATAATACGAGGTCATGTGAATGCATCTCGTTGTCGTTTACACGTCATCCTCGCGTCATCCACGAAGAACATGTATGAACGCAATATCACCATGCGATGTCATTGATCATTACCGTCAATTGGTGTGCTTCGACCGATGTTGCGAGTTGTTTCGTTTGCAAACTGTGACGTTTATTTTCCACAGCACGAGCCCGTTTGACGTGAAACCAGCTACGTACACCGAATTGCATCAGGATAATAGTCTGTCCCTGTTCTTTAATCCCCTTCGGGAGGAACAGGCCGGGAAGTACACGTGCAAGGGGACTTATGCGCGTAATGTGCAATTAAACAAGTCCGTGACAATCGATACTATTAGTGAGTATAGAATTGAAAATCCCGTCGCATTTTAATTTTCGAGTGAAATTATTCCGATACGGCATAAAATATCTCCCAGCGAAGCATATCGAGCAGTATTTAATTAATGTGACGGTGAAGTGATCCAAAAGTCCGTATAGCGCGTGTAAATTTATAGCGATAGTAGAATTTTTTCGGTTAAAACTTTATTGGAAATTGTGCATAACTTTTTAATAAGGCAGAAATAGTTTATCAATAATGGATATTTTATTTTAGTTAATATTTTTGACAGTCATATTAGAGACATTCATTTTAAGTTAATAATTTTAACAGACATATTAGACGTAGATACTGTATAGCAGTAAAAATCTCAGTTTTTAAATCTAAATGGAATTAAAATTAGTTAATAGAAAATACCACGCATGTTTTTCCTTCCGGGAGATCGACGTGTGTCGTAATATTTTTTTAAACAGAATTTTCGATTTGTTATCAATAGTTGCGATCACGTGGGACAATGCGCCGCCAAATCAGTATCCCATTCTC
The DNA here is from genome assembly GCA_035220615.1 of Leptothorax acervorum. Taxonomy (NCBI): domain Eukaryota; kingdom Metazoa; phylum Arthropoda; class Insecta; order Hymenoptera; family Formicidae; genus Leptothorax; species Leptothorax acervorum. The sequence goes on from JASTWQ010000091.1 coordinate 162,428, forward strand.
GGGGAAGACTTTGATATTCAGTGTCAAGTACGCGCTAGGCCATCGCCATCGGTTGATTGGCTTTACAACGGAGAACTGATCAAGACGAACAATCACTACGTTATAACCCCTCGCGCTTTGACGATCAAGAACGTTCAAGAGTCCGACGACGGCATATATACGTGTCGTGCGTCGGTGCAGACCACGGGAGAATTGCAAGAGCGACCTATCCGCGTTGAGGTACTATCTAGTAACTTGATTACATAGCACCGACTAAAAAGATGATTCTAAATTATTTCAGAAACAGTACAAACAATTCTTACGAACTAAATAATTATTACCATTTTGTTTTTTGTTACACTCATTAATTGTCGTACGTTAACTGCTTTATTACAACAACATTAAAACTTGTAATTTTATTTCCATTAACGTAGTATTAATTTGCTAATATTTTTTTTAAATTTATTTTTAATTTTTAGAGACTATTTGTTTGAGAATTTAAATAAATTTGCGTGTTTATTTATCTTTTAATTGTCTAATGTAAGTCTCTCTATATCAATAATTTTCTTTGTCAATTCTTATTAGGTACACATAAGACCCACGATCGACGAGATCTCGAGCCCGGTAGACATCGTTGAAGGCGAAAACGCAAACATTAACTGCAAGGCTAGTGGCAAGCCGCCACCAACGATCAATTGGGTCAAATCTCTCACTCAACAGAACCTGTCTAACGCCGATCGCTTCGGCGTCAATCATGTCACGGGTGTGGTCACCATCACAAACGTGAACCGTGAAGACGCGGGTGAGTATGAATGCTCCGCGGAGAACGCCGCTGGCTTTGCCAAGGCCAACATCCTGGTGAACGTAATCGTCAAGCCGAAAATTATGGAATTTGTGAACATGACCGTGGTGGAGGGCAAAAGCGTGGATATTAAATGCAAGGCTTTCGGCCGACCACCGCCCGAGGTGACCTTCAGAAAGCACACCGTTGACAAGCCATACGTGATAGGCACTCAGCCGCAAGATGACCGGATCGTCGTGAAGAACAATGTGGACGACGTGTCCGGCGAGACCGTTGGTACCCTGTCGATCATTAACGCTCTCATCGACAATGACGGCCTGTACGAATGCGTGGCGAAAAATACCGGCGGTAACGCTTACAAGAACGGTCATCTGACCGTGGAGTTTCCACCATCCTTCCACAACATGCCGAACGAAACGGTTTGGTCCTGGGATGCCCGACCGGTGAATCTCACCTGCATCGCCGAGAGCATACCGAACGCGACGATACGCTGGTCCTTACACGGGGATGAGAGGATGATCGAAAACGACGACAGGTTCCAACAGTTTGGTAACGGACCGAAGTCCATTCTCCAGGTAAAACCGATTGACCGGAGATATTATACCAGTTATAAATGCATCGCCATGAATACTCACGGCACACGGTGGCATTTGATCGAGCTGAGGGAAGCGAGCAGACCCCGCGAGCTCTTGAACGCCAAGATAGCCGATATCACTGCCACAACGATAAGATTCGATTTGGTACCGCCTACGAGTCCAGATTTACCTGTCACGACTATTACCGTGCAATACAGAGAAAGAGACCAGGACTGGAGAGATGCGAGGAACAAGACGTGGTCTGTCGGTAAGTCTTAAATATATATTCTTTCAATTTTAATGAACTACAAAAAATGGAGTTTGATATATAATATTTTGGCAAGAATATCAATGTTAATGTTCACACAAAAAAGTAACCTTATTTAAATTAATAATCAACTCAGATATATTTGAGAACATTTATCCTGAATACGTAAATAATAAGTTAATTAATTAGAAAACGCGGAACTTTAATTTTATTCATGAGAACATAAAGTATACGAGTAAAAGTAGGAAGTCCAATTTAGAATTTATCATGGTGATATATGTATAGTTATACAAGTCTTGAAATAATAAAAAAATTATTTAATATATTATTTAATATAATATAAAACATGCATGTACGGTGCCCGTCATTAATTCGCTGGGCGAAGCCGAGGGCTACTGCACGACCCAGCGAATTAATGACGGGCAGTGTACATACTAAAGTCAAATTACATTTTTAATTACTTTTTTTATGTTGCTTTCTTTTGATGTTTCTCTTCACGTGATTTAACATACTTTCAACTTGAGCTTTTTAATTTATAGTAGTTAATTATCATGCAAACAACTCTCTTCAGGTTCCGTATATGTCATCGAGGGTTTGAAACCTCAGACGTATTACGATTTCCGATTCGCGGCGAGAAATCAGGTCGGCATGGGTAACTGGGGTAACTCTCAGGGTGAGTACACGCCCAGCAAGACGGTGCCGCAAGAGCCGAAGATCTTGAGATCAGCGCCGAACGATGAGTATGAGCGTTCTCCGTTCAATCACCAGTACGAGCTTAGCTGGATAACGCCGCCGGATAATGGTGAACCCATAGACGGGTACCGGATCAAGTACTGCCAGACAAGACGCGTCGCCGGCAAATGGGAAGCGTTGGAGAATACCTGCCAATTGTTGGAGGTCAAAGGCCAAGGCAGGACGAGGCAGTATCTCAAGGAACTGAAAAGCGATACTTTTTACGCGGTCGAGCTGGAGGCTCACAACGTGATGGGCTACAGCAAATATGGATACGTCATCTTCAGGACGGCTAAAGGTAAGTTGGTGGCCCTTCACAATTAATTCTCGGTGTTCCTACGATCCAACATAATTATTGCCATGACGTATCTACATTTCTCGTAATGATTTCCACTCGAGATATATAATTCCTTTTGAAATATATATATGTGCACGAAGCTACTGCACTGAATATTTTTTTCTTCGCGATCTTCAAATCGTTTGTCAGTTTGTCGCCCCTATTTTTGTTTATTCAACGGGGAGGGAAAAGGGTTATTTGAGGTCTTTCGTTTCTTCGCCTAGGAGATTTCCACTCAGTTAAGCTCTTTTTTTTTTTTTTAAATTGATTTTCTCAGTAACTTTTCTAATTGGTTTTGTCGATGGCGAAACGATCTTGTAATCGCCAGAAAGGCCTACTTAAATGATTATTTTGCCCGCTAAGCACTTTAATATTATTTTTTTTAAGCAGTTGTGTTTCATAAATTTATTATTAATATTAGTAGAATACAAAATAATAAAAAGAATTTTTACATTGTAAGTGTACAATACTTTGCACTCTTATTTCTAGATATAATGTACGTTTCATAGGATTTTTATATTAATATAGATACTTGTGATAATTTTTATACGCGATTTTTTATGCACGTTATATAGCTTTTGCTTCCTGTTTTACGCGAAATGAAAAATTGATTTTTATAAAAAATAGCAAGTCCCCGGCTCTTCTGGCGTTAATCAAGATTACATTGGATTTGATGAAGTCCTCAGATCCCTTGACCCTTAACGCAAGACACCAACTAGCTAAAGCTACCCGGTGACCGTCGGCGGGCTTGTAAAAAACGTTAAAAATATTTTACGCGCGACGACGACATCCGTACTTGGAGCAGAGAAGATCTTTTTTATTACACAAAGCCTTTTTATCCATTCAGAATCTACGGGCATCACTGTGGACGACAGTATAAATGCTGGTGATACTTGCAAGACCGGCGTCGCCATTACCGCAGCAGTAATGCTCCTATCTCTAGCCATTTAGAGTCGCCGTCAGGGATATTTGCTCCTCGCGCTCTAATCCTCCCTCCGTCGTGAACGCACGCGATAGGAAGCGAGGCGAATTCGCGAGGCCGACAGTACAAGCGAGACACCACGATGGACGAAAGTGACACACACGCTTCACTCTAATATAACACATCCCTTTTCGTGATTTCCTGCGACTCTCGTGTTTCGTTCGAATCTGATCGAATTACCCAGATGAATCTCGGATACGAAAGCGTTTTCCGTTTGAAAAGGTTTCGTGCGAGACACGACGGCGAAAGTTAATCGCGGGACATTTGTACACGATTGTGTCGTTCATTTATATATCCATTTAGCGGTAAACGATCGAAAATCGACAACGAAGAACTAAGTAAATTGATATACGATCGCCGGTACATTCCGAGAGTAAAGAGGTAGCATTTAAGATGGGTTCTCTGTAAGAAGGAAGAACGTGAAAAGGCGCGATATGCGAAGTATATTTATACGTATTATTTGTTAAATGCTCACTGCGTGTTAGTATGAACGTACTGGTACGTTTCCTCTCATTTTCCTTTTTTCATAAATAAGTTAAGGCTGTACTTTGGTGACTTCTGTAAGAGACGGGTGCCGCAGTGCGCAAAGATAATGTTTCCTCGCGCCGCCTTGGTGCGAGAGAATTCACGTAAACCAAAACGAATAACGTACTGTATTAATTACTTCGCGTGTTATAATTTTTGTTTCTTAAGAGTCAGATTTATGCACTTTTTTTAAACAGAGCTAAGATACATAAGTCACGACTACGCTTCGTCAACTTTTGCAGTTCACGAACTTTTGTATGGTATTATGTTATATCGATAGGTAAAGAGAAGAATGTGCTTCCCTATACATAGGTTGGTTCGAGCATAAATTAACGATTTATGTCGGATGTGACTATACGAGCGTGAGACTATAAGGTAGTGACCGTAAGAGTGCTACTGCCCTGAATTGTCGACTACTCACGTGCAAAGTTTACCGACGAAAAGGAAGGGTATTATATATCGATATTAAGGGAACGAACAGCCGTGATTTGAATCGCGGCAACTCGTAAAGACGTAAATCACGCACGAATACGAATATAATAATTGTTGTCCCGTTGAAATACTTGCAATTGGAGCATCGGAGCTGTTTACTGAGTTTGCTAATTAGTATACGTATCGAAAGTATTTTTAGACTAAACTTTTTTCACGTTTTTTGCGACCTGATTTTTATAAAAAGAATTTAACGAATGTTTTAAGATTGATTGAAGAATAAAAAGGAGGGAGAAGAATAATAGAGCAATTAAGGAAACGCGATTGACTAAGTACTCGAATAATCGCAAATCCGTCATAGCAGTCGGAAAAAAATTAACAAAGTTATACAACGCGTAGGAACGACGGGAGTTTGCCCTTACGAAAAAAAATCCGTTTTTATCGAGGCCTTGAAAAGTGGGCCATTTTCCTCCTTCGTAAAAAATCGACACTTTTATATCCATGATTCGCGTTCGTGCGAGGTTCTTTTACGAGGCAAAGAATTTCACACGAGCGAGCGAAACTCCTCGCGAAGTCGCATCACGCACACAAGATCCAGGAACTTTAATCCTAGAACCCGACCTCAGCAACGTGAATAAAGATCTGACCATGAAGAGACAAATGGATAAAGAAATTGTGATGCTGTAACGAAATTGGTTTAATGTCTGAGACAATTTTTTCGTCGCATTTTCACACGATACAATGCAGCAGTAAATTGCTCTCATCTAAATTGCTGTGTTTTACGTGCAATGTATCTCTTTGTATTTCTATATCACGCAATACGCTAATATAAAATTATTACAGTATTTATTTATTCGGAGTGGAAATCTCGTCGTAAATATTTATGGAATAAGCGTAATCTGTAATTCTACGGTCGGGTTCTACGACTAATCGCGAGACAAGATCCGAAAGAATACGACTCACACGACTGCCAGTTAATATTTTAGTTTGATTAATTTTGTATGAAAATTGCGTCTGATTTTTCTCTCCTCTCTTGCCTTCGATTTGTTTATCTTTTCTTTTGTAATCTTTATTTTTTTGGGGGAATTTATTCAATCATTAGTTTCGCTTGACTAGTTTTGAGATACATGTTTAGTGTGCGCATGATCTGTGTGTTGCGATCATTACGATTTATACGATTTCTTATTACATTTACAATATAATTATAAATTTGTTATCGCCGTAGCTCTTACGTATCCCATAACCGCCGCTACCGGCAGTAGCCGCCATCACCGCCGCCGTAATTATCACTAGTAACTACTGTTGTGATTAATCACTAATCTCGGGCGATGAGATAAGGAAACGAGATCGGCTTAACTTCGGCTAGTTTAAATTTCGATGTGAAAGATACGCAAACTGTTCTCCAATATCGAATAGAGTAACTGGAACATTCAGATAAATTGTTGAGAACAACAATAATCTATATTAAATTAAATTGCGAAATGATTTTTTAACGACAGAAAATGAAAGCAATTAAAATTACAAAAACCTCTAACTAGAAATCACAGAAATTAAAAAAGTCACCGCTGGAAATTAAAAGTCACAGTTATTGTTAACTTTAACATCAGAAGTTCGTTGAATTTTCTCATTTACTCATTCCCCTATTTCGCGACGTATAGTTATTCTGTGGAGCAGCGCGACGATTGGTGTAAAATACATTTTCCCTATTTCTGTTCTTTCACGTCGAAAATTGAACTCGAATTTATACGGTTTCGATTCCTGGATAAGAGACTACAAAAGGAGCGCGGTTCGATCTCGAAGGCCTGGTCATATCGGAACGGGCGGTCTTTTACCTCAAGTGCCTGTACACACACGTACACCCCACATACATATACACATACGCATTGATCGCCTCCCCGCAAAGCTCACGCGAAAACACCGACGATCGATCTCGATGTGACGAGGTCTTCGACCTAAATCTTTTTTACGTCTCTTTTATGTCTGTTCGCAATGCCTGGGTTCTTAGATATTAGTCCACAACGCATGGCATGCGCTTTGTTATCATTACTCCCCTTATTATTTTTTTCTTTTTTTACTTAGCGATGCGACACGCCGAGCCTCATCGGCGATGTTCCCATTCCATACACGTCCCCGTTTAGATGGAGAACGCGGAGAACGCGGAGAACTCGTTCGCGAGTTCTCGGCATTTGATACGACGAGCGTATCGGATTTTGATGACGGATTTTTTTAATAATCTCAAGACGATTTTCTATGATGAGAATTTCAAAGACTGGCGTAATTTTACGGGTTTGCTATTAAAAATAAAAATTGTTACTAATTAAGGCTCTCTCTCTCTAAAAACTCTAAATTAAACTAAACTAGTACTCTCAAGAGCTACTTTATTTTTCTGTTTATTTCAAATTCAATTTTAGTAGAATTTTAGTAGAATTTTCATTTACTTCAAATCAAATGGCTGACAATATTGGAAATTAAAAGGTTGTTACGTAAACAATTTTCGGTAATGAAAAATCGATTCCATATACATCCGCAAAAGATCTGCCGTCAAAATTTGAAGCGATAAAAGTGTGAAATGGACCATATACACAACCGAATACATATAGCGTAAGAATTATACGATCTTAATTACCGATTATACCGAATAATATTACCAATTGGTAATATTGTAGTGACCCCGAGATGTTTCTTAGTATTCGCACAGTGCAAACAAACCTTTATCAAGACTGAGGTATGTAGGGCATACTATCGCGAATTTATGGGAACAAACACGTCTGCAAATCTCACGGATGCCGGTTATAAAATCGGCAACTTTTCCCGCAAATGTATTCCCACGCCTCGGAACTGGAATAACCAATAACATCCTGTGTCTCGAGAGAAAAATGAAAGAAAGATATCGGATCCAAGAGCAGAAGAGTCGAATTTCTTCTCGTCCGATTTCTCTCTCGCCCGCACCCTTCTGTGTTCACCGAGTGATAGAATGATATTGATTAATACTAGTTTCCAGGTATCGGCACTCATCGTCGGGTCGATAATATTAAAGCCGACACGGAGACTCTTGGCTACAAATATGATTAAATATCATGATATATATGGACCCCGACACGGACAACAAGCTCCTTAACTTCCATTTACAGTCGTAAAAGCTCGACTGAATCCAGTCGACGGGAAAACGACAACGTCCTTTACGCGCAAAGCACGCTGTTTCACCTGCCGTGACAATAAACTCCAGCGTAACTTCGGAAAACGTTGCGCGAAGCGGAAGAAAGCGTGGCCGCGCGCGGATGAATTGCGACGCTTGAAAGACGAGCGCGCGGAGACGGGCGGAAGGCTTTAAACCGATGATAAAGACAATGTCGACGAGCAGCAGACGCCGACGGATAGAAGAAAACGGATTCGAAGGGGGGACGGATAGTCGAAATGGTTTCCCATCCCGTCGCGAATCTTCCTCCGATGAGTTAGTTTTCCTCCTTTCTGGCGGAAATCACCGGGCGTGTGCTCTCCTCCCGGTGTGCTCGGGGAACGATTGTAACTGGAACTGGCCGAACGAAATCCCTCGAAATTCGCACTTTGTCTCGATAAAAGGATTCGTGAAATTGCAACGAACAGAACCGCACGGTATCGATTCAGTCCCGCCGCTTCGATAAAGACACGATCTCCCGTTATATCCCACTTTGCCGAACGCGCAGAGTCGCGCAATTCTGTCAATGTCCAGTCCATTTTCGTCAAATGTCGAGAGAGTATCGGAAAGTCTATTGCCAGCATTTAATCCGTATTTAATGATCCTCTACGCGCCACGTATTTCACGTTAAAAATTTCGTTCTACTTTTATATTGTCTGAACATCCTGCTTTTAATTCATCTGCAATAATATTCGAATATTTTTTGCAGATATCAAAATTATACGGTGAAATTCAGCGACGGTCCGAATTCGTGACGAGAATACGGAGCATTATGTTGTTTCTTCGTACCGAAAGGATACAGTAATTCAGAAGCAGACGGCGATTTAACGTTAAATGGGGGGCGCGGGGTGTGTAGGGTGTGGGCTACAGTCACGAACAAACGGCTCTTTATGGCGCACGATTGTTCGACGTGTCGCGATTCGCGCGGACTAATTACGCGAACGTGCATGGATTTCGTTCCTCTCCTCCTCTCGCGTACAACGGAGACGAGCGTGTTTGCGGAGAGCCTCAAACCAGAGACGCCTGCACGCGACCGGCCCTCCGCAATCCGTAGGATCCAATCGATCCTCCGATTCTTGGAGCGCGCCGCGCCGTAGCCGGAATTGTCTCTGCCGGGAAATCAAGGCGGCTTTGTGTTTTGTCCTCGGGAAAGGATCGATTCCCCCCCGCGCAAACTGCGCGCCCGCGCCGTGTCCGCGGAGCGGATAAATTGCGAGCGTATAAATGCTCCATTCGGCGACGACGACTCATTGTTTGCGCGAGAGCGTTTGCTTTCACCCGGACGCTTCGAGCACCGGCATCATCATCTCGAGGACGCGATTGCGGACGGAATCAATTAGCAGGGAATGCGGGATTATTCCGATTGACTCGCTTTGTGGGGCGCGATTGTACGGAGCTATGTAGAATTTATCTTGCGGGAAGAAATGCTGTCTAGCTATATAGTCTTTGACAGAAGTATAATTCGAAAGAAATTGAACAAATAATGGCTTTTTATTAATAAAATCAACGATCTTTTTTTTTCATCTTGATCCGAGAAGCTTCTAAAATCTCTTTCTTGATTTCAACTCATTTGAGCTGGATTTCTAAAGACGCGCGTCGTTCTTCGCCCTTGTTACTCTCAATGCTTTCAATGTTGCGGTATAGGTAACCCGCGCGTTCCCTAAAACGTTTTCCCCGAGAGACGCCGAAATAATACACGTCAAATATATACACAATCCGGACGTGTCTATGGTTCGAGCAAGAAGTTTCCCAGCAAGCAACAGCAGCTGGAGTGTTTCTCGTTACGGAGATAATCTCTCCGCCGCGCGTACAAATGGATCGCTCGGGAGGAGGAGAGCCGTGTATTTGCGCTTGCTGATGCGCGCCGAGTCCATCCTCGAGTGCCCGCGCGCGCGCGACTTTATGAGGGAGATAGAAACAAGGAAGCGTAGAAGAGCCGAATAGGTCTGCACTCTCGCGAATCCGTTCGTGGAACCTCCGACGGTGCCGGGCGCCGTGGCCGCGTCGCGTCGTTTATAAATAGCCGCCGCGTTAAAGAGAACCGCGTCGAGAGGATGAATCGGAGCCGGAGGGCTGGAACGACGAGAGGGCGAGAAACTCAGAAACATAAGCGGCGATACTCTTCGCGATCTATTTCCGATGGGCGCGCATGGTTTTCGCGCGATTTCGCAGCACCAAGGTCCTTGAATCTGCACGGTGCAGTGGAACGGCGCCATAGCTTAACCCTTTCAATGTGGAAAAGAGTACTGGAATTACTTTACAAAGTAATTTTTGCGTTGCAACTGTTTAATAAATTTTTTATTGCCATTCTGTCGCGAAATATACGTAGGTACGTAATTTATAAATATTATTCAACAAGAAACTACATAAAGATATTTGCATAAAATTAAATATACTAAACCGCGATTTTTTATTACTCTCTCGGTGATAGAAGGATTTAATGATACATGTAATATTGAAATATTGATAAAAAGATGAGTCATGCCTGAAGGTTCACGTACAAAGAGGCGTTTCGGTCTGCGGCTCGGTTAATAATAAACAGCCGCCCGTATATTCGGAAAAGCCTTCCGCCGGTGCATTAGTGCATTCTTTTTGCGGCTCTTTTAGTTTTTTCCATTGTGTTATCTTGTTTAAATATAATAAGGTACGGGTTTCAGAGATTTTCTAGCGCGTTAAACACAATCTCTGCAAACAGAATCACTTTTACGTCGGAGAAAGAAAACGCTTAAACCGCCTTGCGGAGCGTTAATAAAAACACATTTTTTTAATTTTTTTTCTCGAAGCGCTATTTTTTCGTAATCCGCACCGTTTTCTTTTCTTTTTTTTGGGGGGGTAAAGAAAGAAAAAAAGGATACACACATGCCGCTATGAGTTTACTTTAGGAGGTTTACGGTGATTTTCCAGGTTTAAGAATCGCGCCGACTTGGTGCTAGGCACGTTACGACACGGACCGAAAATAGACCGGAATGCGAAATCGAATTTCAACGCGGCCGTTCGGTTCCCGTTGCCGCTCCGGTTACTTTTACGATACGAGACATTCGATGATCGCGCGCAGCGATCCCCTATATGTTCTTCTCCGTTCTTTCCTTTTTTTTTTTTTTTTTTTTAATTTTTTATTATGGTGGACTCCGCTCGTAGTTTCCGAAGGGTATATATTTACACACTAGCCTACAGATACACGTACACCCAGACACATGATACACGTATATACGATATACACGTATATGTACAAACGTATATATAAATAATATACATAGATAGATAGGTAGATAAAAAGAAAACATTTACATACGTCTAAGGATATGTACTAGCCTAGTGCCTACTATGTTCGTATTTATGAGGAGGATAAACTCGTATAACTCGTTCTTTCCTGTGCGAAAACATTCAATATATTGTAAATACAACGGAACGACATAAGAAAATATATGTGAGTGTCTAAGGAGAAAAAAAGAGCAATACGGATGGACAAATCCGTGCCAGCGGAGAAGCCACCTTCAAATTGTATCCTGTGCCAAAATTGTCGATTTTCCGAGCTTTCGAACGGAATGACGAGCGGAAGGAGGAAGGAGACGGGATGATGATTTGATGATTATTCGACCGGGAATCAGCCGAGAGGCCCCTCTGGCCGCGCGTCTGCAATTTGAGATGGTTTCTTTTTCGGCGGTCTTGTTTATTTTTTCGCTTATCATACACATCGCCTCTCTTTACTTTGTAATTATGATTAAAAAAAAATAAACCACGGGAAGCGACGCGCGCCACCGAAAACGGTAAATATCCCCTTGAAGTACAAGCAAGTGCAAGATGTGGCCGCTAATTAACGTAGTTGAGAGCTCTGTTAAGGATTGGCAGTGGAGAGAATGAGGGAAGAAAGTGAGAGAAAAAGGGCTGAATGACAGAGAATGAGTGAATGTAAGACAGAACTAAATGCGAGGCACTCACAGTTGGTGGAGAGGCTTTTTTTGTGTGTTGAGGTAGCACTTTTAGACTAGTGGCGCGTAGAGACTAACATCGGTTGTGGGAGGCTAGTGAATGAGCTTTTTTCCCCTCTCCCCCTCCTCCCTTCCTCCCTTGAGCTTTTTAGCACGGCTCGTGTGTGGTGTTGCGGGACCGAGACTCTTCTATCGCTTCTACGCTCTTGCAGTGCGCTAATTATCGCGATCCATTAACCGTCGTGTAACACACACGTACACAGAAAAAATAACACTAACACGTACACACACACACTCATTTGCACAGTCATACACACGATACACACACACTCTGTGTCTCCTTAACCGACAATCACCACTTGTATGTCTTGCCGTTGTTGCCTTCTGGTTTTTGGTTTCCTCCTTTGATAAAGACGGATTTTTGCCGCATCTCCCTTACACAGCCCCGCGCCGAGATCTTGTTTCTTTTCAGGAGACTAAAATATCATTGTACGTGGAACGTGTTTGGTGATGCGACACCGTGGCCGCGGCACTCGAGAAGTAATTATCTTAATTACAAAATTACTGTATCGACGTGAGAGAATTTTACCTCGCGCGTTTCAATTATATGTTTAACCAATAACATATTAACATTAATAATGTAATCGCTAATACTGTTAATAATAACTGTTTAATATCAAATGGATAATTATTAACGTAACAATTATTATTTTAAATTAATTATCTGCAAGTCTAGCTACAATCGTGCATTTCAAGCCTAATAAACAGGAGATTATGACATATGATTTGCTACAAAATTGTAACTATTACATTGGAAAATTGATAATCTTTTCATGCTAATTACCAATTATTTAATAATTTGTACGGATAATAGTGACTCTGTTAGATCAGAAAAACGTACCAGTACGTTTTCTCAAACATGTCTTATCGCACCCTTCCGCAACCGCATCCACGACGTGTATCACCAAGTACGCGTTCGAATACAACGATTGTCAACCATCACCAAACATCGTTCAGTATCGCTTTTGCACTAACGGACTTGCGATATACATACATATACACACGCGTGCCACGATGGATATGTTTAAGAATGATGTGCTTTTATCGTCTTTCAAGGTGTAGATCCCAGCGTGCTGCAGCATCAAGGCCCGTTGATATCGAGCGGAGCCATAATCGGCATTGTCATCGTGACGATATTAGTCATCTTTGTCATCATCGATTCCATCTGCTGCTGCGTGCGCAAGACAGGTGAGCCCGGCGTTAAATCATCAAGCGCTGCTTGAGCGGGCCATTGATAAACTTCCTCGCGTTATATTGTACACTGTACAGTATAATGGGAGATATCGAAGCTCGATTCGCATTCGCCATTATTGTTAATTACATTCATTATGCGCTAGTTATCTGCCAATCACGTGTCTCAATAATGAAAGCTCTGGTTTATTACTCATTACGGCTAACTGTGTCACTCGATTTCGGCGGAATTTATATTTTGGAGTTCAACTATGAAAAATGCGTAATTTTGAAATTTAGGAGCAAATTTAGGAGTTAATTGCATATTAGAAACTGGTAAGAGCTTCTTAGTAACGCTTGAAAAATATTCCGAATGCGCGCAGCGAAAATTAAATGCGATAATCAAAATATTACACGCTTCTCTGTTTTAATGGTTAATAACAGCTTGCTGCAATAATGTTTGTCTACATTTCCCGTTACAGGAATGATTTACTACTTCCGCGAGCGATCTCGGCGGAAACCAGTCGACGAGGAGGACACGAAACTCGGCAGGTGAGTCTCTCGCTGAATACTCGAAACTCGCGGCGGCGCAACGGTATTCTGAATATATCTATACTATGAGATACTCTTTTTGGATATATTTCTACAGTCTTACCGCATTTCTCGTTTATACTTATTACATATGTATTCTACATTGTGCTTTGGCAAGTCTAGCGCTACTTAATCATGTTATCGAACTTTGCACCCGTCATTGAACTTTCGTTCACACGTTCGGAACGGTTTCTTTTTTTTTCTCTTCCGTATTTACTCTTTCTCTCGACCGTCGAGTTCGCATTACTTCTTCTTCATCTATCTCGCAGACAATTTAATTAGAAACGCGAGTGCACCGGGATTTCTCCCGTATTACCTCATTACCTGTACAATTCTGCGATTTGCCTTCGTATAATCGCGTCTGTTTTATTCTCGCGCGACGGAAAGGACGATAGTGGATATGCGATGACGGTGGTGGAGTGACGATATTAAATGTTAGAGAATAGCCCGCCGGCAGACACAGCGACAACACTTTGACTCCTCTCGTATTTCTCTCTTTTTTTTCTTTACCGGTAGTCTTTACGGTTGGCGGTTTCCGTTGCCGTATTGCGACCAAAAAATGGCCAATGTCGCCGGGGTCACGGCCATCCAAGACTCGGGTAGTGGAAAAAATACCATTAGATTGGTCAAACACACTGCCATGTAAGAGAGAAAACGATGTATAAGCGAAATCAGTAAGAAGCATGGCCCCTCACGAAGGGGCTCCGACACGGCTTTCCACTTTGCATGACGTTTCTTTCTACCTCTCTTTTCCCCCCTTTTCTTCTCTTTCCTTTCGAAGCTCTCGGAGACTCTGCTCTCCTCTTTCTCTATCTTTTTTTTTTTTATTCTGCGTACTTTTCTTGCCTGACTTCCCCAAGCGACGGCGGTATAGCCACCGCTGGACTCGTCCGACGCGGACGGCTCGTTCGGGGGATGAACCGTCTCGTAAGGGAAGTCGTCGATACGCATCAAAGAGAGCTCGATGAGCATGGAAGAAAACACGTTCGATCAGACCGCGTGGCATATGATGGATCGCATATTTTGTTTTTCTTTTCACTTTTTTTTTAGCGAAATGCGAAAATATATGAATACTCGCGTACGGAGAAGAAAAAGAGGCAGTAAATTTAAAATTTTAAAAAAAATTACTGGTTGATTATTTATTTATCAGAATTTCTTTTGTGATACATATTGCTGGAAATTTCAGTGGTCACATAGAAAAATTTTTTTACGTTTTATATGAAAGGAATGATTTAAAAAGAGAATACTTCAGTTCCTAATTGTTTATGATTTGTGAGTTTTGTTTATCGAATAAATTGTTAATTATAAAATCTATATTAGACTCACTATAAACTATTTTGTCGAATGCCGCCTGCGAGTGGACACGTTTTAATATTATTTCGTTATAACGCGCATAGAGCCGGTACTCGCTTGAGCTTTGGCCATGCCGCATGCACAATACACTTTGGAATAACGCTCACTTTGTCCTTAATTCTCTCTAGTCCGTTCCGTCACCGCACAATGTTGCAACAAGTATGCGAGTCTTCTTCTCGACCTGCCAGTTTTGTGCTTTATGAAGCGCAAATAGCACTGCGAGTTAAACGCTGTAACAACTTGATATACCTTGAGCGAAAGTGGTATGAATTGATAAAGAAATAAGGAAATTATTATATAATGCGCATAAATGGAAAAAACAGAAACTGTAAGATATCGATTTTTTTGGATCCCGGCGAAAAATTGACGAAAATAGATTTACATAATTATTCATTCTATTTCAACATTTTATTTGATTTTATATATTTTTTCATATATCTTCTTTTCTATTTATCTCGAGGGTAACTAAATTAAATTCTTCGGAAATTCCTTATTTCTGAAAATAAGGAAATATACTGTTCCGCTCATTGGTTCGTATCTTCAACAATGCTCTCACGGATTATGTTCGATCGTCATTTGAGTTTTATTTCCTTAAAAAACGCGGGCGTCATGTACAAAGCACAAGTTACCAAAAATATATTAACACTAGAACTATATATATACCAAAGGGTCAAAATGACCCGCTTGACATTTTTAAATAATTTATTACTTATTTTTAAAACAATTTCTGAAATTTTCCCTGATTTTTATTGAAAGTACATAGATGATTAATTTTAAATTTGTTTTCTCTTTTTCTCTTCTTATATTTTTCGGTAGAAATAAATATAGATTAATCTCCGGTAGTTTTAGCGTCAATATAAAAGTGAGAAGGTTTTAGAATCGAAAAAGTTTTGCTCGAAGTATGAGAAACGCAGCATATTTTTTTAAATATTTATAATAGATTTATAAAAAATAGACGGCAAATCCCTTTGTTTATTCTGCGTACTTTGTGCATGTGCACGCTCTGAAAATTGAATGCTGTTTCATCATGCTTGGAACAGCCTACGAAGCACCCCAAGAATCGTAACAAGCGCGGATCTTCCTCGGGGTTTATCGAATAAAAAATGGCATATAAAGAGAAAGAGCGAGAGAGACGCAGCGTTTCTCCGCAGAGCCTCTCTCGCTGTGACAATTCTTTTACTTTGCGAGTGACAGCATGCCTGACGTGTATATTCGATGTCGCACCACGCGTCGCATATGGACATGCTTTCTTCTTTTTCTACTTTTTTTTCTCTGCCCGGTATTAGAAGTTAATATGACATCGCGAATATGAGATCACGGACCCCGAAAAATGTTGTCTTGACACTTTTGCAGAGACGAGAAGGAGCCGCTGAAGGAGGAGAAGAAGATCACGCCGATCATCGATTCCGGACTGCGCCGGGAGACCTCCATCACCTTCGACGGCAAGAGGTCCGTCTCCAAGACCGGCTTCGTCGGCAAGGACTCGGCCGTCTAGATATTCTTCCGGCGTACTAGATTGTAAATCGTTCACGGAAACGCAGCGCGGTTTCCGGCTGAAAAGTGTTCTCGAAAAGAAAAAAGACAAGGAAATGAAAAACGAAGAAACGAAAAGTAGGACGCGCAGAGAGCGGATCATCGTTCGTAACGTTTGCGAGGTCGCTTGCGGGACGACGGAGGAGATTCGGCGATTCGCCTCGCCGGAATTTTTCCGGACGAAGCCCCTCACGTGTGGGTTGCTCTCTCTTTAATTCTCTCGCCATTCAACGCCGAGTCTCTCCTGTCCGAGCCTCTGCTTTTCGTTTTGCTCTTAAACAAATTGCGCGGTTTCACGGTCGCCGGTACGCCGACCCGCCTTTCTTTCCTTTCGAAACCTCTTACCTCGTGTACTGCGATACACTTGCCGCCTACACTTCCCCGTAGAATCCCCTGAAAGCGCCTCCTTGGTGAACTTATCCATCGCCTATTACTTTGCCGCAAGGTTCTCGCTGCACCGTCTGATTTCGCGTGTAAGGTAAGCTAACCGCTTAAGGGAGGAGCAAAACTTCGAAAACCTGACATATCCACCGCTGCGCTTTTAGCCAAAGCCATATTAAGATACAAAGTGAAAAGCGATTTGATCAGAATATTTTACTAGCTCTTTGACTACCGCAAGATCGCTCGAAAATAACATCAAAAAGATTGGATCCATGGTAGTTTTTATCGACGAATATGTCACGTTTGGAAGGTTTGTCCCTTGAACATAAAAGCAGTCTTGAACTCTTTTTTGCCCCGTCAGTGTACTCGCCGAAGCATGCGAAGAAGCGCGGATAATCGATAGCTTACGAAAACGAGAAGTACGAAGTAAGCGAGGCTTACTCGGTAGTTGCTCTTAGGAGGAAAATACGGAAATATAATTGTAACGTATAACGCAAGGAAATGAGGAGTAGGTAGATCGCTTGCGCGAGAAGAAGAAGCTGGCAAGAAGAATGTACAAAAATTCGTCGTGCAATTGGTAGAGGTCGACTGATCGATTTAGATGAACGCTTCGAGGCACCCTTTAGATTATCACAGTCTAGTACGCTGGGTAGTATCGCGTCCTTTGTCGCGCGCGGCTTCAAGAAGACCGCGGAAAGTCGTACTCTGTTGCGCGTGAAGGCAAAAAAAAAAGAGAAGAAAAACTTTGTGTTCGTTCGGAAAGAAGATTGCATTTGAGGAGTATAATCACGTGAAAATGCAACGCTCGTATTCTTCGTGGTATTACATCCAGGTAACTTCAATTCGTCGTCATTATGAAAAGATTCTTTTTAATATCGGATTAATATTTGATTATAGAGAAAGACTGTTCGAGTTATAAGGTCCTTTCGAAATCTTTCAGGGAGTTCAACAAGACATATCTAAATTCCAGTAGTAATGAAAGAATTGAGGTATATTCTTGGACAAGATGAAAATGGAGAGCAAAATTTATAGCCGACTTCACCGATCATCGACGTTTCCTCAAATATGAAGTCTTTCTTTTTATTTATTTATTGTTATGTTTATTTAGTAGTTATTTGAGCGCGATGGAATTTTAATTTATGATTAAATTTAATAGTGAAAAAATTTGAGGCACCTCCGAGAAATCTCTTGTGTAAAAGGGCCGTTCTCCTTTTTCAGAATGTTTAAGAATGTGAGTGTTGCTTTCATATTCCTCAAGCGCCAACAGAGAAACTCTCTTTCTCCCCTTCTAAACAAGGTTCGCGGCGATTTTGCGGCAACCTTTAAATTGTACATACTCCTTTAACAATCTATTACCCTTCTTTCCTCACGCTCATACCTCATCCTTCTCCACGTCTTTCGATTAGGAATGACATGTCAATCGAAAAACGTAAACGATAGGTAGGCTTTCACTTTCACATACATACGCGATATGTATTTGACGCGCTTTTATTCTCATAAATTCCTGACTCCGTGATCGTAATGTTCAATCCTTTACTCAGTTCTCTTTTTAAATTCAAAGACTGATTTTTTTATATGTCGAACCAATGGAATCGTAACCGACTGTCGTTCAAGTGGCCGAAGACAAATATCGAGTTGCATATTTTTCATCGTTCAATCGCCGATCGCGTATTGTTGTTCAATACGCGCGTGTTCTTTGTCGAGTCTTACGATCATGCGTGTGACCACTATAGTTATGAGTGAATTACTACTTAAATCTCGCATATCCTTGTAGCGAGTTCGTTCATTCTTCGTACATTTATATGTATAATCATAACCACCCGTGTATATTTATACATTTACTTTTTATTACCTCGAGTGAGAAAGGCTCTCAATTACCTTTTTTTTTTTTTTTTAGTATATTTAACGATAATTTAACGTATATGTTTTACAATGTTATAGTTACCTTCGTCCATGAGACGTAAGAGCAGCTTGTCTTTTATATATATAGATATATATCGCTTTTTCTTTTTTATTATTTGTAAAATTCGCGCTTTTTCTGTAAGGTAAAATTTTTTTATTTAGAAGTTGAGAAGACAAGTAAAATGAAAATAGGGCGGCTCTTGCGACACTGTGTATTTGTACTGACATTGCAAAAGTCACTATGATTACGGTGATCAATTGCGGTTGTTCGTATAACGACAAAAAAAGTTGGAAGACCGAAGAAGAAACTACTGGCAACATAGAGCGGTATTAAGATGCGTGCAAGAACAATCGGTTAGCGCGAATTATAATAGAATTTCTGATAAAATTTCAACGCGCTACCTTGATCCTAAAAGTCTTTCTGGATATGCATGTATAGTGTAATCAAAAACAAATGGTATTTGCCGTGACAAGTGTAAAGTCTTGCAGATACACGGAGCTTGCCAGTCGGATTTTCGGTCAGCGAACCGCGAGAGTATGACATCGGAAAAAGCTGCCATATAATTAATATATCCGAATATAGCGAGTAAAAGAAACGTACCGCTCTTGCCCTAATGTCTAAGATGGCTTTTGCAGAAAGAAACGCAGTTAAAATGTGATAAGTTTTTGTAAATGCTTGTAAACGTTTTTCCTTAATTGTAAGACGTATCGAGGATAAATCTTAGGAGAGTTTTTGGTAGGTCTAGAGAAACGTGCACGAGCACAGAATGCGTGTCCCCTCGCGAAAAACCGACGGTGGGCGACTCATCTGAGAAGGAATAATATTGTTAACAGATCGTTGTACGGTCAGGTGCAATAATAAATCCAGATAATTCGGAAATTTTTTCGCTCTAGCGCTTTACGTAGGTTCCAATGGAAGATTTCACGAACGTCGATTAGCTTCGAATGCAATTCGAAATGCAATTTGAGTGACGACTGTCTTTCTAGAACTGAAAAAGAACTGAATTATCACTGAAATTAATTTTAAAATTAATTATGGCTGGTCATTAATTTTGTAGAGCGAAGATTATTGCACTTCTGTATAGAGCTGAAAAGAGACGGAAAAGAACAAAGTGTAGAAAATTTAGAACTAGCAGCGAGGACGTTCCCAGGGATGCGTTCCGTATAAACATCCGGACGACAACTTAGCATCATTCTTCCTTGTTCAACATTTGACAAACGACAAGGATGAAATGATTCTCCGAGCGTTGCGAGCGTTAAGGACGTTTACCGGTTATAATCGTAGCCAAAATTTTTTACTCTAAATCGACGTTAAATCATCCGACTATTTACGGTTACAGGCTGAAAACTTTTGAACAGTTCTGTCCTTCACACACAGAACAAAAGACTATTCTGTCATTTTTCTCCTTCAGTCGCTTCTTTACGTCGAATAATTGTGAAAATCGAGGTCTATTTATTATTGTATTTCTAAATCTAAATGGTCAATAATTTCGGGGGTTTTTTTTTACTAGTATTCCTAAAGTGTCCTACTATATATCCGTTTTTCATCACTTTCTATAGATTCGTTCTAATTATTAAAATTTAAAATACGAGATTTCCGTCTGCTTTGTGTATCCAATACATGGAAAAAAATGCAATTTTGGTAGCGAATATCTCGACTTTGGTACCGGCACGGTCCTTACAATTGAGGAGGTGTATAGATAACACTATTAATAGCATATGGTCCAAATTTCAAGCAAATACATAGAAAATCGATTAGCCGGTAAACGTCCTTAAGCGGAACGCAGCCCAGCGGATATTATATCGTTGCACCTGTTGATACATCGAAAGTTGGCACGTTTCCTCATATTCGCGAACACGCATTCCGTGCAGATAGCTTTTTTACGTAAGAGAGAATTTGCCAAATATCATAGTACTTATTAGCACGTAAGTCAATGAATACATATAAATATAAAATATAAATATATATATTATACATGAAAGAAAAAAAATGATATATATGTACATGGAAATAAACAAGTCGCGGGACATTCGCGTGACGGATGTCGCGCGGCCACTTCGCATCGGCGAGCGAGACGCGTCATCGTTTCTAGCACCTCTAGCTATTTTATATCCGTTGCCAAAAGCCGTAAATCCTTAGGACGTTCTCCGGAAAATCGATTTTCTCTAATTTTTCTTGAAACTGCATATATATACGTTAATATAATAGCTGTGCTTTATGCGATGGTATAAAGTTCAGTACCCCTTGCGGTATTAAAAATTGAGACTGCAGAGCTTCGAAGTTTGCACTTTTAACACGGGATTCCTATTCCGAGCTATTGTGAAAGAGACATTATAATGAATTGTGAAAAAAGTTTTCTCTAAATGTATTTGAAAAATTAGTATATGATGCTCCATAAAAATAGAAATAATATGCGATAAATGTCAATACCACTTGCGGTACTCGGTTTCGAAAAATACTTGTGTAACGTACGTGATTTGATTAATTTTTCGGTCGGTTCAGAGTGACAAGCATGAATACAAACTTTAAAATGTTATAAATATTTTTTTAAATTGCAAATAATTGTGAATTACCATTTTATTTTATTTATTTCAATTTTTTTATTTATTTATTTATATTTTTTTGCGCTTTTGCGCATGGAAAGCGGAGGAAAACAGCTAAATGGTTTTCATCTTATTTTTCTCAACAAGAGAAATAAATATATGTAGGAATAATGATTCGTTCAAGTTGAGCACCACTGGGAGCCGGAGAACGTCCTTAAACAAGTAGCTTCCCACAAAAAGTATTACTTGCGCATCTTCCAATCTGGAGATTATTACGAGTATTAAAGTTCCGTAGATGTAAGGCGTATTTTTTATGTAATGCTTTTTCTGTACGCGACAAGAAATCGTGCTCTCGAATAAAAAGTGAAAAAACGTTTTCAAGGTGAGAAAGATGGATGGATAGACAGGGTTGGAAACTCGCGCCTCTCTTTTCCTCAAAAATTTTATTACACACAGGTACATTTTCTTATAAAACGATATAACCGCGATATGTTTATTTATACTTGTCATGAGAATGATTAATGGTCATTGGCTCGTCCCGACGAAACAATATCGTGGTGACATGTGGATTAATCCGAAGCACATTGCGATATCACATAATTGTTAGAGATTCAGATAATAATTCGCTAGAGTTATTCGATAAACTTTTGTTTTTTATCATCGCTACTACGTCGGCAATTACTGCAACAAACTATACAGAATGGCACTGTATTATTATGCATTTATACATACATATGTATGCAGCAAATATACATATGTATAATGTGTGTGTATATATATATATATATATATGCAGAACCCGATAAAAAGAACGTTTATGCTCTTAGGTTTGTCCCATCTTTTCTATTCTTAAAAAAAATCGATGTCAACGAATTTATAATATCTATTAGATCACGAATTAATAATAATAATAATAATATCCATCAAATCACTGATTCCCAAGGAATTAGGAGAGCGCGACAGCATTGCGTGGAATAATGATAAACAACCTTTTCTTTATACCTCGATACCGGCATTGGAACGTTTACCTTTCCTGATCAACATCTGCTCGACATTTAATTGCGGCGGTTCCGTTCGCGTGTGCCACACGTACACCTGAAATACACGTAGAATTCAAAGTTTCACGAATATTTTGAAAGACCAACAGAAATTATCAACAAAATTCCAGATAGAACTTTCGATATTACCTTCGTGCAGCAATCTGCCAGTGGCTCCAATTGATCCTTCGTGACTAATTGCTTAAGTATCTCGCTCTCCTGATAGCCGCCTTGCACGTCGTATGAGAACCACGCGTCTTTGTGTTTCAACAATAACTCGAGATTAATGGCAAAGCCTGCCATGTCGAGTGGAAACGGCCGATCCGGTTTCCATGCCGCGTTAAAACCGATTACTTTATTAGTGGCGTTATCGCAAAGAGGCTTCTCTACCATTAGGCCGCCGACTAAGCCGACCGGCCAAACACCGACTTTTTGTATTTTCTCCATCTGGAAGCAATAAATTATAATTACTATATTTAAGTGAAACGCGATACATTCAGATGTATCGCAGTGAGTCGTGGTTTCCTAATTAATTTATATCTTTCAATTTGATGTCAGGTGGATTAATCGAATCACTCTTCCGATCACAATTATTATAATAAACGTGAGTCTCGATCGGCCTGACTGGCAGAAATTTATTATTACAACGACGTTTCGACCCTTGTTTTGGGTCCTTATCAAGTTATTACGTTATTGACAATGATAAATCATTGCGCGTCAATTACTGTCATAATTAGAGATTTCATGAGAAGACGAACAGTTAGAAAGAATAAATTTCTGCCAGTCAGGCCGATCGAGACTCACGTTTATTATTTGATTCACTGGCGAATAATTATTTTATTGTTCACAATTATTATGTAAAAAAATGAGAACATAGAAACAGCAAGTAAACTGCTCCGAATTAAATCGCTCAGACTGAAGGAAAAACAAGGAAAAGGTCAAGAATTAATTAAAAGGTCAGAAAAATGATTGCGTCAACGTGATCTTTCTAAGGAAACCAGCATTCTCCAAGCTGCCTCACCTCGTGGAAAAGTTTAACAGAATATGTATTATCGTCATCGGCAAAGTAGACGACGCCTTTGTCAGACGGCTTGAGATTCTCCCTGAGCCATCTTAGCGCCGCGTTTCGTTGTTCAACGCCGCGTGGCTTCTTCCAATTCGGATCGTTCCTGCCGAGCTTGTAGTTCGGCGGGGTCGACGCGGACAGATGGGTGTAGATCAGGCCGCTGGTCTCCAAGAATCTGGTGACCAGGGCGGTCTTCTGCAGCGCGTCCTCCACGACGATCCAGTGGAAGTTGGACACATGGAGGAACGTCTGCGCCAACCGGGTGAGCTCGGCCTTCTGCACGGGCCTGGCAAATGTAGGCGTGATCGCGTAGATCACGGGCCGGCTATATATATCATCATTTCGCCCGCGGACGTTCTCGACGAAGAGGCCGTGCGCCTCCAGCCTCTTCAGCAAGCCGTACGTCAGCCCCTGCACGTCCCGCAGATCCGCTATCAACGGGTCCAACTTGGACCTGACCTCCTGCCATTTATTCTGCTCCTGATAATCTGCATGAAATACAATCCGAGTTATTGGTGACGACATCGGTTCACTCGGGCGATTACGTTTTGATCTCGCTTGAAACTCGCAGTATCACGCGATAACGCACCGCTGATATATGGCCGAACGTTAAATGCGTGAAGGGAACAGGAGAGAATGTCATAACGAAGATGCGGCGTACATTACAAATAGCCAAGGTGTTATGACGCCATCAGGGATTTCGAAACGGCGTTGAGTGCGGTAGTAAACACGGCAATAATCCGTGCTTACGAATATGCCCCCCGCCCCCGCAGATTTGCAAACATGATCGTACAGAGGGCAGCGTAGATATCGCGTAGTATTGCTACTACCGCGATTTCTCTTCCTTTGCCGACAATGGTAATATTTTTTTTACTACCGTATAAAAATATAATTTTTATCTTGCGCAAATGTCAATAAAATCAAGATTCTACGATATGATAAGATAAGACCAATAAGACAAATTTAAATTTATAGGTCGATCTATCGACTAATAGTATTGCGAGATAATAATTTAGTCTCGCGCGAGCGAGTCGCTACGACCGCGATTTCTCTTATTCTTTCGAAATAAAGACTTCATTCAGCAGAATTAAATTAAAAGTGCAGCTATTTTCTCTTGATGCCACAATAACATTGATGACTATCAAAACAATTTCAAAGATATTAAGATCAACAGCGATTCGTATCTTTTCCTTTATCGTTAATCTTTTCCTTTCACTTTATTCGAAATATCTGTTCACCAATCATAATATTTGATGAATCGCTCAAATACCACAATTTAATCATGTCTAGACCATGTTAATCCATTTAAGAATGTACTGATAATAATATTCATACAAAGTGCGCATTTCACAAGATACATTGTTAACAATTATAGCAATTCTATTATATAATGGTCTTTTTCCTACTTTTAATTTCTGTAATCTCCAGTAATTAACGTATACATTTTATAGAATACATTAACATGTTAACGATTACAATAATCTTACTACACCATGAGCTCTTTTAATTTCTACATAGCTCTATTAATTCATGCAAAATAAAGTTTAGAAAGTTACCGTTTAAATAAAGTGAGAAAAATCAGAACAAGCCGCGATATTCGATTCCGTTTTAAATTTTGCGTCAAAACCGCATCGTGCGCGCGCCGCGCCGACTCGTGCTACTCGCGGGCCGTGGTAAGGTCGGACACATAAAGGTTGCAACACTTAATTATTTTTGAATGGGTGATTTGTTTTCGCAGTGGTTCGTAGTCTCGAAATATTTGTGCGTTTTAAAACCCATCCAAAAAATTAAGTGTTGTTATCTGTTACCTTTATGTGACCGACTGTACTCGTGCTTCGTGCTTCGTGCTGTCGCACGTGACGCGTCGCACGCGGCAATCGGCATGCGTTGGATGCGGGTTGCTCGCGGCTCGCGGCGACGGAACGCGGGAGGAACGCAATAATTAGATGAACACTCACATATGATGCTTTGAAAGACGATCACGTTTAGCAGGAACAGTATCACAAAAGTCCTGTTGCAGCGAAATCCGCCCCACATGCTTGCCCTCGTGCCAGATTCGTCGACGAGGAACACGCTCTCGGTCATCATTGCCGCGCCATGACACTGTTCTGCCTAACCTGTTGTCCTGTTTAACCGATTGCGCCTGATCGAAGTGTCAAAGCTCCCTGCGGCACCGACTCGCACGCGCGAGACTTTAAATTGTTATCTCGCAATACGATTAGTCGATAGATCGAACGATGAATTTAAATTTGTCTTATCGGTCTTATCTTATCGTAGAATCATGATTTTGTTTTATTGAACACTTGCGCAAGATAAAAATTTATATTTTCATGCAATATTAAGAAAGATATTATTATACCATTTACCACATAATTCGTAAATATACTTTTTTCATATGTATAATTGAAGTCTTACCGCAAATCATAAATTTATATTGTATTACTAAACGATGGTAATCGTTTTAGATTTTTTCATGCAGGAAGCTACATTGCCGACATTTTAGGACGGAAAATTTTATTACCTACAATTAGCTTCTTTACGTTCGATATATGCTCACATCGTACGCTCGATCGTACGCCGGTAAATAACACTGCTTAACTGTTTTTCATTATACTTAATTAAAAACAGCTAAATTAATTTAACTGCATGTGTTTGCCCTACAATCTCCTTTTTATTCGCACATTTCGCAAAAGAAACTCAATGGACGTGAAATAATTTCCGTTCTCTCAGCGCTTCAGAGATCCAAGTTTAGAACCAAATTCAAAAAGATACGCACCCCCACTAACATTTCAACAATTTTTCAGGTTTTTAATCAATTATCGAACATGATCTCTTCTTGTGCACGTGTGTACCACTTTGAGAGAGAAATAGAAAAAGAAAGAGAAGAGGCCCAGATAACACAGGCTGCGGTCCACTTGACGCTCCAAATGCTTCGAAGCATTCCTCTTTTTCTTTCTTTCAATGAAGAAGGAGAAGAAGAACGCTTCAAAGCATTTGTAGCGTCAAGCGGACCGCAGCCATCATGTCCAAAATCGTGTTTTAAAGACGTCATATTATAAAATAACATAAGGCGTCTTATATGCCGATTTTAACCCTCCGTAGTCACACCTATTTTTTCAAACAAGTAAGTCACTCTGGGTCATTTTGACCCGAGACGAACTTTGATCGTTCGCCATTTGACCATTTATCCACCGATCGTGTTGAAAAAATTCTCGAATGCACTTGCGATATTGCTAAATTGATTGCTATAAAAAAAGAAGTGCCTCAGGAATTTTTAACATATTTAAAAAATTCGCGAAAAATTTGTTTTTTTTTTTAAACTGAATTTTACGAAAAAATAAACTACAGCTAGAGGGCCTCATGCCCGCCAATTTTCAAATTACGCGCAAGATATTTACGAGCAAAGTTGAGGCTCGGGTCAAATTGACCCAGATGTGACTACGGAGGGTTAAACATTGTGTTATCTGAGGGGTATAGTTGTTCCCGGAGTTGGATCACCCGGATACAGGCAGCCACCCCCCGAGTGTGGCGGCGTAAGCCCAGATGACGCCAAGGGTGCACGGCGTCGCGATCCGTGCGGCGCGTGTCGAGGGCGCATGCCGGGGGCCGGCGGGGAACGCGCGTGCCACGGTCACGCGTACGCTCTCCCTAGGACAGTCAGCGACCAGTCAGCAACTGGATCGGCGAGGGGGGTGGGGGCAGGGATGGGAGGGAGAGGGGTGGGATGTGGGAAAGCTGGCACTGAAGGTGGTACATGGTAGGGAGCAGGGAAGGGAGGCTGGTTTCGGCTGGCAGGCAGGTCCGCTGGCGAAGTAGCGAGGGTATCGCGCCGCGCAGCCACACCGGCCACTGCGACGGCCGCGGCGGAACGTGCGCGTCGCTCCTCCGTTATTCCACCTGGCATCGTTCGTCGCCCACCACCGTTCTTGCACGCAAAACGGCGCCGCGATGTGAGGAGGACGAGGACACGCGCGCGCGAGAGAGAGAGAGAGAGAGAGAGCGGGACGATCCTGAGAGATCAACGTGAGACCCGGCGCGGCGCGCGGCGAGCTACGATTAATTGCCAACGGGGGTGAGTCGATAGCTCGCGCCCGACGAAAGGCGCGAGAAGGGGATACTAGGGCGGAAGAGGGATTGAGGGAGAGAAAGAGAGATAGATAGAGAGAGAGAGAGAGAGAGAGAGACCCGTACGGGGTGCTCACGTGACACGCAAGGGGTGCGATTTGCGAAACTGTCTGACAGTAGTATAACGGACGTCTGTTACTACTGCCGTTAGTTGCCTGTCGTGGCTGTGGCAGCGACAACGACGGTGACAGCGGTGGCGGTGGCGGTGGCGGTGGCGGCAGCGGCGGTTCATGGTGGAAGTGGTTGTGGTGGTGGTCGCGGCGACGACGACGAGGACGACGGAGGATAGCGCCCGCGGTGCGCCCCTGCGATCGGCGGCGGTACGGGAGGAAAGTGGTTGGTTACCTCCGAGGTTACGAGGCCAGGGGAGAAAGTGGGTGTTGCCTGAGAGCGCGCGACGACGACGGCAACGACGACAACTGGAGGATCGCTCGCCCGGGTCCCGCGGGACATCGCCGTAAGTTCGGGCTGGAGGAAGAGCGGGAAAGGCGACCGGAAGGATGCTTCTCGGTCGTCGATCGTCATCCTGGAGTCGATGTCAACCCGACGCTGGCCACCTCATCGATGACCTCGTGCCCCGTAAGTTGTAAGCCAGCCACGTCGAATGTCCTTTTCTATCCCGTTTCGTTCATCCTACGTATATATACGTCTAGGCAAAGTTCATCAGATTTCACGCGGATGAATCATCTGGAGTACTTAATGCATGTACACGAGAAACCCGCGCGACGCTGCTTAAAGCTCGTCCACGCCTCTGGAACGATATTCATTCATCGCGAACATGTCTTAACTCAATCGTTCGCGCCTCTCGTACGAAATCTTATTTCGAATTATTTCGTTGCCGAACCGCTATGTAACTTCCTGGAGCGTCGTTGTTCAGGATTATCGAGACGTTCACGCGCAGCATCGCGCTTCTCGCCGCGAGGAAATACGAGGTCGGATGCAAATTACGAGCGTGGACGGCAGGCGTTGCGCGCCGGGCACGGTAATTGGGGCGAGGGAAGTAGGGAACGCCGTCGCTTCGCGCTTGGAAAGGGCGACCAGAGGGGGAGGAGGAAGGGGGAGGGAGAAGGGGGAGGTCACCACGGAGGGATACCGCTCTCTGTCTCTCGTTTCCCTCGCGATTTCTCTCCCTCGCGGCCTCTCCCCGCGCCGCCCAGCTCGATTCTCAGTCATCCGCAACCCCGTCACCCTTCGTATCTCTCTCGTATCTTTCCCCCCCCCCCCTTTTCCTTTTCTCCCTGCTCCCCGTAAACCGGAACCGTCGGTGCGTGAAGAGTCTCTCTCTTTCGCGAGTTATACAAACGAGAATCCCGTACAAACGGAAGAAAGGGGTTACTGTGCACGCGCCCTTTGCCCTCTCTCTCTCTCTCTCTATGCCCTCCTTCGCGCAACCCTCTCATCGTCATACGTCACGAGTGCCATACGTGGATACTAAAGAAAATAATACTCGAGAGTCGAGACTTGTCGACCACTCGATAGGGGATCTTCTCTCTCTCTCTCTTTCACCCTATAATTTTTCTCCTTCTTATCACCGCATTTGCATTAGCGAGCGTCGCTATAAAGAGAGATATTATCAGATTACTCTCTTTCTCTCCCTCTTCCCTTTTCTTTGTCACCTTCTTTTTATCGCTCACTTTTAGAGAGACGACAGAGAAGCCGCACGCTAACTACGTCATCGTGTCCCAGTGAGTCACGGCTTTTAAATTGATCCCCCTCTTTCTCGTCCACGTTCATCCTCTCCTGCTATTGTACGGAAGTAACCGCTATCTTGCCTCATCTAGGTGCACGTGAATCGGAAAATGTCAATTTATTTAAATGCAGGCTCTCCTCGATCGTCCACCGGGCAATTCAATGAAATTCTCTCTAACGTGCCTTAATTCTAAACGATTGTGATCGACTGGTTTGTATCGTTATTCTCAGGCGTGAAGAGTGCCACTCGATATAAATCTGATATTTCTATCTTTGATCTTTAAACAGACTAAAATAACTATAAATCTAAGTTATTAATGTCGATTTCAGACCCGCTCAAAAGACTCTTATCACATTCTTCCCCTATTTCTCATTAAAGAATTACTATTCGAAAATTCTAAATATATAATTTAGCTCGAGTTTTAAAATTATTGCAAAATTATATAAAAAAGATAAAAGAACGATTCATAAGAAAATGAAGATATAAATATCTGACAATTAAACGCATTTAGCATGCAAGCATATTTTTCGCTATACCGAATGTCCTGAAGGAACTTTGAAGGAACTTTTGAGAACAAGACAGCGGTTTCTATCCTTTTTTTCTTATTCTGCTGCTTCTTTGTCACACTTTCTTTTTCTGTATCTACGTATACCTGTCTCAAATCTGCCTATACCTTCGACGTCTCCTCATCCAAGTCCATCGATACGATTTCTGGCACGTCGATTTTATGCGGGCCGGAAATGTATATCCCGCGGAATTGCCCATGACTGCGGCATGGACGGCGTCTAGCATGGTCGTTCAATAATTTAGCAAGGTTACGGCTGCTGCCGACACCACCGTGCACCGTCACGGTAACCACCGTCGCGGTAAAGCTCGTAAGAAGTGATCGATCAATGTTCCCCTCTCGATACTTTGCGACCGTCGCTCGTCAATCCTTTTCTCGCGTGCGTGCCGCTATCACACTTGAGGGGATTATAGTCGCGCTATTTCTGAGTATCTGCCAAGTAAATAGCATACTCTTGTGTCTAGGAGGGGAAGTTTATAAGCGTTGGTAGAGTTATGACAGCGCGTACTAACTCGATCGTGCTATACACGGCTTTAATAAGCTTCCTATTTCAATCGTTTCGTAATTGAATCGTTCTTTTAGCTTTTTATAGAATTTTGAAACAATTTTAAAATTGAGCTAAATTATATATATTTTGAATATTTTAATTGGAGTAATTTTTTATGAGAAATAGGGGAAGAATGTGATAAAAGTCTTTTGAGCAGGTCTGAAATCGACATTAATATTGACGTGATATTTTACCAATCACTAATTATAATTAAAATTTTGTTTATTACGTTGTCAAGTATTATCTATCATTTCACAAAACGCACGATGTTTCCCATGATCGTGAGAAAAAAAAATACTGCAAATCTGCAACAATTGCGGGATTGCAAAACGATCGTGAAAGCGGGCAAGCGGATTTACGCTGATTGTTCGTAACTTGGCTTGAGTAGAATTTAATTTTGCAGTCTACTTGGGTTTTTAATATTGTTATCGTGTAGGTGTTCGTTCAGTTACGCAACATGATATGGGTTGTGTATCGCGCTAATGTAGCGTTAATTTCATCGGGATCGGAAGTTCGGCCCCCGTAAAATCTCCGTAATGTCAGCGAATGCGTGTACAACAGTATAACATTCAACGTGCGTAGTCATGCCAGAGTCGAGTCACGAAGCTTCATTTA
Source organism: Leptothorax acervorum (assembly GCA_035220615.1). Lineage (NCBI taxonomy): Eukaryota > Metazoa > Arthropoda > Insecta > Hymenoptera > Formicidae > Leptothorax > Leptothorax acervorum. Next base: position 193,340 of record JASTWQ010000091.1, read on the forward strand.
CTTTCTCTTTGTGCGGCCTGCATAGGGTGGTAACTGTGTATATCTTATTTAAAGGCTTTCGAGCGAAAATAAAATGAATCGAAATGTCAATAATGTTACGGCATAAAACATTAGACATCGGTATATATATTTTAACTGCAATGTAATTGAAAATAATAGACTTATATCAATTGATTCCACTGTTCATAATATAGTCACAGCTATGGGCAATTTAATAAGCCCGCCATTCAGTAAATCAATTCTCGTAGAAATGAATGGAATCTAAAATCGGTCGCTCGATTAGCTATTATTAAACAAACACCCCTTTATTTTGCGCCCCCGACCGCAATGTTCCGATGTACCATGCATTATTCCATCATCGATTTATACCTACTGTCTGTCTAGTAGTCGCATTCGATTAGTTGAGGCGAACGAGATAAAGGGCATGGAACCAATTCCTAGGAAAATTCCATCCAGTCCGCCTCCTACGAACGACCCGCCGCGCAGTGCGATGACTTCAATAGCGTAACAGATGTATAGCCCAAAGTTCACAGCCGCGGAGATAGTAGTACCCTGACATTTCTGAGGCGTGACCGTTTTCAGAAAAGGTCAACCGATATGGAGCAGCGTTCGAGTTGAGGGATCGCGTACACAGTCTCTGGTACGAGTTTCCCAGCGGAAACCAATCGCTCCTTTCCGCTCTCTCCACTATATCTCCCCAGAGTTCTCCTGGCAAAAAATAATACACATACTGCCGAAATACCTAAACTGAATATCATCTAATAATGATGATCCTATAGGACGAACCGACGAAAGAGTACAGTGGCTCTATATCTCACTAACGGAATCCGAGAGAAGATCGCTAGATATTTAAGGGGTTGAGAACGACGCTGATTAAAGCTTAATTAATGTCTGATTAATCTACATATTTTATTTGAAGACTTGCTCTTTGTGGTATAAGTCTATAAAATATTCTAGAACTTTCTAATTACATGAACGAATATTTCGACAAATTTGGTACTACTTTACAGATGTTATCTGTTGCAATTTACATGCAATATTAAGTATCCTAATAATTTCACATTAATTAAAATTATAAAAAATTTAATTCTTTCTAATTTAAGCGAGTATAAAGTTTTATTTTTGTTTTGCAAGTTAAAAGTCTTGAATTTTCAATTACTTATAACTCGAAAATTATAATACTATACCAACATTATAAATAAAATATTATATTAATTTTATATTTAAATAAACCGTAATTAAAATTGAAATCAAGAACTGAGCAGTAGGGAAGACCGGGGCTAACTCGACACCGCGGGGCAAACTTGGCACTAGGCTCTTTGCCAATTCAAATTTATCGTGGAAACTTGCCTTTTCTACGGTAAATGCGTCTTTATGTGCCAGCTTTGTCAACGGAATTTGGTGACATTCTGAGTTATGGTGTAACTTCTAGTGCGACATAAGCGTTTTTGATGGTAAAAAGTAATTTTTCTGATCTCTCGAAAATTTCTACTCTTTCATCGAGCTTTACTCTTACGAATCTACAAGTAAGTGATTTTGATGGTTAATTCGATGCTCTATACGAATCCGATAATCGTTTTTGCATATTTTCAAAATTTTTATGTTTTTGGAGTGACAAAAGTGAAAAACGACGTTTGGGACAATGTCGACACTAATCTATTTCGATAAAGCATTGTAAATAAGTCGTTTGCTTTTTGCTTGCAGCAAAATGGTTTGTACATACAATAGAAAAAGACCGATAGATAAGGAAATGATGAAAGAAGCTGTACTTGCCGTAAAAAGGGAAAAATGAAGATCAAACATACTGCAGAAATATTCGGAGTGTCAAGACAAATTGTCGTTTATTATGGCTCATGACAAATTTGCGCGCACGGCCCATCGCTAGTTTACCTGAATTAAGGTGGTTCATGCAGTACTTGCAAGTCAAATAGGCAACTATTTTTATTAGTGATAAATAAGTGTGATTTTTGTCCGTAAAAATCAGCATATAATTAGATTTATTATTTATGACATCTTTAATGTTATACGACCTCTACGTAATTAAAATATTGAGACAAAAGTCACTTCTTTTACTAGAGTTTTGAGCACGGTCGGTATACACGACCAGTCAGCAGCACGCGTGGTAAGCAGTCTTCGTTGCCGCGATCTATATAACCTTTACGTAGAATTGTCAAATATGAGCGAGCAGCCTCGACGTAAGGGAAGTTTCGAGACAAACGTGCACAAACGTGGTAAACGTTGAAAGTTTTGAGATAAGTATGCGCCTTACGCATCAGCTGACACGTGCGACGTTGTGAAGCTGCCGCTAGTGCCGCTCGAGTCCAGCCATCAGTTTCGTGTTGTCGATTTAGTCAATCAAAAATTACGTTTTATTATTATATCGTTCGGTCAATGAACTCGGGCTTTCGTCCAGTATCTTACAAAATGTTTATTGCATCGTTTCGTCAGTTTTTGGTTCGTTCAAGTACATTTGAAGTATTGCAATTTTTGCAGCATAAGCGCTTTTGCCTCGTTTTTCGCATAGGGTCTACCCCCACCGCGTTAAATTGGCAAAGTTTACGGACATATATCTCCGGAACCAATCGGTTAAAAAATCCGAAATTTTACAAACACACTCTAGGAACGTTAACCTTTCATTTCATATCACATTTTCCGGGCTAACTACATATGACCTAAATGCATGAACCACCTTAATTGTTTTTTAGACGTGAGTTCAGAAGAAGATAATTGAAAGTTCCACAATTTTTTTCTCATTATTTCCAATAATTGTTTTACTTTATTCCGAATTTTTGTACTTTCTAAATACCATGATAAACAACGTATCATTTTCAGACAATAAAAAAATAAGTTTTAGATCAAATTGTATCGATCAGACAAAGTGTCGAGTTTGCCCTGGCATTTTTCAATTTGAAAATTTGTCTTCGCGTCACTTTTGCTCTTCTGGGGGCAAAACAAAGCGACGTACAGCAAAACTTCCTTAAACAATTTTGTACCTAAAGGAACACTCTTTAAATGTGTACCATTGAATTCGCTTGAAAATTTTAATTAGTTGTTAAAAATTGCCTTTGAAAAAATTGTGTCGAGTTAGCCCCGGTCTCCCCGACATACCTATCATTTTCAGTCTTGTTTCAAAAATAAATTTTGCTCGCCGAGGCAAGCCATCCTCTCTTTTCATGCTCCGGCAGGTATTCTGATGCCAATGCGCTCTCGTATTGTTGCCAAAAACATATTTCCCGGTTGCTACCCTAACCGTTTTCTTTCTTGAAACCGCGCTCCCGTGAATTATAACTTTCCTGCGGGCCTCTTATTGTCTTGACCTACTTCCGGTCTTAATAGCAATCAGTCGGAGTGCTCTATTCGACCTGAAACCTTATCGCGAAGAGAAAAAGCCGGGTGGTTGTGTCATTTTCAATCTTTGATCGGGATGGTCATTGAACCGACGTATATATATAATATATATATATATATACGTGCTTGTTGAAAGAATATCAGAATGCAAGGATGCCGATGTATATATACTATGTAGGGCGTGTTATATTATAGCTGTACATAAAACAGACTGTACGGCAGTTGGAAGGTATCGATATATAACGTGTACCTTTATTCACGTTACGTCAGAGCCTCGTAATACCTTGTAATAAGTGTTTCGTAAGCGATTGTTTGTTCTATTGAGTAATGAACGTGAAATGCATTATTTTATTACATAAGAAATATCACAATTACTAACCATTGAAACACTTTGTCCAATGAGTTTTAAAGGTTATTGAAATGACTCGATTCTGTTGATGAATAATAGATGAAACTCTTCGACTCTTAAATGCGATTGTTAAAACTGGCAACTTATTTCTCTTCTTGTTTTTCATCGGTATTATTACGGAGAAAATAAAACGGGTAAAATAAGACAGCTTTCATCATATTACCTAGTCTTTTCTTTTCAATAATTAAGATGCGGCAGTTTCGTTTTGAGAACAAAAGTAATTACGACGGTGTAGACGGTTAGCAGACCAAATGGGATTTACTTAGCCAAGTTTTAAGTCAGATGTCGATAGATCGCGATGTGTCAGCAGATCGAACTGGCCCACGATCTGCTCGAGTAGCAGCTCGAGAAATAATGAGTGGCAATGCGGTTAGGAGTTCCGGGCCACGTTATAGTAGATTCTTGGCTCGTTGCACCGCACCGTGGTGATTAGCGGAGCGAATTGCTCAGCTCGGAACGAACAATTCCGCTTCAAAATGAGATCTAGACGTGCGCGAGGTGGCGGCTGGAGCAAAAGAAGAATCGGTTTGACTATTTATTTGATACGCCAATTTGTTCTTGCAATCTCCTTGTACTGTGCATTGTGCATTGTGTTTATACAAGAGAACTAAGGATCTAAATTTTAATCACGGAATCTTTGAGATCAATTTTTCAGACTATTATTTGTTACAACTTCCTAGAATTTTAATAATATTAAATATTTTATTAATTTTACGTTAAATTAAGTGTTTGAAGTAATGTAATATAACAATTTAAGTGAATATCACAATCTTCAATTATTCGATGATACTCCAAAAATTTTAATTGAGAAGCAACGATTTCGATTTCGACTCGAGAATTCTTGATGCTTCAGCGTGTTTTAATCTGAAAAAAAACTCAATTCTAGATTGGACGGAAATTTTTAGGAAAGCTCGAGACACGCTGTACAACTTCGCGTTGCAAGACGCCGCGTAATTTATGAGTCCGGATATACAAATTTAGAAATTATGACGTTGATTATTAAAACGGATTATACGAAATTAGTCGGCTGGTCGCCGGGAGACCGCGCGAAAAATTTATCACCTCCCGTTACCGTCGCACCACAGTTGCAAAGATATAGGAAAAAAAGTTTTCGCGCGTGCAGAAAACACACCCCGATTATTATCGAAGATCGTTCGCAGGACGGTAAGAAGAAAGGATTGTGTATGCGTGTTCGTATCTCCGGCAATAAAGGCCGCTTTATCGTTCTAGGGGGTGAAACTTCTCAAGCTCACGCTCGCGTGGTTGTTGAACTACCGGCTTATTGGTTCAAGGAGAAAACACGTGCGCACACAGATATATGAGCGCATGTTGCATTCGGTCAGACTCTAAACCGTATAACATTCGTTTTTGCTTTTTATATGTAGCTACTAAAGTTACCTACGATATCTTATTTATGTCACTTTGCCTGTGGATTTTTAAGATTAATGTTTTCAATCAAATTAATTTTGTGTAGGTACTCTTCAAATTCCTCTTCAATCATTATAAACAAGTTTTAAGTGCCTTTTTCATTTTTTCTTGATCTGCTTAGGACGCACATTGTATACGTTTAATATCTTTAGAATTATATTAAATAATATCTAACAAATAATTGAAAAAATTTTCCAACGCATAACACATTATCAGAGATTACTTGTGTATATTGATGAGCGCTGTGTATTGTTTCTCTAACGGTTACCGGAGATTTCTGCCGATAATTTGCGTGCATTTATTCTAGAGAAACGAAAGAATTCTCGTCCCGAGAAACGAGAGAAGGGCAAAATGAATATTCTTCGAATGGCTCGGACGAAATGAGAAAAAAGGAATCCTTCGAGCTAGCTTGAGAAGGTGCACTTTTTCTGCTTGCTGAAGATTATACGTGCCATGTCGTCCATTTGTAAAAGATCGTTCAAAGAGATTCTGTTGTTCAGCCTTTCAATTTTTTAATACATACTAATAAATGATTGAACGGCCATTTCAATAATATAATAAAAGGAAAATTATTTACCTGTATTATTTATATACAAAAATAAAAAAATGTATATAATATAAAATATAGCAATCCCCCTACTTTTTATATTTATTAGTAACAGTTTCATAGAGCTTCCTTAATATATTTAAAAAGATCGTAAATTTTTTATAATAATCATATATAGGTACTTCATAAAATTATTATAATATTTTTAGCTTATGAACTTTGGCTTTGGCTCTAATTAATTTAAGCTGCCATTTATTAAAGTGCTCCAGATTTTTGGGCGAGGCTGCATTTCACTGGAGAAATACGCGATGATGAAATCTCTTCCCACGCCGCGGCCGAGTAAATGGATTTAACATTTATCGTTCTATCAGCACAATCCGCATTTTTGTACGGCGAACAGGCAGAGATGACGTAGTTGTTACTAAAGATTTCTTGTGACACCATGTCTTGGATATGGTAGACGCTAAAGTCACGTGTACACAGCGAACACTAATGTAAATCCAAGATGCAAATGAGAAGGTTTTTGCGATACCGTACTACGAAAACGGTAGACGCTAGTGTTCCATGAGCGAAACAGCCAGCAATTTGCATCTTGAATTTACATTACATTGAATAACGACGTTTTTGCAGTAGGATTCGAACAAGATGCTTTTTATAGGATACCCAGCGCTAATTTCACATATGTTCCTCCTTTTATCTTATCACGTACCACGTAATCATTTGTGTGACGATCAATTTTGTTAGACAATACTACGTGAAACTGATTGTGAGACAATTTTGATCAAGTCATTGAATATTAAATAAATTTCAGAAACTGTTGAACAAGAATTTTATATATGCTAAAAAGAATTGATATAATTTCACTGCTTGTAATTATTTTTTTTTATTCTACTCAAAATTTCAAACAAGCATGATTGGCTTAATAGTAACAGTATAGTTCTTCCGTCGCTTCTTTTAATTATAATGTTTCTATGTCGGTAATCCGGTTTCTCTTGTATAAAATTATTATTCTTCTATAATTTTATTTTGTTATATATTTTTTTATATAATCCGTGATTTAAAAAAATCAAAATCTTTATTAGTGATATAAGAAATCTGATATATATATTATTGTATCTACTGTCAATGTAATCTCGTGTTTGTCGTGTTCAAAGGACGCCGGAAAATCCCAGTAAATTGAACCCATGAAATGTCGAGTAAATCGTCGCGATCGGTGGATAGCCTCGTTGCGAAGTTTCCAGCTCACTCTTTTCCCCGACGGAGAGCACGAGCTCCTCGCGATATTTATTACGGTAATAAGCGGTGGCGTTCGGTCGCAGGAAGCCGGGCGGTAGACCTCGAGATTACCCCGAGGTTCGATCTGATGTCGCGAGGCGCCACGTACGATGCCTCGAAGATAAGAAATACTTTTGATTACACGGTGACGCCGCCGCTTCATCGGATAGAAACCGTCTAGACGTCTGCCCAAACACGCACGTAACTCCTGTGAGCGAAAATGGGGATCATTGAGACCGAAGCTTCAAAGGAAATCATCTTTTGATCAAGGATTAATATTCTTTTTACACCACATCATATTGTGCGAATTTTTATTAAAATAATTTTTACGATATAAGCTTTTTAAACTTGAATTCTTTAAATAAAAATTCTTAATTTTTCTATGTGGTGTATTCAAATAAGTTTTGGAAACTTTGGACAAACTAGTTTAGAAATCAGAGAAATAACGAATAAAATTATAACGATTGTTATACTCACAATACTTCGTATAACATTTCTTTGTTTCTAATACTTGTCTATTACATAAATTAATTTACTACACTCTCTTTTTTCTTTTTTCTTTAGCAGTAATAAAAGCTTAGCGACAATAACGAGCGAATATTTCCATTTGTTTCATACATTAATTCAAGATTCTTACTTTTCAAAAGTTATCATAACAAGTCAATGAATTTACGATGTATATTTTTAAAAAGCAGAATGAATGTACTTTTCAAAAAGGTCAAAGACGTCCTTTGCATATTCGTGCTCTCTTTCCGTTAAGTCTGCTGATGCAATCCGAGTCAATCTTTAAATTTGCAACACTTATACGCCGTGGGCAAGAAGTTCCATCAAATATCCAGGTCTTCCCTCGAAAGCGTTCGAGGGCGAGAGTCAAAGGGGAAACGTGAATATCCGCCGCGAGAAGGAATTTCCATTTATACGAAATTTCTTCGCCATCTGGTCTCTGGTCGTTCTTTTAAGGTCATGCGGATTGGTTGAAAAAAGAGCGACAGATTACGATTTAATATCTTAAAAGCGAGCGCGCATGGGAGCAAATCTAGCGCGATACTGCCGCTATTTTAAGGGCAGAACGAGAATATAATAAAAAATTTACCGGCACAAGTATAGACATGCTTTCACGTCTTTGCAGAACTGTTCGCCGAAGTTACTTTTGATCAGGGGATATAAATATCGACTTTCGTATAAAAATACGCGAGCGCCGTGCTTTTGAATAGGACACAATTTTATTTAAATAATAGCTTCTGCTCTTGAGCGAAGATTTATAGAATCAAACAGTTCATTAAAATAAGCACTGTCAACTTGATAATTATTTAAATCAACAACGTTGTTTGAATAATCCTTGGATGAGTTTTACATTGTGGATGATGATTCATTTATTATTATTGTCGAAATAAATAACTAAAATGAAAATAATTGAATAAAAGATAATATATTTACATAAATAATGACACATATTCACGCAAGGTTGCTTTAATCTGAAAGCAATTCCGAGATTGGATCGAAAAGCAATAAAGCGATATGAAAAGCTAATGTAAATGCATTGTGACGTGAGCTCTAAATTGCAATTCTTCTCCAATAAAAAATCCGGGATTACTTATTTGCCTTTTCGCTTTAAAGTCCATCGCGGAAGTGACTTTCAAAGCCTGGATACGAAAAACGCTTCTCCGGAAGGCATGAATCTACCGGGGAAATGTGTTTTTTAATATTACAAAGCATGCGAGGTCCAACTAAATACGAGCGGCTGAACCGAGAAAGGTCGGGGGTTAAATGCTCCGAGGGAAACGACCGAGGGAAAAGGGTCAAAGACGCGGGAGATTGGGAAGGAATTCGCGTTGCGCACGCAAACCGAGTACGTTCTCGTTCGATCCCTTTTTTCCGCGACAAAATGATTAATTTCCGATTTTCCGCGACGCGGTCCTCTCCGTTACATTTTTACGATCGAGTCCCGGGCGCCTCGTAACCGGAAGCCGGGTTTGCGATCAATCGCGGGTAGACTGTACAGCGAGATTACGACAGATAAAACGTTTTAGAGATCGCTGAATAAGTAAAATGGATAAGTAACCAAGAAGAAACACTGCGCTAGATCATACATTTTTTGCCAGGAAGAAGTTGGTAAATCGTTCGAGAAATACGAGACGGCGATCTTGTCGAACCGTTTCCGAGATTGAGATTCTTGCAGAATTCGCGCAAATGTTTCTCAAGTTTTATTTCTCGAAATTATATAATTATGACAACTATGCTAGCAGTAATTTAAATTATTTCTTTATTGTTAATAATCGTGCCTTTGTACGGTAGGTATGCATAGCGGCAAAATGCGAAGGGTGGAAAATGCACATGTCTGTCTGGCCAAAAGGGCGGCGGTCGGCCGATAGGTAGACGACCTGGGGGTGGATCGACGCGGCATGGAAATTCGTCACGGAACGACGCGCTAATCGATACGAAATTTCAATTTTCCTTGTTAGAGCCCGTTTCCTCTGTCCACCTCTGTCACTATACCATAGACATAGAGGAGCGACGCTGGACGATTGTCGTTTCCGTCTCTTTCATTTGGCGACCGCGCATGCGATTTTATAATCGATGGGATAACTGGCGAAGCTAATAAGTCCCTGATGGCACTTCAAGGTCTCTTGGTCGTTCAGGGGCGAGACCGTTTGGCTTTTTCCATTATTTCACAGAGTGCAAAGAGCGATTATTTCACAGACGATCACACGAAATTTTAAATTAACGTTGCTGGAAAATAAAATTTGGGATATCGGAATACGCGTTATGTGTAACTAAATTATCTTCTAATAAGGAAAATGAAATTTTTGAAAGGTTGCAATTTGCGGCAAAGCTTTTTCACAATGTTATGATAATAGATTATTATATATCAAAAGTAATATTATATTTTTCGCATAAAATTGCATATAAATCAATTTGAAATACATACACGAATAAATACAATTGTGATACATTTCGTGTCTGGAAATTTCATTTGCGTCTCGGCTTAAAAATAAACAGCTCAATTATGCGTCGCTATTCACGTTTTCTGCGAGGTTGCGCGATGGCGACTCGATGATTACACACTGCAGAAAAAGCTGCTTTGGTATCCATCTGCTGAAAGGTTTGTTGACGAGGTGGATTTGAGGATAGCTATGGCTCTCTAAAAATAAATAAAAATGAGGGAAAATACAGAAACGTCTCTAGAAAGATAGACCTCTACATGCTACGTGCGTGTTACGAAAGAGTAATTTTCTAAATTACTGTTTTAGAACACGGCTATACGAGAGGACAAAGTTTTCCGACTTACGCGACTAAATTAAAACTTGCGAAATTTCTTTTGTAGATTTCTTAGCTTTTATCATCTCGAAGGCAGGATGTTTTATAATTCTCCGTTTCTTACGCGGTCACAGAACGAACCTTTGGTATATAAGAAAAGTAATCCTCCATCCGGTATATTTATAGTTCCGTATATTTAATTTAACCTACAAAGTCTATCGGGAAGAAAATCAATTTTTATAGAAAGGAGATTACTCCGGCAAAATGTTACACAATAATCCCTGCTCTCCTCTCGACGCTCAACCAGGAAGATTTTTATTCTATTGTAGATGTACCGCGACCCGGGGCTACATCTATTTTCAGCGCGGGTGCATGGTTTCGCCGTTTTTTTCGTTGCGCCATTTAAAAAGTAACTTTTTACGAAGAATTCAGGTGCAACTATCATTAAATTATAAGTTGCGCCCCGTAAATCCGAGAGCAGCCATAAAGGTACGAAGAATTAAATTTTCAGTAGTTTGAGCTTTCAGCCGGGCGAAGTATCGAATTTGCAGTCTTCGACTTTCGACCTCTCCGAGAAGATTATTTTGAAAAAGAATTTTACTTTCACAGGATCGCAGGATGTAAAGTCCATTTACTTTAACGATACATTCTTTGACAAAGTTGGAATCCCCTTTCTCCGGTAATAAAGTTTCGAGAAGAATCCTTCATTTCTCGTAATTTGATATACGCGAGCGCAATAAATCGCTCGTATTTGCCTCTGCAGCCTTCGTGAAAATGCCTTCGAAAGTGCGAAATGCGATGAATCCAGCCAAAGGAATGCTCTGTAGCAAGTGTGAAACGAAAATAATAATGGATCGTTAAACGTCGTTCGAATTCCGTCGCGGAAGTAAGCGAAAAACGCGATAAAGCCGGAACTGCAAGAAGTGTCGTCGCGATATTCAGAATACCCGAATCGCTCCTCTCACGTGCAGCAAATTTCGGTCGCGCCGTGTGCAGGCTCTTTATCTCGCTCGCGTTTCCGCGCGCACACAGGAGGAAAAAGCGCGTTTCGGTCGTCGTATCGTCGTACGTAAATACGCACGTCGGTCGATGTAGGCCGGTATATCGCCCAGAGGCGTTAATCTGGGCCACGGTGCGTCGGCCTCGGGGCTAGAAATATCGTGTGAGCGCATGGCACACACGAGGCGCGAGAGAACGCTCGAGCACGATTAACCCTCACGGGACTGATTGTGAAATGCGCTTGACGTACACGAGAGCATGACTTTGTCCCATCGCAAACTATTGCGAGGAACTCGAAGCGATGATGCATTTTCTTTTTTGCACAAACATGGCAACGCCTCGCGAGTCATTAAAGATAATAGGTAAAAATTTACTCGCTAATAATGTAAATTTTTTAAAAAATTTTGAAAAACACGGTTGTCACATTATGACAACTAAATTATTCTGAAATTTTCTTTTCTTTTAACGTTGTAATTTTTGGAATAATGTTCTAACAGTAGCAAACGTTTCGTTACATTTTGAAAAAATTTATCCATTTCTATGAGAGTTGAATTGAGATAAAAAGAAGATAAATATGTAATCAAATTCTTCCAGATCACCGTTTTGCAATCTGTGGATCTTAAATGTATTCGTATTACGAGCTAAAGGATAAACGTTTGTGACAGTTGCGTAAAGGATTGTGCATACAAATCGAATAAAACATGATATGACTTACAAAACGTATCAAAGCGATGGACTCGTACTTGAAGCTCGCGTTTGCATGGAAATCAAAGTATGGCACGTTAGTAATGCAAAAAGCATCAAAGGATGACGTTAATAACATGGGGGGGAAATATGGATATTTTTTAATAAAATATATATAGAAACTCGTTTCTTTTTCTATATAAAATATGACTTAAAAGTTTACAAAAATTTTGTTACATAATAAATATAAAACTATGTTTTGAAAATACAAAACATAGTTTTATAAAACAGGAGGAATACAAAAAACAATAAGATTTCATCTTTCTAAAGTAATCTTTTGAGAATAAACTCTTCAAAAAACAATGATTATAATATAGCAAAAATTGACGAATATATATCTAAATATAATTTATAAATTTCTATTTATATATCAAATTTGTTTTAAAAAACGCACAGAGACACATTCTCTAAAAAGCATCATTAATTTCAATATTTTTATTAATTTAAACCTGTTTTTAGCATTTACCGAAAGAGAACATCACTGAAGGCGGAATTCAAAAGTATCTCAGCAATGCACGCAATGTCGCCCGGCTATTTTTCATCGGTTACACACATGCACACGTAACTGGATTACGTGGCCAAGCTAAAAGTGGCAGAGCACAGCTGTCTGTTAGCAGCAGCCCGCGTTCTTCGTTTCTCTCTCTCTCTCTCTCTCTCTCTTCCTCTACCTCTTGTCGCGACTTAGGGAAAATCCGACCCTTTAAATTATTGCGCGGACTTTATTTCAACGACGAAGCTTAGAAATAACCCGCGGACTTTTGTGGTTTATGGGAAGAGGAAAGGCGAACTTTTCCGCGTTTCAGCATAGCGGATGATAGATCTAGAACCGGTTTCTTCTGCCTCGAGAGGATTATGCAGTTTTAGATGTGGCCAATAGACCACTCACATTTTTTTCATTTTAATTCTCTTATAATTTATTAAATAATATTTTCTCCTAACGCGTAATTCCAGAAATCATTTTCAAGAATTAAACACAAGAGTAAGTTCTAGTATACAATTTATACGATAATTCAGAGGTACAAATTCTCCTTGGGATGAAGGAAGACAAGCACCATCGGAGCGAACGCCTCTCATGCCTTCCACTCTAGCCTGAAAATCAGAGTCGTTGATCTTCGCACCGGGTGAATAAATGTGCTGGAAAGAGGCACCCTTCCGGGCTATATCTTCGAGCAGCCGTGGCAATGACGCGAATGATGATGAGATAGCAAAGCTGCTCTTATTTACGTCTGTCAATTTTATATCGTAGAACTTTTTCCGACAATTGTACAAATTTGTAACGTAAAGTTCTCTCAATCTTTTAAAAAAATTCTATCTATGTAACGAATCTATGTCACTGTACCTTTCTCCTGTTGCGCAAAAAAGGACTTGCGGAGAAAAAAGAGCTGCCAGTGCGTCGACATGCTGAGAGGATGTCGTCCAGCTTCTTATTTTAAAACGGAAAGAGGCGGCCGAGTGTACGCGCGGCCTTTGAGCAGCCTTGGCAATGGAGTGCGTTCGCCAAGAAGCACTTTCCGGCATCGTGAACACCGTCCGCGTCGTGCACGTCGAGAAAATACATCGGCCTTGGGAATATCGATGAGCGTAAATTAAGAAAGTTTTCCCCTGAGCGCAGTTGAGAACGGCTTCCCGTGCCGGAGATTGTCGCGTTGAAACAATCGCTCACGTATAATCCATATCGATAAAGAGTCATAAAGGTATATGACATTCATAATGGAACGCTCAGATTATATGAATCTATCGGGGTCGATTAGCTTATCGGGGATTACCATGCCGATATCCTCATTTATTTATCGAAATCTTATGCAAATAATATTTCAATGTCGCTATATTGGCATTCCTTATACCTACAATAATTAATTTACTTTGACTGGTGAAAGAGAGAAGGAAAGATTAATACATTAACACGTAGTTATATTATATGTAAATAAACGAATCTGTTACCACCTTTTAATTTTTATATACAGTAGTTTTGGCAGTATACTATCCAAAGGCGATAAATTACAGCGTATTTTTATCGAGTGAAAAAGCAAAATAACGAAAGACGATAAACGGAGATAAACGTCAAGAGTTTACATTGCAGTAACTATAATCCTAAAAAACAAAATATACATCCGACGGGTGATGTGAGACATTTTGCGAATTATATCCAGTGTTAGTGGATTTTTGAACGTGAGACATTTTGCGAATTATATCCAGTGTTAGTGGATTTTTGAATTTGATATATTTTAACAAAATCGTGATTTAATTTCTTTTTAATCTTTGACAAAAAATATTTTGACAAAGTTGAAATGAGCTGAAAGTAGAATTGATTTGGAAGCATCAAGAAGTTATGCATTTTGTATAATTTCTTAATCAATGTAAAGTATCTTCGCAGTTAGGTCTTATATTAAATTTTTGCTGATACATTATTGCTTCTTTATTGGACGTACCTTAGGAAAATTGAATTATGTAACCATTGATCTTTTTCTCTCTCTCTTTTTCCTCCAGGAACGAAGTAGAAAACTGAACGAGGATAATTGCATTCGCGTGCACGCTTTTGAACGTCCTTGGCAGTAAAATGCGGATCACTGTGAAATACTTTCCACGCTATAAACATTACGTATACATCAAAGCGAATAGACTACATCGACCTTCGGTATATCGATTTGCACACGTAAAAAGAAGAGTTTATTGAAACCCTGTCCCTCTCTTCGCGCCATCGCATTGTCAGATCACGTCTATACGTCCGGTCGTTGTTCTTCTATCAACATTCATTATAAGCCGAGTTTCAATATAGCTAAGTAGCGATAGTCTGCTTAGAAATTAATTGGCCAGGCGGCTAAGTTTATGCCCGACTAAATTTGGCCACCGCCAAGTTAGATGTCGCCGATTTATTTGTAGCATATACGCAAACGTGGGCATGCCCCTGTTCATGTTTTTATCACCGTGGAACGGCGAATATCATGTATACAACGATGAAATTTTAACGAGATGGTTATGGCTCCTCCCGACGTACATCTTGAAATATGAAAAGCGCTTACCGGCTTGTCCTTAAGTGTCCTTAACAATGAGAAACTATTAAATATTTTGCGATACTACACGTTCTTACTAATATTAAAACATCGAACGTTGAATTATCATATTGATTGAACTATCAAAATAGATTTTATTTCGATTATCACATTCACAATAGCAATTGATCGCTTTTTTCTGCTTTATGTAATCATTATAGTATCTAAAATATTCCAACATAGAGTCCGCAAATTTCTTTTTTTTATACTTTTAATACTTATATCTTTTAAAATATTTCCATTTTTGCTTCCTTTGTTTTCGTGAAAGCAATTTTTATTTAGCTGACGATGCCAATGTATTCAGAATATTCTAAAACGTCGAACAATTGCATTTAAAAAAAATGTCGGTAATGTGTGTATGTATGTACGGATTCTTTGAAATTTCAAACGTCTGTTACTCAAGAACTAATCAACCAAATCCTAAAGAATTAGATGCAATTTCCGAAAACGTCCATGCTACGATTTAGGTCAAACTTTGTAAATAGGTTCCTTTTAGATAAAAAAGATATACCAAAAGGATTTTTTACGACTCAACAGTTAAAGCCTTCGCCCCCCCCCCCCCCACCCGCACCCCCCTGTACCGGGTGGACCTCGTTTTACAACTTACAAAGTACATGCGTGGGCAGGGGGGCGGGTTCCACACGGTCGGGGGGTGCACGGTTTCCTTATTGTTGTGTGGGTGGAAAAATGCGTGCGTGGATGCAGTAGATTCCGCCGTGGAACGTTGGAAACCCATGTGGAACTATTTTAATGTGATAAAACATTTTGTTATAATTGAAAATAGTGTGCAAGACCATAAGAAAAGAAAATGTGAAAAAATGTTAAAAAAGTTACTTAACTTTTGAAGTTTTGAGTCGCTAAAAATTCTTTTGGTATATGTCTTTTTTATCTAAAAGAAACCTATTTACAAAGTTTTGCCTAAATCGGAGCATGGATGTTTTCGGAAGAACAGTCAAAAAGTGTGCAAATTAGAAACTTGCACATTGCTTTCTCATCATTTTTTTCGCTTATAAAGCTTCCTCTATGAGGAAGCCAATCTATTATATGCTAATAATTAGGCAAATTTTTCACAGAGCGAAAAACATTATGAGAAAGCAATGTGCAAGTTTCTAATTTTCACACTTTTTTTACGATAGCAAACACATATTAGCGTGAATCTAGAGTGAACCAGAACTCGGATGCCGTTTCAGAGGACCTTAGGCGCTGAGATTCCTCCTCAGGATGGCTGGAGCGGGCCGAGAGGTTCGGCAGGGCCCTGAAAATTTCGTGCTTGCAAGTCATCGTGTTGGGCGAAGCCGGTCTTCGTGCGATTAGGGGCTGTGCCAGGGTAGCACGGGACGGGGGTGGTTCTCTCCATCGCGAGGATCGAGATGAGCGATCTACAGGCCACCCTCGAGTTCTCCCTCGAGCTCTGCAAGTTCTACAATGTCGATCTCTTCCAGCGCGGGTGAGATTATTGCTCATATTTCTCGGCATATGACGCCGCGGTATCGTATCTTCGTACAATATCGCGACTTGGTTGCCAAGGACTGGTTTGATCGTCCGTCAGGATAATTCTGTGCTTTTTTGCAGATATTACCAGATCCGAACTGCTCTTAGAGTATCGCCGAAGTTGCCAGTCAAAGTGGAGGTCAATCAACCACGAAATCGTAAGCATCTCAATAATCAAAAGTCAAACTAGTTTCTGTAATATAGGCATTTTATTTTGCATGCTACATTAAATTTACATGTACCCTTTCTCTCCCCCGCCCCCCCCCCCCCTCAATAATTATTTAAAATAAATACATATATCTTGATACATGATATTTTTTTGTTGAATTTATCATAAAAAGTCTTCTAGTCACGTATTTTAAGACATTTCTCTCTATCTCTTTATGTCTCGATATTTCTATTTCTTACGTTGGGCATCGCGTGAGTCCCGCGATCCGTTTCTCGGACTGCTCGAAGTTCTCAGTCATATCACGCGAATGTACTCTTGCTGAATCCGTTCACCCCGATCGATCGATCTATCCCCGAGGCGAGCGACGTCGAATTCGATGGAGAGGCACGCACCGTTGTGTTGCAGACTCCTTGGAGGCGCCGGGCACGAGTAAGCGCTTTCAGATCCTCTACAGGAACGAGGAGGTGACACTCGGCACTTCCGTACTATTCCGGGCGCATGTGCTCGTGCACAGTCACAAGATTGAGGAGGCCCTGTCGCGCACCCACTTTAATCTAGGCGTCGAGCTATGGTTCAGCGAGCCGACGCAGCCGGGCAACATGGCTTGCGTGTCCTCGAGGTAAGCGTCTTGCCGTCTGACACGAAACGCCGACGTATTCCTTTTCCCAGTGACAGCCAGAGGCACGCAAAGGGTTGGATTGCGAGCGCAACCATGAGCAATCATGCCGGCCGCGCAATTCTTATCTCTTGTTTGCGACCTTTCTCGAACACGATATAAGAACTTACGGGAGAATAAATTAGTTACGAGAAGGTGGAAATATAAATCTGAAATGAAAGGAGTAAAATGAGTTAAGAGTTTTACCATTCATTTACTTCAGTTACTTTGTAGCATTACTGTTGGACAATTATGCAATGCTGCAATGAGATAATATCAAAACACGGGAAGAATTTTTGTTATTAAAAATGCAGTTTGTACGATACATTATAATAAGTAGGTTCCTAAGTTTTCTTCGGGGATATATTAGATAAGATTAACGTGGATTTGGAAATGACGTTAAACAAAATTATTCCGAGCAATTTCGTAAAGACCTAAAAGATGTAATCTGTCAGATGTATTTTAGACAGATCTATCAGACATCTGTTGGATATTTGTTCGCAAACTGTTTGGAATTGGGCCGAACTGATCGATGTGATAGTTTCGACTGAGAGCCGCTATATACCGAGTCACCCGTGATCGATAGGACGTTCTTTTTCAGGGCGTTGCAGTTGAACTTCACACCCACGAAGGGCCTTCACTATCATCTGCCGGTGCTCTTCGATTACTTTCATCTTGCCGCGGTGTCCATTACGATCCACGCCTGCCTCGTGGCACTTCATCAGCCCTACATCAAGTCAGTATCGCTCGATCGCGCTCTCGCATTTCGCAATTTTCCAAATTATACCACTCGGTATATGTATAATCGACGTTGTCCCTCACGAGAGTCTATTTTTCTGTTTTATGGCCGGATACTTTCATCCCCGGTGGATTCAGGAAGAGCATACTGCACGTAGTGCAGAGTTGGTGAGTTTCTTGACACTTTCGAAAGAAGCTCGGAACTGGCGGAACTTACCGCGCGAATAGTCGCACATTTATTATTTATTTCTCAACTTTTAAATTTCTGAATCAAACTAACTTTATCTCGAATTTTAATTTACAAGGCAGTGATTATATTGACTCCTATACACAAATTTTTAAGTTTAATGCTGGTAAAAATATTGTGGTACATTTGATCGCGATGTATTTTATCTGAAAAATATTTAACCGGATTAACGCGCGTAGCCTATTTTTCGCTACTTAGTAAAGGAAATAAATCTCTGATAAATGCGATCGATTGCATTTGCCATAAAAATTAATTGTTTCTGCATAAATATGCACTGTAATATAGCGAACTATGATTGTAGTGCACCGCGAAGTGGCAAACCCTGGCTGCAATTTAAGCAATCCGCGGCGAACGGCGACAGCAGTGCGACAACCATCGGAAACATTGTAAGTTGATTTGACACGTGATCAATTAGTATTAGATCATCAATATAATAATGTTATCAAATGGGTATTGAATGTATATTATTCAATACACAAAAAAAGAATGTTGTTGATTTGAAAATATCTTTAGTTTTAACGTGGAAATCTTGAAATGAGATTATATTGCGTTAAATGAAGAAACCTTGCTTGAATAAAGTCATTTTGTATAGTTCAACCAAGAAAAAAAAATTGAAATTCTTATAAGAAGATTATAGATTGTTGCGTATATAAGAAACAATAAACGCGTTAATTTGAGTGTGTGAGTTTTGATTTAATACTTCTTTTTTTTCGTGTAAATTCTAATAATAAATCTTAGTAACAGGTAAATCGTTTCAGGAGACCACTACTAGGTGCGTCGGATCGACGACGAGGATACAGCACGCGAGATTGGTCCAGCAAGAAGTCACGAGACTGCTTTTAGCCGCGAGGGAGTCGTTACTGAACGATTTGTCCGACTTGGCACGGCTCCTCCCTTCTTGGCAACAAAGAGCACTCGAGCTCGCACAGAATACGCACAAAGAAATCACAAAGGTTTGTTTTTTTTCATTATATCATGCTCGTTTAATTTTTAGCCGATGCTTTTTAAATCCATTTTTTATACAGTTGATGGACACTGAAGAGGCTGATATTGCCCAACTCTGCGCACAAAATATCGTTCTTTGGCAGCATTTCTTGGAAGCGTTCTCCGGCCGAGAAGCGGTTCATCAGCATTTAGCACGAATTCATCATCACTTAAGAGTAAGAAAAACTTACAAATTATTAAGATAAAAAATGTAATACTAGCGTTTAATATTGATACTAAATTTTTCAAATGTTGATATTAAACTGGATAAACTTCTATTTATATTCTATGGTTTATTTGCAATTAATTATTAAATTGCAGGTGAAGCGGTTCGCGGAGGGTTTCTTCGTATTAGAAAACCCGAGAACATCGGCAGCGGGCTGTTACGACGCGAATTATCAGTCTTATCAAGCGGTAAGCGAGGCTGCTCGGAGATCGCGTTATCTTGCATCGTTGCCACCGTTACCTGTCCATTGTCCGGAAGTGGACGGCGATCTTCACTCGTTGCCTTTGATTTTCGAGGATCAGTACGCTGACATGCAGCAGAGACACAGAAACAGCGGTAAGTACATGCGCAATGATATTTGCTGTAATACCAATTTCAAATTATATTATGATGTATTTGAATTATAACAGGCTACAAATAAAAGCAGAAATATTATAGCGCAATTTTTTATTTTCTAAAATAATACACATGTAATTAATTTAAATAAATTTAGAATATACTTGTACAAATTTTTTGGATGTGCTACACTGAAATATTCTTCTCAGTTCCCAGCATGGATGACTGTAGCTGCGGCATAGCGGCGATCCTGGAGTCGCGCACCATGGGTATCTGGTCGCCCAGGAGCGAAGGCGCAGCTCAGGACATCGGATCGATCCAAGCCCGCCTGATACTGACGCCTTCCACGCTTCCGGCGAGGCACAGCAAGTCGCTCGATCAGCTGGGTCCCGAGCTGGCGGCACCCTTGCAGCCCAGAACATCGCCGAAGACTCTGCCCAGGTCTGTGTCGACCCAATTGTTCTCGCGGGGGCTGCGTGGCGGCGGTCGAAATGTCACGCCACCCGCGACGGTTCCTTCCAGGGGGAAATCCAGGTCGACAGTGCCGTCCATTAGCACCCTCTTCCCGCCCTCGGGTCAGCAGGCTTGTTCCGCACCGAACCCGTCTCTCGGCTCCACGCCGGTGATACCCCTGCCTCGGGCCAAGTCCACGCAGATGCTGGTACCGAACCGGCAGCAGCAGTCCGACTATCAATCCTCTTCCATTAGCTCACTGCTGGCGGTGATGTTTCCCGAGTTGCCGCCCGGTGGGCATTTGCCCGGTTATCGACCTTCGTCTAAATCTTGCGACCAGAATCTTACTGTGCCAACGTACATGGGCGCTTTGGACCTTAGTCAATTGCCCGACTGCTTGACGGAAAGCAAGTCGGCAAATACGATGGAAGGTACGATAAGATATCCAAGGATTTAAAATAAAATTATATTGATAGAATAAAACGTTGATAAATTAATTTGAAAAAATCTTGGAAACAAACTGATAAGTTTCTTATTTATTTCGTATAGATTATCATTCCCTCGATACCAGAAGAATACGGCTAGAGCCACGAAGTCATCGTCTAGGAACTCGCCAACCGCTACCAACGACCACAAACGACCAAAGTAGCTTTTTATCCTCCAAGGCGAATGTAAATGGCGACTTTTTACCGGATCCACAGCCGCTACACACAGCGACGTTGGATAGAGTCACTTACCGAGGAAACTCCAGGAAATCTGGACATCAAAGTGGTGGCAAGTACAGTCAAGCGAACGGCGTCGAGAGCCGCAGATATCATACACTCGGTAAGACGTCGATGACGCAAAAAAGCCGCCCAGAGATACCGGAGTGCATGAATGGCAGCGCACTGACCAGTAGCCATTTGCACCTGGCGGATTCTTCGAGCAAAAGATCCAATTATTACGCGACCACGGATTCGTTTTTCTATCGCACAAACGGCAACACCAGCGGAAGGAATCGCGACGAGATGGACAAGCCGAAGAGGCCGAAGAGCACGGATCGGCTGCTCGACGACGTGCGCAACGAGTGCTGCGACTTCCGGCGAGATCGACCGACTCGAAGAAGAGCGGAACGATCGGCCAAGTCGTCTCGCAACGGCGTAGCCCAGAATTACAACGAGGAGAAGCAACGACGAGGTCAAACCGAGAAGAAAAACGCGGATGCGGTTCAGGAGCCGATTTACGAAGTAATAGCCCCGAAACCGGAATCGAAGAAAGAGTCTCGCGAGAGAAGGAAAGACAAGCACAACAGAAGACCGCACTCAGCGCCCGTCCTCGATACGGATCATCCGGTAGAGGAGAGCAATCACAAAAGCGATAGAAAGTGCGGTCATAAAAACAGAAAACCAGCACCGCCACCCCCGGCATATCAAGATCCCGCTGTCGCCCCATTGCCCAAGTACCGTCATCCCTCTTCGACGCCAGCGACGAGCGTCCTTGAGGTGGAGAACAACAATAAAATTATCCTGAAGGTAAGAATAGCAAACGTCAAAAAATAATACAAAAATGTGTAGATATTAAATTTAATATTTTATACGTAGTTTAATTTATATTTTAATATTCTCTACATTCTCTTGCCGCTTTTAGATGGAACCCATAAAATCGCCTATGGAGGCACCGACGACCAACGGCACGACGCCTTTGGACATGCCAAGTTTCGGAGTTCCGCCGTCGAACGTAAAGAGACTGCGATGCGCCAGCGTGCCGGTGACTCAGAACAAAGTGGTCGTGCCGCGCAGCGCGGTTTCTTTGCCCTGCATGCCGATACGCGACAGCAAGGACAGTCTGACTAATAACTTGCCGATCATACCGCATCTTCTCAGTCCGCCGTCCACCAGGCCCAGCAGTCCCACGCCGAGCTCGAGCTCGAGCAACCTGACGTCCGAGTGTTCGGGTTGGGTCAGCAGCGGCGACACCTCCAGCTCGGAGCAGCGTCGCAATCAAGCGAAACTCTCGAGCGAGCAGCTGCGGCAGAAGCTGTCGAAGATTGTGCCGCGCAAAGATCGTCCTCTCGTCACGAAGGAGAGCGTGGAGGAGCACTCGTACGAAGAGTTACGGCTACCGCCGCCGAAGATGTTCCAGGACGAGCCGCCGCCCCCCGAGGAATTCCGCGATCCCCCGGCGCCGATCGACAATCCGCTCTATCACGTGTACGAGACGGTGAAGCAGACCAGGAGCCCGAAACAGAACAAAACGGCACCGTGCAGTCCGCAACGAAACCGGGATCGAGACAGGGAGAGTGTCTACGGCGCCAGGGACATCTGCCTGGATTGTTATCAGGAGGGCAAGGAGTTGTTGCAATCCACGCAGGACGACTTCATCAACTTCAAGAAATGCAAGGAGGAGTTTAAGAGGCAGATGAGCTTCTCCGGCAAGATCTACAGGTGCGCCGAGTTTTCACGCATATTAACGCGATTCAGCCCACCCAATTATAACCGCTTCCTTAAGCCTAATGTCCACGGAGCAAGATTCGAAGCTGTTGCGAGCTAAACAGGTTCCCGAATAATCTGTGAAGCTTAGATTAACCCAATTTAACATTGCTGTCTTTTTTTATTAACCAAACTAGAAAATCCGAGCAGTAAACTTAAAAAATGGATTATAAAGCACTAAAAATCTAGCAACTAATCGATCAACAACTTCGAGTTACGCTTAGTAGGTATCGGGGTTTAGTCTGGTTTTCTTTTCTTATACGGCATTGTTTTTCAGCGCGATACAAACGCGACGATGCTTCTTGAGATCTCGCTTTCGCCTCCTTAAGAGTGCCAAGTGCCATTTGCATTTTGCTTTTGCGTTGTTTCGCAAAGTTCCGTCTGTCTTTCGTAGTTAAGTTCTCTTCTCTGTCTACCTTATCCCCCTTTAGAGAACGCGAGGAAGCACAGTTGCATTTACATAAACGTGCCCGTTCCTTCGGATACGGTGACCTTCTGAATTCCTCGCCGTCGGTTCAACCATTAAGATCCAATGTGCCTCTTAGTGACTACCCGACCCTGGCCTCGACCCTGCCGTACTTCCACATCAGCGACGAGTATCGGCTCTTCTCGCCGGAAGGTGCGCACCTTATCATATGCGTCCACGGTCTCGACGGTAATGCCGCCGATCTCCGTCTCGTCAAGACGTATTTGGAATTGGGTCTGCCTGGAGCGCATTTGGACTTCCTGATGTCCGAGAGAAATCAGGTAAATTACATCTAAACGATAAATTATCAGGAATTAATTCTTAGAGTGTTAATCATAGTAAAATTAATTGTGCCAGTTCTTTCTGTGTGGCAAACGCATTTTAACTTCTTTAATTCAATGTATGTATTAATAAATTATAATATAACTTATTTATAAATCTTAGAACTTTTCAAGATTCTAAAACCTCTTAATAAACTGTCATGTTGCTTGTATACGAAAGGGAGACACCTTTTCCGACTTCGAAACGATGACCGACCGATTAGTGTCCGAAATTCTCTACCATATTGAATCGTCGGGTCTGAACCCGAGGAAGGTGAGCTTTATCGGGCATTCCCTTGGGACCATAATCATCCGGAGCGCTCTGACGCGACCGCAGCTGCGTCCGCTTCTTCCTCGTCTACACACCTTCCTCAGCTTGAGCGGACCACACTTGGGCACTCTTTACAACACAAGCGGTTTGGTGAACGCAGGTGAGCCTAATAAGCGATCGCGATGCATCGCTCGATATTGTAAGAGCACCGGTCTCGAATGTAATTTTCTTTTTGTCACCAATTTGCATAGGTATGTGGTTCATGCAGAAGTGGAAAAAGTCCGGATCTTTATTACAACTGGCCATGAAAGACTCGCCGGACGTGAGGCGCTCCTTTATGTTCCGTTTGAGCCAGAAGAGCAATCTGCAGAAGTTCAAACACGTCTTGCTGTGCGGCAGCGCCCAGGATCGATACGTGCCCTTGCACTCTGCCCGAATCGAACTTTGCAAGGCTGCCGTACGAGATCCGACGGATCAAGGTATCGCATTTAAGCGTTGATCATTTTGTTTTCATAGTTCATTTTTTATTAAGATAAGAAAATTAATTGATTAAAAGTTATTTAATCGATTAATAATAAAAGATGCTGATAATTATGTACTTTAGGGGAGGCACCTCCGATGACCTTGACTTTGACATATGTTGTCAAGGTCACCCTCCTGAGTGACCTTCAGAAAGTTTTAGCCGTCGCTTGTTTTTTATTAAAATGTTATAAACAAAAAAAGTTTGAAAAATGTAGCAGTTATTTTGAGTACTAATAGACAATAATAAATAGTCAATAATAAATGACTGATATTTATGTGGAAATAGTACATGTATGAACGAAAGAAAATTATTTAATCGATAACGATATTTGTCGATACAGCTACTCAGTTACCGAAATTTACGCGCTTTACAAGTATGTGCTTTGTAAATTGAAGCACATACTCTCTATTTTTTGCTTTAAATAACTTTTCTTTTAATATACCAACAATTTACTGCTTTAAATAATTTTCCTTCGTTCATACATGTAACTTTTTTTGTTTATAATTTTTTAATAAAAAACGAGCGACGGCTAAAACTTTCTGAAGGTCACTCAGGAGGGTGACTTTGACAACATATGTCAAGGTCAAAGTCATCGAAGGTGCCTCCCCTAAAGTACATATAATTACCAAGATGCTAAATGAATTGACTGAAAATCGGACTTCTGCTTGATTCTTCCAGGTGCCGCGTATCGCGAGATGGTGCACAACATTCTGTATCCCGTGATGTCGGCGCCCGGCGTCAGTCTCGTCAGGTACGACGTGCATCATGCTCTACCGCCGACGGCGAACGCCCTGATAGGCCGAGCCGCGCATATCGCCGTCCTCGACTCCGAGCTTTTCATCGAGAAATTCCTGCTGGTCGCGGGACTGAAATATTTCAGATAAGGAAAGAACAGTCTAGCGCACATTAAAAAGAAAATTAACCGTAGTTTAATTAAAAAAAAAAAAGAAACAAGGACTCGAACGCGGATTCGGAAAGCGTCGCGTTCTTTGCGACATCTTCGACCATCCCGTGATTAGCGTATATTATAGACGTCCTGTCCAGCGTTGCCTCGCTTCTTCTCTTCGCTTAGCTGTCTTCTACCAAAGGAACGAACGGGATCCCGAAGCGAGGCAATCCGATCTTTTTTACACGAAAATACGCAACGCGCGCCGTCGATCGTCGATTTTAGTATCGAACATTCGTTAGGTTCTCACGTGCCATCATGATACCGATCATAATCACGGACGTGGAAAGGTCGCGCGCATTTTGTCATGACGGTCGAATTTCGGATTCATTCCCGTAACGCTTCATCGACATAGTTCGCCCCCGTGGGCATTCGAATCGAATGGACCTGTAGCTCGCCGTGAAACGGACCTACTCTCTAGTGATGGTAGTGGTGGTGGTGGTGGTAGTAGTAGTAGTGATATCGACCAAGAACGTGAGAAGAAAAGAAGAGATAAGGAAACACGGAAAAGATGCAAGATATAGTACGAAAATTAAATATAATATGCTTGGAAAATTTCGAGGAAAATTCCAGCGTGTCCATGCACGCCGTCGCTGTGAGCGACGCGACGTGCATGAATGTGTGTGATCAAACTTAATTCAAAATTTTACATACTCGAAAAAAAAAAGAAAAATTGGAACGAAACCTGATCAGCGAGTTTGGTGGCCTAGCGTAAATGAAGCAATCACGAGGGGACACGATGCGGTCGTCAGACACATCAGCTTTATCAACATCGTCGCGAAAAACGGATCGCGTAGAAGAAAAGGGGACGAAAATTATTCATCGACACAACCGCACCGACAGTTAGAATTCGAGGACGTACTTTTTTTAAAAAAAAAGAGGAAGGAAACGAGACTCCAGCGAGCAAGGGCTCTGTCGCCGGATCAATTCTCCACGATGTACAGCCACGCATTAAAAGGAGAAAAAAATAATATTAATAATACGAATAAAATAATAAAAGTATAAGACAATGCAACGACACATTGTCTAGTCGTATAATAGGAAAGTTACGAAACGTATGTCAATTGTTATCCTCAGATAAGTGTGAATGCTGAATGCGATGAGTGCGAAGAGCGGATGGATGAGAGCCGAGTACGATGCTGAGAGAAAGAGAGAGAGAGAGAGAGAGAGAGAGAAATATCTGAAAGAGAAAATGATTAGGCAAAAAAAATAGATAAATATGTAGAGTAAAGAGATTGAAGATGAAGGAACATGGAGAAGACGTGGGACGTTAAACAGCGTTATCTACGTCAACGAGGGGACTCGAGAGAGATGCGGTGACGGGTTTCATCAGCGTTTCGAACGAACGGGTCTCCCAGTGCAGTCTCACGATCAGTGAAACGAGGACTCGCGCCCTGAAACGCGGCAGAGGAGAGTATCCAGGATGTGCGAAACGGACGCGATGACGCGACGATGAGAGTGACTAACGTTTCAGGTATATGAAATCCCTCCAATGCTAGATCTCAATTGCTCAGAACAATCTATCAATGAAAAGCAAAAAGAAAAAGAGATGAAAAGAAAATTATATTAATCGTAATCGAACGGTGACAAACGCGAAGCGTCGCGTCCGCGAGTGCTGTCGCTGTCGAGATC
The DNA here is from genome assembly GCA_035220615.1 of Leptothorax acervorum. Lineage (NCBI taxonomy): Eukaryota > Metazoa > Arthropoda > Insecta > Hymenoptera > Formicidae > Leptothorax > Leptothorax acervorum. Next base: position 220,323 of record JASTWQ010000091.1, read on the forward strand.
AAATCGTCGCGTATAACCCAAGCACGCTCGACTTTTGTCACCTTAAAATCTGCAGGGCGTTCTGAAACCGCTGACCTTAATTTTAATAATAAATTTGTTCGAAATGTTTTCTTGATCAAAATGTAGAGGTGTCGGTAATTTTTTTTACTTATTGAATACGAAGGATTGTTTTGAGAATTTGAATCTGTCATGTAATTAAGAAAGGTAAACCAAAATCTAGTTCTTTCTATTCATTTTTACTGACATCAAAATTGTTATTTATCTAATTATATCAGATTTTTAATATTAAATATTAAAACGTGATAAATATAATCCTTGAGAAATAGACTTTAAATTCGTCAAAGATTTTATCATTAAAATTTAAGGGTTTCTGACGCTCTGTGTACCAAGCTGCAGCGTATGACTGTAGCACTTCAGCGCGAAAATGGCGCCTCGTACTTCGACGATTACGGAAATATTTTTTGTCGGAGAATAAGAATTCCGAGAAATCAAACGGATATATGTTAGATGTTTGTATTGTGTATTATACAAATATGCATTTAACATTTTTAACGAACACGATATGTCCATTATATGTCCCTATTTGTGAAGCGATGTAAAATAGTATTAATAAGCCGATGTTCTGTAAACGATAATCGCGAATGTGTATATATACATATATATATACTATATGTATCCACAAAATACACTGCAGTCGTTATAAACTAAGGGTTGAAGTACGAGGCATCCATTTTATCGCGTATTAACAATTATGGAGTGGAAAGTCATAAAAGCTATTATACAATACATTCCAGCGGCTATTATTTTCCAAAATGAGAGATTAGAGACTTTCCGCGAGCCTTCGAGGAACATCATCGCGCGTATCATTCTTGCTATTTCTGAAATATATATATTTCGTTTATAGTTGCAAACGTGCGTTTTGCGTTTTCATTTTATAGAACACGTGTTTGCGAAGATAAACGCATGTACATGATGGATAGCCCTTTATAATCTTCCACTCCACAATTCTCGCGTTACAAATCTCTGAGCACACATGCACACACTGTCCCGGGCGCAAACACGCGCATAGAAAATAATAATTTTTACAGCAATTCTATCGATCGTAACATATGTGTTAAAAATGGATCATATGGATCATACATCGGCTCTCAATATGCGAGTAAATATCGTATCGCATGCAAATCCGTATATCACTCGTATCATCCAGTGTAAGCCATTTACATGCGTAAGAAACGTTTACGTGTATCGTCATGAAACGATTACCTATAACCACCATTAACATGTATACTACAATCGTATATGTTGTTGCAACCGTTCTAGCCAGGTAATCGTGATATGGTGAAAATGTTATATGAACAAGTGCAACTTTGCATCAGACTAAAAGAAAGTTTATGAAATATTTGAGAAAATCGTCACAACCAATTCTCTCTCTGTCTAATACAAAAACTAAAATAAGTTATTTTCTTGAACGTTCGCTAATCTAAGTCCTTTTAATATCGCAGAGATAATAAGCAAACCGATTTTGAAAATCGTCTGTACTTTCTTCTTATTTCCGTAAAAATATTTATAGTCGCAAAATAAAATAATTTATATATAATTGTTTATTATCTATATTAATCTTTTTACAAACTGCTTTTTAAGAAAACAATTTTTGAGATTTTATATTGTGCCTCAGTGTATTTTAATTATAATTTTTTTTTAGTGTGATGTAAAATTATGCTTGCTGATGCAAATTTCTTTACGGTATATCGTAATTTGTATTATTTTATCAATTCAGTCGTTAATAACGATCTTTTTTTCCGAATCCTGAGTATTTCGAATATAATAAGTTTCAGAATATTATTGTACCTTCGACAGAAGGTCTCTGAGAAATATATCGGTATACATATTAAGTGCTCCGAGACCGGAGCACTTGATATGCCTATTGAAATATTTTCCTATAATTTATCGCGTAAGATTTATTTGACGTAGGAAATCTCAAATTGAAATTAAATAACCGTGCAATATTAATCATAATTTCGAATTGGGAGTTACGTTCGTCTACATTTGCCAGTCTCTGTCTTCGGAGATTTATGGCGTTCGTGTGCCATCAATGAACGTGACAAATGCGCATGTGAGTAAAAAATTCACGTTTTTGACTGTCTCTTTAATCAAATTTTCACTCCGCAGCGACACGTTTATCAGGTAAATCGTCGCGTATATGTTGTTCCCTCAACTGCGAATAAATCTCGCCGATGACGTTCACCCGCGTCATGTATCGATTGCGAGAAAGACAGAGGCCATCCTCCTCTCTTTGTCCGTTATCAATAACGCGTTACAAATCGTGCGCGAAAAAGAGATTACGAGCGATGGAAAATGGGGAAACGGTAGGTTCGGAGATCCGAAAAGCTTTTCGATTTGCTCCTTCGCGAGGAACACGGATCATAAAAGGAATTTTCATTGTTATTCTATTATTTGCTCAATTATAATCGTCGTTTTACATTGTGATCGACTCTGTAACACGCTCTAGCCGCGATAATTACAACTTTGTACTATCGTCATGTAACTTAAGTTTTTTTAACTTACCACCTAAGGCAACAATTTTCTAGAGATTTATCGGGGAACGATGATCGGGATCGCGATCGATCAAACAATTTCCGCGTTCCGTTTCTCGACATGTTTTAGAGAGATTTTCTCCGGACCGAAAAAGACTATTTTAGGGACATGAAATCGTTGTTGCATTTTTGGTGGGTATGTCCTTGCGTAATTTACGATTCGTGTATTCATTCCTTTCCTCCATCCCAGCTGCACGGCTGAGTACATAGCGAGATTTCTTTAGTAAATTTATAACGGCCTCTGGAGACAATTAACGAACAATTGACGAATGAAATCTTAAACGTCGTGCAATTCTGCTCTTATCGGACTAGCCAAGCATTCTTCGGGGGCCGCCCACGAGAAATTAAAATATACAAGATACCTATATAAAAATTAAAGATTATACTAGATAGAAATATAAATTGATACAAAGCAGAAAATTGTAAGATACTCATTATGTGTCTTTGAAAAATTATGTAACATCTAGTTATATTTTTATTTGCATATAACATTTCGAACTTCATTCTCTGATAACACGAATTATATAAATTATATACCTAATTTTAATAATATATTTTCTTGCAGATTAAAAAGTTTTTATTTTTCAAACTTCTGCTCTTAGACTTACCTTCTTCTCTAATAAAATAAAAAGAATCGAAGAGCCATAAATTTTAGAGTGGCGAGGGGTTTCAAAGTGATTTTTGAAAGTTAAGTGCCAAGGCAGTGCCAAAAGCAGAAATTGCCAGTCCGACAACGATATCCTTTTTCTACTTTGAAGCGTGCATCGAAGCATTCATCGACACATAAAAAAAAAAAGGGAACTCGCTATTGTATTTCGCTCGTGTCACGATTATATTAAGCGTGTCATACAACACACGCACACAGCTGGGTCCGACAAAAAAGCGTCAGCATGTAATCCTTAATCGAATCACTTTGCGAGAAAGAAAAAAATGTAAGAGAGAAAGAGAGGGAGAGAAAGAGAGAGTGAGAGAGAAAGAGAGCGAAAGAGAAAAAGAGAATAAAAAATGCAAAAATGCGAAACAGAAAGACATCATCGTCTTTAAAAGAGAAACACCAATGAAGAAGTCACAATGTATACACTATACATAACATATGAGTATACAAAAAAATGAATAAATCTACGTATATATAAAATGGGAGATAGATTAATAAAAAATCTCAAGCCATTACATATCATTATTATTCACCAATTCACCGAGAGTGTATTTTATACCTTACCTGTTATGCTTACCTGATAAGCATAATCGATATTCTCAGTTGAAAGTTCGAGTGACTTAATTCACAGGATATTTCGCAGGAGATATTCAGTTACGAATTTCTAATTCGCAGGATGTGACGGATTGTGAAGCCGAGGACACAATAAAGGTACAGCGTTTGACTTAAAAGAGACCGATTTAATTGGCTTAAAATAACAGATTGTATGGTACATGCGATTCTCTCGAAAAACGCGGCGTCGAGATATAGCGCGAGCAAAGACGGAAAACGTATTCATAAAAAATAACAACGTTGCCCCGCGAGCGTGAAATGTCACGCTCCGTGGCATTTCTCGCCGTCCGAGAAAGTGTAAATACTCGTTCGCAGAGAATGTCGCATCGAATAAAAATTCCACCAATTTACAGAGTCCAAAAGGGCCTCTCTGCGCGCGGATATATATCGCGTTATGTTTGATCGCAGGTATAATTCTCGTTACGCGCGTGCCTACGAATTAAAGGTAGATTTTTATAAAAAAAAAAACAAGTGAAAAAAATAATATCGTCTACAAAATGATTAAAATCCGGGGACGCGCGGAATCGCCGTCTCCCACGCGAGGCCACACGTTAATTTGCGTCGATTAAAATTTCCGTGTTACGGCTAATCTGCGAGAAACGCGAAAACGACTTAACAAAAACTTGCTAAGTGGCGTAACGCAATTCAACTTCAAGCCTCCCATTTTATCATCCCCTTGCTAACCCTGTTTGCTTGCCTTTTCTGCGGCAAATTGAATTTCGTTGTACAATTTAAGAAGCTCATTTAGGCTAATTTTAAAACGATGTAACAATTAAAACGCCCACTTTTTTTCCGTCAGTGAATAATAAGAAAAAAACTCATTCCTCCCGAGATATATTCCCCTCCGCAACTTTTTCCGCGTAATTTTTGACAATTGAAAAGTCGGCCGGGACAATGCTGTATCTTTTCGTAAATTGTGTAAGTGTCATTAGAAAATAATATTCTGCATATTTTGTCGAGTAAACAATTCTTAATGGTCAGAAGTAATTAAAAACATCGATACAATTTCATGTATATCTTTTGAAAGATTTCTTCTTTTCATGTTACAATTTATTCGTTTAATAATAATGATATCACTTTATTATTAATCTCGTATCGTCAGTCAGCAAAATGGTTGTTTACTCGATCAAATGTACAGGATATTATTTTTAACGACATTTACAAACTTGTAAAATATGACGACAGCACCGTGCCAACTGACGCTTCAATTTTTAACGACGTTTAATCGAGCTCGTGTGCAACGTATAACGGTTCGTGCATCTCCTTCTCGTCGTTGCCGCTCTCCTCCTCGTAAAAATTTCCGATACCGTCGGCCATACCGTCGGTGGGGCCAACAACGTGCACCTCTTCGCTCACATCCATTTGCTCATCCTCCTGCGCCGAGATTATGACGTTAGTCCCGGTAGAACCCTCGCCAGGCTGATCGGACTTTTCCCGATTCTTCGATGTCGCTTGGCCTGGAAAGGTCACATCGGCGTACTTAAATCCCATTAGGATTCTTGTTACGCGTGAAAAGGTGAAGAGTCGCGGTGAACGTGCTGAGACAAGCGAAAATTTCGGAATAAAAAATGATTCCCCGCGTAAAATTACTCTACACATCTCGGAGATTATTACGGCACGTGAGTCTGATTCGCGGATCCATTTCCACGCGCGCGGAATATTTTTGCGATAATCCACGATGAATTTCTCCGATGCTTTTTGACTGGCTCCCCGCCAATAACGCTTTTACAGGGACTGTGCAAATTTTGCGGACGCTGTAATGTTTCTTGCAAGAAAATACAGAGAGTTTCGCGGTGGAAGGGTCGATAATGAGGTGCAAGTCCACCGTGCAAACACGTTTATTTACGCATACCGTAAATATGTATGGAGGTGTAGGGGCGTATAGTCGAAAGCTTAATCATCTCCTTTGAGGGGCTCCGCGACAAAGGCTGCCGAGTCGGATATTATACTGACCTTGGCCGAGATCCCGCGCTTTGCCCAGATAGGAGTACTCCCGTGCGTTCGCTAAACCCGCTATCACACAGGCACTGAGCGCGCTACGGCTAAGATTCATAGGGGATGCATCGTACCATTCATTGTAATCCGCTTCGTAGCACTCGACGTACGCGATTGTGTTGGATCCTATTACGATAAAACGTCATTCGTTTATAATCGTAAGCCGCTTATATTTTACGCGAAAGTGAAAATCGCCTCTCTGGCAACGCGTAATTTTCCTATTATAGCTCTTACTTCATATTTATTACATTTTGCGCGTCGTCGTTGTGCGCATATTCTAACTTACGACAAGAGAACCCAAAATTCCTAAAAACTTTCCCAATATTTTTAAGCGGATTAAAATTAACGTTTTTATTTTTGCTAAATTGTATCTTTCGTTATAGCAAAAAAAAAAAACATTACTGTTGTGAGAGACATAAATATGTACATTTCTCTCGAAGTTACGTTCGAGGATATAATAAATCAGTGATATAAAGGATCGAAATGGAGCTCTTTTTTTTTTTAGGATACCATTGTAGCCGCCGATAACGAAAATCATATCGTCGAGGATCACCGTGGCGAAATTGCTGCGTGGGCTAAACATCGCTGAGATTTCGTGCCATTGGTCCGAGTGATTTGGAGTATAACGTTCCCCTGAAAAAATAATAAATGTTTATTTTTCTCCGAATGATGCCACTCTTTCCAACACCTGTCATGCGTCAAACGCTCGCGTGGAAAATATTTAACACGTAGTTATATACATTCGCAGATACTAAAGACTGCGTCATGTACAACGGGCGCGCGCAATTCGAGAATGATATCGCGCAACTGACGTAGTTACAACTGAACGAGACTCTATCATTGTCTGCAATGCGTGAACATTTCGGTGTTCAAACTAAATTCTGACAAATGTGCGGAGCTTCCGCAAAACTTTCCTAACTAATTAATTGTTAACGCCTGCACGTTAACACATCTATATATCTATATGTTATACTTACGTATGCAAATAATAATTACCAGACGTTTAATTTCCAGAAACTATTTATACAAGTGAAAAATATTAAAAATTGATAGCTCTTCTTTTAATAAAACGTTTCTGTATTTTCTGACCGCGGTTTGATTGCTTTCCTGTATAAAGCATTTCCTTAATAATGTTAAATAATATCAGAAGTGCTCTCTGATCGCGGTTGCAATTATTGATAATAAATAATAATAATGGCAAGAGATAATAAGAGGGATTGTGTGTCAGTGAGCTTTCTGTCTTCAGGCGATTTAATCCTAAACAAAGTCATAACTTTTCAATTGCTGTCAAAAGCAATCAGAAGCCCTATTGTGTGTCGAGATTGTAACAATCGAAACTAACCGGAGCTCAGTCTCGCGACGCCGCTGAATCCACCGAGGGCGTAGAGACTGTCGCGAAAGGCGACCAAGGAGACGCCGGAGCGCGGGCTGATCATCGAATTGATGCTGGTCCACTGATTGGTCTCCACGTCGAAGACCTCCGCCGAGTCGAGGACCTCCTGGCCGTTGAAGCCGCCGACAATGTAGATCTTGTCGTGCAGGGCGGCCGCGCTCGCGTCCGAACGTTGCCGATGCATGGACGGTATCATCTCCCATTGATTCCTCTGCGGCTCGTACCGCTCGCCAGAGCTCATTCTCGTGCGACCATTGTATCCGCCGAGCGCATAAATCTTGCCGCCTTGAACGATACCAGAACAATGCGCAATAAGCAGACAATGGAAATGATATGAAAGAATGGTGAGACAAATGGTCTTTAGTTTTTATCAAAAAAAAATAGAAGGATCTGTTTTAACGTAAGTAATAATTGGAAGGGAAAGAACTTTTTCCATGACTGTTATGCATGACATTTGTCTTGTTATTTACCCATTTAAACAAAGCTTTGCGCTATTTTGAAGCTTCTCTTGATAAAGGAAACCTATCATTGTTTCAGCAACGCGGCAAAATCTGCATGACTTTTATGCACTGAGAAAAAAGTAATTGGATGAAAAGAAATATAAGATGATCCAACGAAATGTCTCATTGCGGGGTGCCAACGAAAGAGATATACTTATTGCAATAATATTTGCTATTGCAATGTCATTTCAATACCATTGCGTTGTTTGAAGCAAATATGTAGTTCTTGGATTACACTCCCATATAATAGTATCAAGAGCGTTGTGTAGTTGAATCATTATGAAATTTTTTCAATAACAGATGCTATTGAATCAGCTTTTTTTCTCAGTGTGCATACATTTGCCTTGTTATTTACCCATTTAAACAATAGCTTCACGTTATTTTGAAGCTTTTATTGATAAAGGAAACCTATCATTGTTTCAGCGACGGCAAAGTCCAATTTAATTATTCTTAATAATTTTTTTTGGTGACATTTCGAAGTAGAGATAAAAGTGAAGACTGCCGGACTTTGAGTTTTATCTGTCTAATATCAAGATTTAATGTTAATAAGAGATAAGAATCGGGGGCATTATATTTGGCAAAGGATCTTTCCCTCCTTCTTAGATTCTTATCCTGCAGAAAACTCACCGTGTGTACAAACGCTGACATAACATCTGGCATGATACATGCAGGCTCGTTCCCGCCACGTTTTCGTCGTCGGATCGAAACATCGCACCGTATTAAAGTGCTCGTTACCATCAAATCCGCCGATCATATAGATGAGATTGTTCAGGACACACAATCCGTGATAAGCCCTCGGCGTTACATCCGTGTTCACTGATAGAAACCATCTGTCTGCTCTAAAGTTCATATTTAGGTAAGTTACAAGACTCCTGAGGTGTTCGTATCTACCTAACATATGCGATGTTCTAAGGCGGCGCTTGTGCAAGATTAATATCTCTTTTGTGATGTCAAAAAATTGCACTAATGTTCTCCTTAATTATTTTTTTTTATGATCTTATTAGGCATATACCGTTTTAATATACCCAATCCAAAATTATTTCTTCTACTAATTTATAAAATATTAAGTATATCATAATATTTAATATAATAAGAAAATAGTACACAGAAATTAAGCAACAATGTAGTACATTGATGTTAGAACAACTGACAATGATTAAAAAGTAGGATATATAAATATCTTTTCCCTAAGAAAGATCGACTTCAGGTGGGTTAGAAAGATACTGTCACTGTTTAAAGAAAAGGTTTATTTATTTTTATTTAAATCCTGAACACAGAAATCCAGTATACGTGATAATATTTTTGGAATTTCTGAAATTTCGATTTCTATGGAAATGTCGATTAGGTATGTGATGTCACTTTGTAAGAGCTTGGCGCACCTTGTGTCGTAAGTCTCTACAAAACTGGTGGGCGAACCAGCACTCCATCCGCCAATCGCAAATAGAATTTCGTATGGCACTCGAGGTCTCGCAATAGGATCTTTTAAATCGATCTCGCCGTTTTGTTTCAACTCTTGCTCGGTTAGATAAGCGTTCACAGGGAGCAATATTTGTTGGCACGTCTTAGAAAATTCGAGTGTTTTATTAAAATTTAACGTTGAACTAAAATATTATATAGGAACAGAAACCAAAAGAGACATATAATCAAAATTATTTTTTTGCTTATATAATTCCATTTAAATTTATATTTTTATTATAATAAATGTATTAATAGATCGCATTTTTATGAAAATATCACATATAATATTTCGCGATTTCTATTTTAATATTTCTATATTCCCTTTGAGAGTAAAATGGGAACATCCGTTAAATAGAACATGAACAAAGTGCCAATTTACTTTAATGCTATAACAATATCTTGTTAGAAAGTAACTGCGAAGAGAGGAAACATATATCAGCACTACGTCTAACTCCATTATATTCGATTCGGAATGGAGCAAAACAAGGCGCGAGGATCAGCAATGATGAAGGTACGAGCTTACTTCATCGTTCTCGACGAGCTTCCAGTTGACGATGTTATTAATGAAATACTTATGACTCATGAGACCGTAACGTATACATTCCAGCAACCTCGGTAAATAAACCCGTCTCTCCTCGACTCTGGCTTCGACCCACGTCTTGACGGCGTCAAACACGATCTCCTCATTTCTAACATTGAGCTCGTCGTCGCGCAATATTGCTTCCAGCTCGTCGCAAAGAAGATCCTTGAACTCCGCGCTCTCCTGCAGTATCCGTTTGAAGTGATGGCGTATGTACTTCCGGCCCTGTTTCTCGAGATCGCGGCAGAAGTAGTGCCGTGCAAATTTGAAAATACCTGTAACCCGTGTGACAATGGTCCAAGTTATTTCTAACATAAATGTCATGAATTGTTCATCCGGAAAATCGAAAATCAACATCCAAGTTCGGTACGTGCAATTTAACTTTCAAACTGTTATCTCTGACTAGCGGAGCCAGACTAAAATTATACACCGCACCGTTGTTTCACGATTAATTGTATTTTTATATTTTACACGCCCTTTTGCTTACCTAAACAATTTTCCGGCCGTAGCTCCTGTAACAAAAACTGACAGCAGAGCTGGACGATTCCGAGGACCTCGAATTGGTCGGCCAGCGGCAATAATTGTTCGACATTATCGGCGTTTACGTTGCAGGCGCCCGTGTAGGCGTAGTCGAGGATCAGGCTGAAGATTTCACCGGGGACGGAAATAACGACTTCCGTGGTCTCGATTTTGCCGCCTTTCAGGCTGTTGGTGAAGAGGGCCTTGAAATAGGGGCTCACCGCGGATAATATAGCGCGATGTACTGGGAAGACTTGATCCGGGCATCTTATGACGCCGTCGCACAGCTGCTGGTTAGCCCTGAAGCCGATAGACTCGTCACAATTCTGAGAACGTTGCATGTATTTTATAATTAACCATTTATATAAAAGTCTCAAACGTGCGAGCGAATTGAACGTAATGGTGATAGAGATTGTAGTATTTCATTCAATTGAAGCTATGTAATACAGGGTGTTTCTGAATGGTCTGTACAAACTTTGGGAATAAGTTCCGGAGACCTGAACAAGCAGAAAATGTCCCATAAACATTATAGGGTCGGAAACGCTTGCTTCTGGAGTTACGACGGTTCGAAGTTTTCCGGTAATGGCTGGAGAAATTATCACGTCAAATTGCATAGGAGGTACAAACTGTGTTAATTTACCTCGGTTTTGCCATGGACATAACAGCAGCTCGATTTTTGAATTCACTCGAAAGAGAAACGTATGCACAAATTCTGCTTTGGCGGAAAAGTTGCAAGTTAATAGGCTAAAATCCATACGAAAGCCAATCAACTTGCAACTTTTTTGTAAAAACAGAATTTTCGCATACGTTTCTCTTTCAAATAAATTCAAGAATCAAGCCCTAGGACAGTACACTTGTTACATGCAGCAAATGCTCGAAGTGGCCTCCATTAGATTCCAAGGAAGCCTACGCACGTCGCCGCACTGATGACTGGTGAGAGATTCAGAAAAAAAGCTAGGCTAGGAAATAAATTAACACAGTTTGCAACTCCTATATGCGATTTGACGTGATGATTTCTCCAGCCATTGCGGGAAAACTTCGAACCGTTCGCAACTCCAGAAGCAGGCGTTTCCGACCCCATGTTCATGGGACATTTTCTGCTTGTTTAGGTCCCTGGAACTTATTCCCAAAGTTTGTACAGTCCATTCGGAAACACCCTGTACATTCAGATAAATTAATTTTCGAATCGTGGATAATTTCAGCCCAATGTTCTCATGTCGTGAGAAATGCAGTAGCTAATTTATGAAACAAAATTATTAAATTTCATTCTTAAATACATTTCTGCGAAAAAGTAAGGAAAAGTACTCCCGAATCGCTCCTCGTATAGATCACAGCCGCGTAACAATCGCGAAAATTAGCTAATTTCCTAAAAGCCAGCAAACATCTCGTAAACTCGTACTATTATCTCGAAACCACGTATTGTCCCGAGAGAGAATGTTAATAATCCGCGCCGCGGACGCGAGGAAGGGGGATGGGAGCCTTAATTACGAAATTACGACGGCGCATGATTACTGACCTGAGCTCGGACCAGACCACGGGAAACTCCACGAGGGCGTAATTGGACGGCAGACACATGCATCTCCTGATTCTCGCCGACTGCTTTCGCCTGGACTGCTTGAGGAGCCTGATACCAGCGATGGTGGCGTACTCCACGTGTGCCCGATGTCGCGCCGAGTAGGTCAACACGCGTGGCCCGGGGCAGCTTCCTATCGCCTCTTCCGCTTCGCCGCTTCCGCTGAGCTGCCGGCAGCTCTCGTATTCGTTCTCTTCGCAGACGCGAGTCCCGATAGCGCCAAGACGCGCGGCCATGACAGACGAAGGCCAAAAATTGGCCGACTTCGATCCGATTTAATTTGCATCTGTCTCCCTCTTTTTCGATCTCTCGAGAAAATCGCACTGGATTGTGATTACTCGATGCACTCCTGTCATTCGCGAATAATTAATAAAATTGTCTTTGTTATTATTACATAAGATGGTATAATTCTATTTTCTCGAGAATGAGAAAATATACATATATAGAACTACCTTAATGATCGTGCAGTTAAGCTTAACAGCACTTTTTTACTGGTAATTTTTCTCTGTTTTTCTCTCCCATTAATCATATCGCGATGTGCGGATAGTACGCTATTTGCGAATACAAGCTTACGCTAACAGAAAGCAAAAATCTAACCAGAAGTTATTTTGCAAGAACTTTGCGCGGGCATCTCGCCGGAACTATTTTATCAGAATTTTGTTACGGAGCACACAAAACGCTTTATCACGTCTCTCTCTTAGCTTGTAGTAATATCTTTCCTCGCAGATAAAATGTTTCTAACCCATTTATAATCTTGGAGCAAATAAAAAATCAAATAATCTAGAAATAAACGACTTTTGATATATAAAAGCCGTATTGACGGAGAATACAATGTAGTGAATGTACAACATATATCCCCCCTTGGTTCGCAAAAAGATTCAATAAAGAATTATCGGTTTTACAGACAGAAACTTTCAAGTAGACTTTCAATACCACTCTAAAAAGGAAACGTTCTTTCGTGCACCACTGATAATGTGCCCGTTTATAAAGGATAAAGGCACAAAGCAAAAATGAAACACGGTTAGAGAGAAAGCGAGTGGAGGCATTCTGATGGAATAGACCGGTCTTTAATGTATCGATTTAATCGATTACTATCGGCGACTAAGATTCTGCCCCCCTTGTATTAGAATTAGATGGACGCAGCAGCTTTATCTTTCCGACATATGAATCAGCGGCAAGCTTTTCCAAAAAGTTTTCACCACAAGAATCTTCTTACCTTTCGCGCTTCCATTATATTAACTATTATATTCGAGAGGCAATAAAATACAATCCATAATTATAGGGTATTTATCTGTAATCCCTAGTAGAAAATTAATATTGTAAGTGGTTATTTGGCTAATATTAATTACTCATTTTGAGTATTAAAAGCACTGTTAACAAAATGCTTTTAATACTCAAAATAAATAATTATAATCACTGGCCAAATAATCACTTACAGTATAAAATTTCTGTAAGGGATATGCAGTGTAAAACATATTAGATTGTTTAATTATTCATTTCTATTAATAGACTTCGAGCAGAAAGTTAATTGCCACGCGCTCTCATGGAGTTTAACAATGTCGCTTTTTCTCCCAGAAAAAGCCTTTTTCAACCCAACTCCGGAAAGCATTTTTCATACCACTCGGGAAATAATTTTACTCGCACTTCTGAGTCCTCCCTCCCACGAAACCCTCTTAAATTAAATCGGTAATACAATGATCCCGGGAACTGTTGGGCAATTTCTCATCCTTCTTATTGCCATGGTGAAACCCTCTGTGTGTCTGCCTCTAAGCGGGCGCTGTGCCCGACTCGTTGATAAAACAATTCGCACACCACCGGGAAGAATATCGTCTCGGCGTTAAATAAATATGTATACGACTGACGGGGAGTTAACATTTACAGAGACTCTCACAGGAACGCTTAAGAAAGCTCCCCGTTCTCTTTTTCTCGCGTCCTGCCGCAATTTTCTTTAATTTACCCTTTACTTTAGACAATGTCGATTCTAATTATTTTGTGCTCTATCTCCGTCTCTCTCTTTCTCTCGTTTATCTTCTTTATAAACTTACCTAATAATAATTCGCAAAATCTGTTTGCTGAAAAAGATAAAACGTAAATGCGGGTAATGCCTTCACGACTCGCAAACAGTAGGTATATTCAGCGCGAAAGATGATGAACCTTATATTTCTTTCATACGTTTCATTCTTTCCGTTGTCTGCTTCTTTCTTTTCTTCTTCTGTTATTTTTCTCTCTCTTTTTTGCAGTTCCTCTCTTGTCTTTCTTTCTTCTTCAGTCCTGAGTACCTCTTGACATAAGAACTTCAGTTACGCCCAACATCGTATGAGTTCACAACTTCTATTTCCTATGTCGCACAAATGTTTACGTACACAAATTTACACCGTCTATATGCAGGAAGTACACATAAATTCTACACGATACAACAAACGCGTATCGTGGATATTGCATGAAGTCGAAATGTCTCGTGTGGAGTATAATTGTTTTGTAACTGAAGTATTTAGTGAGTTTGCTTCACGACAGTTTATACTCGGAAATGTAAACCCCGCGTGCATTAGAGTCGCTTGGATTTCCCGCACATTCTAATTGTTCATCTTCTTTGTACGAGAGCCAACATCGGCGTTAATCAAGCGCGCGGTGAGTGAATTAGGTAATTAACTGATAAAAATTACCCTGTGAGATTAATTGCGATTTTCTCTACATATGAGTATTAAACACGCGAGAAACTTAGGCTCTGCCTCTGCAACAGTACGGGAATTTACGTAAAAGTTTCCGACGTACATCGCTCTTAATTTACAGCTGAGATACGTATGCAAATTCCTGCACGGACACCCCCCCGCACGGTTTCGCATTACGCGGATGCAGCTGTAATCCAGAATCCAGCACGCGCATATGCATGTTCACGACCGAGTACGACGCACCCGTTACTAGTTGTTACGCTTTTGCCCGCGATAATTGTAAATAGGGATACCTAGCGTTTGTACACTATAACGGCCACGGAAATATCAGCCACAAAGTCAATTTATATAGACAACACCGGCACGAATCTCGCAATGTAACATTCAAATGAGATGCTTTTAGTATTGAGTTAGATATGTATGTATATAAATTTTAAATTATATCAGCTGTATGTACAAATTATTTTGATTTTGTTTACATCTCGAAATAACAACTATATTGACGTTTAAGTTTAAAACTAAGGGTCTAAGCAGAATGGTTAACTTACAATTTTAACAAGTTAAATTAATAAACGCCATTTACGGTCTAGCATGGATCTTAGTAGCTTGAAACTATTTCATGTGAAACGCACATATTAATTTTTCCAATATTAGAAAACTTCACGCCGACTGGATTTGTCAGACTTTTACACAGCTTTTGTTGGAGTAAAAATCTCCTCCCTCCCCCCTTTAGTTAAATCGACGATTTAACTATTGATGCTACAAGCATCTAACTAACTGTAAAGAACTTATTGCGAAAAATATTATCCCAGCCGTGGTTCGACAAAATCTGTGTAAAAGTCTGACAAATCCAGTCGGCGCGCAGTTTTCTAATGTTGGAAAAATTAATATGTACATTTCACATGAAATAGTTTCAAGCTACTAAGATCCATGCTAGACCGTAAATGGCGTTTATTAATTTAATTTGATAGTATATCATAACGGTCGTGTTACGCTTTATTGTTTATAATTTTAGGACAATGTTTTATGCTTTAAACTTTAAATCTTTATTTTTATTAAAGCGGAGTCTACAATGAGAATTTAAGGCGTAAAATTTAAGGTTTAAGCATTAAGCCGTAAGAAATTGACAAATCACAGTCGAATGTGAGAAAAATATTTGACTGCGATTGGTCAATTTCTTACGGCTTATGGCTTAAAGCTTAAATTTTACCTCTTAAATTCTCATTGTAGACTCCTCTTAACGCATAATACTGTCTTGTGTTTCAAGTGTTAAACGTGTGTACGAAGTGTTAACGTTTGTAAGACTTAAAACACAATACAGTATTGTGCGTTACTAAAAACAAAGATTTAAAACATAAAATATTGTCTTAAAATTATAAGTCAGCCATTGTGCTCAGACTCTTAATGTTGAAGGAATTAAATTAAGGTAGACAGCAACACAGCCTCGAGAGAAAGTGCAAAACATTTTATAAAAATGAGTCGATTTAAGAGATGTTGCATAATAAATCTGAATATAATAATAATATTGATTCAAAAGTGGTACAGCCGATATTTTTCAATTTTATGGTTGCGAACTTTAGCAAACTCCCACTGACGTACGTACGTAACTGGTGACTACCAATCGTCCGAAACGCGTGGAAAACACATTCTCTAATGGGCATCGGGGGCATCGATGTCCTGAAAACGGCCGAAACTTGAAATTGTGTTTACCCGCGAGAATGGAAATAAGCCGCGAGATCGCTCGGCGCTAAGTTAATAAAAACGAAATTGTCAATTTCGCACGTCGACGGTAGAACGTTACATAATTGTTTTTTTTTTTTTTTTTTTACGAGCATCCGTGAAATATTCAACGCTGAGGATGCGTCCTTAACATTTCGTTGAACATCACGTAATATTAACGTATCGAGGATTAGCTAGTAGTTTCAATTATTTATAGTTTTCAAAATTCAGATGCTTTTAAAGTAAATGTTAAAGTTGATGCACCGAAAGGGCGTATTAATTTTTTTATGAATGTATTTTACTATCATTCAATTATACTTAAACGAAATATTATTTATAACGTTCGATAATATTTGGGTCACGATAAATTTGCACAGATTCGAAAATTATTTTTGATGTGTCTTATAATTTATTCAAGAATCAAATTTCGTATTTTGCAGACGATCCTTCCATCCACTCCTTTCCACATTTCTGGAATATATTTTATTTTATTTCTTTTTTACGGTCGATGGAGCTCAATCTCATCATCAGATTTAATTTCAATTCGCGAGAAATGAGAAATACCCCGATAAATGAGAAATACCGAGTGGCAAAGCGAATTGTCAAAGGATTGGCGGATAAAATGAGGAAAAAGAGCACATATTAAATCCGTCTTTGTACATAACACGTTCGCAGACCCGAAAAATTTGTCGCGCGGAACTAAGATGGATCGTCCGAGATCTTTGCTCGGAAAGACGCGTCACACTTTCAGCCAGTCATATGCTCCTTATAAGCTTTGCCGTTACCTCAGTGGATACACATTGTAGATGATTTAATAAACAGTTTCTCATTTACGTGAAGGCAATCAACGTTTTATTTAATTTTGCAGCGACGGAATCTCACTTAACAATAACAGTTTCTATTATGATAGGTACCTCTCGTGCGTCAAGACAAATTAACGATATATTATTTTAATGAAAATAATGTTTATTATAGTTGACACTTTAAAATGTATCATCACGTTTTATACGGCCACAATTCGTGTGATGCATGTAATATTAATGCGCGGTTCCTGATTTATTAATGCAGAAATACAGTGCAAAACGAAAACGAGACAAAGAAGAGGAGAAAGATATGGAACGATAAGACTTTTGTAGAAAGACACCGAGCAAGAAATATCTGTCTATATGTAAATCTCTTATATACGAAAAGTCGTGGATCTTCTGAAAAATATTTTAATCCATAAAATAGTTTTCGGGACGAGACCAGCTGTATAATACATGCACATATCTCACTTCGTCAGATGAAGAATGCAGAGAAGATAGAGAACGGGATAGATATCAATCTCAATTCTTCGCAATGACAGCGTGACTGACTGTGGCAAATACAGGCTAAATCTCAAGGTGAGTTATCGCGAGAAAGTTTTCTTTATATGCGAAAGCGAGTTTTTCTCAAATCTCGCGGATCGCTTCGGCGCCATTTACTTAAATGTTATCATACGCAGATTGAAATCCCACTTCAGATATATTACACACGTCACCGGAGCCCGCGTACATTTTGATTCTCATACGGTCGATGGCGCTCAATCAGATTGTTAGATTCAATTCCAATTCGTCGGATTCGTCTTCGGTAAACGGAGGGACACGTCCAACGGAGGAAGATGGAGAAAGAAAAGTAACACAGAACGTGGAAGCTTAATTTACTTCTCGACTCTGTCTACGTTACCGTAAGAAGCAATCATCCCGCTGAAGTTGCTTGAAAGCTATTAACTGCCGCGGCGTTTTAAGCCGAATTAAAAATTAATTATTTTATCTTAATTGACAATTGATCCTAATTGAAGTTTAATAATTCGCAATACGTCGAATAATTCACCGATTAGTGGGAAATTTATCGAGTTATGATGAATATCAGAGAGATGAATACTGAGAGGGAACAAAACTATTATTAAAGTAATTCGAGACTTTGCTGCCTCTTTTAATTTGCGGACGCTAACTACAATAGTTCGAGTTACCACAGTTTAGCGAGGGAGCACAGTTTTAGCTCCCTCATACTTCTGGCCAAGACCGTCCATAACTCTAGTGTACTTTGGTAAACTTCACACTCTCTTCCGCTTGAATTTACGTCGGTCTAGCTCGCGGTAATCTGGGTTATTGGTGAAAAGAATAACTATTCCGATTCTTCGTGCTCTTTTCATGCTTACGTTAACAGTTTGACTTTCCAACGTGTATTGATTTTACATGGTCGAGGGCCACCTCATTGGATTTGCAACTTTTGCTTCAATCTGCGCTTCGTTTCAATCTACAGAAAATTCCGGATTTCGCAGTGGATAAAGATATAAATGGAAAAAAGGATCCTATCTCGATTCTCATCAGTGTGACATCAACGATGTTACCGTGCACGTTCTCGACGGGATGAAAGAAATCAAAGTTTTTTCATTAAAATTTATTAAAACGGAATACAGTTTTATTATTACTTAGTAATTATTTATTAATAATAAATATTACACTAAATATCTATATATATATATAAACTTTTCAGCATTACAATATCATCAAAAAGAAATTCTTATATTTTAACATTTATTGAAATACAAATAAATTAAACACACAATATTAAAAATTTATAAATAAATTTGTAAGTAAATTTATAAATAAATTATTGTAAATAAATTTGTAAATATTATAAAGATAAATAACATGGGCAGCTCTATATTAATAATACATACGATATAACGGTGAGTTTTAAAATACCTTTTTATTGTAATCTTTATTTAGTATTACGGAGAGGAACGTGAAATAGGATAGAAATTCAAGATACCTAACAAGATATAACTGATGATGATCTTTAGAGATACAAAATTTGCAATATGGTTGCGTGACGGTCCGCATAATGTGTGTTTATATCACTGGAATAAGAGTCGAAAGATAAAAATAACGGACATAAGCCGCCGTGAAAATAAATTTTATAAATCAGAAACACGCGTATGTGAATATTTCACGTTCCCATTTTCTTCTCCATATCGAGAATACTCCAATATCTTAGAGTCACGAAAGTTTTTGCAAACCCTGTGAATCGAGTAGAGTCCGGGTAGAATATACATTTAAGGGGCTAATACGAGATTGTTGTGTCATGTAAGGGACCATTCGATGACAGAAACCCCGAAGGGGTGCACGCTGACCGCACGCGAGACCGCATCGAGAGATGCACGTCCCATTTCGCACGGGCGAAGGCATCCAATCAAGCTCCAGTCCGGTTTCAATTCCGATCCGCGAAACGTCCCGGTGAACGAAGAGTGCGAGAGAAAGAGAGGATTGCGCGCGTGAAAAAGTAAGAGAGAAAGAGAACAATTCGGATGTAGGACGACGAGAGACCAGGGGAAAAGTCTGCGGCGACGAGGAGCCCCTCTCTCTCTCTCTCTCTCCCTCCCTCTCTCCTCTCTCGCTCTCCTTCTCGCTCTTTCTCTGGATGCAAGGGGGGTAGGTAGGGATGATCTGGCCTACCCTCTGGTGCTGTTGGCGCGCGCGCTGGTGCTTTCGGCTTCCCCGGGACGGACTCTCGCGCTCTCGCCCGCCGCCGCTCTCTCTTCGTCGCCGCGCGCGATTGCGAGAGCGCGGCGTCGCGTACGTCCCGTAAAGAGTAGGAGTGAGCTGGCCAGAGCCTGCTGCTGCTGCTGCTGCTGCTGCTGGCTTGCTCACAGTCAGTTCGATACCGAGCGCCGAAGCGTTCGGTTCGCCCCGATACCGGCGTGCGACGTTATCGTTATCGTTTCCCCATCCGGTTACCACGTCGCGCGCCACTCCGGAGCACGTCCGCGCGACTGAACCGGGCCGCCCCCCTCCCCTTGCCCTCCCCCCCGCGTTTGGGGTACCGCCGCCCAGTGTGCAATGCGCTGACCGGGGGATGACGGGGCACGGAGCGCGCCGCTGGGGTCGCCTGCGACACGCGGAAACGTACTCGTACCGCGAGAGACATGTGCGCTCCGCGGAGTTAAAAGAGGAGCCCCTATAATAAAGTATCCGGTAGGGCCGAAGGAGGGTCGCGCACGAAATTCAGGGGTAACATTTTGCGATCGCGATCGCGATCGAAAGGTTTCGCCAATTCTTCCTTTTTTCCTTTCACGACGAAAAGAAAAGTCTCGCTCCTTTATGAACGAGACACGCTTATTACATGTCCGACCGGTGCGGGACAATGCTTAAAGACCATGTGCACCTTTGAGGGGCTTCGCTTTGTGAATGAGCTTTTGAATTCCCGGGCGGTGGTGAGCGGCGGTGAGACCGCGAAGGGGACAGTGCTCCTCTTCAATGGGTCCTCGTGCGAGGATGGGAGAGCATCGGGAGAAGAAAACGCAGCTTAAGTGCCATCGTTAACGATCGCCTTGTGAGTATACTCGACTATGTACATTCGGTCTATTCGCGTGTATATACCACTACCTGTTAAAGCTTCCTTTTCACACCGTTCGTCGGGCGATTACTTGGAACGTGTGTAACAGGCGATATTTACGTGGCTCATGGCATTTTCCATTGGGAAGAACTCGCAGCACTGAGTGCAATTTTATTGTTGCAATATAAAAATCAGTTTACATATTTTCAGTGCTTAATGTTCTACTGGCAAAAATTTGTCGAATCAAACACAGTAGAACATTAAACACTGAAAATATGTGAACTGATTTTTATATTATATTACAACAATAAAATTGCACTCAGTGCTGCGAGTTTTTCCCAATGGAAAACGCTATTAGAGGAAGACGGATTTAAGCCGAATTCCCTCGAGATAGTGATTCGAGAAGTAAGTTACTCGCCCGCGTGTATGCGCGCATTTCTCTTTGAGAGGAAAGTACCCTCGCGCAATAAGCGACTCGACATTAATACGAACGAATCTCAAAGCATTAATACGAACTTTCGTTGCTGTTCCTCGAATTAATCTAAAGATTGCTTTAATGACTCGTCAGAGAACGTCGTTCTTGGCGTACGCGATTCTGAGAGAAAAGCCGTTTAATTTCTCTATTGGTATATGCGCGCTTTGATAGGACAATTTATTAAATTGCTCATGTGAGAAACGCGTTCGAGATTATTCGCGGAAAATTAACAATTTTGCGAGGAAGCGATGCGCACGGAGGAATGTAGCGGGTAATATGCCGCACACGCCGTAGAGTATGCGCGGTTTGCTTCGCCGTGCACGGTAAATCGCGGGATGGTTCATAGTGAGCGGGCATATCCCACGCATCTCGCGTATCGACCCTATTCTCACATTTCTCGCCCTATTAATTAAGCCGCCAAGCGAAGTGATTTCGCGGTTACCAAAACAACTTGGCAACGGAATGAGAACGTCGTCGGCGTCGGGGATGCTTGGCGAACGTCAGGCGAGAAGTAAGATTGACTGGCCGCACGTTGGAAAATCGCAGCATTAAATAAAAAATGCACCGCGTATGTGCATGTGTATCCAATGTTAAGGGATTAATAATAAAATAATTAAATGAGATACCAATCGTAATTTGAAACCAATAATTTTTAGCAATTTATTAAAAACGACACGAGACAACAAATGTGTAATAAAATGGCATTCTCCGCTTTTTTTTCGCCTTACTCTAAAATATTTATGTCCATTTCTACCAATGTATTAATTAACTTTAATCTTGGTTTAACTAACTCTTTATCTTTTTTTAGTTCTAAGAATTAGAAAAAGATAAAAGGTAAATTAAACCGAGATTAAGAGTAATCTATATTATTAGAAGTGGACGTTAATCTCTGTTAAACCGTATCAATTCATGGTACATAATTAAAAGTATTTTTGTGTATTAACTATTTCAATACTATTTAAATATATGAACTTTTTTAAGTATTTTTGTTACAACCGATCTCAATGCTATAAATTAGACAATATGGAAATGTAATCTTTGAACTTTGTTACGGCGAAAAAGTGGTGCCACTTCTGAATTCTTTAGAAAACAAGAAGATAACTTTTCTCATTTTTGAAAAATAAAAAACTGAATTATTTTTCTTGCATAAATCGATATTCTTTATTATTGTGCAGAAAGTATGATAGTGAAAAATCCCAAGTGTCCTGATTGCATTCTGATTTGCAATATCTCATAAAGTACCTTTTGCAAATAAATGTACGAGACCAATTCTAAAATTTCGTTATATGAAAATTGCTGATAACTTTCTTCATTGTAATCACCATTCGAGTTGAATTATAATACGTTGTAATAGAACTCTTGAAGCGTTATCCAGAGTTTTCAAAAAAGAGTCAGGTTTGCGAGAAGTAATTTTAATTTAAAAAATTTTTAACTGAAAACTGAAAAGTTTCCACAGCTTTCTGTTTCGTTCCAAGTTGCGAAAGCTTTATTAAGATACAAGAACCTCAGATCTCTTTAACGATAAACCAAAAGTCAAGTCTATTGAAATCTTAATACAATATTTTAAAAGAGGGTCCGAACTAATTTTAAAACAAAGAGCCCTCGGATAGACAACTTTGTAAGAGTTCTCTTTATTACTTTTGATTAAATTTGCTTTCTCAAAGTAACAAAATTCACAATTTAATTTTTTTTATTTAAAGATGCAGATTACTAATTCACAGAGAAAATTCACACAGTCGCAATTACTTTCGCTTTAACTTCATTTTCTTTCCTTATTCCTTCGACTCCGATGTACATATATATATAATGTAATTTAATTTCTTCGTGAATTACAGCAGAATTGTGAAGCGTCAAAGGAATTTCTCTTGCATCAACGTATAACGCCGTGTGTACAGTGAAAACTCGCAGGTTTTCCAGATAGGTACTTGATAAAATCGCGACACTCGTTTTGCGCCGTGCTAGAATGACTCGTCCGTTCCTGTTTCAAACAGGACACGCTAAATTGGGATCCACAGTGAAGTGGCAGGGTTTTGCTGAGGCTGCGAGTCCTGCATGCTAGGGGACCGCCCTTAAAAACGTACCACGCAGTGAAAGAAAAAAAGAGGAATTTTCGCTCGCGTAGGTGACGAATGAAAAGGCTACGTGTTTTGTAAAACGGATAGCATCGAATTACATTCGTATCTCCCTGGAACAAGTGTCAGACTTGGGGGGGAGAACAAAAGAGCAGGAGAGAAAAAGGGAAGATATTTATTATGTTCAGGCAATGTTCCCCCAAGACTCTGTAAACAGTATCATAAGAAAGACAGGGTACATATTGACAGATCGTGCTCGGTGTTCGCAAAGATTGCGGCTAACAATGAGTATTTCTTTTTATCTCATCGTCCTTAAAACAGAGCGGTGAAAATTACGCGCGGGAAAGTACATGTGCATCCGGAAGAGCCTCTTTTTCCGCGTCATAAATCCTTCTCCACTTTCGAAAGTTTCTCTAGAATCTAGATAAAGTCGAGGTACCGAGAGTCCAAAATTGCACGCCGGACTTGCTCCGCCGAGATTTTCCGCGGAGGCGTAAAAGAGCTTCATAACTGAAAAACGAGGTCCGCCGGGGCACATAAATCTCTCGGAACTTCTGTCATTACGTTAATGAGGGTAGTACAGTCTGACGGATATTTACCTTCAATTTCGAAACGGCACGCGTAATATGGAATGATATATCTGTTCTATCCGACGGTCTCGGGCGAAAGAAGAAAGCGAAACGAAACGAAGTAAGTTAAACGCCCCCACACGTGATATGGGAGTATTGAGAAAAACCGTTCTCGCGCGGACGGACTCCAAATAAAAGTGAAAAGAACCTTTTTCTCGTTTCGGTAATATTGAATATAACCGTCCCAAGGTCGTCTCTCCGAGTTCCGATCGTATCCTTTATTAGGATACGTCCGGAAGCCCGCGTTGATCCACCATTATATCGTCCCTGCGCGGAATACGAAATGAAAGTGGCTCGCTGTGCCCCGCGCGCTTATTTGTAACTCCATTACCAGAGAGAGCGACGATTGAGATTTTCAGAGCCGGGAGTCGCGCGCGCGACGAGACGGAGAGATGTAGAGATTACAAATTGTGTGCGACTTCTAGAAGTCGCAATTCGGCGATCGAGTTAATAACTTTACTCACAGACCCGCGCGGCTTTTGCTTAACTGTCGATATTAAAATGACTCGACTCTGCTCGCGCAAAACAACTCAAATGTGTTTTTTACTCGTTTTCCCGCTTAACTTGCCGTTTCAACATTAAAATAGGAACAGGAATCTTTATTGGAATCGACGCAATTGGCAATTATCGTAACAATTATATCACGACGTTTCGACCCGGGGGATTGGGTCCTTCTCAAGTGTCTATACAAGCATGGAGCTACGCACTCGCTTTTAAAATCATGGATAAACAATATGACGAAGCTTTGACATATGACTTTTTCGGTCAAAATCCTCATATTCTACGATGTTCATGCGAGTGCGTAGCTCCATGCTTGTATAGACACTTGAGAAGGACCCAATCCCCCGGGTCGAAACGTCGTGATATAATTGTTACGATAATTGCCAATTGCGTCGATTCCAATAAAGATTCCTGTTTTAAATTAACATTGGCGGATTAACTCATTCTCTGATTTAAAATAGGAAGTTTAATGAAATTATGTTTTGAAGTTGGCGTATCCGGATGTGATTTCAAGTCCGCGAAAAAGGTCATATGTGAAGTGTTTCACAGGGCTCGCGTTACCCGGCGTAAATTTATATGCGATTAAAACTATAGACTCTGGCGGATCGAAATGCTCGAACACTCACGGTGCAGTTCTATATGCAGGTCGCGATCGTCCGTAATCCTCGATCATAGCGAAAAATTGAAAATAGACAATTCTCCGATGTCCGATGAAAAGGGATTTAAATCATTGAAGCCGCGCGCGGCGCGCGTGCGATCCGTCAAAGCTGGATTATTTCATTGTGAAATGTGCAAAATTAGCAGAGGGTATAAGCAACGTAAACGACAAGGGTATTTAGTATGCGAAACGCGCGCAAATTTTATTTAGCCCGCGCGTTGATTGAAAAATAATATTTCGCCGCGAGCATCCTATTAGCGTTCGGTTATACCGAAATAACATCGACTGTGTTTTCACACGCGAATAAGTTAATCGCTTAAATCTGAACGATCGCCCCGGTGTTTCACGCGGGAGTTAATTTCCGCGTTTAAAGCACTCCGGGTATCGATTAATAAAGTGCTTTAAATAAAGAGCGTCTCTCGGTCGTCCCCCCCGGTCGTCGCGGATACGATGCAGACGACGATGATAAAGCGGCCGGCGGACGGTGACGGTGACGGATCGTATTTTCGTAGCGACTATCGGAAAATACAGCGAGAGCGCGGCGTTTTATATAATGAGCCGGCAATTATCTGCGACGGAGAAATATTGAATGCGCCCGGTTATAGGTATTTTTAGTGTCAGCGGCATGCATCCCTCTCGAGCGGCCTGCTGGAAAATATTTACAGCGCCGCAGCTCACCGTGATTAACAAGGAGGGAACCGCTCGCGCCGCGCCGCGCCGCGCTGCGCCGTCCGTCCCTCCTCGATTTTCACGAGATATACAGTCGCGGGAGTAGCACGAAGTAAGAGACCCGTATTCTTTTTTTATATGTTCTCCTTTGCGGATTTAGGGGTTGGTTTACGGCCCCCTTGGAGCGAAGTCGATAAACATGTCAACAGAATAAAATGTGAAGGGCTCGCCCGCAGAGGGAAAGGGACTCGTCGGCATTTAACTTTTTCATTCGGTATACCTACGGGGAATTTGAAATTTCTGTTTTTCATGGGCGCGCGTGTATTGCCGCCCGCGTACGGGCAGTTTTATTTCATCGATATTGAAATTCTATTAAATAACACAGCTGTTATTTTATTGATATTAAACTTCTATGAAGTTACAGCTGTCATTTTATCGATATTAAATTTCCATCGATTCGCGGGACTTGACGGTAGTGCGTTACAGAAACTGTTGAGCGCGGATTTTTTTATAATGTCGGCGACAAACAATTAACAGCGTGAGAATCTGTATTTTGTTAAAGTAACGGGATCAGGCCGTTCTTTACTCTTGTATAATTCTGACCGCCAAAATTATTTTACCTCAAGCTGGTTCAGATTTTAGGGGATACACTGCAGAGAGGGGCGCCGTCAAAAGCCGTCTGTCCCCGAGCTTTATCCAAGTTTATCCCCGGGCTGATCTTCAAGTTGCGATACAGGATATATTCATGTGCAGGCGTTGGTCGGGTGTTTCGGTGAACTGAACATTTTCAATCGAAATGTTACACGCAACATTCAATCGAAAACTAATCGTTTCCGAGAGCGCGGCGAGCACGATCGTTGCATCCGAATGGCACAAAGTCGATTTCGTGTAAATACAAATATAGCTACACGTAGTGCGGGTGGGAGACAATATCGGCCAAAATGGAAAACCTGCACCTCACTGTCGATATGGACATCACTGCTCGCTCTTTATCGCTTTTTACTTCTTCAACTAGGCCACGCGCCCCGTCAGGATGAAACTGTAGCACCGCGGGCTGCAACCGTTACGTCGAACTCCCGCGTCGTTCCGTCTTAACTTAAGCGGCCTCTGGTTTGCCTGCAAATATTTGGGAGAGCCAGCAAAGTCGTTTCCACATTCACGGAACAATCTCGTGAGCCGGAGGCAAGGGAGACACGATGGTGATGAGACTATCGCATGAATGCGAATGTGGGCTCGTGTCTATACAGCGTAACTGCTGGAATGTGTTTTCATCCAGCCGCAGAAGAGAGGACAAAGAACAGAGAAATGGCGGTTGTTTCAATATTTAGTAACGAAAACTAGAACATTTCGGCGAATTAAGCTCCGAGAATGTAAATAATGAAAACTTGTTAACGGTTAATTTTATTTGACTTTGCCTTAACAGAAGTTTCAGAGCTGAATCGCCGAAGTTGATTGTAAAATAAAAGCCTGCAGTTAGTAGTCGTTTCCCATCAGAGCTTCGTTAGGAAATAGTTTAGTTCAAATTTATTCTATTTGCTTTTATCAAATCAAAAAAGTTTCCATGAATCAATTCTATGTAAATGTATTTTATCATCAATCACAATTTTATCGAGATTTCAGTTTTGTGTGAGATAATTTCTTACACAATGCTATTGAAATAAATCAAATTATCCGAAATTATAAATATTTAACTGGAAAGGTTAATTAAAATTATAACCACGAATTATTATAACTTATGTTTATTGCAGTTAATCTAAATTTAATTGAATCAAACTTTAGAACAATTAAAAAATTCCATGCTACTTGTTATCTCTTGATTATCACATTTAATTATAATACACGCGGGTTTTATAGTTTAATCTCGGCTAATGATATGTACAAGTATTCATTGTCGTAAAGAGTTGCTTAACAAAATCGCTAAACGCTCGGATCGTTAAAAGTCGAAGCTTTTAATTAAAAGTATGCAAATGCTAGCACTTTCATGATTTCCTCTAGGGCGAAATTACAAAACGGGGAACATGAAGTAGTCTTGTCTGTGCTAATAAAAAATTCATTTCAACGCACAGAAATGGAAAGGTCCTGCTCCCACGTTCAATCGCGAATTTAAAATATCGGATATAAAGTGCCAGCTGATAATCCGAGAACGCTGTATTTTTTCGCTCATTGCTGGAGAACACTTTGTAGTAAGCGATTATAATGTCAACGATATTAAATGACGCAAGCGTGGGAATCACAATGTAAGACTCTTCCTGTGTTCCCGAAGCTTTTGTTATCAGAAGCGTCTCGTTGATTTCCCGCAATCTCCGCGTTTTCAATTTACGACCTTAGACCGCCCCGCCGTTATTGCGCCATGCATAAAATATGACCCAACAATAATAAGAGTGACCTCCTCTCTACCTCGAATGAACGATCTTTTCAAACTTGCATGTCGGACGGGAGTTCGTTGGGCTGCTTAATAAATGATTTACGAGCAAGACCGTGAGACACGCCCGTAGGGCGGTGGATTTTTCCGCGGTATAACACATTCTTCTCCGTTTGCTCTCTCCACCAGCAGCGTGTCCACCTTTCGGCATACCGCGTGTGCCTGGCTCAATAAGAGATACAACGTTCATCCGTTCTCGTTGCATCGTTGCAGAGCCCCCCGGGGGAACAGTATTTTTCAAGCAGATGACAGCCGCACGGATTTCTCTTCGCGGTTTTGACGCGTGTCTTTCGGGAGTGACTCAACGACGCTACTAATAGGTTGTTACATGTCATACTACTGTCCCTTCTTTTCCGGCAGGATCAGTTCCTGCATTAACATACACACTCAGAGAAAAAAAACAGTCGCTACAACTATAAAATGTGAACAAATAATAGCACCTCAACTATTTTTTATGGGTTATAGAAATCAAAATACTATAGTGAATTGAAATACAGAAATATTGTCAGACTTATTAAATTAATTAAATAATATTATTAATACAACTATATAATATATTGTTGAAGTAAATTATAATTCAGTAAGCTACATTGTTAAAATTCCAAGAACTATATTTATTTAGTTAATACATGATTTACATAGTTATTTTAGAATTTGTACTGTTTCAGAATTATAATCTACATAAATATGTATTCATGGAATTAAAATTATATAGTCCATGTTATTCCTTCCATGAAGTTTGTGCAATTATTATTTATTAGTTCTCTTAACCATCAATTTAGTTGCAATAACTACAAAATAGTTCATTTAACTATGTATAACAATAATTCTATGAATACAACTTGTATAGTTGTCACCTATATAGTTGCCATCGCTATGATTTTTTTCTCTGAGTGCATGAAATACAATATTTAATATTTTAGAAAAAATAATGATTGATTAATTTAGCGCATATTACTTGGTTGAGGTAAACAGGTTGGTCGAACTTTCTTCGAAAATTTTACAGACTTGCATAATTTTAATAAGACTATTGCTAACGCTACTAATAGGCTGTTGATAGGTGACATAACTAATATGTCAGTCATGTCACATTGAGATAAATGACGTTTATCTTATTGCTGATCACACAAGTATAATTCTTGAGACATCTTCTAAAAAAGATTCTTGAACGATCGGGCATTAGTCTGACAAACTAGACGAATGGAATTTGAGTTTTGCTCACAAATAGCAAAACTGGTTTAATATTAACTAGGTCTCCTGACAAACGAGCAGTTATACCGAGATATCAAATGCTGCTAATTAGGATATTAGTGAAAAGGTATGATCATTCATTAAAATAATTGACACCCGAAAATCGATTTCAATTTACGACCTTAACGAGAGGGTAAATGTGCAAATTCTAATTGTGTACGTTACAACGTAATAATATGCAAATACTGCAAATTGGCGAGAAATAAGTCAATTAGCATTAATTAGAGCGTGATAGTTAACTAATTCCATATTCTGGCAATTGACAAGATAGTAAATGTAAAATTCATTTGCGAGTATAAAGTAAGTAGGTACATTGCCTCGTGTGACATCCCGATTTGTTGCCGTGCAACGCGACAACAGGTCTCAATCACCTCTCTCCCTTGTCCCTTTCGCGTGACAATGGGGCATTTTTTATTCAGCTCCGTTTTCCCCGTATATTTCGATTTCGTAGAACTTATTCATTTGTATGGCCGCTTTGTACCAGCCAGGAACGCGCACTCGGCAGCCGCCGGTTACGTTATGTAAAATGATTGACTTGCTACTGGCTGAATAACTGGTCACAATAACGCAACGAAATCAATAATCATCCAGACACACCGTGCTCTCTGTTGTCGGTGATTTTAGAGCGACCCATTGTGCCAGCTGCTCTGTGTGTACCGTGTATTACATTTTGGAAATTTAATATCTCGAGAACAACGACCTTAACAGTTACTCTTGTGGATCTTTGATATCATTGTTTATGTTTTTACGGAATTCCGTGTGCACATGCACATGCACATGCACGTGCACACAGCATGGAAAATACATCTATTTGTAATTTCTATTATTCTCTTTCATTTGAATATTACATTACACATTTGAATACGTTGCTTCTTCTCGCTGGACAGGATCTTAATGCGCGTAAAAACATAAAACTACCTCTCGCGGGAATATTCGTAAAATACAAATTTAAAGAAACGTTCTCTTACCCGTAAAAAATAAGGCATAATTTCGAGAAGCAGCTTCTCCCGAGCTGTTTTTATACTCTGTTGTATACTCTGTTTGCACCTGGTACTCAATTATCTCACGCTACCTGCGGAGTAAAGCTGCTCGCAAAGGAAAAGCGTCTTACGGAGTATCGAACACCAATGAACGTGCTAAGACGTTTCCGACTTCCATAACAACGTCTGGCAAGCTCACGCGCGCTATCACCCACGCGAAACCCACCTGTGCCATTTGACATTTGCCACATTGTTATACATTGGAATTGTACAAGACGCGCTCTGTGACATCGGCCGTGTGACGCGCGCGTAAGTCGCTGTTGATCTCGAAGTCGCAGACGATCGACGATAGCTGTTTAGTCGGGCGTAATCCAGGACGGCCGGGGTAGACGGCAATTAAGAGAGGATTACGCCGTATCGCGTAGGGGAGAGATTTTGTGGGCTCCGCGAAGCCTTCTTCCAGGCCATTGGCTCCTGTTTTCTTAACAAACTCCCACTAAATTCGCGTCGTTTCAGCGTCGAGGGATCGATACACTTTTTCTCAGCGATGCATAAAGTTTCCCGCCGGCAATGTGGGGCGGAGGGACATTAGAGAAGAACGGACGACATTGCTCGGACACGAGGGGGTACGAGAGGACGTAATTGCTATACCGAGGTTCGCAGCGTCATATGTAAAATGCCTCGGGCTAAATATTGATTTCTATTTTAACTCGCGAGTACGTAAAAGACTCCTTCCTATATCGTATAAACAATTGCGCGGAGTGTGTTTTACAAACTGTAATTGTAACATCACGCTCTGATATTCCGTCGATAAAATGAAATTAGTTGTAAGATGATTGAATACGATGACAAGTATAGGTAGATACATTTACAGAAAATAAATTTCACCGGCGCTAATTAAGCCACATTGAGGTAAAAGAAAAATATGATCGTTATCATAATTATCTCACAATCAGTAATGCAATATATTACTGTTAATTTTCTAACTTCAATAAGAGAATCTAATGGAACGCAGGTTTGGTCAAAGGCATATCCTACATACAAAGCCTTGTGTTTGCGGTTGGCTGCTACGGTCAGCCCTTATAGCGTTCAGCTTCTGTTGAGCAACATCATGAATTTCTTGAACGCGTTCGTTAAACGATTACGCCGTCGCGACGCGCGTGGAATATGGCGGGGATTCTCGTGGGCAATAAACGATATTTTCATATGTGTGTCGACGCAGACGGATACAAATAGCAATGTGCGCGACCGCGACGCAAGAAATAAACAGACTCCGTTTATTTGCGCCGGCCGGTTTTATGCCAGGTCGCGCAATCTTTTCGCACATTTAAGCCCGGCCACTAACAAGTTACGACCATCCGACGGCGGACGAGCGGCAAAGGAAATTGGGCAGGAAACCCCGGCGGGATAAATTTGCGCGTCGCCTTGTGTACCGAATAATTGAGAGATTATCCACCGCAAACACATGTGATTGACTAATTTTCATTATCTCGATCGATACGCTCATGTATGCATGCGAGCGCCACTATCATTTTGATGACTATTGAGGTTTTCCCGTATACAAAAGGTCGCAAATGCTTGCTTGTTTACTTTCAAATAAACTTTATACTTACAAATTCTATTTGTTACATTTACTGGCATGCCGTAAAATTCAATTTATGTAGTATAATCGCGACAAATACAAACATCAATACGATTCTCGATTTAATGATCTTTGTACACGAAACATCTATATACATACATAATATGACACTATAAATTCCCTGAGATAACAAATAAGATTTGACTTTTAATACATTAATGTAACTGTCAAACCTTAAATAGAATGGCGCGATTGAAATCTGCGGCAGGAAATGTATGCAATACACTTCTTTCAATAAAATTAAAAGGGTCGCTTGAAGTCACGGTGGAAAAAATGATAAAGCACAAATTTACGTAACTTTGCGAAAAAAAATGGTCATAAAGTGACGTTCAGAGAAGCGTTTTAAAGCTTAGAGCTTCGGCTTTTAAATTCCACCAAGTTTTTTTCTCGATGACGCTTCCACTTCGAGCGACCCCATTTTCGCGATTCAAAATGATCCTTTAATTTTGATGAGAAGTGCATTATTTAACAAAAGAAATAAACGTCAAATTTTTTTCTACTGTACGCGTGGCTTAAATTAAAAATTTCAAAATAATATTAAATTGATTTCTCATCAAGTAAAACTGGACGAGAAGATTAAATACGTCGTCTAATCCTCTGTAAGCTCTAATTGACTGCCGGATAAAGAGGTGGATCAAGTGGACAAACGTGCGGCGTTTTAGTATAATTTATGCTAAGAGACGGATTATCTACGCATAGTCTCTCTTTTGCGTAATTTCAGTAAAGGGTGCCTCTTTTTAAAGAACTTTTTTTCCGTGGCGTATAAATCGCAAGATACAGGCACGTTCTCTCGTACCCCATTCTCATGAATACACCACCACCGTTATACACCTTAGCATTTATTTCTGAAGTTTAATAACGGTAGAATCATTTGAATCGGGAGAAAAAGAGAATTTATATGGGATGGAAGACCGTCGCGAGATACCCGAGAGCTTTCGAGGATCGATTCGATTTCGTGGTTTCCGTAGATGGCGAAAGAAAGGAAGAGGAACGTAGGTATTACACGTTTATTCGCGATACGGCAGCTGCGCGACGCAATACATTCGCGATATATATACCTATATATATGCATATTTCATGATGAAAACGCACAAAAAGTTGGCTATTATTGCGCGATTCTGACAAGTGCGCCGTTCGGTTATAATCGAAAAACTTTACTCGTTATAGCGAACCACACGATTCTCATAATCGTTTTTATTTGCAAATTTTCGATCTTTTGTTTTTCCTCTTCAACCAGACACGGCAGCCCGTCTCTTCGCGCATATATCTCTCATTAAATGTGAATAACTTATGCATATATGAATCCGGATAAAAGCGAATACATCAAACGTCATTCTGATATCCTTAACGAAGTTTATATATGCACGATATTATATAATAACTGAAAATCTTTTTTCTTTTTAATAATTTTGTTAACATTTTTTAAACGTATGTAATACTGAAATAAATTCTATCGCGAAAAATGAGTACACGACGGCGTTTTATCATGTTAATAAATGTTAACAACATAATTTACAATCCGCCGTGATCGAAAACTTGTTTTTAAATTGTAAAATATTTTTTAATAATATCAATGCATAACGAATAATGATCAGCACGTTGTCCCACGGTTCGGAGCTCAATCACAATAGTTACGTAAAACCTAATTACCCCTCGAGATGTAACTGTCAGCTATTATATCAGATCCGAATGCACACAAATCAATTCTTTATACATAACTGACAAATCGCAGCTGTATCTAACACGCAGTAGATAACACGCAGACTGTACTTGATCCGCTCTCGGTATATTAAATGAAATGTCTTTGAGACTGAGCGATAATTAACTCATCCTCGGACCACCACGAGCACAGAACTCGATAGGATTAAGCCAGGACTCAGGAGTAATAGCGGCTCGTAAACGCGGTCTTCCATTAGCCGCTGCCAGGTGCATGATGTGCATTTACATGTGCGAATCAATCTTTAGATCGTAGCTTCTGTAAATTATGCGTGTTTCCAATTTTCCTAATGAATTCAATAAACGTATTTCGAACATTCGGATAATGAAGAAATCGATATTAAATTCAAAATTCTATTCCTGATGAATAAATTTAATACCATCCATTGTGTATCTCGACCGTATATAGAATTAATCCTATCTCATTCACAACTTGTAAGTATTGCTTTCATCAGCTGTGCAGATTGTTGATACTTCAAAAAAACGGGCGCACTACTTCGATACTTATTTACAGCTATTACAAGAGGTTCAGTAAACACATCCCCAATATCCAGAAAATAATTGTTTTCGATAAATGAGTTTGTTATTACCCCTGTGTAATATCTCGGGGCTCGACGAGAATTAATGCAGAATTGTTAGTAGTTTGTAATTATTGGTTTTTTTTTCTTATCGGCTGCCGCGGAGATCGCGATGTTTCAGATATTAACGCGTGTCGATATTAATCCTCAACTTCCGACCGCCATAAATTCGCGTATAACAGTTTCAATAAACGCGCCCCTAATATCCAGACAACGTTGGAAGGGATTCATTGTTGTCCGCCGCGCGTAGTAGGTATAACATCTCTCGGTGGCACGACATGCAGGATTAACCCGAAATTATTGGCAGCCCATAATTACTGGCTTTCATTACCTGTTACAGATCATGACGCTGGCGAACGCGCACGAGCTTTTCGCCTGTTAATCATCGCGCCTCGTAACGTCATAATCGGTTCAGGTGCAATATATCGCCACAGTCAGTGATTTCGTGCGGCCGCAGGTGCACCGCGCGCGCAGTCGGCCCCGACTCGCCTCAGCTCGTCCAATTTGGCATCGTTGACCCATGGGGCCCGGGAAACCTTCGTCCTTTCGACGGGATGCGAGGACCTCTCGACCCTCGTTACACCGAGCCGGATGTTGCGCCGCGCGATCAACGGCGATTTCGAGCGCGTCGGGATGAGGTGGCGGCCGGACGGCCGCGGGCACCGGACAGACTTCCGAATTGGGACGAATAAGCTGCGCTCCGGCGCGGCCGATCGAACGCGGACACTCGCCCCTTGAAGCGGCAGCGACAGCGGCGCGGCGGCACTCGACCCTCCCGAAGAGGAGGACATCCCCCGAAAAACAACGACCTCGATCCTCGCTCTCGCGCCGCCATCGTTCCGGCGCGCGATCGATATATATATATATATATAATATAGACGCTTCCGGGACGGGACGGGACGCGGATCCCACATGCATATGTATAGCCGTGTGCGTTAAAGTGTGCGGGACAATCAGAGTCAAGGTCGAATCGGCCGTCCCGCTCGCGCCAGACCGATATCTGAATCACGGACAGGCAGTAGTCGGAAATAGTGCGCTCGATATCGTCTCCTGGTATATACGCTATTGGCTATTCCTGTGCTAAAACGAGCGTATGTTATTGTCACTGATTGGCAGTAACCGAGGAGCTAAGATCGCAGCTTTAGCCGCTCACGCGCTCCGTTTCTCGCTCCTCTGTAACTCTTGTTTGAAACTTTTCAAGCGGATATACCGCGATTGCAATGTGTAACACTGTGTGAACAACGATCTTTCTATGCGTGAATGGAGATATCGGAAATGGAATTTGGTTTGCGAGCGGTATAAGTGGACGCAATCGTATAAAATATATAATTTTATGGTCGACCGCCTGGCACGTGAACGTTCTGTGAACAGAAGCGTTTCTAACAGGGGTAGTAACGGAGAGAGAGTCGAATTTACGAGCGAGAACGACATAAACGACAGTATCGAGAATATAAAATTTGCCGAACGAGCGAACAAGTTCAACGAGCTCAAATGATCGCTTTGATTGCGAGAATATTTCTATTCATTAGACACTAAACTATTGGAATGGAAATTGGGTTTGCACTTCGGACGACCCACTACGCTCGACCAATTTCATAACTGTCGGATTATCTCTGGATACTTATTGGTGGAAAATTAAAACGTGCGTTACGGATTATCGGACAGCGGGCACGACAAGCTACGATAGAAGAATGCTGAAAATATTTAATATCGCAAATCGACGATATTGAACGTCACGGCAAGACCCCCCAAGGGCAAAAAAATCGCGGATGGGAATAACGGTGCAACTGTTGCTGCCGCAAATTAGGTCACTGTTTCAGAATCTCTTGTTCAATCTCCGCGTGCTAAGCGCGCTAACGCGGCATTAAGCTCGACGGGGCTAAAAACTGGTGGTGACAACGCGGTGTTTTTCCCCGCGGCGAGATAGACGGTGCTGCGACAAAATGTGTAAGCGCGGAAGTGGTTTGCACGATATTCACTTTGAGAAAAAACGTTTTAATCACTCTGCGCGGTGGAGCATTTCATTAAGAAAGAGGCGCGACGTGCGGGGATGTCAACCCGAAGAATCGAGAGTTCCGTCGCGTGTAGCGCTTTACAGGTATGTGGACTTGCGTTCTGTTCCGAAATAAAATCCATCGCCGACCCGAAACATATAGATTTTTCAAGAGAACATAAAGCAACATCACAAAGCTGAGACTTTTCGAAGAAAATACAAGAAGTTGTAAGAAAGTTATAACGGTAGCGAAACGTACACAGGACTCAATATCAATTCTTAATTTTTCGACACGTCACTCTAACTTTAAAAGTTTTTAACTTCTATTTTTAAAATGTTTCAATTTTTAAATTATATAAACTTCTGCGTATTAAAAATTATATTTAACCGTTAAGTTTTAGTGTTTCCCAGACCGATATAATACCGAAACTACTAAATGTCCATTGTTATTTTAGCGGTATATCAATACTAAGTCCAAAGTTACACAGAACTAAGGTATAACATTTGACCCGATTTTCTAACTTATTGCGACCGCGGCGACCGGGATCAGCGAATCTTGTTTGTCCTTGCCTCTCTGATAACATTCGGGACTAATATTCCACGGGATTAGAGACACTTCTTCTCGAAGAGGCTACTAAGTATATAAAGAAGAAAGCAAATAGGATTCATCAACACCTCGAGGGAATAAAGAGTTAAAAGTAAGGGGAAATGTAATAATGATATAGAGTTAAAACGAGGAGTATCACATGGATTATGCAAGAATAAAGCGGACTACAATAAGAATTTAAGGCGTAAAATTTAAGCTTTAAGCCTTAAAGCCGTAAGAAATTGACCAATCACAGTAAAATATTCTTCTCACATTTGACTGTGATTTGTCAATTTCTTACGGCTTAATGCTTAAAACTTAAATTTTACATATTAATTTTACATATTAATTTTATATATTGCCAGTCACGGTCGATTTAAATTACTTTAATTCTTAAATTTTACGCCTTAAATTCTCATTGTAGACTCCGCTTAAAGAATCGATAACAAAAAAGCGATCAGATTACTTGTTGCAAATTTTGACTAATATTTTAAGATTCTCGCATTCGGTTATCTCTGGCATTTTCCCGTGCGAAATTTTTCCGTAGACAAACACGTGGGAAATTTTATTCGTTGAAAATACAATTTTGCATCAGCGTAAACGAAGCGTGCTTGCCGCAACAATTTATTTCCGAATCGTTGGGAAGCCGCGCGACAACGCTGCAGCTGATGCTAAATTCCTCAAGTCCGCTAATTTACCGTGCTCTATGCCATAGCAGATTCATCACCTGTTGATCTCATTCTTTCTGTATTTGACGCGAATTGGATCGGATTCAATGTGCCAACCTACCGTCAGTCTTCGGAATTTACGATCCGACAGGAATTAAGTGATCGAGTAGTGCAAACGTTACTTTAGGCGAACGCTGTACACGTCGTACAACTTTGATCAAAACTACGTTGCGCTTTTGATAAATTGAAGAATTTCTCTTCTAAAGACCGTGTGTGTAAGCAATAGCAATGTTTCTAAAAATAAACTTGAAAGATTAAAACTCCTCGTTGTGGAAAGAAAAACATGTGAAAAAGAAAAATTACGAAACATATGTAGCGAAATATAAACTGAAATAATGTGTATGTTTAAAATTGTAATTAAAGATAATAATTAATTTATATTATTAGATAATTACTTAATATAATTTAATTATATCATTAATATAATTACTCATATTTTCGTACACGTAACATTTCCTATTAACACAATTTATTAATGATGTGTCATACTTTTGCTTAAAAGAAAATTTGTTTATTTCTTTACATAAAAAAATTATATTTTAATTACAAAATTTAATTAGAAATTAAATTATCACAAAAATGTGTTATCAAGTTTACATTTCGTTGAATGAATTGAACACGCGCGATTGATAAGAAGTAATTACGCTAAATTTCACGTAAGGCATTACACAATTAGAGAAATAATCTAAATTCGATGATAAGCGCGAACGACATATTGATCTGCATGAAAAGGTGTGAAGAAGATACAGAAAGAAATAATGGAATTATCCGATCGCGAACGTGGACTTCTAGCTTATGCAATATTAAGAATCTTCCACAATGGAGAAGTGGAGTTAACTATACGTATAATAGAATCGATCACCTTCTCGCATAGTATATAATGCGATTCCAATTTAGCGTCATTATGAAATAATGAGTGACATATCGAATTACGTAAAGTACCGATGCATATAGCAGATATTATATCGAGAAAGATTAAATTAAGACGACAATACATTTTTAACGCTCTTTCTTATAATTGCTTTATTCAGAAAAATTGAACTATTTAATTAAAAATCTGTCATTCAATCATTCGCAATTACATCTATATGTAGGCAATATATCTTTCGAGTACTTTAATAAAGACAAATACAAGGGAATAAAGATGAATTTGACGATGAGTCAGCTGGAACAAAAATAATCCTCTCTGCAGTGAATGGCCCCGGAATGTTTTTAGGATCTTACTTCTCGAGTCTTATCATCGTAAAGTAACGTCGCGATGTTTTGACGAACGGCCATAAAATTCAGGAGGTCGTCGCGACATTTTTATTCAAAATTGACGTCTTCCATATTTTTCTGTCTTTCCCGTACGTGCATTTTATAGCACGTTTCCAATTTAGGATGTTGAATTATGATTATCCCGCACGTGTCTCCCGGGTGCTGTTACGGAAATCGTTACGAGTATACCCATCAGGGACCGATGCATCTGATTCAATGCATCTATCGATGACGGTTCTCGACGCCGCGCCGCGCGCGCTCGAAACTTGTTCAGGCTGTGTAAACAGGAAAATCACCTTCTCCCAAGTGCCCCATAGATGTTAGAGCGAATTTCTCCGGTTAATTGGCACGTTACCGTTATTGGCATTTAAACGGCGCTAATAAGAAGGAAAGAGACTAGAGAGAGAGCAGCACGACGATTTTCTTTAATCAATACCGAGTGCATCAACGGCGATAACTCGGCATTACGTGTCCTGTAATTACATCACGGCAATTTTCCCGGCATAACAAGCTCGTAAATGTCCGATGTGATCAACGAGAAAACGAGACCAACACCTGATGTTGTATATGTAACAAACTAGTATCGGATCGTCTCGGATGTCTTAGGTTGCAACCTCGTGAAAGACGAACCCTTTGAGACGTGTTCCAATCGTGTTCCAGCGTGTCACGTTCCATCGGCGAGAGGATTGCGTAAAAATGAATTATTCTCTATGACGCGCGACAGTGATACGAAAGTTAAGGTATTCGCGGAGACTTTTAAACAGACTCGAAGTGGATTTGCAGCTTGTCGGATCATCCGAGAGGTCCGGGATAAAAGTTCCCTCGATTCAGATACACGATGGAAAACGCGACGCGCGCGAATGCTTACGTCCCTTTAAAGAAGGGATAGAATCGGGAGAATGATATTCTTTCTATCAGAAAAATTCATCTATTTTATTTCCGCCCGCGCCGCCGCGCATTCCGTCGCCGCGAGAGAGTTCTCCATCGATATCCGGCCTGAGAACCAATTTAATATCCCGTCGCGGTGGATAAAGGTACATCCTTTCTTCTCTCCCAACACGGAATAACGATAGTAATTATCATAGCCAATAACAGATACGGACACGACAAGCGTCGTGAAATTTTTCACAGACATTCATGCCGCAAGAATTTTATTTCGGAATTTATTACGATGTAAATTCCGTTAAACATGTATTGCGTATTGTCATTTATTTTGTAAAGACTTGCAATTTATATTCTGAATTGTAAATCATTGACGTAATGTATCATTGTGTGTTCTACATATATTGCATTGACCTAAATTAATTAAATAGCTCGGTATCACATATTTTGCGCTCTCGTTTCAATTCCGTCAGTATTGCTCAACGTATATTAAATCAATCTGAAATAAAAAAATATCGTTTATTGCGGTCTTTATAAATATATGGTTAAAATTATCAACTGAGACGCATTGACGAGGTCATGAATGACCTCGCGAATAATAACAACGAACCGCGGTGGAAACTTTAAACCGATGAAACAATCCTGTTTCCAATTCATGTCTTCTCTTCTTGGTAAATCCACGGAGAGAGAGAAGTCACGTGCGAGTGGCATTCAATTTTGCTGCGATGACGTTAGAGAAAGCTACGCGATGGAAAACGCAAGCTTCGAATTACGCGCAAATCCACTTACGCGCAAAAGCGTGCGCTCACGGGAGCTGACGTTACCACGAAAGCGTTAGGGAGACGAATGCGCGTCAGGATGTGCACTATTCATTATCGAGATAAACCCATGCTGAAATCGAACCAGCAATCAACCGCGCTCGATAATCACGGTAAACGGAATTTAAGCCGATAAGCATCATAAGTTCACACGTGGTCCTCTATCGCGCGCGCGCGCGCGTGTGTATGTGTGCGCCATGGGTAACCGTTATCCAGTTATCATCATCAAGAGGATAGCTGTGCAAACAGACTTAGAATGCAATTTCTGTTTCCCCAGTAACACCGTAAAAACTGTGTACCGTGCACTGTGTAATTTTGATCGCGTACTAACGTTGTAAAAACTGTTAGTGTACAGTTTTTTTTTTTTTCACGACGCGATAACGTTATAACAGTGTGTTTTCGATAAAACCAGGGCACATCTCTGTTGTTCGACTTCGCGCGTATCAAAAAGGTTTTTAAAGCCGATGGACTGATCGAGGGGCACGTATGACGAAGAGGAAATAACTCTTTTTTTCGGCTATTTTCCACTTCGGCAGTTTCCACAACATTTTCCGCGGTTTTTTCTCAGCTTTATAAATTTTGTTACGCCGACAGCGTTAACTATTATATGTTAAATTATTACGAGTTTAGCGTAACACACATAAGTTTATAAAATAATTATTTCAACATTCATCAAACACATTTAACTTTCATACTTCATGAAGTATGATAAATGATATAATTACAAACAGAAGTTTTAATGTTTCTTTTCCACGCTTTTATCTACTAACTTTTTTCATCAATTGTTTAAAAAGTTTAAGCTGATTGAAATATTTTGTAAACGAAAGGAAAGGTGGAATATTTAGCGAGTCTGAAATATTCTATGCATTTATATATTTTCTTTCGCGTCATTTTGAGCATATAAAAATATTACAAAGTTTGTGTTGCAAAGATAATGTTACGTTGACTATACGGGACACCGTTAGCCTGTTGCTCGCAAAGTTACAGAAGTTCATATAACTTTGCTCGCAATTTTTCACGTTAGTATTCATCTCATCACCAAACTCTGATTTTCCCACACAAAGCAATAGGAGAGCGGACTCGCGTCAATCGCGAGTTGTTCATAGAAAAATCTCATCTCGTTGCTGGATTCAGTTGCAGCATCTCAAAGAGCTAATTACGCCACGGAGCTCCTTGTTCTTGCAGCATTAAAGGAAAAGAAAACACGATCACGTATTCCGTGGCAAACAAACAATCGTCCCGATTTCATTGGGGTTCGCGATATCTACTATCAAGTCTTCTCAAGTTCTCACGCATTTTTCGCGTATGCCGCTGACGGCTCGCTCCAAAATGTTTCTGCAAAGTCAAATGTGACTTGAAAAAATAAAAAGTGAAAGTAATAACATAATAAGAAATTGACACATCGGTCGGTTACTGTAAATTTAATATTTTAATTATACATGAGAAGTTAATTATTATTATTACAGCAACCCTCAGGAGGCGGACGCCGGATCACTTGTGACTTGTGACCCATGCCTTGACTCTGTTTTGTTTAAGTAGACTGTGCGGTTCAAGAAGTCTTGTAACTGAGCCGCATTATAGAGAAAAGCACTTTATGTGCGCGAATTGTACAAAATTATAAGAATAAATATTTTTCATTTATAATTTACAAATATATCTTTTTTCCCTCAAATTATTATGTATAATATTATTACAATTTTTGAAAAGGAATAATAAAAAACAAATAAAGTAAATAACATTCTCATGTAAAAATTTGTTTTGCAACATATACAAGAAGAACTATACTTGGGTCAGAAGTGACCCGGCGTCCGCCTTGTACGCGGCTGTCTCAGCATCCGTCTTCCGAGGGTTAATTAGAAAAAATACATCTGTGTGTGAATAAAAACATAATACTTAATATTAATAGCAAAATTCAGCTATAAAGTGTTTTATAACGTAATCTAAAATAAAGACATTGCGCATAAGAAATCACACGGTGTACCCGAGAACTAATTATTTTAAAAAATGTGAATTTTATACGTATATTATGTACCTATATATGCGTTATTTTTAATGCCATTATGAAGCAACTTTGAAAGAATATTTTGAGCCCCCGATGCAAAAGCAAAAGTGTTACTCTTAATTGTTACATACGTCAAAATAGGTCAGTGAGCCTGCACGTTTACGTGTTCCGCAGGCGAGGGTGAATCGACAGAACCAGGGTGTTCTCTCGCCGTTCCCCGCCCCGTGGTGGCAGTGACATCGTGATCGGCAGGGTCCAGGGGCCCATGGCCGGGAATTGTTTTCGCCAGTTCTGGTGGTGGCTCCCGATCGCGATCCTATCCGGGTGCTTCCCCCCCGCAGTCGAAGCCGGTATCTCGTGCACGTCCACCAATCCCTCGGAGGCAGCGCGCGACGAGCGGCCCTGGCCCCGGCCCGGCGCGGACGTAATAATCTTCCTGGGCGAGAGATGCGACCGGGAGATCAACGTCACCGAGATACAGGATCACTTGGAGCGCGATCTAGCCGGCGGGCATTCGATCAGCGTGATGCCGAGATCCGGTGAGTATTATACTACTTGTGTCGGACTTTATCCCCGATGAATACTGCTTATTCAATAATTCCGCGAGGCGTCACGGAAGAGCCCTGCGAGTATTGCGAACTTTTATACGCGACACGGTATTGGAAAACTATACAGTTTGAATACATATTTTATGTAATTACAGTGGTATACGTGCAGCTAGAAAATGCGGTCTCCGCGACCGTGTAAACGGACATTGAAAATTCACAAGCGGCCGATGGTGTTTAATGACGCGATAATTAATTATACAGGAGGATTCATGTGCGAAAGACGACGATAAACCTGAAGCATACCGCATTGCACAAGCATCGTAATCTCGAATACATTAATTATATATAATTCGAGGGTTATTTCTCTCACCCGAGTAATTAATTATACTCGCTTATGCGTTTGCTGCATGCCAGAGGTGCAACGTTAAATTTTAACGTAACGTTCGCTCCACCCCCAATCGAGAGTATAATAGTATTACGCATATATCCGCGATATATATATATATATATATAGCATAATATAATCATTCCCGTGCCCTTCCGTAACACGTTATCAAGCCGGCTCTAAATTTACACGCGCATGAATCACGCGACGTCCAATAATCCAATTACGTATTCAAATCGAAACTCGGCCGGTTACGCGTAAGTGACCAAAGCTGGGCGAGAGCCTCAGAAAAGTCCAGCTGATCTCGAGAACGACCGTTTGCCGTTTAAATTGTAGACGGTGCGCGTCTCGCGGAAATGGCGTAGCGAACTGGAGTACCGTCGACGATGCGAGCAGAATATAATGCGATTCGCCTGGCACGAAGTTGATACGCCCGAGCTCGAGAATGGCTCAGGCGGCTCCCCGCCGCAAACCCGATTCTCCCGCGAGAGAGGAGTGGTCGACGGATCCGCATTCAGGAAGCGCCGCTAATAGCGTCTCCGCCGTACATTGTTTGCACCGTTGTACCTTGCACAATCGCCGCATCGGTCGCACCGACACGCGTACGTATCTCTCCGCGGCGGAGAGATACGTACGCGTGTCTGAATAGAATCGCGTTTCAATGCGACGGGCCGAACACGGGAGATCCGATGTTGTTGAGTGCCGGCTGTAACGAGCGGAGCACGAGAGCGCGTATCGGTTACTGTCTCGTTATTATCCCGGATGGTGGATAGAGCAGGAAGCGGGCTTATCGGAATCGATATAGCCGAGCCATTGAAAATTGCGCCATCAAATCAATCCTACGTCACGTCCGCTCTCGCCACCCCCTGTAACACGTCCCTCTCGC
The DNA here is from genome assembly GCA_035220615.1 of Leptothorax acervorum. Classification (NCBI taxonomy): domain Eukaryota; kingdom Metazoa; phylum Arthropoda; class Insecta; order Hymenoptera; family Formicidae; genus Leptothorax; species Leptothorax acervorum. The sequence continues at coordinate 264,627 of JASTWQ010000091.1, forward strand.
GCGCGCTTAAATTAATTGTAACAAGTGGTCGAAGTGGAAAACCGCCCGGGCCCGGTCCACGAAATCTCTTCGATCGTCGTCACTCGGCAACTAAATGGCCCGATTAATTAACTTGCAGAGACGTGCGAGACGGAAACCGGGGGCCTCGGCGCGCTGATGCACGCTCTCGGTGAGAGTAACACGAAGGCGGTGATAGCCGCGCTCGACAGCTCGATCTGCGAGGTCGCCGCCAAACTCGCGCATCTTGGGAATAAACCGCTGCTAACTTGGACTTGTCCGCTGGTGAGTGTTATCTCGCGTTTACTCGCAGACGGTCTTCGCTAGTTTACACAGTTATCGGAGCCGTCGAACAGTGGCAATTAAGGTACATTCCCGATATCTCGAGGAACAGCTGGGTCCTGCGTAAATACTTGATAGAAAAACAAAGCTGTTACACTACAGCTTTCCCTTAAGGGAGATGGGGGTAAGGTTTGAACGGCCGAAATTTGGATAAAATTCAAATATGGTTTGTGGATAAACAAATAAACATACATAAATTTTCTTTTAAGTTTTTAGTGCTTTCTTAATGAACAAAACGAGACGTAAAAGTCCAAAAAGTATAAACAATTAATGGTGATATTAACAATTGAAGGCAACCGCGCGATTTGCAGTTTTGCCACGATTCCGGGTGAACAAGTTGGAATTTTTCAATTTTCTTGGTGTTATTTTGTTGGTGAGACCTCCCTCTATAAACTGAACCTAAAATCTGAAAACGGACGTCAAGATTAGAATAATGGCAGCTAAAAATAAAAAATTGAAAATTCGAGTTATTTGTTGTTAAAACAGTTGCAAAAAATAAATATTTGTGCGCAGAAATAGGTTCAGTTTACAGAAAAATTTGTTATCATTTTGAAAAAAAAATTCAAGTCAATATCTGCAGCCGTTCTTGACTTGTCGTGGCAAAACTAACGACAAATGCTATTTCGAGAAAAACGCGGTTAAAGTTTGGAAAGCTAGTTTCGCCGGCCATGCACGATCTCACATTTTTGGCTCTCCTGTGCTCAATTTTGCGAATTTCTCAAAAAATGAAAAAGGAAAATATTCTTGAAGGATCACACTATCAGAATATGTAAAAAAAAATCTAATTTTTTGAAATTTTAATTTTTACCATCCCCCTTAAAGAAACATTGCAGAGAGAAGAAAGATCTGAAATTTTACGTCGCGTCAGAGTGATTAAGCGTCACGTTCCTCGCGTATGTCTGACTGTTGTTGACTCGTACCACTTGTATCACTTCAAAACGTTCTCTGTGGATATTTTGACCGTTATTATTTTTTATACGAATCAATTAAACTATTTTAAACATTTTAGAAATTAATTTTTCGAGTGACATTCATGGTACCTACATATTGATGTATGTGTCTCGCTTTGTTTAGATTAAATCAATGCAAACCTTTTTTACGCAGATTCCGACACGTGCTTTTCGGGAAGTCAATGTTATACCTTGATCAGATGTTATTATTATTAGGAAATAAATATATCGCACTCTTCTACGGAACAATATGAAAGTGTAAAATAATAAAAACTACGTCGCCAGACGTGCAGACGAAAGGAAATATCAGATGCAAATTTCGCGGTATGTTTATTGCGGGTCGCGTTTGTGGCAAACCGTGAAATATGGCGCGACATTATTTAGCCCGTTGCATTTCTTTCCGGGCAAGCAAAAGTTAAAATGATGAAAATTTGTGCGCTCATAAATAATTATATACAACGTAATATCCCGAGTGAAATTGGAGAGGCCGTAAATTTCGCCTCGGTTCTCTGTGCAATTGATTCTACTGGAAGAACCAATTTTACTACCGACTTGCGAGCATCAGTTGAATTGAACCGGATAAATGGTTGTTTCCCGTTATTTAGTTTTCTAATTGGTGCACGTCCAATTATGGACATTTTCGATGCAAGCGGCAAACTCGCAGTATACTCCGTCAGGCAGTATACTCGGTGAGGCAATAAATATAGAGCTTCGTCTTTCCTTTGATCCTCACCGTGAACTCTTTCTCATCAGTAAAACACAATTCGCTTGAGCGAGACAAATCGCCGCTCCGCGAAAAAGCTCTTTATCTGATCGTAGATATTTCACACGTTCCCCAAGACGACGACAGTTAATGTCATCGTTTTAGCGAATCCAACACTTTCGGATATTCCTTGATTTGCCTAAAAATGAAATTTAATTTCACAACGCCGTTATACTTAACTTTTAACCTTTTTCTGTGTGTGAAACAGTTTTTAAATAAAAAGAATCAAAAATGGTATTATTGCAGAATATGCTATAAGAAATATTTTGGATTTTATTCTACTATATGAGAAAACGCAAATAAACCATACGCATATGTGCATGTTATTGCTTTTGAAAAGTTATATAAAAATAAATATAAAATAAATATCCTGAAAATTTTTACAGATATTTCTCGGCAAAACAATTTCGTTCGTCAGACAGTATTGATTTCAAATAGATGCACCGTAGACCGAAAATAAAACGTCTCGAGTATCGCTTCGTTAAAATTTGAGATCGTAAATATCGATAATTTATGTTCCAGAGAGATTTAAAGGAAAGGGATCTATCCTCGATCATTAGGCTCTCTCCGTCATTACCGTCAATGGCTAATGCCGTAGCGGAAATATTTCTGCACTTGCAGTGGAAAACCGCGGCCATCATAAGTATAGGTAAGTGCTCAAAAACACATCGTATATATGATCGCTCTGGATAAATTCTATTGAGTGAATAGCATTAGCGATAAAGAAATAAAATATTATTTCAATTTTTGTTTTATATTAATGTTTTTTTAACATCAACGCAATATTTTTTCACTGTCCATCCGATTTAAATTATTTTAAAACTGAAATTTTACAAAATAAAAGATAAAATAAATACAAGAAAGGTATATCTGAACTACGATATTTCAATATTCTTAAAAATATAATTTATAAAAAATAAATTTGTATTCGCATGTATATAATACCCAGTAAACAACTAACAGTATAACATTATATCAATATTATAATTTAAATTCCTACGCAACGATGTAACTATTATGTGAAACATGTGTTATATTAACTTGTATTATTAAGTAAGAAGTTATATTATTAATGTAATGTCATTATTAGTTGGTGTTTCCCGAGTAAGTTATGCTTAGAGCTCTTGGTTCGTCAGTACAATCATATCAATCGTCATAACTTGTTGAAAACATGACGGCAGTTCTCTTTTTGCTTCTCTCTCATAAAAGAATGCTACGGGAAATTTAATCTAAATATGTTCTATTATACATCTCAAACAAAAATATACTTTGTGACAGCTGATTAAAACTTAAGTCTTTGTTAATTCACGCGACTTAGCTTGAGAATTACGTAACGTATTTTGCAAGTCGGCACCGTCAAACGACGCGAGAGAGATGCGCGATGCAAAAAAGCTCGTTTATTCCAACGTGTGCTGCACGACAAAATTACGTACGACTTTTCGCCTCTGACGTCACGGCACAATTTGGTTCGGTCGAGCCGGAGCTTAGGGATTAAATCGCGAATATACGCGAACAACAATGCGAAAGGATCGGGGACAATAACGACGATCACAACCGAGAACTGTGACGGACCGAAACACGCGGACTGTCCGACCTGTCCATTAAAACGCGCGCGTTGAATTTTAATGCGCGTTAGAGAGACACGATTAATGCCGCAGATCGCGAGCCCTGGTCCAGCCTGGACCGTGCTGTGATCAATGCGTTCCGAAGGATCGGCGTCGTTCTGCGGTACCACCTGATTCTACCCCATCGCGCCACCCTCGAGCAGATCCGCAGGATTCTGAAGTCCGTGCACAGCGTCTCCCGTCGTGGTAAGTAATGCACGATTAATCCCATTATACGAGAAACTCGCAACTATTACTCGGCACTCAGCCCCAGCTTCTCGAAGTCTCTGTGTCTCTCTCTCTGCTGGAGTAACTACTCAAACTATCGGATTGAGGATTAAACGGCGTAAGGCGTCAGGCGACGCGCGCCTTCGTCCTGAACACAAATGGCGCGACGCGTACCTACACGCGTCCCCCTCGTCCCTTTGTCCTGAAATCCCTTCGTGATCGAGGACGTTTATACCAGTTGTAACGCCCTGCGACTCGCGCGACGCAGTTTGACGGCGATGCCATCAACTCTGAACTATTCCAGATGGTGTTCGCGACTTGATCCTTTAATTACGTTACGCCGTTGCGAATTTACATAGGGTGCCTCGGACCCTTCGACTTTAACTCAATTTGATCCGATTTAGAGCCGATTTCCTTTCTTCCCTAATACGTCAAAGTATCAAAAGGTGTCTTCCAGTGTTAAGCAGCAATCTCTTGCAAGGAAGTAACAAAATTTTACTTTCCGAGAGACGAGTGTCGTCAAAGGAGACGGTATCCGTCGTTAAAGTAAACATGCAGATTTATTACATTTCTGCAGAGTAAATTAGTCCGCTTTGTGAAAACTAATATTGCTCAGGACTAACTGAAGTAAAATAAACATAGTGCGAGTTATTGCTGTTTATATGCTCTTTGAGAATTGAAATCAGTGGAAATCTATTTCTGAATCTCCTTACAAATCCTTTATTCGCTTTATATGGGGATTAAGATAGCTCAGCAAGCGCAATTTCCAGCGAGTAGAAGTAATAGACAAGAAGATTGCTCTCGCTACGCGGTGTGTGTTTATAGAGGGTCGTGAAGTTAACAATGTCTTTTTAAATGTTTCGCCGTACATAAAAGACTTGGCGAGACTTACACGGCGGCCGAGCCAGAGGTTTAACGGCGATAAAACCCACCTGCAGCCAATCTGTAGGTCTTCCAACTGCAATATGTATGAGAGAAGGGAGAACGCTTATGAGCCATCCGAGGACCGTTACGAGAAATTGAAATTTCGTCGCAATTTTTTTGATTTTTTTTTTTTTTTGCATCGCACCGCCGCGTGATAACCGCTCGTTTCAGCATCTCCGCAGAAGCGGGGCAACTTATAGTTAACAACAATTTACGACGCCCGGCGGTGTACTCGGGATTGCAAATGAATCGAGTAATGGCACGACGTGAACTTTCCAGGAGGGGGGCTCAAGCGAACGTATAGGTACTTCAATATGAGATATGACGTAGTCAAAGCTCGTTTTAATTAATTTCAGCCTTATGAATAAACGGTTCGCTTCGCGTTTCACTGAAGTGAGCGCTACCTGCCGCATCGTCGTTTACGCAAGTGCAAAGGGCACGAAATCGCGAAATGGCTTTTCCTATGTATGAGAGGGTCTTGCCCACTCAAAATCATTGCGTCCAGAATCCGTTTTGTCGTCTGAATATTATATTCATTTCAGAGTTACGATTGTATTCTATGACAAAAAGATCTTTTTGTCTCTTTTTTTTTCTGCAGCTAATTATAATATTAATTAGTCTTACATATGTGCTTCACCTCCAGCATTTCCTGTAATATTTTAACTAAAATCTCCGGCTTTAAAGTACCTCTGAAAAGGTTAGAGAGATATATGGTTATAAATTCAATCTCCACTCGATTGGTCATTCCCTGGTCGTTAGCTAATAGGTACCTACATCATTTTCCACGATTTACCCTTCTTTTCTCCGTGCCCTTTTTCCGCTCATCCCTTTACTCTCATATTCATCCGTGCAATGCATACATTCATATAGTATTATACCTAGGGGCTATATGATTGATGACGTAAAACTGTAGTAAAAACGATGAATTTTACTATTTACCTTGAAGATATATTTTCTCGTATTGATTAAGCATATTTTGACTTTTTAAATATTTATTTTTATATAGGAAACCAATATAATAACTCGTCGGAAATATTTCGAATTTTTATTGAACATTTCGCTTCATCCAATTAGATATATGAATACTGAACACGCTATTTTTGTGATCATTTCTCACAATCAAATATATGTATAGCAGCTACTATCAATCTAATCCCTTAATGTCAGAACTAAGCATGTAGAACAAACTTAGGTACTAAATTAAGTTTGGTTCATTAACATAAACTAACTATAGATATTATTTGAATACAATTCCTAAAATAATATCGCATGTAGAATAATGTCACTCTGAATATATAGACGAGACTTCTACATGCCGATTTATAAGGACCTTCTTACAATGAGGATTGTAAAAATAGATTTACCTACTTTATCTTTTTCTCTTTATCTAATATCTATGATCACTAAATTACAAATCACTTAAGATCCAATAAATAATCGTAAAATAATAACACCAAAGGGCCTATAATTCTGTAACTCTTAACGACAGTTTCGTTAGCGTTATATTTGCGTTGCTCGTAGATATTATATATGGTAAAAAAGCTGCGCAACGTTATAAATAAAACGCTAACGAAACTGTCGTTAAATGTTACAGAATAGGCCCACTTGGTAATAAATAATTCAATTATGATGGAAAATTGCCTATTCAGATCTCTCTTTGGCTCTTTATCTTTTATTCGTTTACCTTCGCGAGTCATATTCCTCTTTACGCTGTCATGCACGTACAGTCACGCGAACTTGATCCTTTTTTGTGCCAGTCACGGTGCTTTGTCTGCCGCTACTCGACGAGATGACGAGCCGCGTTCTGCTCGAGCTGAACGTCGTGTGGCAAACGCACATACAGAATTCCGTCATCCTGATGATCCACACGGAGGATATCGACCTCTTCCTACCGACGAGAGACGACTCGCCGCCCACGTCGTCGCCCCCCACCGATCCATCGACCTTGGCACACTCCGCGATTACTCAGTCTTCCAATTTTTCTACCTCGAATGTAACTCGCGCCGGCCCTTACGCGACCCCGGAGAGAGACGAGAGAATGCGAAGGGTGCAGCAGCAGACCCCGCGAAGATTCGCCCCGCCGAGGAATCTCAGCAGCAGCGCGATGGAGAATCTACTTGTGGTCGCGCCACTCGATCAGAGGTAATCAATTATTAACGACGTTAACTCGGGGTCACTTTATCGATGCAAGTAGTTGCCGGTTTGAGACATTCTGGACCCGCGGAATAATGCAGCTCCTTCGTGAAATATAAATTAGACTCTTAGACAGAATATGAAATTAATTAACAAAGATATAGACTATTTAGTTACAAATATTTTTAAGTACAAATGTTATATAAATGATAAAATCTATTTTAATTTTGTGGTTGATTGATTTCTTCAAAATCGACATAGATATACGAAAGTCATTACAATATTCATAGCTTTTCTTTTCAGGCTGAAATCTGCCTTTGTTACATTATTCTATAAGTAAACAGTATACCTACCGTTCGTGATGAATATTCTACGTCATAAATATGTATTTTTTTTAGAAATTGATATCAAGTATCAGTTAAGGCATCTCAAGTCTCAATTATTATTAATTATCGCGATTAACTCATCCACAAATGTCGTATAGTTGAGCAAGAACGCAGCAACGGATCATGAATAATTCTGCAGTCACGTTGGCAAATTAATTAACGTTCTCAGAATTATGTAATTAATTACTTGTCCTTCAGAATACTTGTAGCTTAATTTCTTCGTATATACTTGACAAGAAGGGATATAAGCACTCTAACGAGAAAAGATTTATAATGGCAAAAATTTCCCGTTACTTAGATAATCTTTAGAAAATCTCCATGATAGATTTTTAAAGATCCTCGGAATAACAGCAAAAAATATAATGCAAGCGTCAGCTTTTATCTCTTTAGGATTATGCATTTATATAATAATAATTAAGAATATGTAACTATTTGGTCAAAAAGACCCTCATTGTATCAAGAATTTTTACTGCGTTCTTATAAATTAACATTAATATATAAGGTACTAAAAATATTACGAAATATGATAATAACAAATGTTTAAATAATGAGCAAGGTTTCCGAATTTATTCGTTGTCTTCCAGTCCGCAAATATCGACAATTTATTTAAGGCATGATATTCTTAACTAAACTTGCATTAATTGTTTAACATGAAATCTAAGGAAATTCGAATCGGGATGTAAATTGTCGGGAAATCAGCTGCGAGGTTGACCTTAATCAAAGGGGTTCTCTTGTTTGATTGAGGCAACAACGAGGCCATGTAATTACGAAATTCCACCGTCGTGCGAACATGACGATCCCGAATTATAATACAAATCGCGTCTGTCGGATCATCGAGCCGAGTTAATTGCAGGCGTCGATCCGTATAATTCGCCTCCGTGATTAACTCATGGGATCGGGCCCGCGGCGTCCTCGGCGCGGCCGCGGCGGGGCGTCGCGACGCCGCGTCGCCTCCTCAAGAGACGCTCCGAACTCCGGACGGTTTCTTATGCAGGTACGACGTGAGTAAGGTCCTTAACGGCACGCAGGATTACGCGACGCTGGCGTTGCTCGATCGACTGAATGAATCACTGACCGTGCTAACGCATGACAACAGCAGTCTCGACAGCCACAACAACAAGATGTACACGTACGTCCTAATGAACTGGCGTGACGCCGGCTGGGAGCCGATCCTCACGGTGGTCGAGCGGCATCAGCAGCAGCTGATGGTCCAGCAGCTGACGCCAAGCGCGGTGGCTTTTCTCAATATCGAGGCGCCCGATCTGCCGTCATGCGACGTCGACGGCGATTGCCCAAGTGAGTTTCCAAGGGATATGATAATAGCACCCGCGTACCCTATCTGTCTCTTTACGTGGCGATTTTATTGCGTAATTAATATGACATCAAAGGCAATAACATTTCAAACGGAAAATCGCGCTTGAGAACGGTGTCCTGTCTGCGGAAACCAGTCTGCGGATGACGTGCAATTAATAATGCTTAATTAACCATCTCAAATGGTATATGCTTAATTAACCATCTCAAATGGTATATCTCGTGGGAGAGAAAGAATATTACATAATATTTATTGGGTTCTGTCTATAATATATAATATGCGATGCTCGTGCGACCGCGTTTTGCGCTACGATCAGAGAGGGTACTATCAAAAATAGGACGGGATAATTGCGGAATGGGGAAAAGATGAGAAGGATGGGCCCTCCCTTTGTACCTTTCCGATCGGGATCGATAGGAAAGCACCCTCGATTCCGAAAATATCGCCCGATAACCCCGTAATGAGGTAATGCAGTGCATTAATTATTTAACAGATGGCTTGGCCGACATGTCTTTCCGTACCACACATATCGTAGCTATTATTCTTGGGTCGCTGCTGTTCACCTTTGTCGCCATCGCCGTCGCGATTATAATCCGGTGAGCGATCACTTTATCTCACGTTATACATCATATCATTTATAGCCTGCAGCCAAACCGTAGAAAAGAAAGTGACATGCGTCAACGCTTCCATTGCCCCCTAATCGCCAGAAATACTTCTTCTTTATTTCTGTTGAATAGATTTACAGTTTTAGAATTAATATCAGGTTTTCATGGATATGTCCTGAGTTATAATTTAAATTGATTAGCATTATTTTGATTGTTAATTGGAATAATTAGAAAACAGACAAATCACGATAAAATTTCTTTGTTATCTAATAAATTTTATCTTTAAAATATTTTGATAAATGGTAGACAAAAGATATAATTTAATACATTTTGATAAATGATAAAGTATTTGTTGATAAATATAGTATACACATTGTAAACAAAAGATATAATTTAACACGGATTTAAATTAATGACCGCGCTACAGAATTTTAATATACAGAATACGCGGAAAGCGTTGACACAAGGCTATTCCATTCTGAAATTTTTCACGTTTAAAAAAGCGTTTATTTATAAGTAGACACACAATTCATAAAGCTCTCTCAGACTCTTGTAATCCTTAATAAGCAGAGACTTTGTGTTGGATACGTTGACAATTTATATTGCAGGAAGCGGCTGCTTAAGAAAAGCATGTCTAAGGGCCCGTACAAAATCATTTTAACGACGTCGGACTTCGTTTTTCCTCAAGTGCCTCCAGTAGATTCAAGAACGGTGAGTGGAATTTCATTCATGACATGACAGGAGCTTTTAATCCTTCCTTTTCAGCGCCGCCGAAAGGATTAAAGAATCCTTGCATGGAATTACTAAAATTATTAATGAAGCTACTTTCGGTTACTTCCTTTATCAATGTCTTTGATCGTACCCCCGTGATGAAATATCCCGCCGAATGGCGTGAAAGGAATTAATATCACTTGCACTAAACTCGTCGGTGGGTTTACTTTGTAAAATTCCGTGTTTACCTTTTATTGTAACGTCGAGACAAAACCGTAATGCGACGTTCTATATGGCAAAAGCAATTTTTCACTGTCGTGGAGCCGTGGATTGTGGAGTCGTGTTAGCACTGCGGATGACGAACTTTTCTTTGCGGGGAAAAATTCTTCTTAATATGACGCAACGGAATGTCCCGTACGCGAGGGGGCTGCTACGCTCTTGATAGGATATATTTCACGCGAGAGAACGCTCGCTGGCTGTGTGAGCTCCTAAATTATCAGTCTACGTGGTAGAAATAGCCGATAAAAGTGCTAAATGTCATCGTGACACTAGTTCACTCGGCTTAATTGAACCGCCAAGCGAACTTTAACCGCACTTTAACCACCACTATATGCCGTGTGCATTAAACGTGAATAGTTATCGTAATCTTCGTTTAAAAAAATTGATGTTTACAGCTCTTTTACGGTGCTTCATTCAACGACTGCATGCTTGACATAAAAGAATATACGTATAATATAAACGCCATATTTCTAGAATGAGATATTTCCTTGAAGAAAGAAATTACTTATACAATACATAAAGTAAAAATCCTGTAGAAAGAAATATACATAAAAGAGATTTGTAAAGCACAAAACGATCACAATGAGTGCTTTTTACGTAGCTTGTTCATGCGTATAAGGTATAAAGTATTATATTAGCTTCAATTTTTCCTTCCCGCGCTTACTGCAACCATTTTTTATATCAAGATTCAGGTCTTAGCGAGGTCGAGCTTTCTCATTAAACATTCTGTGTACAACCACTCGATAGCCTATTATCTCGCATCGTACCCCGTTCGTATCCGTTGGAATACCCGCGGTGAAGCGCACTTTATCCCACACGTGCGCGCGCGTGTTCTTAGGTAGACGAGGGCATCGAGGCGATGCTGTGCTGCTGGCTGCAGCAGCTACAGGAGTTCGGCGGGCCGGAAGTCGAGAAGCCGGATCTCCTCCAGCTCGGGAGCGTGAACTCGCTGAGGCCGTACCTGCAGGCCAGCGGCGGGAACATACCGCGGAACACCTTCTTCAAGGATCCACGCGCTAGATATAACGTGAGTACACCTTATAGCAGTGCCAATTTAACAATCTCATCCATCCCGTCGCGACGTGGCTGCGAGACTCGAACGCTGCGCGCCTCCGGTCCTCCTTACCCTTATCTTCGCTCCAGATTTTAATCCCCGTTGATCGAGTTTACGTGTTGATCCAGACAGGGCTAACTTATATAAGCGTCTGATAATTTACGAGAGGCAACATGCGATAAGAGAATGATGGCAACGTAGAAGAAATAGTTGACCAATATTTTCTAGCATGTCCAATTTTATCCCGTGTACTCATGTTTTTTATATATAAAAAGAAAATAGAGCGAGAATCAGCGCGGGGAAAAAGAAAACTTAGGTTGTCCCATATATCTGCTTTCAAGGCATTATCGGTATCCTACATTGTATACCTTCGCCCTTGCAAACAATTTCACTCTTGATCACTTCCGAGAATTTTCTGCTTGACATGACGCGCGGTATTATCCGACAGCGCTAAGAATATGTTCCGTGACACGCATATCGATATTCATTTTCGCACTGACGTCTACGTCTAAGGGACGTCAGTGTCCCTTATACGGTGACGCTGATTAATGCCGTAAGTTATGGAATATGATCGGACCGATAAGAACCTCTTGCACGTAATGAAGATTGATATAAGATATGGTATTAAAACACGCTGCTAGACTGCGAGCTAATCTCCGGTTTTATTTCAATCAAATGTCACGCCGGCGAACCCTTTTTCCCCCCCGGGCGACATAAGTCGATAGATTACAAGACGGATGTAGTGTTACATCAATGCTCCGAGTTAATGATCCGTCCTGATTTCTGGTAGGGTGACTTGGTTCAATTGAAGGAGCTGCCCTTTCAAGGTACGTTCGAACTGAAGAGCAAGGCCATGGACGTGCTGGTCACGGTAAAGGCGCACATTCTTTTATTCATTTTCCATGAATTAGATTTTTGATCGAGTTTCTTCCAACTTGCACGTTTCTACTTTTGAACAGATCCACGGGCTGCGACACGAGAACCTCAACCCTCTGATTGGATGCCTTAATGAACCTACGAGACCCTGTCTGGTGTCGGAGTACTGCTCGAGGGGCTCCCTGGAGGACGTGCTCGTCCAGGACGAGATTAAACTCGACTGGTCCTTCAGATTATCCTTGCTCACCGATCTTGTACGGGTGAGTAAGACCCGGAACATGATGCGTTAAATACACACTAATAAAAAAATATTTTTTGATTAAGTAAATACATTACATTGAAATTAAATATTTTGACTTAAACAAATATTTATTTTGTTTAGAAAAACGTTTTATTTTATTAGATATATTGTTATTTGCATGAAGAAAATTATCATTATTTTTAAAATCAAATATGAAACACTTTAAAGTACGAAAATATTTATTTAAAAATAAAAAATTATTTATTATAATAAAGAGAATCTGATTTTTTAAAACAAGCAGTCGACAACGAAGAAATTATTCATTACTTTAAATAATTTGATATATTTAGAATTAAGGAAACAAATTTAGTTGATATCTTTCATTTAAAACTAATAGCGTTTTCCATTGGGAAAAACTCGCAGCACTGAGTATAATTTTATTGTTGTAATATAAAAATCAGTTCATATATTTTTAGTGTTTAATGTTCTACTGGCAAAACTTTGTCAAATTAAACACAGTAGAACATTAAACACTGAAAATATGTGAACTGATTTTTATATTACAACAATAAAATTGCACTCAGTGCTGCAAGTTTTTCCCAATGGAAAACGCTATATAACAATTATTTGTTTTATTCATGTGTTTAGACAGAGAAAAAGAGTTCTTTACATTTAGTATTCCTATTTGTTTGATTAAAATTTATTTCATTGAAATAACATATGCTTAGACAAAATAATACTTTTTGAATAAAAAATTATTGTCTTTATTCAAGAAAACTCTATTATTTAATTTAACGGAAAAGACACTATTATTTCAAGTTTAATATCTTTTAATAAAATAATATATTATTTGATTATAATGAATATGTATGTACAATGAAACACTCGAGTGATGATCTCTTTCACCGCTAGGCGGCTTAGTTTCTCAAATGTAAAATTCGACCAGAGACAGTATATAAGGCCCGCACGGCGAAAGCGTTTATCACTCGCAGTTTTGCACATCATTGGAATCCGCGATAAATAAATAAGTCAACTCTTCTGTGTTAATATTATACAGAAGTGTCGACTTATTATTTAGGTATCTCCGGGTCCGGATTCTAATGATGTGCAGAACTGTGAGTGATAAACGCTTTCGCCGTGGGGCCTTATATGTATACTAGTCTCTGGTCTGGGTGGTGACTCGGGTCACTCGCATGTGTGCGGTCGACCGACCGCAACATATATAAATAAATAAATATTAAATAATTGTTTAAGTAAAGTAAGCTGATTACTTGTAACTTGTGTGAAGCAATATATTTCTTTCAGACATTTTCAATGAAACATTAGTATCATTGAAGCTAAAAAGAATATGACTCTTGGCAAATATTTAAAAAAAATTATTTCTTTAAATCTAATAATTAAATTTTTTATTTTAAGATACTTTTTTTCAGTGCACGTGCCGCCACTAGTAGTTCAAGATTCCGAAAAACCAAAAAGATTAGAAGAGTTTAAAAAATATATGTAGGATTACATTTATATATTTCGTTACCGTTCAATTTGTAATTAATATAATGAGAATAACGTAGAAATTTAAATGGAACATTGAATGTGTAACATTCAAACAATTTAAACTATTAAAATTATTATGTAGGATAATCAAGGATTAAAAATTTTAATTTTGATGAGGAAAATCCGTTAATAATTTTAAAGTTTTGAACTTGAAATTGAGTCTACTTTGAAACTATGATAATTTTGTATGGCTTGTTTGCTTCAGGGTATGAAATACCTCCACAGCACTCCGATACGCGTCCACGGCTACCTCACGTCGCGGAATTGCGTGATCGATGCGCGGTGGGTCTTGAAAGTCACCGATTACGGCCTGCCTACATTTTATGAAGTTCAGAACATAGTGCCGCCAGTGAAAACAGCTCGAGGTAAGTTTTCTTTGCTCCGACTTTTGTTTTGCCTCATTATATCTTCTTCGGTATGTGTACATTCAATGTAATCTCCTATATATAGAATTTTTTAATTAAAACTCAGATTTGAGCAAGAAAGACTATAATAACTCCTATAGTTCCTAAAGAATATCGTATTGTTATTACAAAATTATCTCTCTCCAAACCTACTTTTTGAATTGCATGAAAATTGCATTTTGTGCTCATCAGGCGCTATTATCTAAGTGTTTGCGCGCTATTTAGAAATTTTGCCGGGATACAAGTTACTCAAGTTATAAAGTTTCACTAATTAAAAGTTAAACTGCATGCTTTAATAATTGAAGATATTCAAACTGAGATCCAGGGTTTCGCATTACTTTAGAGGATAGGATTATAGTAGGGGAGTGAGAATAGGGATTAGAATAATTAGCATAAGCGAGCCGCTATATTAATTTCGTTAATCTGTCGGCTTGTTGTTGGGTAGACCTGTTGTGGACCGCGCCGGAACTGCTTAGGCATCTGAATTTGCGGAAAAAGGGAACCCAGCCGGGGGATGTTTACAGTTTCGGAATTATCATGCAGGAAGTTGTTGTTCGCGGAGAACCATTTTGTATGCTCGCCCTAACTCCGGAAGGTAATGTGTGCTCGATTTTTGCTAACAATCGTTTGAAGTACATAACATGAAGATCACCTCTCTTCTTCTATGACCCCAGATCTGAAATAATTAAGTAGACCGAAAAAAATGCATTTTTATAACTTTTATATTTTAATTATTTCAAGTTGTAGGTAATTAATTAATTATTTCTAACAAAAGGCTAGGATTAACCATTTAAATTGTGCTTAGAGAAAATAATTATTTCGCAAGTATCTCACATTACTGCGAATCCAATGGTATCGAAAAAATATAATTATGATAAATGAATGAGAAATGAGATAAGAATAAGCCAATTCTTCGCGCGTATCGTTTTCCGATAAAATGATTAACGATAGACGCATAATTACAACTCAGAATTTGCGATTACTGAGGACGACTGAGGATTAAATCTGTATTTACGCGTTAATTTATTGGCATCGATTATCCAAGAACACAAGCGTGAAATTTCGGAATCTTGTAACGGCGCAGTCGATCGTCGGCGATTTGAAATTCTAAAACGCTAGAATTTTACAATTGCCACGTTTGAGGATCAAAACGTCAAAGGCGTTTATCGTCACGTATCTCGCAGATATAATCGAGAAAGTAATGAAGCCACCGCCCCTGATCAGACCATCGGTCAGCAAGGGTGCTGCGCCACCGGAAGCCATAAACATCATGCGTCAGTGTTGGGCCGAAGCTGCTGAAATGAGGCCTGACTTTGACGACGTGTACGATCTCTTCAAGAAGTTAAATCACGGGAGGTAAAATCGATGGCCGACCATATAATCTTCAAGACATTGTGCCTCTTGAGCAGAAATATTGGATGTAACATTGGCCGGAAGTCAAGGCCTGCGCTGTCGAAATTTATTTTCTCGCAGATCTAATCATGATTCAATAACATTGAACAGTTTTGACTCCGAAAATTAAAGTTTTTTTAAAATAAATATTAGTTACAATTTTTTTTTTACATCAATTAACCTCAGCAATTAATAATAAGTAACTAAATACTTATTTTATTATATATTTAGAACAAAAAGATTTCTATCAATTTCAAAGAAATATATTTTTTAACTTTAAATGTCACCACAATGTAACAAAACAAGTAGTGGTACAATTTTGGTAGTAATCGAAAAGACGCCGTCGTCAGCCATCACGTTTTATTTTCAGAAAGGTAAACTTCGTAGACACGATGTTTCAAATGCTTGAGAAGTATTCGAACAATCTGGAGGAACTCATTCGCGAGCGTACGGAACAGCTTGACATGGAGAAGAAAAAGACCGAGCAATTGTTGAATAGAATGTTGCCTGGGTAAACAACAAAGAAATATATAAAATTTTTATTTCGCAAAAATAATGTCAGAATTGGTTGGATGAAGTTATTGCAGATATTAAATTTTAATAATTTACTTCTATCGCTTAATGATTAAAATTGGAAATTGACAAATTTTTAACAAAATTGATTATTGATCAAAAATTTTTTAAACTGACAGATTGATTTTAACGTTTTCGGGAAAATTAGCATATTTGGCTCGATGTTTCTAGTTCGGTCGCCGAGAAACTGAAGCTCGGCATGCCCGTCGATCCCGAAGAGTTTCGCGAGGTCACGATTTATTTCTCGGACATCGTTGGCTTCACGACGATATCCGCGCGTTCGACGCCCTTTCAGGTGGTTGATCTTCTCAACGATCTGTACACTTGCTTCGACGACACGATTAACGCGTACACGGTTTACAAGGTAATCGCATGATAATCGCGTGGCTATACTTTCTTTTCAACAAGTTACCTATAATCTTATTTGGGTATATAAAGATAAAATTAAATAAGTATAATAATTATGTTTGCAAGAGAAAATCTTACAAAGGAAAAGAATAAAATCAAATATCAAGCATAGCTTTCAAATATGTATATACTTTAAATAAATATACTTTAAAAGTCGGCTGTTGCTTTTCTAGAAATATCTAAAATTTTAATCTTTTTCGGTGACGTTAAACGATATTTTTGTCGGAAGACATCTCGAATTCTGATATCACAGAATAATTCGTATTCGAATATCATAGGTGGAAACTATCGGGGATGCCTACATGGTTGTAGGCGGTTGCCCTGTTAGGATACCCGATCATGCAACTCAAGTAGCAACCATGGCGCTCGATCTGTTACATCAGAGTGGAAAGTTTAAGTTGAAACACCTTCCGGACACGCCGCTCAGATTACGCATCGGTCTTCACACGGGTTAGCTATTCAAATAATTTCTACTTAACTTAATGATTACTAAAAGTAATCTCGTAAAGGTATAGAAAATTATCTTAAACACTTTTAATTTATTTCGAACCCTCCTTTTGCTGTCAAGAATAAGCTAACACAATTTGTCACAATAACGATCAATGTCATATCGGTTTAATTGATTGATCAATATTTAATCAATTAACTTTTAATTAACTTTGAGAACCTTAAAAAGCGATGAAAACAAAGTTTTATGTAAATAGTCGATTGAAATCCTCTCTCTCGAAGATTTATATCGTCCCTATATATTTTATGCTGATTAAATCCGTGCTGAAATAGCAAATCCGCGTGGACGGCACGCCGTCGTTTCTTTTATTGGCAACTTTGCGAAAAGCGTTTTCGCGTACCTCGATCAAAATATTAAGGAAAGGAATTTCACTTTTCTCCCCCTCGTCAGGCCCGTGCTGTGCCGGCGTGGTAGGTTTAACAATGCCGCGTTACTGCTTATTCGGCGACACGGTGAACACCGCCTCGAGGATGGAGTCGACCGGGGCGCCGTGGCGCATCCATCTGAGCCAAGCGACGAGGGATCGATTGACGCAGGTCGGCGGATACCACATCGAATACCGGGGGCCCACCGACGTCAAGGGCAAAGGCAAGATGCCGACCTACTGGCTGCTCGGCAAGCAGGGTTTCGACAAGGAGCTCCCTAAGCCGCCACCCCTTAGGTAAGCCAAGTTCCATCGAGAGCATTTTCTGAATTCCCATCCCCACCGGCGCGGCGTATCCTACCCTAACTCACTCCTGGGCTTCCCAGCAAACTCGGATCGTCGTGTAAACGTACCCCCGTGATTTAACGCTTCGCGCGTATCCGGCAGACGTGTTATTAAGTTCAATTTATTGCGACCGGTTTTCCCCTGCTCTTTTATACATCCGGCGAGCGGATGTCACCTCTCTTTTTCATCGCGTTTCATTCGAGCGTTTCGCCTGGAATGTAACGTGACGAGGGTAGTTCCAAATAAGTTGCCGAATACCTTCAGTCCACGGTGAATACCCGGAGTCCTCACGGAGAAAAGGGTCGAATTTAATCAAAGAAGTTACGGACTGTTTCTTTGATTAAGTGTCAGAAAGCGCAGGGCGCGGAGGAAATGCGCTCGAGAGTTTTTAATTATGTAACAATGGGTCGCGCGACAGACGGCCCGTACTCTGTGCGCGTTAAGTTTATCCCAACAACCGCGCGCGACTTTTGCCTCGTATCTTACTATACTTATGATTGTTCGACGTACTCGCAGAAGTGATATAACAGCAAAGTTTTCCTCTCCTGCACCATTCTTTTTATAACACCCGTGGGCAAAAAGTGACCTACTCGGTAACGTGCGTACTGCGTATAAGCGGGGGAGGAAGACTGGTATTCTTAAAATTAACGTTTATATTATGCAGGGTGTTTCCGATCTGACGCGCAACCTTTCAGCCGCAGAAAAATAGCTGCCTCGCAAAACTCGAGAAAGTTCGGTTTTTATGTTACGCGCGGTAGAGTGAAGAGTGGAAATAATTAAATAATTTACTCTTATTACACAAGTGACAAAACTTCGTCAAAACTTCCGTCTATAACTAATTTTGAGTGAATTTGAACAGGAATTTAGTTAGTTAGTCACTTTCAAAATTAAATAACTGAAATATTTATATAAGCGAAATACTATTTGAAATGTATCATAAATTAAATTAATTGAATTTTGATTTGATTACTCGGCATAAGCAAATTTGATGAAAAGGCGTTCAGTTTATTTCCAACCATGCACTTTGCATTTTTAATGTGTAGTTTTATTCGCGCCATTTGATTTCCAGATATTTAATGCTTTTATCTGTTGCCATTCTGCTGCTGCACTCAGGGAGAGCCATGGGTAAGTAGAATCGCATAAATAATTGAACATTCAAATCGGTCATATTATTACTTTACATTGGATAAATCTCTTTTCGAGCCAGATATGTGGCGAAAATTTAATTTTAATGTCATCTGTCTAATATCTAATAATCTTTTTCATATAATCGTCCATTAAATTTTTTCGACCCAACGTTAAAAAGGAATTTTTATAAAAAATTCATCGCGGACTTTTATCAGCCTGTTACAAGCAACGTAAAACTAAAATGAGAATGCAAAACGCAGCGCATGAATAAACATACCCCAGGGACCATCAGCATCAAAACGACGTTTACGTCAAAATGTCAATTACTCTAAAAGTTGCTTATCACGTCCTTACTTGAAGTTTATTCCTTCCTCGCCTAAAGTTAAATCCTTCCCTCCCAGTGATGTAATCATATCATTCCTCGGATGCAACTATAATCACTTTTATAACTTTCCAATTTGAAATTTCTGTCATCAGTTCCCTCCACGCGAGCGATACACCAGCGTTAAAACGGCGCGGCGCGCGGCTGTACATGAATAAACACCTAATACGAAACATCTGGGCGCAACGGCATCGAAATGTCGTTCGCATGTCAATTCACGCGAAAAATTCTCACATCCCGCGCGTTCCCCGGCATATGAACCGCTCGCGCGGAAAATAGCGCGGTATACATAAGTAACGCAAACATTCGATACGTACCAATTTTCGTGCGCCAGCACTTTGGAATAAAATTCGAGTTCTTTCCTCGTATAGGACCATAAAGAGCTGCAATAAAAGTTGCATTTTAAATTTATTGCACTCCCAGAAACGTGTATATGTATCTTTTATTTTCCCATGCCATCTCTCAAAATGCGAAAAATGTGGCTTGCAGTCACGTTTCCGCCCGGGCGGTTCGTATACGTTCTCCTCTGAATTTTCTACATTTTCCGAAGGCTCGAGGAAAGTCTCATGCTGGGCGGTCACCAGAACGGAGTGCCGAGCGACTCGGCGTGCTCGCAGCTACCGGCGATCCCGTCGCAGGACGAGACGCACGAGGAGGAGCCGACGAGTCCAGTCGAGGTCACGCCCGACGGTCAAAACCGTCAGGATTCCGTCAGCAGCGGCTTGACTATCAGCGGCAGTCGAGCCGCGTCCTTCGAGGAAGGTGCCGGCACCAGGAAAGTCGCCGTGTCCGTGCACAACGAGCGCACGTTGCTGCCGAGCTACTCCTTGAAGTCCGCCAACGACTTCATCGAGGTGTTGCAGGGCAAGCAGGACACGGCGACGAGGACGAGCGAGGCGGTTCACGGCGGCGTGACCAAGAGCACGTCCGGCGACAACCAGGCCTCCCTCAGCGTGTCGACCTCGATGACCGGCGCCGATCCGACCGCGGCGATCCTCGGCGCGTCCACCAGCTCGCTCACGTCGATCGCCAGCTCGGCGGTGTACCGGCAGCCGCTGGCGAAGCATCGCCGCTTCGCCGGGATCATCGACGAGAATGATCTCAGCACACCGTACAATTACTACAGATGTCTGTCGCCCAACGAGCATCACGGTGCGTATTCGGAAACTTGAGGATCTTCACGCGTCAGTCCCTTGCTTCTAGCACCCCAAAGCCTGAAAGTTATTCCCTCAAAATTGAATTGGATGACCGATCGATTAACGAATATTGTCTATCTTCAGAATTTTAGATAAGAATTAATTCTTAATTGTAAATTGAAATTCTTAGAACACACAAGCAAAAGATATTTAAAGATATATCTGACCTCAATTTCGGTAATTGAATTATTTATGTATAGATGAGACGATTTTATATATACATATATATAAAAAATTTATCTGTCTTTAGATTATTATATTTTATTAGAAAGATATCGGATTATTCAAATATTCCCAATATCCCAGAAATATAAATAGAACTGCTCTCATTTGATTAGCCCTCCGCCCCTAACGGATCATATTACTTTCTCTGATTTCAGGGAAGGGTCCCGGGTGCCGAATGCTCAAAAGGCAATTCAGCCTGGACCGTCCGGACGAGCCGGTGTCTATAATTCCAGAGCAGCCCCAGCCAAGGCCGACTCCTCGTCTCTACAAGCAGAATAGCGCGGGCGCGGCAAATGACTTGGAGAGAATCGAGGAAGTGCCACCGGCCACTCCTAAGCCCCTCCTACAGAATTACCGTCATGCCGCTTCCGTGTCCCTCTCCGTCGAATCCCTATCGTTACGTTAAAGTCCCAGTCGGGAAAAGTATTACGAACGGAAGATCGAACACGATATATACACCGCGTATCCGCGACACGAGAGCGTGTCGCGTTTTGGAGCAGCGAACGATTCACGTCAAGAATCGCTATCACGATGTGATCGATAAAACGCCGCGTGTGGAAAGATACGAAAGATACGAATTTGCAGTTTTACGTCCAGCAGTAATTCTATTTCTAGGAAAAAAAAAAAAAAACAAGAGATCTCGATTAAATTGAGATTGGAAACAACGTTAACAGAGATTAACGTCAACTGAGATCAATCAACGTTGGCGACAGACCGATCCTCGACGATCACGACCGAGAGAGAAACGTCGACTTGAAAACTCGACCGCAATAATTTGTCTTTGAGGGTCGGTATCTCTGAAGACGCGTTTTGCGCGTAATTAAGTGACGCGTAAATGGGTACGATGACTCGCTGTGACTCGCTGCTCCGTCTGTATTCTTATCTCATTGTGAGTGTACATTGTATTGGTGTCCGATAATATCCGCAGGCAGGGGATCGTAACGAACGCCACTCGTGAGTCGTGATTAGAGATTTAATGGTTTAGGCGTGTGTTGTAAATTTACAAATAATCGTTGGTGCAAAGAAAAACTTCCTAGGATTTACGGGCGATCCGCTCTTTTCTCCGACGTGTGTCTGTACCTGTCTTACGTATTTCAACGTTTCATCGATAACTCAACGACGCTGTCATCTACGATCTTCGATGCTGAGAGCTATCAGCATCCCAGACAGCACAGATATTTAATGAACACTCTTAGATATTTATTGAATATGTTCAAACACGCGATATTCAGAATTCTGAATATTTTGAATATCCAGAGGTTCCATTAAATTTCTGTGCCTCAATTTTGTACTAGATATAAACTCAATTCCTTTAGAACGTTGAAATCTTAAACAAGTAATGTACTTCTCGTTTTCAGATTTTTTCACAATGCTGCGTAAAAGACCGTTTTTTACCTTGCAAGAATTAAAAATTTTCCTCTCTCCCACGGTTATCTACTGTCTGTAGTCTGTAGTCGTAAACGATTGTATACTTTCGCTGGATGTTACTTACCTATAAAGCGAAGATCTAAAGTCGATTTTACTGAATGGAATTTTAATGTTATAAAATCACTTCCGCGCATCTCATGGAAGATAAGAAAGTTCCAGTTTCATAAACTTAACGTGGATCTTAGGCTATTAACAGAGGCAAGACAGATAGCAAGATAAATACAAAAGGAAAAATATTTAACTAATTAAGTAATTAATTAGTCATTTATAATTTTTTGTTAAATATATCTCGATAAAAAAATTGTTCCTCAAGAAAAAAGTTGAATATATTGCTCGTACATGTACAGTCTTTATGTAGTAATTATATTTCGGTCGAAACTCACGATGCAATCGGTGGACTATGATGTTAATTGAGAGAGAAAGTTACATAGGATGTAATTAATCATCGCGTGATTACAGGAGCAGAGAAGTATTTCGTCGGTCAGCAGGTACGTAATTATAAATGTGATTGATATTGTTGTTATTTCCGGCCTAATAGTTTCATTATGAAGACCGAAGAAACACTTGGTCTTCTGTCGCATGCGAGTGGATTAACAAAATTCATCCTCTTAAAACGTGGACATTGTGCGCGAAAAGTAGATAAACGCTTTAACTATGAACGCAGATAAAGACTTTATCCAATTGAATAAAAATTACACGCGTAAGCAGATGGTACTTATATTCTTTAAATCCTATATTTTTTTTTTTTTTTTAGTGTCAGGGTCACTTTGACCATCTTCGATTAACTTTAATTGACCGATTAACAATGGAATAATCGGTCGATTAAAGTTAATCGGAGTTGGTCGAAGTGACCCTTATTTTAGAAATTCAACATTTGAAAAGTAAAATATTTTCAAATTTTTTTTTAAACGAATGAATAAATTTTTTACCATCAAAAGTTAATTAAACGCCATTTCTTTCTAGCAACTTCTTAATATTTGTTATTAAATAATTATTTTTGTAACCAACCTTTATATCAAATTCTATTCAAATACGGTTAGATTATAATTCGATTAAAAAATATAGTTTATTTATAATTTTAAGCCTAATAGTCATTTAAACAAATTGCTAATTGTGGTTAATGACGATAGTTTTTGGACAATCTGTAAATCATTGTAAGACCATGGCTCAGATAGTTACGGTATCTTTGAACCATTCGTGTTAAAGATTCTCTGAAGCCAACATAATCGCAAGGATTATGACAGGACGGAGTTATCCAACTGTCTCTCCTAATTTACCGTTTTAGAAAATCTCTTGCGGTCGACGAGCGAAAATCAATCTTGCGGCGAGTCACGAGTGACATAAGAAACGATAGACTGGCGATGAGAAGAACTTTCTTACGCATTCTCTCTCGTGCCAAGTGAGATTGCTATGCGGCGCAGGTTCTTACTTTATGATCGTAAATGCTGGTATAATGTCACGCCAAAAGCGCACGGATGACGGAGTGCGACGTAAACATCCGGAGATCGCCAAGTGATCATAATGGACGAGACTTCGATCGGCTTCCCGAACGACGTGCTATGGCTCAGGGATGCATTTTATTGTCGAGATAAAAGTGCAGTCACTCGATCAAGCTCCCAACTGTTTATTGATTTTTTACGCCCATTTAAATGCGGCTTCTAAATTGCTGTTTGATTATAAAGCATCACATACAAAGAAATTCGCCTAAAGATTTCTTATATAAAGCGAAATACTTATTTTTTTTATTCTTGACGTTGTTTTTAATATGCAATTGTGTTTTACACGAAACAGACGTTTTTCTATATTTATATAATTATTAGAAAATTTATTCTTATCTTACCCATTTCTTATTTTAACAAAATCATTCGATCTTTTATTAAGAAAAAGAAAAAGAGGTTTATGCATTAAATTAAAATGTGCCAACAATATACATATATTTAAAATTCTTAACGTTTGACAATACATAAGAGAGAGAAGAAGAAGTCATGATAAAGATATTATAATTAAATGTCAAAAATATATAAATATAAATATAAATCTTCTTCAACGCATAGTCGATGCACTTTGTCATGGTCGATTCAATATTGTTTAAAGAATACAAATTGCATTAGTAAATTAAACAAAAATAGG
Source organism: Leptothorax acervorum (assembly GCA_035220615.1). NCBI lineage: Eukaryota > Metazoa > Arthropoda > Insecta > Hymenoptera > Formicidae > Leptothorax > Leptothorax acervorum. The sequence goes on from JASTWQ010000091.1 coordinate 289,060, forward strand.
TAATTAAGAAAATTAGGGATCCTGACGAGACGATGAATGCGATCCTCAAACACGAATGGCTGATAACAGGGAGGATAGGAAAGGCACTCTCTTATCGCGGACGACAATCTCCACTGCGCTAATCTCTTGTCTCTTTGGTATCGTTTCTAACAATCGCGCCAGAATCAGATTATTCCGCTAACTAGGCTCTTCAAAGCAGAGCTGTAAAACAAATTCATGTTTTGCATGTCACTCGAGTTCTCGGATATATCCGAGAGCACCAATATCCGAAAACGGTTGGTTGGCCACTTCGAACCAGAATCCCGTATTAGAATTTATTCGGAAAATATCCGGGTGATGCAACTTATGATATTCGAATATTTACAGCTCTACCTTGAATGTGTCGCCCATGCACTAACTTTCGTCCGTTTCTTAAAGCAACTGTATCCTGACGTCGATGTCCATTTATAAATTTGATATATTTTTGCAGAATGTGTCGGATATATTATTTGATAATAATTATGTACAAATGTAATTAATACTTCGCGTTCACCTCCACATACGTTGTCCATCTGTCAAAGTTCAAGTTTTTAGCTTCGTCTACCTTAGGTTTAGCTTTACTTCTAATGATAATAACTGATTTCACGCCTTTCGACTACGAGCACTGTGGTAGTATCTCCCTGAATTCTTTGAACGATTCAAAAGATTATCACGATGTCTGCTTGCCTATCTCGAGATTCAACCTAGCGTTATTAAAATCTCAATAATTCTGTAGGTATCTATAACGAAAAATACCAAATACGTATACGATGTTGATTAAAACCTTTGACTGTATCCCATGTACAATAATAAGTGTGCAAAATACGTTGCGTACACTGAAACAAAATTATTATTTGCAAGAAAATTGATTTCTATAAATTTAGTTTCTAATCAAAGAAGTATTAGGTAGATTTGAGAAAACATTTTTCTGAATTTAAAATATTTTCTAAAATTTACCTAATATATTTCTTTAAGGATGTATGGGTGACATCTCAAAGCATTACCAAAAATCTAAAAATTTCATAGATTGTTCTATTATTATGTCTGAGTATTTGTGTAAAATTTCAGCACAATTCTCTTATTGGTTTAAAAGTTATTGTAATTAAGGAGGTATTGGAGGTATTTCAAATATATTCAGAAAGTGCTGTAAATTGTCTCTAAATTAAATTAAAAATACTCTGTAAAATTTTAAAGTTATTTAAGTTATTTAAGTTTAAAGTTGATAAAATTAACATTATCCCTTATGGAGAATCGACATTTTTGCTGTAAATATAAATAAAATATAAATAAACCATTAAGATATTTCTTAAACATTTTTATGTGTAAAACATACATCATTGATATTGTACTGTTTCAAAATTTTTTGTTACAAAAAAATTTTTTTAATTGTTTAAACAATATTAATTATTTAAATGACAAAAAATCATACTCAAACTGTTAACGGTAATCCCTTCTAACATATAAAAAATTTTGACTTGTTTGACATACATGCAAAGTCTTCTTTTATTGAAAGTTTAACTTTTAGCAGGGACTGTGTGTACGTCCGATACATCCTTAAATTAAGGAAACTAAATTCATATAGAAATCAATTTTCTTACAAACAATAAATTTTTTTCAGTGTACTCACGAATATTAATTATCGAAGCGAGATGACAAACTCAGTTAGAATTTTACAAACCACTTTCCCGAATCAAAAGAGGATTCCCTTTTCACTCCGCGGTATATGAGTCTCGAATCAAACACGCTCGTCAAGCCTGATTAGCTTCTCGACGAGCTCCCTTCTTTATTCGGTAGTACTATATCCTACTTTTTCTAAATCAGCCTCGACGCAGTCGGTGCTAATTCGGACGACAATCGTTAAGGGATATAATCGCATTTTTTAACGTAACAATAGTTATCCGATCATTTTCGATGGCTGTCCGTAGCTCGCGCGAGAAAAAGAACCCTTGGCAGTTTCGCACGATACTCTCGCGAATAAAGAGATCGGGTTCGTAAATATTCCATAGCTCGAAAATATGTGCGCAACACACGTACACGTGGCCGGGCCCACGTACTCAACGGATATACGTACCTCGATGTAATTCGTGTAGTCACGTAGTCCACTAATGTTAGAAATATAAATAGGTATAAGTAGCTTGTACCTCTCGAAGCGATATTCGCGTCCCGTATGGCAGGCATCCTCGAATTGCGCATACACAGAAAAAAAGAAAAAAAAAGAACATTCTTGATTTGAAAATATCTTCAGTTTTAACGTGGAAATCTTGAAATAAAATTATATTGCGTTATTATATTAAACGATTATATTAAACAAAGATTATCGATAATCTTGCTTATATACGAAACAATTATAATCTTCTTATAAAAATTTCAAATCTTTATTTCAACATTTTTTTCTTGGTTGAACTATAGGTATAAATTGCTTCATTCCAGAAAGCTTGCTTCATACAAGCAAGTTTTCTTTCGTTTAATATAATAACACAATATAATTTTATTTCAAGATTCCCACGTTGAAACTAAAAATATTTTCAAATCAAGAATGTTCTTTTTTTTCTGTGTACGAACAGATTGTATACTTAATTTCTGTATAATTTCTGGAGATCACTTGATTGACTCTTCGATACCCGATTTTTATTCCCTTTTCACTTCCGCTCGATATTCATTTCCCAGAAACTTTTGACATTGACATTTCCTTTCAACTTTCGCTTTTGAGAAGTTCAATAATATGTCTCGCGATGTGCAATCTATAATAATTAAAAAAAATAAATAAAAAGCATAGTAAGAAAATTAAATATAATATTAATATAATTAAAATGAGGAGTTAAAGGGTCAATCAAAATTCTAATTAATTTCATTAAAATTGCTAATCACCAAAGAGCAGGTACTTTTACTATTTACTGTACTTACTATATTATCTTCGAGCATTTTAAAGTATCTAATATACCGTTTTCCTCATTCGCGACATTATTACAAAAAAAAATAAAAGAGAATAATAAAACTGTTAAAACCAAAGCAAAAACATAAAATAAGGAAGCGCAAAGAGTTAATAAAAGGATGCTTGTCAATCAGTTTATCGCAATGGTCACTTGTTATCATTTGTGGCGTAGCAAATATGCATTAAATGCCCACTCATAGATAATTAAGTGACAGTAAGCAACACTAGAACGCTCAATTTGTCTCTACACACACATATTTTTACATACTAATTATAATTTCTTAATAAGCAGGACAACTGTTTGAATAATCTGTTTAATTATAATAACCATCGCTAATGATTGAAATCGGTTGCCGGAGGACAAATTGTGCATTCTCACACGTTTTAATATTAAGACGCATATATTTAACAGATCGATACGAGCTTATGTTTCTCTGTTGAGTACTTAAAATGGCAGAATATTCGCTACGCTACTGGCCATCGTTTCTACACCTATATCTGACTGTGTGAATAGAAGAGAACTTAATTGTACACGTATGAATGTTACATGTTAAAAGATGTTATCGGAAGAAGAATATCTAAATGCATAGCATAGTAATCGATGGCGACGGTTGGATATTTGTATATTTCAGACGCATTGTGCGATTATATACTCGTTATTAATACTTCAATGTTACTCGGTAACATCTTCGGCAATAAAGATAATCATACGGCCGTAAAGCTGTCCGTTTTGTACCTCCTGCGTGTATATAGCTCCTCTTCCTTCAATAATTTATCGCCGGGAAACGACCAGAGTCTTGTGCAATTTTCTAATTTACGAAACGCAATTTGAATTGAAATTCTTATAAAATAAAATAACAGTTAACGATAAAATTATATAATTACATATTAACTATTGTACATACCTATATATAATAGGTATAAATCATATCTATTATAAAAAATCTTTCAAAATATTATGCCAAAAGAGAATTTTAGATTAAGAATAATATGTTTTATGCTGAATTTTTTATCATGCTTTTTAGCAGAAATAGGAAGAGTAAATAATTTCAATAACAAATACGCTTGTGATATTTACAGGCCGTGATTTATTAATCTGTAACATCAGTAACAAAAATAACAATCTCTTCGGTTAATATATCACTAGATAATCTTACTGTTGTCCTTATAATTAAAGTTGGATGACCTGACTGAGACTCAACATGATGCACGCGCAATTATTGGCTGTTCCTAGAATTTCGAGGTAAAGTGAGGAGATCAGACTGGCACGCTATTATTAACGAGAGCTGCACTTTGGATTTACCAGGCACTGTGAAGAAAAATCAAAGGAACATTAGAGAGATTTTGCATGAAGTAATAATAAAGCTGCGAATCGGTTTCTCAATAACAGTCGTGATATTTAAGGACATCATGTAAGCTATATGTTTTCAATATCTGTTTGAGCAAGTAGTAACTTTGGTGTTGAATTTTTCTAAACGTCGATATATGTACTTTCTAAATAAAATTTTGTTTTTATCAAACGGAATATAAATCTAACTGCAATAAAAAAGAGATTGTATTTTAGCAATACTATAATTATTAGAAAGGACAGAAGAGAGTGACCAATTTTCCTCACCCGTAGGATGGGTCTGGTTGCGACCAGACTGGCGCAGCATACTCTTCATGTGGTTTGTAAATAGGTTTTGGAACAATTCTCTCGATATAAACGGGTTTCTCGACGTATTCCACGTATTTTACTGGTGGCGAGAGGTAGACGTGATGTACTTCCGGTGCGCTAAAGTAACCAGCCTTGTAACTGAAAAATCAAATAAATATTTAAAGGGACATTCATCGAAATGTGCAGGAGAAAGATAAAGTACATTCTGACATATAGCGTTGACATAATATTACACATCGGTACATCAAAAGCGAATTTTAACATTAAAAAGAAAATAATAAGACTACTTTCTCGTGGTCAGAATAATATAAATAGCAACTCTATGTTATTGAGATATATTATATTAATATATAATATGCTCAAATATATTATTGAGACACGTATTTTACTTATTTTTGCAAAATTGAAATCTTTATTAATAATCAATAGCGATAATAAGAAGAAGATAAAACGGATTAACGGATGCAACTTAAATGCGCGTAAAAGGATGTAAATTATAAATTTGTTACCCCTTTGCGACGCCAAGACCGAAACCAAGAAGACCAGCGCCGAGCAGCTTCTTTTTCAAGAACAGCGTTCTCTTTTCCCTGATGTGTACCGCGCCGTTATCGACCTGATCTTCGATAGCGACGTTCCCGAGGTCCAGCGATTGTTGATTCTGTTGGACAGCCTCTTCCGCTGTTGCTCTCAATACGAGGAAACAACAAACGGTGGCGATGATGGTGACAATAGCGCGATGCATCTCTGTCCACGAAAAACAAATACTTTCTATATCGCTATTGCATTTACCATAAATTTCTCCAAGCGATATAAAAGCATTTACGCAAATACCTAGCATAAATTTATAACAATGTGCAAAAACTTTTTATCCAATTAACAACACGCATACACTGAGAGAAAAATGGCAACCATATAGGTGACATGAACTATTTTATAGTTATTGCAACTAAATTGATGGTTAAGAGAACTAATAAATAATAGTTGCACAAACTTACAACTATTATTTATTAGTTCTCTTAACCATCAATTTAGTTGTAATGACTATAAAATAGTTTGTTTAACTATGTACAATAATTATATGAATACAACTTGTATAGTTGTCACCCATACAGTTGCCATCACTATGATTTTTTATCTTAGTGTAATATACGCGCACGCATCCAAGTGACATAGGGAGAATTTAATTTTAATTTTAAATATAAACCGCGACGATATTTAAAATTAATTTAATTGGAGATAATTTCTAATCCGATTATTAACAATTTACACTATATACGCATCTCTTTGGACGTAACGCTGAACATAAACTCGTTCCATCTGCTTGCGCGTTATGAGTTACGAGTCGTCTTCTGCCATCGAAATCAGATTCGTGATCGAAATCGATAATGAAAGTGGTAAGAATTTCACGTTCCCTTTCCCTAGAATCCTGTTTAAATGACGAGGAACCGGTTTCGGCGCTTACCTTGCGTCTCAGTAGGATAATGCACGGTAGGGATTCACGGTGACGATTCACCGCGAGAACAGGTTGAATACTGTGACTTTGATCGAGGAATCGTTCGATTTTATACCGACTTGCCTACCTCGCCGCTGTTTGCGGCCGGTATAAGCGCAATTTCGAAGCCGCCTCTCCTACCACCGCGCCGGGAACGAGCAGCTTAACATCGGGTTTAGGACGATTAAACCTATTGTGACACCCGGGAAGCATTGTTGCACATATCACGATAGCAACTGCTCAGTCCTGTACCTCGTCGAAGTGGAAGTTCCATGAATCTCTTCAGTTTTCCTTCAATGAGGAAAGAGATTGATCTGGCGTAATTAATTTGCTAAAAAAAAATCATTATTTCAATCTCTTTTCCCTACTATACAAAATAATTTTTTAATTTCATATTTTTTAAAGAAATTTTTTATTGAAAGAAATAGATGTGATCAGGAAATAATCAGAAAATAATTATATTATTATAGGTACTTTCATATTGCGACATAAAAATTTTCTGCAGTTATATAGGTACTGTGTTTCCTTTTTTTTAATGCGGCTTCTCTAAAAAATAAATACCATATTTGTCTCTCTCAATGGTTTACAATTACAATGGTTTCTCCAGAAACCTGTTCGAGGTTTTCCTCCGTTCAGGCTTGGAAAAGTGTCCATGAAAGATCCATTACCGGCGATCTAGATCTCCGGATGTGACATATATAGACAGAACTTGGCAGATCCGCGGTGGCGAATTCGAGGAAGTGAAAGAAAGCGGAGCGGTAATAGGGACATGACACGCGGACGTCGCTTCGATTTATCAACCCCGCGACGTGACAGGCAGATAATGCACACTATTGTCGGGCTGCAACAAGTAGAGCGGCGGAGAAAAGAATGGTGAGACAGAGAGAAAGAGAAAGGGAAAGGGAGAGAGTGATAGGCGCGGAGAAGACAGGGAGAAAGCGAGAGACTGCGCAACGAATTTTCCATTCCTCCTTCGTGGCGTGTGCCCCACGTGGCCCGCCTTTCAGCGATAGGTACACGTGCTTCTGCCGCACGCAATTGCGGGGCCCATCGTTACGTTGCTATCTGATATATACGCGTAATCATTGGCACGCATTGGTTTCGCGTATACGGCGGCCACACACGCGCGTACGCGAAACGCGATCGACGACGAGCGAATGACAATGAAACCGATCCGTACGCGTCATCAGATCGTAATCCGAACGGCGGATCCGTAGCAAACGACAATAATCCAGGCAGTGATCATCGACATGTAGCTGGCGTATTTAGGCATTACAACATTACGGATATCTTGTCGCAATAAAACTGGCGTGAATATTCTCGGTAATGATAGCGAAGACGTAATAAAGAAGAAATATAAAACTTGCGGCAATGAAGAAATAATGAGTATAGGAATAATGAAGTTCTCTTCTAGATTCTTAATTGTGCCTCATGCTAATCAGTTTGCAACGCATTTCGCAATAATTAATCGATAAACTAATTGCATGTGCAATATTTCTTAATAAATATCGATTCATTATCGGTTCATCTCTTCTCTCGAATATATCACCTTTCATTCGCGTTCTTCACTATCACGATTATCTTGCATTTCACGTTTCATAAATTAAATTTATTAAAATTTTTGTGAATTAGATTAAATTTGTGTTTTAAAGTTAATAAATTTGAATTTATATCACAGCACGTGGACTTAAAAACTTAAAAATAAGCCTAAATCCACCGTTGGGCAGGATTGATGGGCCGGTGGGAGATGACACACGGCGCAATTCGGTAATCGACGTAGAAAGTGTCCGAGAGTAAGAGCCGAGCTTTCGCAAGCAGACGTGAAGCAGGCGCGAAATTTCACCGGGTCGCGAAGGCCGCCGCGAGGTGCCAGCGACGTATTTCCAATATTTTTTCGACTCCCCCGCTAAGGGCGGGCATCGCTCGGCACGCTGTTTGCGGAGACGTGCCTCCACGTCTCGCAAGTACAAGTCTCGCTGGAAACTGACAGGCCATTTGTGCGAGGAGATTAGCATGGAAATGGAAGTTCAGTCCGCGCTCTAATAAGAGACGCTTCCGTGCCGGAGGTATAGACAGCTTGTCGGGACATGGTTCACTCTTTATGCTACCCCCTAAATTGCATTCCGAGAAATAAATACGTTGTTTATCGTTGATATAATCCTGCACGCGCAAGTAGGTAGTCTAGTATAATTATGATATTTTATTTAATATTCAATATAATTTAATAAAATTAAATTTCTACTAAATTTAATATAAGAATATAATATAATATTTAATATAAAATTAAATTATATACAATAAATTTAAATTTAAATTAAATTGCATTAAATTTAATTTTATATTAAATGTTGAATATAATATTTAATATTAATGTAAGTAAAAAGGCAATTGCAGAAATTAGAAAATGTTTTCTCTAATTTTCTATGCTAACGATATTAGCATAGAATTTTTTAGATTAACGTGGATTTTATTTCTTTTTAAAAGGTATATCAGAACATCCATCAGTAATGGAATTAGAAGAAATAGAAAAAATAAACGAATAATATCAAACTTTATATCTCAAATAAAGAAGATTTTCTTCTATTAATTTAAAATAAACTTGAAAAGATTTTAATGAGATTCTATATCGAAGCCGAGATTCAAAGATTTGACGATATGCGAAAAAATGTACGGGAATTTTAGAATAGTACGTAGAAATACAGTATAGTAGATATATTCTTCTTCGAAGAACTTTATATGTCTCGTACTCGCAAAGTAAATGTAATAATCGTACACACAATGCGTTTGCACATGTTATAACGTGAAACGCGACCGATACTGCGCCGTGCAAATCGACCACGCACGTAGTAAATTCGATATTCACTTTTCGCTTTGTATTCTTCCTCGGTACTCTCTCCTGGGAGAAAAGCGCCGTTTCACGACATCCGCAAACTTGTATAGTTCACCACAAAAACTCGGCATGCCGCGACTACAGAGTGGCTTCATAAATAATTTATCAGGCCGACATTCGCGCGGGGACCTCTTGCGAGGGGTGCGCTTAATTAGAGAAAAATTCTTTCTCGAGACTATTATCAGCTGAGATCCTCCATTTGAAGCGAATACATGCTGATTATTCGCACCATGGACTATCAGATACGTAATATAACTATAATATATAAGCGTCTAGACACCCGAAAACGTCCATCTGTCTAGCGACCGATTGTCTAGACGTGCTATTGAAACTACGTGCCCTGGCATACATATTTTGGCAATGACGTATTCGCAGAGTGAAATCAATCGGTGCGCCCGACATCAATCCCAGGTGCGTGTTTGACTTCCCAAATAGAACGTTGCACAATGTCGGTATCGGTTAATCTCGCGGATGCTACCTTCATCATCGAAGAATTAGGTCGCACTGTGCTGAAATTATGCGAAAATGGATAAAAGCATGTTGAAGTAAATAATTATGAAGCTCGATGAAAGTATATGTATAAGATGACATTGGTATCTGATTAAAATAATTTTAAATTGTCAAAAGAGTAGAAAATGATGAAATAATCTAAAATTTTGTAAAATAATTTATTCTTTTGTAGATACATTATTATTTCAACTTTTCAGAGATTCTTAATAATGGTGTAAAATAGTACGGTCGCAGTAATATTTATTATTCTTAGCACAAACGTTAAGTTGTATCGTGGACTATTTTGTTTTCAAAATAGTCACAAAAATATATATAACTTTAATATTTCAAAGAAACATATAGTTTCCTCAAGATAGGAAAAATTGAAAATTCTGTATTGCCTATAAATGGAAAAGACAAAAAGATTGGACGATAATGATCAATCAAAGTAAAGCTCCGATTTTTGTTCCACTCGTAGAGTTTTCTACGTGGGTGCATTCGCTTAATCAACTTGTTAATCAATCGTTTAATCAAAGGATCAATTTAATTTAACTCCACTTAAACTCAAAGGAGGGACTTTAATAACGTAGGGTTACATTTCGTCGTTATCAGTAGGCCGGGCTAAATTAAAATCGAGTATTTCATCCGATGTCAAGAAACGAACGTCGCTGTCTTCCGAGAGCGCCGATCCGCTCGCTCCTCTCTTATAAGTCTTCCTCCTCCTGATAACGATAATCACGATCGTAAGTGCCACGAAGAGTACGGCCAAAGTTGCACCCACTGCGGCGACGATCTCCAATATTTCGATGCCTCTTCCTTGTTTTACCTTTTCCGGATTCAGCTCCACGTCGTGCAGATCTGCAAATTTTTCTCATCGTCAGTAACAGCAGCCAGTACAATCCTGGCAATAAAAATCTATTGTCGAACTGCCGACATTTTAAATTGTATTTTAAATCACCTGCAAATTAATCAGACTTAAATATCATTTACCACATGTTTTTTAATAGTGTGTGAGTAAACTCTTTTAAATAATTAAATTGACTTTTCCCAAGGTATGCTATTTGTGTTAAAAATTTGCATTTTTTTCTTCCAATTATCAGTCAATAACTGTATATAATTAGAAGAAAAGGGTCAATCGATACATAGATACAGATATAAATGCATTATAAGTCTATAACACAATTTCTCAGAAAATTGGTAAGTCTATACTTTAATTTTTCAATTCACTTCGAGATCCTTTTCAAGAAATAGCTTAAACTAGGCCGAAAAGTCCCATTGCAATTTAATATCAGATAATTTTTCTTACTTTCTCTATATATACTTAATGCAACAGATATACCAGATCGATCCTGAAGTTCTATGTATTTCGTCGTCGAAGCTATCTTGGATACAAAAGGCGTTTCCTTCGTTTCCGCCTGCTGTGTTGGCTTCGCAGGCGTTGTTGAAGGTTTTTTGGTTTGAGGCTTGACCGTTGTAGTCGTTTTCGTGGGTCTTTGCGGAGTCGTCGACGTCGTCGACAAGTTGGACATACCTGGATCGATGTCATCCTTCGGATTTATAGGAAATCCTGTCAGAGTGGAGTTTTTCACCGGTGCAATCGTAGCATTACTCGGTGACCCCGTAATACTGTCGAGCATTGTGGTGTATCCTGCAATCATAATTAAGATTCTAATTGTAGTAATCTCGCACAAAATAATTTATCATAAGCTGGAATCTGGCGCTATCATGATTTTATAACTCAATCAACGGATCGATGGATCCTAATAGGTACAAGCATCCTATCAAAACATCCCATTGAGGATCCTTATAAAATAATAAACAGTTACCTAGTATGCAATATTCAGCGTAATCTGGGCAGCAAATAGAGCGTTCCGCACAATCGATCGTGCAAACGCACTTCTCCGGCCCAAATGGCGGGGTGGAAGTAACATTGCTTTCTGACGAAACGCATCTATCCCGACAGGTTTGTTGCGCGTTAATTATTTCGATTTGATCTGAAACAGATTTTTTAGAATAGATATACATTTGTGTAGTCTATTTCTCTTTATACATAAATTATTTTAAAAAAAATATGATATTCATTTTTATAGAGTGTATTAATACATAGATTTGTATTAATACATAGAAATTAATATGTAGATATATCAATAATTAATATATAGATATATATATACAGGCCCGGGTGTTCGATTCAATCTGTCAAAGCCGATATCTCGGAAACCATTAAAGCTAGACAAAAGATCAAAAAGGCTTTTTAAATGGCTTTACTTCTAGATGATTTTCCGCGCGATAGAACCGTACCCTTCTGTACTAAATTTTGAGGGGGCAAGGGGGGGGGGGTCAATTTTTTCAAACGAAAACCCTTCATAGAAATAATGCCAAACGATAGGGTTCGGAAATACGAATGCAACGACCTATATTTTTATATGCTTATCGTAAAAATTATGACTGCAATAAATTTTTATAATTGATACCTTTCGTAGGCTATTTTAAAAAATTCGCGGCGGCAGTAATTTTCACAATAAACATATAAAAATATAGATCGTTGGATTCGTCTTTTCAAGCCCTGTCGAATGGTATTATTTTTGTATGGGGGTTTCCATTTGAGAAAATTAACCCCCCCTTTCCCCCTCAAAATCCAGTGCGGAAGGGTACGGTTCTAATACGCGGGAAATCATCTAGAAGTGAAGCCATTTAAAAAGCCTTTTGATCTTCCGTCTAGCTTTAATAGTTTCCAGGATATCGGCTTTGACAAATTGGTCGAACAGTATGGATGCGTGGGGTATCTTCAAAAATTCGCAGCGGCCGTAATTTTTACGATAAGCATATAAAAATATAGGTCGTTGGATTTGTCTCTTCAAGCCCTATCGAATGGTATTATTTTTGTATGGGGTTTCTATTTGAGAAAATTAACCACCCCCTTTCCCCCTCGAAATCCAGTGCGGAAGGGTACGGTTCTAATACGCGGGAAATCATCTAGAAGTGAAGCCATTTAAAAAGCTTTTTTGATCTTCCGTCTAGCTTTAATAGTTTCCGAGATATCGGCCCTGACAGATTAAATCAAACACCCTGTATATATATATACATATGGAAATAAATATCACACTATCAATATTAATATATATATATAGAAATAAACATCACACTACCAAAAAAAAATAAAAAATATCTGAAAAAAATTTATTCTAATATTTTAACACCCACATTTTTATTTTGCTGCAAGGCAATCGTTGAAATAAAATTGCAATATTTGGAGTTGACGTTTTGACAAATATTGCACATAAAATTCATTGTAAAGGAATTTAGTTTATATACATATATGTGTACGTTATTTTTCACTAATATTTTTTCAAAATTTTGTCAAATTTATATAACGCTTGCCATTACTCTACCACATGACATATTTTGTATGAAAATTGATTTAAGAACTTACCATCATCGCCTACGGTTACGCTAGTAGACTCGTTTTTAACAACACATTCCTCTCCTTGTAAAATAGCGACGTCGTCTATTGCGATATCGCTCACGTAACTGGCACCTCGCACTCCTTCTACGATAATCTATAAAAGAATATTTAAAAAATTTTTTTAATTCGAGATTAACTGAAATTATAATTATCTATTAACAATTGACAAGCGAATTTGAACATACAAAATATATAAAAGCTTTGACAGGAATTTTTGGTTTCTTATAACATATTTTAACAACAATGCAACGTTAACAACAATGTTCAAATTATCAAAGCCAACTTAATTATTTGAAAAACGAGGTTTGAGATCACACGTACCTGAAAGCTGGCATTAGCTCTCGGCAGATCGGAAATGCCGTGAAACCATTGATTTCCTTGATTTCCACTTTTGGTAAATATCAATTGCGACGTAGTATTCTCTTGCTTGAAATATATATTCAATGAGCCGATCGTGGCACCGTACATATGATACCTATCAAAATAATTCATAAAATATTAACAAAAGAAATGCGAAATCATACACATTACGAGATCTCCATTGTAATACAAGTTAAATGTTAAAATGTTCACAACAGACATGTCGTATTCCTCTATTTATTTTATTCTACCGGACTTTATTTTAATAAACGTATCAATAAATATCATTAAGCTTATGTTTTGAAAAGAAAGACCTATGTTTAAAAAAAATAACGTATGAAATAAGATAATTGATTAAAGCTGTACAAAAATTCATAAAAATTGTAGCACAATATTATATTTTAGATATATTATATATTACTTACCAGAATGAGAAACATCCCGATTCAGTCAATGATGAATTGTATAGAGGAGATATGATTCTTGCCGTATCGTTCACCAATCGTCCGGATGCCTCAATATAAAGATAATACCCTGAAATCAGTGAGTGCAGCTATTCGAAAATAATTTCTTTCCTTTTTTTCTTCTCTTCACTAATTAATCTAACATTTCAATGAAACGTTTAAAGTTATACGGTAAATACGTACCGTCATTTCCAGCTCCTAGTGTATGGTCGTGCGTTGGACCGGTACCGATGTGTAAACTCGGCGTCTCGAAGTTGTGGCGTTTCCAATCGAAATCGTGCTGCGGATCTTGTTGCCACCAGCAAAGATCCGGGCTTTCAAAATCGCATTTTGTCGGCGCGGATGCGTTCGCGTCTTACAATATAGATTATCACAAAAGACGTTGCATTAACGCGAATAAAACTTGTGGCATTCATGCGAAGAAGAAAAAAATTGAAGTTGAAATAAAAATAAAATTTTTAATTAAAGTTGAGAAAGGGAAAGGCTGAAAAGGTAGAAAAAGAAGGAAAGGAAGAAAAGAAAGAAAAGGGAAAAAAGCTGCAGTTATGTAAGAATAAATATATATTGCAAATTTTGAGCAAGCGTGATATATTAAGCTTTACAGTAGCAAAGAATTAAATAATTTTTTTTGCGCTGCTAAAAATAATTTTTGTCACAAAATACTCGTGTAACTTGATTGCAGAATCCAGTGCAATTGTTAAGCGGACGAAGCAATAGTAACAAAGTAAAATTGGTTCTTTATTGCAGTAGGTACCTCGACAATAAGGAAGCGTTCCATTCCATTGGCGTCCGTCGCAATAAATCTCAGCGCTGCCGATCAGGGAGTAACCAGGTTCGCAAAAGAACATTAATATTGCACCATTAAATTTATGTCCCATAATTGAGTGATTCGGCGTAGGCGGTGATGGGCATCCCGTGTCTAAAAATAAGTGTCAAAAAGGTATAAAATATCAAATCTACGCATGTTATCCTATTTTAAAAGTTTAAAAACATCGTCGCATTTATTTGCTGTTGTCACATCGATAATTCCTTCCCGCATTAAATCTGATTAAAGTATTGACAGCGCAAGCCGTCGTGGTGCGACCATTTTGCACTTTTCCATTATCGGATGTTGCTCTACGCATGTTACTTTAACATACTCTGATTAAAATATTTAACATTATATTGTAGCTTGCGAACAATAAAAAATGAAACAAAGAAAATACATTTGTAGAGCTTTGCTTCTTCCTCGAAGTTATAAAATTAATTGCCAGATATTTTGTTAAGAAAACTTGCTGTTTTTGCATTTCTAAGTATTAAATTACTACTGGAGATTAAATTATCTGCAGAAAAATAATATGAAGATATAGGTATACGCTGGACGTCGCGTTTACAAAGTAGCAACATATTCTTATTAACAATTTCCCCAAATGTTCTCATTAAATTTTACTTACTCACACACACGGGAACCGGTGTATCCCATTGGCCACGTACGCACGTGGAATATTTGTTGCCCACAAGAGTGAATCCGTCGTAACAATTAAACCTCACGATTCTACCTCGACCTCGAATGCGAATTTTTCCGTTATTCAGTCGCAACGTAGGACATCGGCCTGAATGGGAATGATTATTACATAATGTCATTAAAGACGCGTCAATTTATGAACCGAGTCGATTCTACTCAGGTTCATGTAGGAGTAATTGCAAGTGGAATAGATTTAATTATTTATATAAAACTACCCACCCTTTAATTAACGAGATTAATATTAATAAAATAAGATATATAAATTAAGTAAAACCGAATAAAATAAACATACTATAACAATAAGATAAGTTTATAATATTGCCAATCAATTGTAATACTTATTATCAATTTTTCTATTGAAGCAATTTTCTATAAAATACATTTGAGCGACCTATTTGAGCAATTTTCTATAAGTGAAGCAAACATGTCGCGATAATGATATAATTAAAATTAACATAATTATTGCGTCATTGATTTAAATGCGTGCATTTGCTTTTAAATTATAACGTTTTCCAGAATTTATCCCATCACGAGTAAAAGCGATGGCATTTCAATCTCGAGCGCAACAAAATAGTTTTCCGCGATAAAATCAATTTCTCTGCAGAATTATCTGCAGGCCATCGCAAAGAAATAGCTCGATTTATTTTACAGGGAACTATCACGCTGATCGCACGTCGCGGTTTCAACGTCATTCGAATTTCAATCTTTCTTTTAATCGAAAATACGTTATTTCCATTATTTCTGCTTACTCGACACCTGCCAAGAGCGAACGATGCACTGGCCAAAGAAAACGAATAGCAGCAATATCATCGAAGAGCACTTCATCTTCACGCAAGTATGTGAGACGCACATGCATGTACGTGACTTGCGGGTAACGATTCGAGTTAACGGAGTAATCTACGCTTTTCGGTATTCCGAGAGACAATTTAAAAGATGTTATTTTCGTTTTATTTCAAGAGCAAACACCGCGGACCGCGTCTTTACGTTGGCAAAATAACACAAGGAGTTTACGCGGTTTTAAATACTTCCTGCTTCACGCACCGCTTCACACGATAATAATCACAATACGCGATCGCTTGCGAAGCTACGCGAGAGAAGGATTCCGGACAAAAGAAGAAAATTGGTTGAGTTTGCGCCATTAAGCGCAGTGAAAACGTAAATGGAGCCGGGATTCATTCTTCCATCTGGAGCTGCCCTTCGCCGAGGGCGGGAACACGGTTTCCGCCTCGCGAGCGATAGCTTTTTATCGTCTTCCGGTGCTTTATCTTTGTCGCGCGTCGCCAGGCCTTGAGGAAAATCCCTGGAGATTGCATTTCGCGCGAAACATGTCCGGCGCTAACTCGATAATCTTGATTCGGAAACTTTTCGATTCGGACTGTCTGAATCTATGAGGATTTATCGCTCGGAATCGTGGTCTGGAAACCCCCTGAAAGACTCGAACTTTATGGAACCCGGATCCATCAGGTTCATTGAAGAAATATCATCTGTTTGTTCCATGAACTCTTTCAACTTAACTCAACTTTTAAGTTTCAATTTCTCTTTAACGATGCATGTGAACTCTTTAATTTTTATCTCTATACCACGCTTAATAATTTTACGAAACGTACTCGTTAATAATAAAATTTGATTGTTATGCTAATCTTCTGTTATAATCGTTAAATATATTAATTTAGTTTTATTCATAGATATACAAAGGAAAAAAAATTAGTAAGAAAAATTATTTGTTTTTGACGGTTCATGATTGACGGATATACAATAACAAATGCGTCAAAGTGCTTTTTAAAATGCAATTTTGCACCCTTACGTAAAATTATCTATGCGCAAATTTATTTTTATTGCAAGTCTTGTTATCTGATCAAGAAACGGTTTATGGCTTTCTAAGCGTAGAGTAATCTGAAGCCTCTTTAGCTCAGTGGTAGAGCACTGGTCTCGTAAACCAGGGGTCGTGAGTTCAAACCTCACAGGAGGCAATCTTTTTTTTTTTGTATCGTATATATCGCATTTTATTTTTCATTATTTTTTTTAAATGCTAAATCGCCAACACGCGCTATTAATTTTCTGATACTATTTATTTTTTAATAGATTACAATCAAAAACATTATTTTTAATTTTATTTTTATTTGTCCATCTATTAAAATTATAAAATTTATTCTCTTCCTCCCTCAATTAAAAATACAAATTTTATTCTCTTTTAATGTTAAATATTTTTAAAAGTCTTTTAATTAAAATTTAAGGAAAAGTTTTTCAAATTTTTAATTTAATTTAATTTAATTTAATTTAATTTAATTTTAATTAATGTAATTCTTAATTTTAATTAAAATCTAAAAATTTCCCTAAAATATTAAGATTTTTTTAAATAAATTAATTAAAATTTAAAATGACTTGAAACCTTCATGCGTCGCGACTTAAACCTTACACACACACACATCTGTGATATCTATTTTATATTTATGAAGGATTAAATATTAAAATATACAAGAGATAAAAAGTATGAGCCAATAGATAAGATTAGAATTAATCGAAACAAAACAAAATACATCGAGTTTTGCAGTTTAATTATTAGTCACGATACACGAATATCTAGATGCGACGCGGCCGACCGGAAACGCCGAATAACCCGGAAGTGGCGTGCTTCGATGAGCGTGCGTTCGAAACCTGCCGTTACCTACAGAATTGTCAAACGTGACCGGTGTCAGCGCCACACACATATTAACCGGCATTGTCGCGCGCGCGCGAAAACGCGTCGTTCCGGCCGTAACGGTTGTTTCCTATTGTTCTCAGTTTCACGACGATCCGAGGACGGCAGACGTTCGGCAAGATGAACGACGATCTGCCGTATCTGGTGGAATATGCGAAGAGCGATCGGTCCAAGTGTCAATTATGCAAACAGCCCATCAGCAAGTTTAGCCTGAGGCTCGCCGCCGTCGTTCAGGTACGATCAGGTCGGATTTTGCGACGGAGAAGCCGCGCGAATATGTTGCGCGTTGTATCCAAAGTATCTTGATATCCCCGTGATTGACGGCGAGATATACTTAAGTTGACATTGTTGACAATACAAAGACACGATTGCATGCGGGCCGGTCATCGGTGTTATCATTGAACTATCGATCCTGGGCCATGATAACACGCCCGATGGTGTCATTCTGCATAACTGCGTCACCTGCGCGATGCTATCGCTATCACAACACACGTTGAATTATTCAAACATTTGCATGCAGTTGCTTTCTCTCTGCAACAGTTTCCTTATTCGGCTCAGGTTATAAAAAATATATATAAACATATTTTCCGTTATGTTACCTGGAAAGCTTAATATAAGTATTCCTTTCCTTACAATGTAACGTTCAGATATTTTCGTCCTTTATTGCTTTTTGCTCGTTTTATAGACAACTTAAATAAATGTATTTATAATTATACAAGTTGTGCTTTGTATTAGGAGATACTTTGACTTTCTTAACTTTCTGTATTTTTGAAATATTTTTATGGAAAATAAATCTTATTATAGAAATATTGTTTATATTTTTAGAGCCCCGTTCATGATGGGAAGATGCCCAGGTGGTATCACTTCAAATGCTTCTTCTTAAAACAAAGACCAAAGTCCACCAGTGACATAGCTTGTTTCGATGAGATTCGCAATGAAGACCAAGATGCAATTCGAGAGAACGTTGGTTGGTATACGACTTGAACAGGAACTACAATTTTAATTAATTTACTTTATCACCCCTACCTCCTAGCTATTTATTATATTTTTACATGCAGAGAAAGCTCTTAAGGCACCTCCTCCGGCAAAGGGGCGAAAAAGGACAAAAGCTGGTGGCGGTTCTGGAGACTTCAAAGTTGAATATGCCAAGTCTAGTAGGTCCACCTGTAGAGGATGCGAAGAAAAGATAATAAAGGGTGAAACGAGAATATCAAAGAAGGATTATGAAAGCGAGGAAGCTAGGAGGTTTGGTGGTTTGGACGCTTGGCATCACGTGGAATGCTTTGCAAAACTGAGAGCTGAATTGGGATATTACGGAAGAGGCGACGAGCTTCCAGGCGCCAAAGATCTTTCGAAGGAAGATCGTGAAAGTCTCAAGGCTTCACTGCCCAAAATGGCTCCGGGTGATGTGCCACCACCTCCTAAAAAGATTAAGGATGATCCAGAAGACGCGGAGGAGGAAAAGTTGATGAAAAAGCAGAATGACCAACTGTACGCTATAAAGGATCAAATATCAAAACTTAATAGAAAATACATGATTGAGTTATTGGAAATAAATCAACAGGAGATTCCGACTGGCACATCAAATGTAAGTGCTTTATGATATATATTGTCTCACGACATCTAATAAATATTTTTCTTTGAGTTGTGTATCATAAATCTATTCATTATATGACTTAGGCAGATTTATTATATCACTTTATTCGGATTTTATTTCTAGATTGTAAGTCTTTTGTCTGATATACTGTATTTTGGAGCTCTACAACCCTGTCCAAAATGTTCAGGGCAACTCATATACAACTCTGGTTTGGGTTATAAATGCACTGGTAATGCAACAGAATGGGCTAAATGTGAATATGTCACACAAGATCCAAAAAGAAAAAAGTGCAAAATACCAATTGATATGAAGGAAGATTTCCCAATTAAGTAAGTTCTCTCATCAGAAAATGTGGAACTTAATTAAACAAATTCTACATATTTTTTTATCTCAATATTGATAAATACGATATAAATATGATTTATTGATGCTCATTATTTGTTTCTAGGTCATACAAGTCTAAGGTACAAAAACGAGTGTTTAAAGTAATAATGCCGTCATCGTCGAGTTCTATTAAGAAAGAGGAAGATGAAGCAGATGGACCGAAAGTACAAGGAAGACCACGTCCTTTGAAGAACATGCAATTTGTTATAATAGGTCGTACAAAGAAAGATAAAGAGGAATTGAAAAAAGAAATTCAATTATTAGGTGGTACTGTTACGACAAAAATCCATCAAGATTTGGCTGCTGTAATTGCGAATGAGAATGAAGTGAAAAAGATGACTAAAAGAATGGAGGATGTTAAATCGTGCGACATTCAAGTAGTAACAGAAGATTTTATAGAAGAAGCGAAAGAATACACAGATGCTCCCATCATGCTCCTAAAAAAGAAAACCATTTCCGACTGGGGTGGCGATATTAACGCTAGACTTTCCAACATCATCGCGAAATCTGGTGCCTCCAAGAGTAAGAGCAAGTTTGAGAAGTCGAGTTCTGGTAAAATGAAGGTGAAGGTAAAAGGCGGTGGAGCTGTTGATCCTGATAGCGGTTTAGAAGATTATGCGCACGTTTATCAAAGGGGCAGAGACAAATACACCGTGACGTTGGGTCTGACGGACATACAGTCGAAGAAAAACAGTTATTACAAGATGCAAATTCTGAAGCACGACAATCATGAGAGGTATCACTTGTTTAGAAGTTGGGGCCGGATCGGCACCACGATTGGCGGTAACAAGTTGGAGGGAATGTCCTTGGAAGAGTGCATAGAACAGTTTGAATCGTTGTACGAGGAGAAGACGGGCAATCAGTGGAAGAATAGAGAAAATTTTGTTAAGATGCCGAAGTTCATGTATCCGATTGACATAGATCATGGGGATCAGGAGGTTGCTTCTCTAGATTCGGACATCAAGAGTAACTTGGAGAAACCGATTCAGGACCTGATGCGCCTTATCTTCGACGTAGCCGAGATGAAAAAAGTTTTGCTGGAGTTCGAGATAGATATGGACAAGATGCCGCTCGGGAAGTTGTCTAAAAAACAAATTGAGAAAGCTTATGCCGTTCTAACGGAATTGCAAGAGATACTGAAGAAGAGTAACATAGACCGCACTATATTAATCGATGCTTCCAACAGATTCTATACACTGATACCGCACAACTTTGGGATTTCCGGACCGAAAATTCTCGAAACGCCGGAAGAGATTAAGAGCAAATGCGATATGCTGGACGCGCTGCTCGAGATGGAGATCGCGTACAACCTTCTGTGTGACAAGACCGATGAGAAGGAGAATCCGCTCGACGGTCATTACAAGCAGTTGAAGACGGACATCGACGTGTTGGATAAGACGAGCGAAGAGTTCAAGATGATCGAGCAATACGTCCAGAATACTCACGCGGCTACTCATATGCAGTACGCTCTCGAGATCCAGGAAGTGTTTGTCGTTAAGAGACACGGCGAGGAGCAAAGATTCAAGCCCTTCAAGAAATTGCCCAACAGAAAACTGCTCTGGCACGGATCCAGAACTACGAATTACGCGGGAATATTGTCTCAAGGTTTGCGTATCGCGCCGCCGGAAGCGCCCGTTACCGGTTACATGTTCGGCAAGGGTATATATTTCGCCGACATGGTGTCGAAGTCCGCAAATTATTGCTGTACACACAGCAATAATCCGACCGGTTTGTTGCTGCTTTGCGAGGTCGCCTTAGGTAATATGTACGAGAGGTATCAAGCGGACTACATCGAGAAACTACCGAAAGGGAAGCATTCGACGCTCGGTCGAGGTCAGACGCAACCCGATCCGCAAAGCGTCTACAAGACCGAGGACGGCGTTGAAGTGCCCTATGGAAAGGGAGTACCTGCCAATGTTAACAAAAATTCGGCATTATTGTACAATGAATACATCGTATATGATGTGGCTCAGGTAAAGGTGCGATATTTGGTAAGAATGAATTTCAAATACAAATATTAAGGTACGTAACACGAAGGTGTGACGTTCAAGTTTATGTTACACACAGTTAAGGTTTTTAATTTGAATTTCAAATAAAAATATCAAGGTACGTAACACGAAGGTGTGACGTATAAGTTTATGTTACAGTTAAGGTTTTTAATTTTGTGAGATTACAAATTACATTTGCTATTATTAATTAAAGATGTTACTATAAATTCCAGTGAAGATTTCGCTAGTGTTATGAATGTTAAACTTCATGGAACTATTTTACTTTTAATGATAATCTTTTGAATTATTCCTGTTTTGTTATGTATGCAATTTGTTTCACGCGCCAAATAGTATCTGCTACCTCGAATATTGACTGTAAGATCATATAATAAATTTTTCACAAAATCAAATGTTTATTGTTCTTTACATTAACCTATGGGGAAAAATACATATAAGGGATTCTCGATCAATATAGGAAACTGTTGGGACTGAGTTTTATTTTCTCGCTGCTGGCATGTAAAAATCACTCCAGAGTTCTCATGTCATCTTTCGCATCAATCTTTAAGTTGTCAAATAAATCCATAATTCGATAAAATTTAAAAATAAATATAAAATTTAATATTAATTTTTAAAAGATAATTCGGAATGTTTTTAAATTGTTTATGCAGTCCGCTTTGTCTCGTAAAATATTAACTAATATATTACCGATATTTCCTAATAAATAAAACCATGATTTTTTCCAGAAAACAGATCTTTTATAGTCGTAAGGACTCAGACACAATGCGAGGAATAAGGAACAAGGAATAGAATTCATAGTCTCATCCTTTTTCAATAGACGTGCATTGAAAAAGGATGCGACTATGAATTCCTATTCCTTGTTCTTTATTCCTCTCATTGTGTCTGAGCTCTACCATGTCACAGATGTCTAAAGCCTTGTGTCCACGATCCAAGAACTTGATCCGAGATCTCGGACAGAGAAAGAATTGACCAATCGCGTTTAAACAATTCGGCCAATTGACCAATTCGATTGGTCAATTCTTTCTCCGTCCGAGATCTCTGATCAAGTTCTTGGATCGTGGACACAAGGCTTTAGATACTTAACAGACATCTGTGCATCATGTAAACAAATGTGGGAGATGTTCTTCGTAGCTACACTACGTTACACTTTTTGCACTTAAAACGACAGGAGTTGATGAGTAATTTATAGATATCGGAGAACCGAGAAAGGAGGAAAAAGACGGAAATAATTATAAAGATCAAGTATAAGGTGTAATATTGCATAATAACGTGCAGATGAAAGAAACTAGTCACAAAAATGCTTTAACAACGTCAATAATTTTCTGTATAGCTTGCTTTTTGAAGTTTCGGACAAATCTTCGGCCGGTCATTGCTGCAAACAAGTGTGCGTTCACGGGAATGTTAGGGCCAATCCAAACAAATTTGTATAGTTGCACAACCAAGTGCATAAAGAAAATTATCCAATTGCATTTTACGCGCGTCATCATGAGCCGTTGCGCGCAAAGCCCTCGGTCAATGAAATCTCGATGGTACGATCGCGCGAAGCGACCGACGACCGAATCTCTCGCCAGTCGGAACGTCACGCGTACAGATCGTCGTTTTACCCCTCGTTTTAACTGCGTTTTCTCGAAATTTTTCTCTTTCTTCCATTTTTTCTTTATATCTCGAGAAACACGTCTGTTTTAAGTGCAAAAGTCGTAATCGCGACGCGGTAAAATCGTTTCGCAATTTTACATGTGACAATTCCGAATTCAGAGCGGCGCGGGCGCAACGAACGCAAAATATATATATATACATGCCGGATTTCTAATAAACTATTTTTCGATTAAAGTTTTAACATTAAAGATGCATTTTTAGCGCGTGCAAAAATAGCTGATGTCAGCTGTTTGTTGAAGTTTTAATAAAATTTTATAGATTGCGCGAAGATTTAAATGAGATGATTTAAACACAGATGGTGAACTCTTATATACGTATATTCTTCTTAAAAAATTGCTACAATGCATAACTTTTCTGATGTATTAGATGAGTATAACAGTATATT
This sequence comes from Leptothorax acervorum, assembly GCA_035220615.1. Classification (NCBI taxonomy): domain Eukaryota; kingdom Metazoa; phylum Arthropoda; class Insecta; order Hymenoptera; family Formicidae; genus Leptothorax; species Leptothorax acervorum. Next base: position 313,058 of record JASTWQ010000091.1, read on the forward strand.
TACCATACTATTAATTAAAAATGCTGTTACTGATATCGTCTGAAATTATATCAATCCTTGATTATTGAAACCGTTGTGCAAGACTCCGTTGGATCTCGCGAGACCCGGATTGACCCAACAGTTGGAGGAAATCAACAAGCGAGAGACTGTGAATCTTAAGATCGGAAACGCCATTGGACATTGTCGAGACGACTTTTGATTTTAATCGTGGAGCTGGTCTCGTACTCGCGACGCGAAACATCAGATTAGTCCGCGTGACGCGAATCGAACAAAAAAAAAGCCAATACACCCTCTCGACGTATGTACATATGTACATAATTCACAGAGGTTCGATCGAGCACATTACATTGACTCCGATACTCAATTGGCGTTCTCCTCGCCGTCGATGCACTCGTCCTGCGTCGTCAAATCGTCATCCGAGCCGCCGCCTGGTTTGTATGGAACTGCGTTTCAGCCTCGTAGAACTCAGACTTATCGGAGGACCACCGCGCCTTTAAACAGATCATATGTTAAATTAATTAGGCGATGTGTCTCATTGTTGAAATACATGTGCATAAATAATACGAAAAAAATATACACTATCAGTCAGCAGTTCAAATATATTTTTCACTTCTTTTCAGATTAAAAAGCCCCCTGTTAAAGTTTTATTTTATATTTTAAGTGTTCAACATTAGATATCAAATAATAATATTGTGAAATGTGCACTAATACGTACCTCAAATTAATTGTAGGGCAAGTAAAAAATTTGTCAAGCTATATATTAATGAAAAATATATGCGGACTATGCGAAATATGCGGAAAGTTGAATTGTCAAACTATCGAGCGATTGTGCGTACTACAAGTTAAATAAATAAATAATCAAAACATATGAAAAAAACAAACAACTGACATTCACAACAACTTTTCCATGTGGAAACCAAGGGTGCCCTTCTTGGTTTCCACGCACGCGTTTTTCCACGCGTGTATAGTAGCGCGCATTTCCACGCGTTCCACCAATCAAACGCGTGGTTTTTTTACGCGCGAGATGGCGCATTATAGCGAGTAAAATTAAAAATTATATGACAGCTTGTAAAATTAATCAATACATAATATCATTAAATAATAATGGTAATAACGCGCGCTATAACGCGTGGTAACGCGTGCATGGAAACCAAAACGATCAGACGTCAGACGTTCGGCGAGATGCACCGATGAACGACGCCGACGGCAGCAGGGAGGATTGATACGCGCAGTTCTTTTGGGATTAGGGTGCGTTCGCGGAGTGCGCTTTGCAACACCGCGGACGGCGCAGCCACTCACAAACAAGTACCCACCCGCAGCCGCAGAAAGGTGCGATCCGCTGCGCAGTTATTTGAGCCTCAAACCCACGGATTTGAGTTCACAGTTATACGACACACGTGTATCAATGCACATTTCGTTGCAAAATTACTAATTATATCTGTTTATGGCAGTATGGGCAATTACATATCCACTGATAGTGATCTAAGTGATCTAGATGAGAAGAAGGAGAGGAACGACAATGACGAGTATGACGACCTGCCATATCTGGTGGAATACGCGAAGAGCGACCGGTCCACGTGTCAGTTATGCAAACGGTTCATCCGCAAGCTGAATCTGCGGCTCGCCGCCATCGTTCAGGTACGGTCTCTACGGTGTCGAATTTTGCGACGGAGAAGTAGAAGCCGCGCGAATATATTGCGCGTTATACACAAAATATTTTGACATCCTCGCGATTGACGGCGAGCTATATGTATAAGGATATAGTTTACAATACAAAGATACGATTGTATGCGGGCCGATGTTATCGGTGTTATCATCCCAGATAACACAAGTCGTCCTCAAGTCATCCTCGATACATCCAGGACGACCTGAAGATGTCTGCTATCTGGGTTTGAACTATGGATCTTGGGCCATGATAACACACCTGATGGTGTCAATCTGCATAACTACGTCACCTGCGCGCGATGCTAACGCTGTCATAACAAGTGTTGAATTATTCAAATACTTGCATGCATGCATTTGCTTTCTTTCTGCAACTGTTTCTTATTCGGATCAGGTTATTAAAAAAAATATATATAAACATGTTTCCGGTTATGTTACCTATAGAAAGCTTTTTTAATTAATATATTCCTTTCCCTACAATGTAATGTTCAGATATTTTTATCTTTCATTGCTTTTTGTTTGTTTTAAGAATTTAAGACATCAAATTAAATAAATGTATTTGTAATTATACAAGTCCTGCTTTGTATAATTAGGATATACTTTGACTTTTTAAACTGTATTATCAAAATATTTTTATGAAAAATAAATCTTATCATACTATATATGTTATATATATGTATATATAGAAATATTATTTATATTTTTAGAGCCCTAGACATCATGACAGGAAGATACCCAGATGGTATCACTTCAAATGCTTCTTCTTAAAACAAAGACCAAAGTCCACCAGTGACATAGCTTGTTTCGATTGGATCCGCAAAAAAGACCAAGATGCAATTCGAGATTTATTATATTTTTACAAAGGTGGTGATGGCAATTCTGGAGACTTCAGAGTTGAATATGCCAAGTCTAGTAGGTCCACCAGTGGAGGATGCGAAGAAAAGATAATAAAGGGCGAAACGAGAATATCAAAGAAGGATTATGAAAGCGAGAAAGCTAGGAGATTTGGATGTTTGGACAGATGGTATCACGTGGAATGCTTTGTACAACTAAGAGCTGAAATGGGATATTATGGAAGGGGCGACGAGCTTCCAGGTGCCAAAGAGCTTTTGCAGGAAGATCGTGAAATACTCGAGACTGCACTGCCCAAAATTACTCCGGATGACGTTCCACCACCTCCTAAAAAGATTAAGTATGATCCAGAAGACGCGGAGGAGGAAATGTTGATAAAAAAGCAAAATGAAGAACTGTACGCTATAAAGGATCAAATATCAAAACTTAATAATAAAGACATGATTGCGTTATTGGAAATAAATGAACAGGAGGTTCCGACTGACACACCAAATGTAAGTGCTCTATTCAGGGTGGTTCCGGACATTTGCGACAAACTTAAAGGGGTGCTAGATCTCTCCCGTATCCGGCGACGCCTCCTTAAGGCGCTGCTGACTGAATGGCGCGACTGAATGGCGATGATTAACAGCGCGACTAAGAATTGTAAACAGTGATGACTGAGTCTACAACGCACGACCTTGTATCGGGGGCAAGAAATACACAACCGTCAACAATGTTCAACAGAGCCTAGCGCCTTAAGAAGGCGTCGCCGGAGATGGATTAATTACAAAAATGGTTAAATTTACCGAGATCTAGCACCCCTTTAAGTTTGTCGCAAATGTCCGAAACTACCCTGTATTTATAATCAAGGTGTTACTAAATGACCGTCCACTAACTACATAGCGGTATTTCTTGTTAAAAATTGAGTCGAGAAGTCCTGAACAATTTTTTTTTATAATGCTTAACAGAGCCGTAATCATTGAGTAAAGTCAGTCCAACTAGCGCCATTTTTTATCCGGGCGCACGTCGGTGAGCCGCGCGCCTGGTAGTGTGCGTGAGCGCTCCGCCGCGCGCGGCGGCACGGCCGCAGCGGCCGCGCTATGCCTTCGCGCGCTTTGCGTGCAATATTCTTACGCATTGTAATAATAGAAATAATTTTTTCTTGCACTAAAAATTACTTGTTACTCCTGTCAGAAGTACCTCCTTACAGAAAATTTTGATAACGGATAGAACTTTCGCCAAGACATAACCATTATCAACGTATAAAAATTCAAAAAAATACAAAAAAATAAACTGTGTATTTTACAGTACAAAAATTATGGTTATGGATAATGGTTATGTCTTGGCGAAAGTTCTATCCGTTATCAAAATTTTCTATAAGGAGGTACTTCTGACAGGAGTAACAAGTAATTCTTAGTGCAAGAAAAAATTATTTCTATTATTACAATGCGTAAGAATATTGCACGCGAAGCGCGCGAAGGCATAGCGCGGCAGCTGCGGCCGTGCCGTGCCGCCGCGTGCGGCGGAGCGCTCACGCACCCTAACAGGCGCGCGGCTCACCGACGTGCGCCCAGCTAAAGAACGGCGCTGGTTGGACTGACTTTATTCAATGATTACGGCTCTGTTAAGCATTATAGAAAAAAATGGTTCAGGACTTTTCGACTCAATTTTTGACAAGGAATACCGCTATGTAGTTAGTGGACGGTCTTTTAGTAACACCCTGTATACTTGTATCGTGACATCTGTAATAAATATTTTTCTTCAAGTCGTGTATCATAAATCTGTTCATTATATGACTTTTAAGCAGACTTGTTATATCACTTTATTCGGATTTTATTCCTAGATTATATATCTATTGTCTGATATACTGTATTTTGGAGCTTTACAACCCTGTCCAAAATGTGGAGGACAGCTCATATACAACTCTGGTTTGGGTTATAAATGCACTGGTAATGCAACAGAATCGACTAGATGTGAATATGTCACACAAGATCCGAAAAGAAAAAAGTGCGAAATACCGAGTGATATGAAGGAAGATTTCCCAATTACGTAAGTTCTCTCATTATAAAATGTGGAATTTAATTAAACAAATTCTACATATTTTTTTATTTTAATATTGAAAAATACGATGTAAATATCATTTATTAATACTCGTCATTTGTTCCTAGGTTATACCAGTCTAAGGTACAAAAACGAGTGTTTAAAGTAATAATGCCGTCATCGTCGAGTTCTATTAAGAAAGAGGAAGCACATAGACCGAAAGTACAAGGAAGACCACGTCCTTTGAAGAACATGCAATTTGTTATAGTAGGTCGTACAAAGAAAGATAAAGAGAAATTGAAAAGAGAAATTCAATTATTAGGTGGTACTGTTACAACAAAAATCCATCAAGATTTGGCTGCTGTAATTTCGAATGAAAATGAAGTGAATAAGATGACTAAAAGAATTAAGGATGTTAAATCGCACGACATTCAAGTAATAACAGAAGATTTTATAGAAGAAGCGAAAGAATACACAGATGCTCCCATCATGCTCCTAAAAAATAAAACCATTTCTAGCTGGTGTGGCGATATTAACGCTAGACTTTCCAACGTCATCGCAAAATCTCCAAGAGCAGGTTTTAAATGCGAGTTCAAATTCTGGTAAAATGAAGATAAAGGTAAAAGGCGGTGGAGCAACTGATCCTGATAGCGGTGTAGAAAATTATACGCATGCATTTATCATACACCGTGACGTTGGAAGGTTTGCGTATCGCGCCGCCAGAAGCGCCCGTTAGCGGTTACATGTTTGGCAAGGGTATATATTTCGCCGACATGGTGTCGAAGTCCGCAAATTATTGCTGTACACACAGCAATAATCCGACCGGTTTGTTGCTGCTTTGCGAGGTCGCCCTGGGTAATATGTACGAGAGGTATCAAGCGGACTACATCGAGAAACTACCGAAAGGGAAGCATTCGACGCTCGGTCGTGGTCAGACGCAACCCGATCCGCAAAGCGTCTACAAGACCGAGAACGGCGTTGAAGTGCCCTATGGAAAGGGAGTACCTGCCAATGTTAACAAAAATTCGGCGTTATACAATGAATACATTGTAGTGTATGATATGGCTCAGGTAAAGGTGCGATATTTGGTAAGAATGAATTTCAAAAACAAATATAAAGGTACGTAACATGAGAGTATGACGTACATGTTACAGTTAAAGTTATTAATTTTGTGAGATTACAAATTACATTTGCTATTATTAATTAAAGACGTTACTATAAATTCCAGTGAAGATTTCGCTAGTGTTACGAATGTTAAACTTCATGGAACTATTTTACTTTTAATGATAATCTTTTGAATTATTCCTCTTTTGTTGTGTATGCAATTTGTTCCACGCGCCAAATAGTATGTGCTACCTCGAATATTGACTGTAAGATCATATAATAAATTTTTCACAAAATCAAATGTTTATTGTCCTTTACAGTAACCTGGGGATAATCATCTTTTTTTTGCGTCAACGATCAACTGGAGTTTTTTTTATCCCAATTAGAAGCCACTATTAATTATAATATATTGTATATTCTGTTCTATAGTTTATTAGTACTAAGACGTAATTTTGCATGCGACAATTTCGAATTCAGAACAACGCAACGAACGCAACATACATACCGGATTTCTAATAAATTAATTTTTTATGTAAGTTTTAAGATTAAAGATGCATTTTTAGCGCATGCAAAAATAGCTGATGTCAGCTGTTTGTTGAAGTTTTAGTAAAATTTTACAGATTGCGCGAAGATTTAAACGAGATGATTTAAACAAGATGGTGAATTCTTACATATATTCTTCTTAAAAAGTTGCTACAATGTATATTAACTTTTTGGATGTATTAGATGCATTATAACAGTATATATTTACCATACTATTAATTAAAAATGCTGTTACTGATATCGTCTGAAATTATATCAATCCTTGATTGTTGAAACCGTTGTCAGTTGTGCAAGACTCTGTTGGATCTCGCGAGACCCGGGTTGGCCCAACAGCTCGAGGAAATCAAGCGAGAGACTGCGAATCTTAAAGCCGGAAACGCCACATGGGACATTATCAAAACTTTTGATTTTAATCGTGGAGCTGATCTCGTACTCGCGACGCGAAACATCAGATTAGTCCGCGTAACGCGCCGAATCGAACAAAAAAAGCTAATACACCCTCTCGATACTCAATTGGCGTTCCTCCTCGCCGTCGATCCTCTCGTCCTGCGTCGTCAAATCGTCACCTGAGCCGCCGCCCGGTTTGTATGGAACCGCGTTTCAGCCTCGTAGAGCTCAGACTTATCGGAGGACCACCGCGGCTTTAAACAAATCATATGTTAAATTAATTAGGCAATGTGTCTCATTGTTGATATACATGTGCATAAATAATACGAAAAAAATATACACTATCAGTCAGCAGTTCAAATATATTTTTCACTTCTTTTCGGATTTAAAAGCCCCCTGTTGAAGTTTTATTTTGTTTTTATCCAAGTGCTGAACATTAGATATCAAATAATAATATTGTGAAATGTGCAATAATAATTATGTATCTCAGATTAAATGTTAGATAAGTAAAGATTTGTCAAGCTATATATTAATGAAAAATATGCCGCGGATCATATACCTGAATAAATTTATATTTAAATCTTTATGCAGAAGACTAATATAGTAAGAAGTTCAAACCGGAGAAGTCGATTTTCTAGAAAGTTGCATTGTCAAACTATCGACCGATAGTGCGTACTGCAAATCAAATAACTAAATAATCAAAACATATAAAAAAAAAACTGACATTCACAACAACTTTTCCATATAGGGACCAAGGGTGTCCCTCTTGGTTTCCATGCACGCGTTGCCACGCGTTCCACCAATCAAACGCGTGGGTTTTTTTTACGCGCGCGATGGCGCATTATAGCACGTTAAAATTATAAATTATATGACATTATATGACAGCTTGTAAAATTAATCAATACATAAAATCATTAAATAATAATGTGAATAACGCGTGCTATCACGCGTGGTAACGCATGCATGGAAACCAAAACGAACAAACGACAGACGTCAGATGTCTGTCGAGATAAACCGATGAACGACGCCGACGGCCGCCAGGGAGGATTGATACGCGCAGTTCTTTTGGGCTTAGGGTGCGTTCGCGGAGCGCGCCATTAGCGCTATTGCGTTATTCTATTTTTGTTTTACATCTAATAAGCGATAAAGGGTGCGATCCACTTGGCGCTTCAAACGCTCTTGGAAACATTTCATCCTTGTTGGTTACCAAATGTTAAACAAGGACAAAATGATGCTGTGAAGCGTCTAGTGCGCGGATCGCACCCAAAGATAGGAATGTTGCAATAGTGCGCTCCGCGAACGCACCCTTGTTAACGTATGTATCCACAGATCCCGAGTTTACTTCACAACAATCGCAACACGTCGCGGACGGCGCGGACCAGCGCGGACACTCACAGACAAGTACCAACAAGTATGTACACACCCGCAGCCGCAGAAAGGTGCGATCCGCGCAATCAGTTGAGCCTCAAACCCACGGATTTGAGTTCACCACAGTTACACGACACATATCAATACACATCCCGATCCCGTTACAAAATTACTAATTATGTCTGTTTATGGCAGTATGGGCAACGTAGCCAGTAGTGATCTAAGCAGTGATCCAATTAGTGATCTAGGCGATGTATATGACGAGGAGGTCGAGTTTAACGACGATGACCTTGACGATGACCTCGACGATGACTACGACGATGACAACCTGCCATATCTGGTGGAATACGCGAAGAGCAACGGGTCCAAGTGTGAATTATGCAAACGGTCCATCCGCGAGCTGAGTCTGCGGCTCGCCGCCGTCGTTCAGGTACGGTGTTGAATTTTTCGACGGAGATGCCACGCGAATATATTGCGCGTTGCACACAAAGTATTTTTATATCCTCGCGATTGACAGTGAGCTATATTTACAATACAAAGACACGATTATATACGGGCCGGTGTCATCTGTGTTATCATTGAACTATCGATCCTGGGCCATGATAATACACCTGACACACCTGATAGTGTCATTCAAAATAACTACGTCACTGATTGCGCGATGTTAACGCTGTCATAACACATGTTGAATTATATTCAAATATTTGCATGCATGCACTTGCTTTCTCTCTGCAACTGTTTCTTATTCGGATCAGGTTATAAAAAAAATATATATTAATGTTTCCGGTTATGTTACCTATTTTCCTTTCCTTACAATGTAACGTTCAGATATTTTCGTCCTTTGCTTCTTGCTTGTTTTAAGACAACAAATTAAATAAATGTATTTATAATTATACAAGTCCTGCTTTGTATAATTAGGATATACTTTGACTTTTTAAACTGCATTACAGAAATATTTTTATGAAAAATGAATCTTATTATTTTTATATATGTATATAGAAATATTGCTTATATTTTTAGAGCCCCGAGTATCATGACAGGAAGATACCCAGATGGTATCACTTCAGATGCTTTTTCTTAAAACAAAGACCAAAGTCCACCAGTGACATAGCTTGTTTCGATTGGATTCTCGACAAAGACCAAGATGCAATTCGAAAGAAACTTGGTACGGTATACGACGAGCAGAAACTATAATTTTAATTAATTTTATTTACCACCGCCCTTTAGCTATTTCTTATATTTTTACAAAGGTGATGATGGCGATTCTGGAGACTTCAAAGTTGAATATGCCAAGTCTAGTAGGTCCACCTGTAGAGGATGCGAAGAAAAAATAGTAAAGGGTGAAACGAGAATATCAAAGAAGGATCATGAAAGCGAGAAAGCAAGAAGGATTATGAAAGCGAGGGGATATGGTGGAGGTTTGGACAGATGGCATCACGTGGAATGCTTTGTACAACTAAGAGCTGAAATGGGATATTATGGAAGGGGCGACGAGCTTCCAGGTGCCAAAGAGCTTTCGCAAGAAGATCGCGAAAGACTCAAGACTTCACTTCCCAAAATGACTCCGGATGATGTGCCACCACCTCCTAAAAAGATTAAGTATGATCCAGAAGACGCGGAGGAGGAAATGTTGATGAAAAAGCAAAATGAAGAACTGTACGCTATAAAGGATCAAATATCAAAACTTAATAATAAAGACATGATTGCGTTATTGGAAATAAATCAACAGGTGGTTCCGACTGACACACCAAATGTAAGTGCTTTATAATACATATTGTCTCATGACATCTAATAAATATTTTTCTTCGAGTTGTGTATCATAAATCTATTCATTACATGACTTTTAGGCAGATTTATTATATCACTTTATTCGGATTTTATTTCTAGATTGTAAGTCTTTTGTCTGATATACTGTATTTTGGAGCTCTACAACCCTGTCCAAAATGTGGAGGGCAACTCGTATACAACTCTGGTTTGGGTTATAAATGCACTGGTAATGCAACAGAATGGGCTAAATGTGAATATGTCACACAAGATCCGAAAAGAAAAAAGTGCGAAATACCAATTGATATGAAGGAAGATTTCCCAATTACGTAAGTTCTCTCATTAGACAATGTGGAATTTAATTAAACAAATTCTACATATTTTTTTATTTTAATATTGAAAAATACGATGTAAATATCATTTATTAATACTCGTCATTTGTTCCTAGGTTATACCAGTCTAAGGTACAAAAACGAGTGTTTAAAGTAATAATGCCGTCATCGTCGAAGTCTATTAATAAAAAGGAAGCAGATGGGCCGAAAGTACAAGGAAGACCACGTCCTTTGAAGAACATGCAATTTATTATAATAGGTTGTACAAAGAAAGATAAAGAAGAATTGAAAAGAGAAATTCAATTATTAGGTGGTACTGTTACAACAAAAATCCATCAAGATTTGGCTGCTGTAATTTCGAATGAAAATGAAGTGAATAAGATGACTAAAAGAATTAAGGATGTTAAATCGCACGACATTCAAGTAATAACAGAAGATTTTATAGAAGAAGCGAAAGAATACACAGATGCTCCCATCATGCTCCTAAAAAATAAAACCATTTCTAGCTGGGGTGGCGATATTAACGCCAGACTTTCCAACGTCATCGCAAAATCTAGTGCCTCCAAGAGCAAGAGCAGGTATAGAAGGCGAACTTTCCAACATCTTCGCAAAATCTGGTGCCTCCAAGAGCAAGAGCAGGTTTAGAAGGCGAGTTCAAGTTGTAGTAAAATAAAGGTAAAAGTAAAAGGCGGTGGAGCTGTTGATCCTGATAGCGGTTTAGAAAATTGTGCGCACATTTATCAAAGGGGCAAGGACAATTAAATACACCGTGACGTTGAAAGGTTTGCGTATCGCGCCGCCAGAAGCGTCCGTTACCGGTTACATGTTCGGCAAGGTATATTTCGCCGACATGGTGTCGAAGTCCGCAACTTATTGCTGTACACACAGCGATAATCTAACCAGTTTGTTGCTGCTTATCGCCCTGGGCGATAATATGTACGAGAGGTATCAAGCGGACTACATCGAGAAACTACTGAAAGGGAAGCATTCGACGCTCGGACGTGGTCAGACGCAACCCGCCCAGTGAACACTAAGTATCAGTTACATTACATTTATATTATAATGTCTAATATATATATTGCATTTACATTGTTGAGTGAGACATTATAATATAAATGTAGTGTAACTGATACTTGGTGTTCACTGGGCGATCTGCAAAACGCCTACAAGACCGAGGACGACGTTGAAGTGCCCAATGGAAAAAAAGTACCTGCCAATCTTAACAAAAATTTGGCCTTGTTACTTATTATACAATGAATATATCGTATATGATATAGCTCAGGTAAAGGTGCGATATTTGGTAAGAATTAATTTCAAATACAAATATTAAGGTACGTAACATGAGAGTGTGACGTACATATTACAGTTAAGGTTTTTAATTTTGCGAGATTACAAATTTCATTTATTATTATTAATTAAAGATGTTACTATAAATTCCAGTGAAGATTTCGCTAGTGTTATAAATGTTAAGCTTCATGAAACTATTTTATTTTTAATGATAATCGTTTGAATTATTCCTGTTTTGTTGTGTATGCAATTTGTTCCACGCGCCAAATAGTATCTGCTACCTCGAATATATTGACTTTCTTTATTGTTCTTTACATTAACCTGGGAATAATCATCTTTTTTTGCGTAAACGATCACCTGAAGTGTTTATTTTTACCCCAATTAGGAGCTACTATTATTGCTTATTGTATATTATTAACTGTTCTATAGTTTATTAGTACTAATTCATTATGTATACGTGTATGTAGATTTACTCAATGTTTTTTTTTAAAGGCAATTATAAGATATTAAAAAAAAATATACATACATATATATATATGTATATATAAGGGATTCTCTCGATCAATAAAGGAAACTGTTGGGACTGGGTTTTATTTTCTCGTTATTGCATCTTTCGTGCATCAACCTTTATTAAGTTATTTTTAAATCCATAATTCGATAAAATTTAAAAATAAATATAAAATTTACAAGATAATTCGGATTGTGTTTTTATATGTAACAAATTGTTTATGCTGTCCGCTTTGGCCCGGTTTCACCAACGTGATTTAATCTAATCGGTCGATTAAACTCACTCTTCGTCTCTTTCTAACTGGACAATTAGAAAGAGACGAAGAGTGAGTTTAATCGACCGATTAGATTAAATCACGTTGGTGAAACCGGGCCTTTGTCTCGTAAAATATTAACTATAAATATATTACCGATATTTCCTAATAAATAAAACCATGATTTTTTTTTTGCAAAAGTATCAAAATGTAAAGTTATCAAAAAGGTCGAGAGTTTCAAAGTATTTTATTGCTATCTCGAAAACGTCATTTATCGCGACTTCTCTCGTTGCTGGCAAATGTGAACACCAGCCATGTTGCACGAGTATTTAAATGTAATGTGAACTTTCATCTTATGTTCGCTCATCGATGCGTAAACTTCGTGACACTGTATGTGTGTTCGTGTACCAAGCATGTTGGTCACGCGCGTATAAATTGTGAGTATTGTGACGCGTTGTGACCAGAAGACAATCGTGTCGTGACGAATCAAGATTAGTGACAAAATAGCGTAGAGTAATTCCTGCGCGCGCGTTCAAAACGCACAACATCACGGAGCGACAGGACCCGGGACCCGGGACAGCGTAGAGAAACAAGATCTCGTCAATCTATCAGTGGAAACCGCGAGAGCCGCGACGATGTTGCAGCAAGAGCCTACGGTGTACGATCTGGCGTATCGCGGTAAAACCGCGGCCGTGAAGATTCTGCTGAGCGAGAACGAGAGGCTGAAGACTCAAACGGACAGCGTTCGTATCCACGCCGCTTCGTTGGCTTCGTCCTCGCGTCATGTCATGTCCATTCTTTTTGAGGTTATATCATATCACGCGGCTTTCTCTCCTTGCAGAACGGCCGAATGTTGATACACTGGGCGGCGTTGGGCGGCCACGATGACCTGGTCAGGCATTTGCTGTCCCTCGACGTACCGGTGGATCCCACGGACGACGTAAGAAATCGCCACACGTCGCAATGACAATTAGTCGTTGTCGTAGTCGTAGCATGATGTAAACAAACGTGGGAGATGTGTTCTTCGTAGCTACCCTACCTACGTTACATTTTTTGCACTTAAAACGATACCCAGTATTCCAGTATATAATCTAATTAGATATCGAAGAAAGAATAAGGAGGAAAAAGACGGAAAGAATTATGAAGCCCAAGTATAAGGTGTAATATTGCACAATAGCGATAGCATTATAGCAGATGAGTAATCAGTAAAGAAACAAAAAATGCTATAATTTACAACGTCAATATTGGTTAGCTGTTTTCCGTATATAGCGTTTGCTTTTTGAAATTTCGAACAATTAGGGCTCAGACACAATGCGAGGGATAAGGAACAAGGAATAGAATTTATAGTTGCATCCTTTTTTAATAGACGTGCATTGAAAAAGGATACGACTATTAATATCTATTTCTTGTTCCTTATTCCTCGCATTGTGTCTGAGCCCTTAATCTCCGACCGGCCGTTGTTGCAAACAAGTGTTCGTTCACGGGAATGTTGGGGCCAATCGAAACAAATTTGTATAATTACTTAACCATGTGTATAAAGAAAATTATCCGCGTCATCATGAGCCGTTGCGTGCAAAGCCCTCTGAATGAAATCTCGACGGTACGATCGCGCGAAGCGACTGGCGATCGAATCTCTCGCCAGTCGGAACATCGCGCGTACAGATCGTCATTTTATCTCTCGTTTTAACCGAGTTTTCTCGAAATTTTTCTCTTTCTTCCATTTTTTCTTTATATCTCGAGGATCTCGAGAAACACGTCTGTTTTAAGTGCAAAAGACGTAATCATCGCGACACGGTAAAATTGTTTCATAATTTTGCATGCGACAATTTTGAATTCAGAGCGACGCAACATACATGCTGGATTTCTAATAAATTAATTTTTGATATAAATAAGATTAAAGATGCATTTTTAGCGCGTGAAAAAATAGCTGATGTCAGCTACTTATGCGTTGAAGTTTTAGAAAATTTTATGGATTGCGCGAAGATTTAAACGTTATGATTTAAACAAGATGGTGAATTCTTCTTAAAAAATTGATATAATGATTAATGTATATTAAATTTTCGGATGTATTAGATGCGTTACAGTATCTTTATTTTATTATTAATTAAAAATGCTTACTGATATTATCCAAAATTATATCAATCCGTGATTGTTGAAACCGTTGTTAAATCGTATTATTGTCTGATTACAATCATACTTAAATTAAAGATTTATTTTTTAATCTCTTTCTGAGATAGTTTTAAATCTTTGTTTGGGATTATATGTGACGATTACCTACGCGATACGCGCTTATGTTCAAGTCAGCTTTATTTTTGTATCTTAAAATATCATATATCTTTTCAAGAAAATTATAATTCTTGCTGTGCACTGCAACGTGCAGCTCTCGTAGCTCCAAACGAGATTCTACACAGCCATACGCTGGTAACACAAATAAATAGTACAATCATGTACATATTTTTCCTGAAAAATATCTCGTTCTTTATAAAAATACTTCAAAATACGTTATCTATTGTTAGTAGCAATCAGCAGTATAGTTGAGTCTCAATGAATCGTAGACCTATCTACTTAAAACGCCCCTTAAATCATAATTTGAAAAAATCTAACAAATAATAGCTTGAGTTAACTTTAACATGATATTAAGCAGAATCTTACATTATTCCACCGAGCTATCCCATCCTCCTCGTTCCGAGAGGCCTATCGAGAGAAAGATGGAGATCTTAATAACATACACACTTGAGGACGTATAATTATATTATAATTTTTCCAAAGATCATTTATAAGAAAAAAAAAACTTATAAGAAAATAAGTATAAAGCGAAAATGCGTCCAAAATGCATCGCACGTTACGTTACATTTGTTTTCATATCCTGTTCTCTCTTTCTCTCTCTCTCGCACACACACACACACACACGCACATACACACATGCGTAACGCACGTCGCATAATTACCGCGAGACTTTCATCTCGTTCGTTGCGTCGGTTAAATCCTCGTATGAAATCAAACGTTAAATCGCGCATCTAAATCATGCAGACAAACATGACTCCGCTGATCCTGGCGGCGTCCGCCGGTCGCGAGAAGGTCGTTAACACGTTGCTGACCGAAAGCGCGAACGTGAACGCGACGACGGTCGACGGTCACTCAGCGTTGCAGTACGCCGCGTCTAAGAACTGGAAGTCCATCTGCGTGGCGTTGCTCGAGAAGGGTGCGGACGTGAATATCGCGGACAAACGGGGCGCCACGCCTCTCCACAGATCCGCCTCGAAAGGCAACACCGCCATCGTCGAGCTCCTCATGGAGTACGGGGAGAAATTGAACATAGGTAAGCGGAGTGTCTGTGTGTGTCTCTCTGTGTATGTGTGGGTTATTGAAATGCAGCTCTCTTATTACAGTATAATAATATATAAAATATCAAATATAATCTATATATATATATATATATATCTATATATAAATATTTCCGATTATAACTTAGAGAAGTACAAAGGTTCGCTCGCTCTCCCATCGATACGCAATTTCATGCATCTCGTTTCATGCTATCTCGTTTCTCAGATCAGAGAGACGCATACGGTAACACGCCGTTGCATCTCGCTTGCGAGGAGAACCGCGTGGAAGAAGCAAAACTGCTGACGACGCACGGCGCGGACTTGACGATCACCAACAAGGAGCGCAAGACTCCGTTGGATCTCGCGAGTCCCGGACTAGCCCGACAGCTCGAGGAAATCAAGCGAGAGACTGCGTCAAAGTGAAATGCTCCCTCGCGCGAATTTTTCGTACGAGAGGTTTATTTTTACGCGATTTAAGTTAAATAAGTCTCTAATAAATTTATCCATGATTAAGAGTTTTCTTTTCCAAATTTTATTTTACCCTTCTCACTCTCTCTCTCTCTCTCTCTCTATCTTTCTTTCTCACACTCTCCTTATACATATACGTAAAATGCGGTCAACGTTTGCGTTCATTCTATATAAAATGTATCAAAAGTCCTCTATTCGATTATTCTCGTTATCTTTTTCGCTGCTTCGCCTCTCTTGGCTCTTTCTTTCGGATCGTCGGCACCTTATCGGTTAATCAAATTCTCTCGAGACGAGCGTTATCTCGCCGCGATAATCTTAAGGCTGGAAACGCCATGGGACATTGTCGAAACGACTTTTGATTTTAATCGTGGAGCTGGTCTCGTAATCGCGATTCGAGACATCAGTTTAGTCCGCGTGACGCGCCGAATCGAACAAAAAAAAGCCAACACCCTCTCGACGCACGTATGTACATAATTCACAGAGGTTCGAGAGCACATTGGACTGACTCCGATACTCAATTGGCATTCTCCTCGCCGTCGATGCTCTCGTCCTGCGTCGTCGAATCGTCACCCGAGCCGCCGGTTTGTACGGAACCGCGTTTCAGCCTCGTGGAGCTCAGACTTATCGGAGGACCACCGCGCCTTTAAACAAATCATATGTTACATTAATTAGGCGATGTCTCATTGTTGAAATACATGTGCATAAATAATACGAAAAAAATATTCACTATCAGTCAGTAGTTAAATTATATTTTTCACTTCTTTTCAGATTAAAAAGCCCACTGTTGAAGTTTTATTTTATTTGTATCTAACAGTAAGTGCTGAACATTAGATATCAAATAATAATATTGTGAAATGTGCAATAATAATTATGTATCTCAAATTAAATGTAAGACTACTTATGTAGTAAAAAATTTGTCAAGCTATATATTAATGAAAAATATACGGACTCTATACCTGAATAAATTTATATTTAAATCTTTGTGATAGTTAATAGTAAGTAAGATAAGTTTAAACCGGAGAAGTCAATTTTCTAGGAAGTCGCATTGTGAAACTATCGACCGATAGTGCGTGCTGCAAGTCAAATAATTAAAACATATGAAAAAAAAACACATTCACAAACTGCATTCAAGGGGATGTCGGGGGGTTGAAGTATGTCATTATCACACAAGGTAGCAGTCCAAGTCGGCATTATTATTTTCAGGGTTAGCGGTTTCAAATTAACCAAAAGAGCTCGTTTAACTCACTGTAGCACACTGGGGACACTAATGGGATTGTTTCCTAGCAAAAAACTCTCTCAGGTAGGATACCAATCGTTTTTTCTCTCTTGACACCTACACATGTCAGAAGTTGATCACTTCCTTCAAAGATAAAACACTACTTTAATACTGCCTCATTACGTTCGCCTAAGGTTACAGATACGTATGGCCTAAAAAGTGTAACATAAAATAATACAATAAGACATATGTAAATCATCCAAAGGAATAGTATCCTCTCGTTACTTAAGGACGTTCACTGGCTAATCGATTTTCTATATATTTGTTTGAAATTTGGACCATATGCTAAATAAATAGTGTTATCTATACACCTCCTCAATTGTAAGGACCGTGCCGGTACCAAAGTCGAGATATTCAATGTCAAAAATTGCATTTTTTCCATGTATTGGATACACAAAGCAGACGAAAATCTCGTATTTTGAATTTTAATAATTAGAACGAATCTATAGAAAATGATGAAAAACGGGTATATATAGTAGAAGGACATTAGGAATACTAGTAAAAAAAACCCGAAATTATTGACCATTTAGATTTAGTTTAGAAATACAATAATAAATAGACCTCGATTTTCACGATTATTCGACGTAAAGAAGCGACTAGAGGAGAAAAATGATAGAATAGTCTTTTGTTCTGTGTATGAAGGACAGAACTATCCAAAAGTTTTCAGCCTATAACCGTAAATAGTCGGATGTTTTCACGTCGATTTAGAGTATAAAATTTTGGCTAAGATTATAACCGGTGAACGTCCTTAATAAAAATCCTCTAAACATTAAAACTCTTTACCCCCGAACCTTTCAATATTTCCACCACCTTTCGATATTTAAACGATATTTTTATCCTTTCCATATTTATGTGTTCGTGTATGTGAGAGAAAATAAAAATGTGAAATTACCTTAATTTATTCTTTAGATGCGTCAATTCCCGCGTGACCTCTTCGTGAGTTTCCATCAAGTCGTCCATCTCTCTCTGCGCTTTCCGCTTCATGGTCTTATGCCTACTGATCTCTTCCTCCGCTTCGTCCAACTGTCTCTTCAACGCCTTCATTCTGGCATTGACTTTCTCCGCCTGTTCTTTATACTGATCGGAGTTTCGTCTCTCATCCTCCAACTGTAAGCTTAATTCCTTCAATTTCTTCTCCAGCTTGCGATTGATCTTCTGTTGGGCGAATCTCTCCTTGGCTTCGGTCTCAAGTTGCTCATCGAGATTGTTGATTTTCGACTCCAGTTGCTGTATCGTAGCCTTGGTCTTGGCACGCTGCGCAGTTTCCAGTTCGGTCAACTTGGCCTTGAGCTCCTTGTTCTGTCTCTCTAACAGCATCTTGTGCGACTCCAACTTTTGCGTGGTGGATCGCTCAGTCGCCAAATCCGTTGTCAACTGCTCGATCATAATCTGACCTTTTCTGGCGCGATCCATCACGATCTCGGCGTTCGACTGCTCCTCTTCCAGTTCTTCCTCCAGAGTAGCAATTCTTGCCTCCAGTCTACGTTTCTCGTCTAACATCAGAGTGCCCTTGTTGGCGTTGTTATTGACCTCTTCTTGCAGCTCGTCCCTCTCGTTCTCGGCGGTTCTTCTGGCGCGTTCGCTACTGGCAAAGTCCTCGGTCAATTGCAACAGGTCGGCTTCTAAGCTCTTGACTTTTCTTTCGGTCTCTTTAGAGGCGGCCGCCAGTTCATCTCTAGCGGCCCTGGCTTCCTCAGTCTCTCTAGTGCAATCCTTGATTTGAGCTTGAAGTTTCTTCAGTTGCTTGAGCGCATCTTCCTTCACCTTATTGTGCATCTCCAACTGTTGTTCGATGTCCTTGTAATCCGCCTCCATTTTTTTACGTGCTGCGATGGCCGCGGCACGCTGTTTCCTCTCATCCTCGAGCTCCGCCTCAAGGTCACGAAGCTGCTTCACTAATCCCCGACGTTTCTCTTCCGCCTGTTCTTCCTTGGTCTGGAGATCACGCTCGAACTGAGCTCGTAACGCCTGCATGTTTACTTCCAATCGTAGTTTAGCATCTTCCGTAAATTGTAACTCGTCCTCCAATTCTTCTACCTGCGACTTCTGCTCTTGCAACTGCGACTCTAATGAACGCTTTGCCTTCTCCAACTCGTGAACATTCTTATCAGCGGTACCTTGGTTATTAACCAATTCGTCCAGTTCCGATTGTAAGCCTCTACGGCCCCGTTCAAGTTCCTCAACTTTCTCATTAAGCTCGTCCAATTCGCGAGTCAATGATAACACTCTTGTTTCCTTCTCGCGCGCTTCTCTCTCCGCGGCGTCCCGTTGTTCCGCATACTGCTCGGACACGGCCTTCTCCTCGGCCAGCACCTTGTCAAAGTTCTTCTGCTTCTTTTCCAACTCGAGTACCTTCGCTCGCTGCACTTCCAACTCGATGATACTGTCCTCCAATTCCGCTTGGATTTTCTTTTTCGATTTGTCTAGCTTGTCGTTGGCTGTCTGCAACTCTTCAACTTGTCGCAGGAGACCTTCAATGTCCTTAGCGCAACGTTTTCTGGCCTCCTCGAGAGCGGCGGCAGCCTCTGCTTCGTCGTCAGCGCGTTTCTTGGCTTCGGCCAATTGTACATTCAGACTCAGCACTTGCTTGTCCAAGGCACGTTTCGCTTCCTCTTCCTCCTCAAGTTGATCGTGTAAGCTTTCTTTCTCACTTTCTAACGCGCGCAACTTCGAGCTAAGGGCTAGTTTTTGCCGAGTTTCTTCTTCCAATTGCTGTTGAAGTTCGGTAAACTGAGATTCGCAGGTGGCCGACGCCTTCAATGCCGCAGATGCTTTCAGTTCGGCGGTTTCTAATTGCTGCATCACACTTTCCGCCTCTTGTTGCAGTTTCGTCACTCTCTCGGCTAATTCTTGTTTGTTTCGTTCTACCTCGGCCAGTTTTGCGTTTATTTCCGCCAACTGTTGCTCCGCTTGCTTACGACGACGATCGGACTCTTGTCTGCTTGCGCTGACCGATCTGAGTTCTGTAGCCAGATCGGCGTTTTCGGCCTCTAGAGATCCTTTTGCCTTCTCTAGAACCGCCTTCGTTTTCTTCAACGCGTCCATCTGTTCGTTCAAAGCAGTCAATTCTTGCGTATGCTTGTGACGCATATCGGCGAGCGTGGCTTCATGCAATGACGTTTCCTCTTCGAGATTCTTCTTCAATGTCGCGAGTTCTTGTTCTCGTTTACTTCTCAACTCCTGTTGAGCCGCGGTAGTATCTAGAGAATCGAGCAATTCGTTCTTCAACGCTTCGAGTTCTTCATTCAAATCGCGCTTCTGTTTCTCTGCTTTACCCCTAGCCGCCTTTTCAGCTTCCAAATCTTCCTGAAGTTCGGCTAATTGTGATTCTAATTCTCTAAGCGCTTTATGAGCTTGGGCTTTAGAGGCACCTTCTTCGTCCATTTTCGCCATGACTTGATTGAGCTCTTCTTCCCGTTTGCCAAGTTGAAGCTGCATTTCCTCAACTTGCGTTTTTCTTTCGGCTAATTGCTCCTTCAAGTCTGATACCTCAGTCTCAACTTTCCTCTTGGATCTATCCACCTCCTGTCGTTGCTGATGATCTTTGAGAAGCCTCTCCTCGAGATCGGCAATCGTTGCTTCATGCTTAGCTTTCAATTTCGACAAATGCTTTGCCTTCTCCTCTTCCTCGGCCAAAGTCTGTGAAAGATCATTGGCACGTTCCTCGAGAATCTTTTTCTCTTTCAGCAACTTTTGATTGGTATCATCCGAAAGAGCAAGATCTTCCTCTAACTTCTTGATCTTTGCGTCACATTGGACCTTTTCCAATTGCAGTTTTTGTCTAGCAGCTTCCTCCTCTTCTAGTTGCTCTTCCAGATCGCTGATGTTCAACTGTAACTTCTTCTTCTCCTGGGTCAACGCGGCACTTCTCTCTTCTTCCTCCTCAATACGCGCTTCCAAATCATGCAAAATTTCCTCCAGCTCTTGCTTTCTCGCAGCCAGCCTGGCCCTCATCTCTTCGGCTTCCGCGCAAAGCTCGACCTCCGCCTGTAATTGCTCGGCCAGCATAGTCTTTTCTTCGATCGCCTGTTGATATTTGCGCTCGTATTCCTGAGCCGAGTGCAGCTGTGACTCCAGCTTATCGCGAACCTGCTTCAGTTCATCCTCCTTCTGCGTGAGTTTTTCCTCCTGCTTGGTAACCTCCAGCAGAGGCTTCACCTTGGTGTACAACCGCCACCATTGCCAGTTGCGCAACTTTAAGTAGGCCGCACAATTTCTCTGAATGATGCGGATCGCGTTAAGCTGCTGCAGACGTTTTTGATAATTACGCCTGGCCAAGAAACCGCGACAAAAGGCCTGGAAATTGACGATTATGTCCGTGATCTTGTAGTCCCTCTCCTCCTCTAGGTGAGCCAACACCCCGGCACGGAAAAAAATCTTCGATTGTCCAACACGATAAAGATTCGGATCTAACTCCAATGCTTGAATCTGAAAATAATAAAAGTTTATTATTTAGCGATACATTCTTATTATCTTTGATCGAGATGCGCAAATATAAAGATACATACCATCTTTTCGCAAGCCTTCTTTCCGTCCATAAATCCCTTGGGAATAGCATTCGGAGTAAGCAATTCATAGCGTTGTCTGAATTCTTGGAACGGAATTCTGTTTGGAAAGCCTTGCCGGCAGATACGAATACCCTCCAACACGCCGTTACATCGCAGTTGATCTAGCACAAGCGGAGCGTCGATCTTACCGGCTCTCTTCTCGTGATTCGGAATAATACATCTGACGAAGTTTGGATTCGTATTGCGCAATGTCACCATCAGCTTGGCTAACTGTTCTTTATACAGTTGCGAAACCGTCCTGAACATGCCCTTCCTCGTCCTCGCACCGAACTGCGTGTCGGTAAGCGCTTGCTGCGCCATACCGACGATCTCAGCGTCCTTCCAGATATGACACACAAACGGATCCTGCGAGGCTTGTAGAAGACTGACGACATTCTCATTCAACGGGTCCATGTTCTTCATCAACCACTTAGCGGCAGAATAGTCCACCTTGCCGGCATAATGGATGATTGCGAAATCGGCCACACCGCGGAAATCAGTCTTCATGAACTTCGGATGGACACTATGAGCGCCAACTAATTTTTCCACGAATGTCTTGTCTGTGGCTTTAGGGAACCAACACTCTTCATCTAAAAGTGCCATAATGCCCATCGGTTTATCGATCAGATCGATCGTTGGCTGCAAATCCAACCCGAAGTCTATGAACTTCCATTCAATTCCCTCACGCTGATATTCCTCCTGCTCCAAAATAAACATCGTATGATTGAACAATTGTTGCAGTTTCTCATTTGTGTAATTGATACACAGCTGCTCGAAGGAATTCAGCTCGAATATCTCAAAACCGGCCATATCCAATATACCAATAAAACTGGCACCCTGTCGCTTCGTTCTGTCAAGGGACCTGTTGATTCTATTCACCAGCCAACGGAACATCCTCTCGTAGCAGGCCTTTGAGATCGCCTCCACGGCGAATTCCACTTGCTCCTTCGTCTGTGCCTTCGTAACGAAATCACGGCCGACCTTGATGCGCGGCTTCAAGAAGGCTTTCGTCATCTCGGTCACGCTTAGGCCCAACAGGTGTGAGATCTTCTGCGCCACCGTGTTGTCCGGTAACGTCGCCTGATCAGAATTTCGTTCCTGGCGGAACTGCATCGAACCAAACAACATCACGGCGGAAACGATACGGAAGATAGAGGAGAAGTCCTCGTTGGTCATGCCCATGATGTGCATCGACTTTACCGTGGAGAAGAATTCCGCGGAATCGTCTACACCAGGAACTGGGAGAGCTCCATTCGACAGGAAGGGGTAGTGCTTCGGATCTTCCAGTATAAATTCCTCTAAAAGAATTGACAAGCCATCACAAGTTACGAATATTGAGCGCAATAAGCTAAAAAGCATGAAGATTCTTTGTTT
Source organism: Leptothorax acervorum (assembly GCA_035220615.1). NCBI lineage: Eukaryota > Metazoa > Arthropoda > Insecta > Hymenoptera > Formicidae > Leptothorax > Leptothorax acervorum. The sequence continues at coordinate 336,125 of JASTWQ010000091.1, forward strand.
TACGTATTGCTTGACTCACTCTTTTGTTCCACTGAGGCGCCTGCCAATAGCTGATAAAATATGTGGAAGGTCCTTTCATCTTTCGCTTGCCGAATGGCTCTCGACTTCTCCAGAAGATACGTCTCGATGTTTGCACCGGCTATATAACCGGATGCATCAAAATTTATTCTTATAAATTTACCCTGCAACATGCGTATTATTATATAAACAACACGATTAATTGCAATAAAGGATGGAAATAACATGCTAAAACAAAAAACACATTGCATCCCAAAATTATCAATCTGTATTTTAATGCAATTACTTTAGCTTTATTTGAAATTGACTTTCTTAATGATGAATTATACTATTAATGTAACTTACGAAACGGGATGAATTATCATTCTTCACGGTCTTCGCATTGCCAAATGCTTCTAAAATTGGATTTGCCTGAAGAAGCTGTTGCTCGAGCTCACCCTATATGATTTAAAAAATTTCAACAATTAATAACAAACATTTTCGGGAATATTCATTCTTCGAGACTGATGAAAATAGCGATTGATGATAATGAGCAAAGTAAATGGCTTATTTGCGTACGTTAAGAAATATTGCAATGATAAAAAAGAACTCATTGTTCTTTTCGATGCAAAGCAAATGACATCAACGAATTTATTTCTGCAAGTTCTTCTCCGAATTTTTTTGAATATTTAGATATGCATAGAAAGAATCATTACAACAAACAACAAGGATTCTTTACAACAAGGACTCTAAACATAAACGTATAACAAATGTTGAACGATAATTTTGAATTGTTGAAAGCATTGTCCATATAAAATTTATCTAATAAATACATGAAATGTTATTTCATTAATAGGTTATAATACTAAATAATATTAAACATCATGTTATTAATAATATATAAAAATAAATATATTAAATTGTAGCACTAATCTGTTTTAAAAAAATATCTCCGTTAAAATAGTAAATAAGTTAAAAAATATTTATCCAAAATATTTCGTCAGAAACATAAAAAACACAAAAACATTGATGACTTAATGCCGGCTATATACAATAGCTAATAAGAAATAGATAAGTAACGATGATAATCGCTATCTAAAAATATCGAAGATATAAAAATGTAAAAAAAAAAGACGAAGCTTAACCGGTCATTTCGAAACGAGGATTACTTAAACACGAGAACGCAAATTAATTCGATCGATTTATCTTAAAGGAGCATGACTAGCGTGAAAATTTTCGTCTAAAAAGATTTCGATGACAAATTACCGTAAGCTTTATTAAAGTACAAGCAGTTATGGCATGGAAGTAAAAGAAATTGTCTACTGTACAAATATAGAACACCTATCTTTCTACTTTCAAACGACAGAACATTATTCATGTCATTTTGAGCCATGGATACATTTTACATTCAACTAAAAGCATAAGCGGTAACGAAATCTTTCACGCTTCCTTGCTCAGCGATGTATAATAATGTATTATCGTAATATTAACACAAGCGCATTAAGCATCGAAGATTGACTTCTAACTTTTGCGACTTGTTAAACTGCAGCGCATCGAAAGGGTAAACAAAAAAAAATAAACGATGACAAAAGCAAGCTAAGGCAAGACACTTATCACGACACCACACCAGTGTTAATATCGTTTCCTCCCACTTTCTTTCTCCCTTTCTCACGTTAATTACCGCAAACTTTTCTGTGATACTCCCAGATCCCTGGATCCGCAAGCAGCAGGTAAAAAGATGCAAGGGGAAGCTTTCGTTAGCCACGAGAACACCGATAGTTCCGACAGATTTGCGATGATTAATTTCTCACAGGAGGGTAATTCGAAACGATACAATTACATCTCTACGCGCGAAATGCATGCAGGTACCGAGAGGTCATAATCTTATTAACGTGTTACGTTTAAAAGGATTTATTTTAATCCATCTTTTACCTCCAAAAGAACTGCGAGACACGTTCTTCTGGAGGTAAAAGTTCAACCAAAACGAATAAAAAATGTCTTGATAAGTAAAATAAAAAAATTAAATAAAAATGCATCGTAATACGTACAAAAATTAATTCAATAGTACGTAATATTGATATTATTCTCCTCAGAAATAATATAAACTTAAACGTTCAAATTTCATCTCGCAATTCTTTCTAAAATGTCATTTTCTTTATTTTACATCCAATATGACAATTTCTTATGTTATCGAGCTCACCACGTTTAAATCAGTTCTTATAAAAGTAGATGAATAAATGAATGAGATGAATAAATATATATACATATGTACAATATATTTTGTTTATATATAATTTATTATGCCATATTTTTCGTGACCGCGAGTGTGTGACGCTATTGCGGTAATATATGTCTCTCTCTCTCTCTCTCGGTACGTGCGTCATTGAAAATAAATAAAAAATTAAAACAGTGTTAGTATAAAGGGGGTGGATAAGCGGGAAAATAATATAATGCCTCGCGCCGCAGGCGTCGTCAGCCGCCTGAGCCGGGCCTCTGTTTCTTTCGTTGACTTACTATGATTAATGCCGGGCTCGGAGTCTAGGTGGGCGGCCGCCAAAAGTCAGCACCGAAAATAAAAGAATTTTCAGCATTAGAATCAGAATCGACCATGGTGTGGTGTTTTTGAGTCGCGCGGTTCGTCCTTGGCCCGCGCGATTCCCTCACGTCCGTGTACCCGTGGTACCGAATGGCAGGTAGGTACACGAAGGACAAACCGACCGGCGAATAAACGCACACTCGAGTGAAATCGAATCTTAACAGACTAATGGAATCAATTTTTTCTCTCTTCTTCTTTTCTTTTTATTTTTTATCAGATTCGTTTCAATTTTGATTTCGGTTTTGAGGGACAAAGACTTGAAAATAAAGACTTAATTGGACTTGAAAATTGAGACTTTGAAATAAATTTCTCAGATGCCGAGTTGCTTAATTCAATTTTGATATCAGACATTTATAAACGCAGCGGCATTACTTTTCAAGTTATTGATGGATTTAAAGTCGATTCGGTCTCAATTGATTATCGAAAATTCAAAGATAGCTAAGACCAGAAGATTAAAGAATTTTCGCAGATAATTAATTTCACGCGAATCTCTTCTAATTCAATCGAAATTCAACCCGAAATTCGAGTACCAAGAAATATTTAAAATCGAAAGGCACGACATACGACAGACTCGCGAAATGTTCGTTAAAGAATCGTTGACTCCGAACTCATCAAGTAATTAATGACGTTAAAAAAATAACCCGGCAGCTGCGGGACACCCTATATACTCGGGAAGCAACGTCCCGATCGGAATGGTTTGAAATATCCGTAGTGGCGAGTCGGCGAAACAAGCGAGCTTATTTGCTCTTGTGCATGCGAAACGATCAGGAATGTGCTGGCTGTGAACAAAAGTAAGACGATAATGCAGCCGATGCGATAGCATGCAGTCGTACCGTAGGCGAGCGTTCTCGTTTTACAGACTTTTTTTTCTTTACACATATACACTTTTGCGTTGTACCAAACGCCGTGCGATCGGCGGTGAAGAAGGAACATTAAGAAGAAATCTGATACGCTGAAAAAGGTCAAATCTTCTCGAGATTTGTGCATGCAGAATTGCAGTTGTACGAGACGAGGCGATTCTCGGCTATAATCAGTGTGCAAGATTTTAAAGATATATTTATTATTAAAATACTAATTTTCTAGCTTAAATTAGAATAAGTGACCGATTTTCTCCATATTAATCCTAATTCCAACCGTGCATGCTCTTTGTCTTCTCTAAAGAGACAAAAAGAAGTAAAATTATAAATTAACACTCTTATACTTAATTTACAGAATATATTTAATTAAACGGAAGCTCTCTCTTGCAAAATTAGGTTTTTCTCTTTTCTGAAAATGGCACCAACTCTCTTCAGATTCTATCGAAGAATATTACCCCTGTCACCATTTCGCTAACCAACACTTCCACATGTTATTTACTCACTACAATTTCAGCTTGATCAAAGTTTGCTGTACAAAGTATTAGATACGTGTCATACGTGTGCTCTTCAGATGTGCGTACTTATTATACATCGACATGCCATATATACATGTGCACTGACTCGATCTAACAAAGGCCGTCAAAAAATCAGACAGATAACACGAAAATTTAATTGCGTCGATTGCGTGTTCTATGCGACCTGCAAAGATTAGGTTGCGACAATTACGATCACACGACAAGAAGCGATAAAGACCGTCGAGTGCGAAGTGCTGCAACGGGATTATTAGTTTAATACGCGAAAATGTTCAACATTATTTAGATTTTACTCTGATGCACTGTTACGCAGAACATTTCGCATTTTCTCCTTTATCATAGATAATAGAATTTAAATAATAAAACCATAATGAAAATTAAGTGTTGAAGATCCAAGAGTCGCAAGAGAGGACGGCCTGTCAAATTCTCGCGAAACGACAGCTCCAAATTTGCTATTAAAAAGAACACCTGGAGAGCAAACTTCTATTGGTCTTTTTTTTTCTTCTTATCTATGGCAGGCCTAGATTCTACGCTCGCGAGATGAGTCACGCGCGGGCAGGCCGGCTCGCGTGACTCAAGAGAATCGGAAAGAGACTCGGTCCGATAAGTGGATCGTTTGTCTGGAAAAGGAGAGGTCCTTCGGTGAGCACGATGCGCACGTGTCTCCGACTCGGTCCTCCTTCCTCTTTGCCGAGCCGTCGCCGTCGCGAGCAACGTGTACGCGACGCAATATAGATCGATTGGGCTTAATCAGCGTATAAACAAGCGTCCATCCGCCGCACGAGTTGTAATGCGAGCGCAAACTCATGGTAATCGAAAATGTGTTAAGGCTCTCTCGCGGGGCGACCTTCGGTCGAGTGGACGGAGAAGTCGCGATTCACGCGAATCTTCGAAAGGAGCGAACGCTCTCCCTCCGTGCTACTCCTTTTGCAGCAACCTCTTTACATTTTCGACTGCTGCGAGGCCGAAACCGATGGCGCAGGGAAAATGGTCGTTCCATTTAATAAAATCGACTATTTAAGAAACAACAAGAGCTATTCTTCATTGTGAGATGTTTCTTCTTTTTCATTTTCTTAAATCAAAATTATGAACTCTGACTTTTCTCCCGGTTTTGCTACTTGTAAAACACACTTAAATATTTTTAATGTATCTTTTTAATTTTGGTATCTAACAATTATAAGAAGTTTAACGCGCAAAAGGTTTAAATTTCCAAAATCTATCGGACTTAAAACACAGTTATTATTGGAACATTCCAAAATCTATGGTTTCTAATTTTTTATTTCTGAAATGATTGATTCAATATTATCAAATATTCAATACTATAAAATATTTTTCAAATTGTGAGACTCCTGCATCGGTTTGTACAGGGCGACGCACATAAAACCGGCCCCAAATGCAAAATACAATTACAAAAAACTGTCTGGAGCCGGTTTTATGTGCGCCACTCTGTATATTTTACCATCCTACTATTACTTACGAAATCGAGCCCTCAATGTGCGCCACGTCTTTAAAATGCCTGCGAGGGACTAAATTATTATTGTTTACGTTCAACATATGGCCGCCATTATGTTCTGCTTAAATTTTTATCTGATTCACGGACGCTAAAAATAGCCATGTGACTTATAAAATTTACAAAGGCGGTTACAAGACTCCGGGAGGCCGGAACGTCAGGCGGACAGGGCTGAGATATGAATGTTACCAGTCAAAGATCATATCTGCACAATTCTCCTTTTTTTTTTACTCGCCATCCTTCTGCCCGAATCTCGGCGTAATTTCTGATCCGGAAAAAAAAAAACAGTTTATTCCGTGCATCTTTCTCGATTTATTAATAACGTTGCGCTTCGCGCGATGGTTCGGATTATACTCTTCAAGTATCCCGGCGAAACGCGCGAGAACAAAGAAGCCACTGTACGCGAACCTGTACGGCAGAGGCTCTCAAACAATCTCGGGTGCTCTTTATTCTTTCTCTTATTCCTTAACAAATTATATCTAAAAGATTCTTGAACTCACAACCCATACGGCTCTCTAAAAAGAGAATGTCAATCCATTACTTAAAAAAAAGACATACAAAATTTATAAAATTTCTTTTAATTTTTGAAATTTCTTAATCGCGATAATTATAGCTTTATCTGAAAAGTCGTGATATTGTGGACTATAAAAGACTATAAAGGAATATACTGTGTTGACAATCACCTGACGGAAAAATACCTATGATATTCCAGGATCAGTCATTCAATTATGGAAATCCTGCTCGAACGATAACATAAAGAATCTTAACGAGTTTCGCACGAGACGTCTGGCTTCCTCTCCGATATTAATTCGGCAATAACGAATATGGAATTCGTGGCACCGCGAGCTCGTGGTAAGGACGGTCACGAATCGGATATTGAGGTTGCACTTCCGGCGACGGAAGCGAGCGGCAGCGAGGTTTTTCCGAGCTTCGGAAAGGCTGACGCGATTGCGGTGAGCATGACGACTCGATTACGCGTAATTTCGACGCTTTTAACGCTGACGGTTCGTATTGTCGCGCGTCAGTCATCCGGCTCCCTTTGTGCCATGACATTAACACTTTACGGTCTACATCGAAGTAAACTCAACAATCCGCGATAACTCGAAACGTTGAACACTATTATAAAATTTTTCAACTGCAAAAATAATTGCCGTTTTAGATGATGTTGCAAATATTAAAATAAAACTATAATATCCGCACATTTGTTAATAATCCATCAAGCTGGACACGCGTTTGTATTATTGAATATTAATCGCGGGATACAATTTGAGTCTCTTTCGCTTCAGCTTATATCTAGAAAACGAGCATGTTTTGATGACGCTTCGACTTAGGAAGATGAAAAAAAAAAAACACGCCAAATAATTGGCTAAACACGTTCACGGCCGAGGCATTGTAATCGCATACCACGATCGCTCGGGTAACACAAATGCCGTTGTAGTTAAATCTATTTACCGAGCAGCGTGTCAATTGTACTTAGTAGTCTCGTGTGTCGTCGTTTCGATGTAGTCGCTTTGGTCATTAACCTTGGCAACGTGTGCATAGTCGTGAGTAGACGTCTGTCGCGTAAACATAATTGTGCGTGAGGTAATCGGAACCTTTCAACCGTAACTCGGCATTACTGGCGCACACGCGAATACTGTCATTTCAAGCCAGGAAAAAAATGCAGGAAGACGATATGTGGAACAAGATGGTATTTATTAAGGAAATTAAGTTGGAAGGTATCGCATGGTGCCAGTTTCACCTGCTTCAAATTATAGTAATCGCGTATGTCGACGTCTTGCCGTCCCGTAATTATAACGTCCCAGTTTTATATTAAAAAAAAAAAAAACCGTGTTAAATACTTTCTTCCGTCTCTTTAAATATCAAAAACCCGACGTAACCCGACGAATCGAAAAATAAGCTCGATATTACTTCATACTCGAAATATCTGTTACGAGGAGCCTGTTCGCTTTTCAATCGACTCATGCATATTTCCGGGGACAGAGATCACTCTCGCGCGCCTCAGGAAGCTCGCAGGGAGCAGCATTCGCGTTTACGGGAACATCGGGAGGTCAAATGGCTCGTAAACCGCGGTGGTTCAATTTGTCGAGCGCGCGCGCGTCTTCGGCGAGCGAGCGGCGTGCGTGAAACACAATTGGATTCGCCGCGCGGCGAAAACCGCCACCGCCAACAACGACGACGACGAACGTAATGGACGTTGACTTACCGCGTTGGACTTGGGTTTCGACGCGGCCACGTAGGCCAAATATTGAATCACTTTCTTCGTGTTCTCGGTCTTGCCGGCGCCGGACTCACCGGTGCACAAAATCGACTGGTCCTCGCGATCTGCAATAGATAGAATACTGGCGATATTGTAGATTATTAAAGAGAGTATAATTAAATGATAGAATATATATTTAGATGCATTAAGACATGTTCTGAGAACTTTATTTAAAATGTAATGCATATCGAATAACACGGAATAACGTAAGTCGTAAAGAATAAAAATAACGCATTGTATAGCAGAACTTCGAAAACTAACGAAATAATTTTGAAAAATCGTGCGAAATAATTACCTGTTGATTATAATTTTCCTTTTCTTATCGTACAAAATTAACCCTACACAGGTTATGTCAATTATTTTACCCTCTACGGGTCATGTGGGGTTTATTTGGCCCCGACACTTTTTCTTAGTGTAAAGTGCTTTCTATAAGCAATAATATTATTTAAATATACATAAATCTCTTCGTTTTTTAACAATGAAGAGAATGGTGTACATTAAAGTCAATTTTAGAAATAGGAAATTGGTGAAAAAAATGATTAAAGAAATGCAATTGGTGAAAAAGTGTCGAGAAAATGCAAAAATGCCTTTTGCTGGGGGGCCATATGGCCCCCATATGACCTGTGTAGGATTAAAATAATTAAAAATTCAACTTTGTAAACAAATTAACAAGACTCATTATTTATCGTAATTTAAGTCTAAATAAAAGACATATTTCGCCGACTTAAAATCCTTTTTACGAACGTAGATAACAAAATAAATTAAAGCTATCCAATTAGATTAAATAAGATTCTTGATACGCTACGTAGATTTTGATGTGGCGGTTAACGATATACTAATAGCTAACAAAATTTTCTAATTATGTCATTACCTTGCAACATGGAACGATAAGCCGTATCGGTAATGGCAAATACGTGTGGTGGCACCTCGTGTCTCTTGATGCCTTTGTACCTTTCCATGATCTTCTCTGTGTATATCGGCAGTCTCTTGTAAGGGTTTACCACGACGCAAAAGAGGCCAGAGTATGTCTGTAACGAGGAAAGATTTCGATTATGATAATTCAATTGTATCAAGCTCCATATTTCTAAAATCTACAAATTGACACAGTTGGACCAGCTTCTTAAGCGTTAAATTCCCTCAAGAAACGAAAGCCTTATCTCATCTCGTTAATTAGCGACCTAATATAATAGCTTCGTCCGTAACTTTATTCATTTCTCTCAAGCAAGAATATTATCTCCGTTTTATCGACTAATTATCGAAGCGATTGCTTCATTCACGTCTTCCGAAGCTAAATAAGAGCGAAAGCATTCGCTCGCGGACCTATTCGCGTGACCTAATTGTTTCGGGGAGCATTGTTTCCGCTGACACTGATGAGCATTCCAGGAATTCTCTCGCGATAGTGCCAGGGAGGGAGCTGGAACGGCACGTAAAGCTCGATGGAATGTCCGTCCGATCGATGACGTCACGTTCACGTCCATGCGATGCCATGCCGGTTCGCGAGCGCGAGGTAGAGAGCGAAGTAGCAGAAAGAGGCCGCGGCATATACTTCTGGTTTCGCCGCTCTCCGGCGTCTCTTCTACCTCCGCGCGAGCTCTCCCTTTCTCGTTCGGTCGCGCGTTCTCCCGCACGTTGGCACGTTTTCTCCGCCGACACACGCGTGTGCATGCGGGCAACGTTGCTGTACGACCGGTGGTCCTGAAACCGAGAGCCTTGACTCTCGCTCCTATCCTCGACGAAACGAGCCGTTTCGAGGAGTTGAGGCTCGGGCCGAGAGGTACCACGACTCCAGATCCAGAGATAAACCGTAAAAATTTGTACGATTTACGGAGAGTAACTTGTTCGGTTGTCAGATGATTCTCGTTGAGTGAGCGAGACGACGAAGATGCCTTTTATACACTGGTTTGCATGCTGAATTTCTTGAACCTCTCGATTTTAAGATAAGAGATTTACACGAAGGAATATATTCGTGCATACGCATTTTATTACGTTCGTGGCTATAATATTTTTTCAGGGAAATTATTTATCTTGAACTCTGGGGATTTTTAAAAGGATAACGTACCGGATGTTACTTAAATACAAATTATTGCTCTCATCAAATAACACTCAGTTCGTTAATTCCCACTTAATTCCCGTCGTTCGTTTAAGAAAAAAAAGTCTGATGACATCTTTATTTAATCTACGGCTAAGATACGGATAACAAAATAAATTAGAGCTATCCAATTAGATTCAATAAGATTCTTGATACGCTACGTAGAATAATGTCATTGATATCGTACTGCGGGCTTCCACGCTTTAAGATAATTTACTTATAATAAAACGTGTATTATGTATCGTTTACAGTTTTTCATAATTTGCTGATAAGATAAAATCTTATCCACCGGAAGCATATCATTCGACTGATACTATGTTTACGCGGCGGCGCTCTGCGTTTACGTGGTACATGATTTTCTACCGTTTACGCGTGCGTAGTATTCTGCGATACTCTGGGAGAAAAAAATATAGTTAAGCAACCCATTTTGGGGGCCAAGACTAGTAATCAAATGATTGGGATTGCTCGTAACACTAATTTTACGTAACCTCGTATTTAGACTAGAAATACGTCATCAAAATGATGACGTCAGAGGAATAATATCAGTTAAAAACCTAAAAATTGACTTAAGCAAGTGTGAGTGTCGGTTATGAGAAGACATCTCGAGTCCTCCAAACACAGTTATATCATCGAATTGCTGTTGCAGTAATTGCACATCTCAGTTAGACAACGACGATGAGAGCATCCAGTAACCTTATTTGAGGAATACGTAAATGAAGACACCGACTAGTCTTATAAGAAATTTGAGTTGAAACTTACCTACTATCTGAAATACCTAACTAAAGAATCAGGTAATGTAAGCAAAAATTTGAGTTACGGCTGAACTCATTTTAAGAATATTTTAACGAAAAAAAAAAAAAATTTTTATTTGTAAATTGTTCTTATTTTTTCTATTTTTTAGTTAATCTGTATTCATGGTTTCGCATATATTCTATTTTATTATTTACAATTACGCATTGTTTTACAATTTTTGTATACGCACGCATTGACGGGATTCGAACCTAAGAACCTATAAGATTCCGGAATGGTAGCCTAGTACGCTAACGCTGAGTTAACAATCTATTTTACTGTAACTCTTCTGAAACTTATATTTCTGCGCTCGAACAACCACAATTCCAAGTTATATAGATTATAAATATGAGTTGAGGTAATACAAGATGAAAACAAGAACTAACAGGCACAGCGAGACATTGAGTGCCTAACGGCAGAGTAAGGAACTTATAATTTTAAAATAGATATGTCGGTAATCTGAAATCAGGAATTGATAATTCCGAAATAGGTATGTTTAATCTGTAATCACGATTACGGATTTCGTAACCGTGATTTCAGATTAAGCATAATTCAGAAATAGGTATGTTTAATCTGAAATCACGGTTACGGAATCCGTAAGGAGTTTTCAGATTAAACATACCTATTTCTGAATTATCAATTCCTGATTTCAGATTACCGACATATCTATTTTAGATAACGGATCACTGATTTTTGAATAGTCAAGTTGAAAACAGAGTTGCAACTCAAACTTTTCCATAAAACACATTTCGAGTTAACAACCACAATTCAATTTCACTCTCCTAATTTTTAAATTTTACATCCACAAATTTGGGTTATACAAATAATGTTAATTTTAATTTGGTTAACCAAGTTATGTAGGTTATGAACATGAGTTAAAGTAATCGCATTTGTAAGATGATTAACTCAACTTTCCACCGACAACTGACATTTGCAAAAACGTAATTCAGATTTAGAGATACGTTCTGTCCTCATCTGTGACGTCACAATTCTCTCTTAAGCAAGATTTATAGTTAACCCCGCGTAACTCAAAATCACAATTAGCTATTCTATCTATGTCAAAGATGTTTGTTATACTAGTCAATTTTTTCAATTAGTTCTGTCGATATTCAGTTACGCAAACATAATTTTAACTTAAGGGGCACTAACCAAAATGCTAAGTTGCTTAACTACAAAAATAACGGTCAAAATTTCTCCCAGAGTACTTTTTGAGAGCCGCTTTACGCAAGCGCGAAGTATAATAGTGTTCCTACGGTCCGTCGTGAGGTTCCTCTTTACATACGCGGTATTTTTAAAAGACGTAAATGCGATTTAAAGGTTATCAGTTCAAACTTCAAAGTCAAAATGGATTTGACAAGTAATATTGTGAGTACTATTGCTGTTTTCGCCAAACAACATCAAGAAATATTGACGGCTGAACTCTTGTGCACCCTTGAGAATCAAATTCGCCGTTTACGCGAGGTATTAGCACGGAAAGTATTAGCTAATTTGAGTAACTTGCTTCAATTATCGTAATGTGGTCAACGGCTAGAGACCCCCGTTTACGCGAAGTGACTTATCGTAAGTTACGATAATCTGAGTGAAGTATCGTAAGTTACTACAGAAGTAACGCTCGCGTAAACATAGTACGAAAGATACAGTTAATTTAATTACTAATGTCAATCAAAGTCCAGTTTTACGTATCTAGTATCTAGTTTTACGAGCTAAAATAAGTGACGTGCAAAATGCATTGCTATTGTGATTTGCACAGGCTTAGTAATTTACGATTCAGTTCGGCCGGATCGAAAGTGTTTATCGCAACGTGAAGAGCGTTTCACTACCACAAGGATATCCGCTAACAAGCGAATAAATCATGTATCTCGCGTATACAGCGGACAGACAGACCCCTATGACTAACTAACGAAGGGATACTTAATCTCTCGGGCGCGATATCGAAACGGAGCAAAGTTATTTAACCTTTTATCAGTATGCGAGCAAGTGCACGCGAGTGGTATCCTTCAGGGTTGTCTGGTAACTTGCAAAATAATGTTTATACGAGTATATCTATATTCCCCACGTACCGTCTCGCATTGTCAGCTCTCCTAATCGTGGATATACTCTCTCTGTAAGCTATACGTAATTTATGTACAGGATATATACGTTATACGTTTCTCATCTCATTATTGTATGTACAAGAAGGTATACTATGTTGCTATTGATTGATAAATGCGTCTTTTTGCTAAAATAGGAAAGAAAATAAATTGATGTAGCCTTCGTACAACGAAGCGGTTCTCTCGTACGCAGAGTGATCGATTTCGACCACTTATACGCGTATATACATTGTATACACTATGGCAGAAAGACAGTTCGCACAGCCTACGCGTAGACGTGAATTATCGTTGTTTACGCATAAACGCCCAACATTGATACCGTTGCAACAGTCGCGAACGATAGATACTCGTCGGCGGGAGACAGCGCGGGCGTAGGTGTTAATAAACGTTCCTCTCGCTTTTATCTGCCTTCCATTAAACACTGGCGCGCGCGATGACGCACTTAATTGCGCGAGTCCACTCGAAATTATTCACGTCGTCATTAGGGCCGCCGGACAATTACAGAGAGATTGTTAGCTTATTGGGACCCGATCCATCCGGGCACATTCCATCGCGACATCCGGATTGGGGGGCCCCGGCTTCTCGGGCATTTTTTCGGCATTACCCATCATCGTCATTGCCGTCGTCGGCATCGCCGCCGTTTTCCTGCTCCTCGCGTTCGCCACGCGTATATCCACTTTCAAAGGTCGCGACGAATCACCGCCGCGGCCGGTTGCCTCCAGAACTGCCTACAGCGTGATTCACACGCGTTCGCTTTCCCCGGTCCGCTCGCGGCTACCCGCGTCATCCTTCGTGGAAGAAGCCACCCGGAACCGGCGCGGCGCCGAGTTTATTTATTCTCCACGGCGCGATTTCCACGTTAATTTGCCGCGTACTTTCGTAACTTTTCCCATTACGGGCTGGTAAACAGCGATCGCAGTTAGCCGAGGTTTATCCTCGGGTTTATCGTATTTCTCTGCCTGATTCTGCCCGCGAGGGAAGACGGAGAATAAGCCGAGTCTCGGTTAACTTTAAATAATGTTTGCGGTCATTCATCTTATGACACAGCACATTGTTTCCTCATAGATCTGTCGTAGCACGTGTCGGTGTGCTCCACGACCTTCTTTGCGAGCCGATCGACTAATGAATGAATCGAATAAAACAGAACGTTTCACTGGAACTGTTATTTCGCATTTCTGAATTGGATTTTCTATTGTATACCCTGATCTAAAAGTACAATAATTCTCCTTTATTTTCTATCAATTTCGATGTAATGCATGACGCTTTATTAAATTCGTGACGCATTTTAGAAACATGTCGGCGAACTTAAAAGATAAATTATAAAATCTCAATGATACATGCACTGAAAATATTAAAAATCAAGGAGAATTCGAGAAATCGAGTTGATTTGATAACCTCATTTCTTTACAGCTATTCACGTGCATCATCGAGAAATAAATGCTTTGAGGAATCTCAACTGAGAAACGATCGTCTCTCGTGTGTCCTCGAAATTCATGATTTTTCTCCTTGGCATCATTACGAAGCGTCATGCTCGCGTTTACGGAACCTACGATTTAAGCGATTCATCGCGTTCGCATAAAATTGCGCGAATCGATCGAGCTTCGATTCAACAATGCGACGCTCGACGCTTTTTGAAATTCCGTCGCAAACCCGTGAATATATGGAACGGAAACCTTTGTCCCCTTTTTCCAGGCAGGACTGCTCGTTCGGAGGTCCTCGAAAACCGGTCTCGGTACTCTCGGGTGTCATCGACCCTGCCCAACATTCCTGTTTATACCTCGCCGACGCGACGTGACGGCTGCCTTCTAAGCAAATCAGCAGCCGCCCGGCCGGCCGGCGCGATCGCGAACGTGCGTTACATCTCACGAAGCCGACATATTTCACCGCAAGGATATAAAGGATATATAGCAATCTTCAAATGTACGCGGAGGTATGCTGTCAATAGAGCTCACCGAGCTCCGGAGGCACAAATCCGAGATAAATCGACCGACGCCGACGGGGCGGTTCTTCAAGTTTAACCAAAAGTAAACGACGTTATTCTTTGCAAAAATTGGAAAGTACCAATTTTCCTTAAATTATATATAAATAACGGGTATACAAGAGTATGTCAGATACTTCAAGAGGCTTAACTGCTCCGCGGCGCGAAAAATAATGATCCCGAATTCGTCGTGATTTTTCAATGTGAAGCAAAATTTTTCTACAAGGTTTATGATTGCTCAGAATTAAATTTACATAATGACCTCACATATATGGACTATCGAAGACGTGCGGTATCTCCGTGAATCACCTTCTACGACGATCAAACGCAACGATGCGTCACTCTCGCGGTGTTTAGTTACACACTCGCGCGCGTCTCTCTCGCCTCTCGTATTTTCTATTATGGGACATCGCTATGGGCTTTTTTTACGGCGCCCCAGGGGGTTTCGTCAGAATTTTCTTTCGTGGCGCCGGTGGTAACGAACAACGAATACGGGACGACGACCGTAAAAGGCATCGGACCTGCCGTGACGTGACTCCGTTTGCTCCGGCTCTCGCTCCGGGATCGCTCCACCGATCGTCTCTCTCGCGGCTGGGGGCCGCGCGTCTTTAAGGCACCGGCGCGCGGCGAGTAAGCGGGTTAAGGACGCTCGTCCTTATAAGGACTCGTCTTTGCCTTTTTGCGCCACCCTGCAAAGCGCGTCCGTCTCCTCTCGCTCGTCTCTCTTTTCTCTCTCGCGTTTTTTTTTCCAGCCTGCGGCTGGCATCTGGCCGCCTCTCCCTGCATCCGCAACGCGATCACCCTCGATCGAGACAAGATCGAAAGTCTTGATCCCGACGCGGCCCGCTCGTACACTCGCTCGAGACGGTCGGCCGCGAGAGGCATGCGCGTGATCAAGTGCAATTTGTAAACGAACGGTATAAGCGTGATTGGATGCGGTGTGCTTTATTATTGCGGGTCAAAGTTGCGGCCCGCGAAACAAGATCGTAAACCCCACGGCAAAGTCGCGAACGCTCGGAGCTACTTGGGAAATTTGCATAGATTCGCTATTAGCGTAATGTGCGACTCACCGCCACATTCATCGCGACTTTTTATCACCATGACAGATACTTCTGAGGAATTTTTTAATTGGCTACTCTCTTTCTCTCTATTTCTCTGCTTTATTATTTGTGAGTAAAATTACAATCCGCAAAGCAGAATTCTTCTGCGACAAGACTGCAGAGCCCGCAGTCATTTGCGAAATTAGTATAACGTATATTGTTTTATACTGAACACAGCATGTTTTTCGATTTTCACAGTTCCTGTCACTGATAGTTTTTTTTAAACCTTGCATTTATTTATTCTCAAGAATGCAATAAAACAAGATCGTAAATCCTACGATAAGAACGCAAGCGTCTAAAGTCATTCCCTACACGGTAGAGAACGGTTTTGCTGAAGTATTTAAAAATTTAGCTAGATACAGATCTGAAAATAATTTTGTTACTCCATCAAATTAATTATAGTAGGACACTCAAACTGTTTGCTAGAGTGTCAAAATTGTTTGCAGCATTATCATCATACTTGAACATCCTACTATAATTATTTTGATGGAGTAACAAAATTATTTTCAGATCTGTAGGTATCTAGCTACATTTTTAAATACTTCAGCAAAACCGTTCTCTCCGTGTAAATTTATCATCTACGTGTACATACATGCAGCATGTCCCTCTCAACTCTTGCCGACAGATTTGTATCAAAGAAATACAGGTCATTACTAAAAGTAGATGGCTGACCGAGAATTATAAACGGGAGCGCGACACCGCGTGAAAATGAAGCTGATTCCTCGTTGCGCAATTTAACGAACGCTTTGCGTTTACGACCAGTCTTTAAAAGGACGAAAACCTGCGATACCACACCTCCCTGTAGCCGACCACTCTCTAAAAATGGTATACCGTCGCATGCTGTTAATAATTCCAGATACGGGAATGCAAGAATACCACTCTGCTAGAGCCGGCTCTAGGCAACCAGCATTCACGTGTCGAGTATTCGACGCGTGCAGCGTCGCGCTTATATGAGAAATGAGAACGTCACATACAATTTCGACACATTGTCGCACCGACATACATCATCTCGTCGCCCCGGGGCGACTTGTGTATCGCTTTAGCGAATATTTATCGAGTGGATGCCTTCGAGCCGGCTACAGACGGATGCCTTCACTCGCAAAATATTCGCCACCGAATGCATTCGCGTGACGAATTTTAAATGCGCCACCGAACGCGATGCGTTCACTCGACAAATATTTATCAATGAGATACAAGTATCGCGGACATGGCAATATACGGGACTCTATTGCAGTTTTATACGACGGTATTGCCGCAACTTTTATGCGACGTTGCAATAAAACTCATCGCGTAAGAGCGACATATTTTATTTCGCCGAACGATGCAGAAGCGAACGCGTTGTGTTATTACATTGACAATTGGCATTACGTCATGACGTATCGCGACCACGCGATATTTATCTTGGTTCGGCAAATAATTGGCCAGTGAGCGCGGTTTGCTGAGCGTTGTTTGAAACCCCGCTTAAAAGCCGTGTCGTATTACGTATCGGGGATTGCGACTGCACAGCGATTGCGTATCGGAGATCGATACTCGGCCAATGAAGACGAGAATGAAGATGAAGCGAACGATGATTGAGATTGAAGATTTGAATTTTTTTTTTTTATTACTTTGAGGCGCCCATTAGCCCGATCTACAATTGTTGTACGATCATGAATGTATCATAAAACTCCAATACAAAAAATCTAAACGAAAAACTTATGTACCTATTTTCTTTCTTATATTTTACCTACCATACCTCTATTTTTTAAATATTTAAATGAAGGCTGATGTGATCTTTTCAAATATTTACAATTAAAATTCTTAGACATTAGATGCATTATGTAAATTTTAATATAACTTTCAGAATATTCGTTCGTATCTTCAGATACAAAATTTACTTTGTACTGTAAATGCATATTATAGTAACCACTATGCTAAATTTTATATTAAATTAAATAATAATAGATATATTAAATTTTATATTAAACAAATTATTGAAATTTAATGTAAGTGCAAAAAATCCGACAAATACAGAAAAAAGGTGAAAAATTTTCATATAAATACATAAGTACGACACGCAGGCGACGATCGATTTTGTGATTGTAACTTGTAAGAAGCAACGATGAGAAAGGGTAAAGTAGTAAAGTAAATCACGCGGTCAATAGTTGTCGAACCGTTACAGTCCAGATACGGCCCATATACGGCGTGCATGGACAAAATCAATCGGATTCGCACCATATACGGACAGGGATAACGATGTATATACGCAAGCGTTGCGCAAGAGCGACGTTCTTTCGGTTCTTTACGGAGTTACCTCCTGGCAACGGAATTACGAAAAACTGCTGACGAGAACGGATCGCCTCTTGACCTCACGAAAAATCGCCGCGCCAACCGTTCGCGGTGCTTTCGGAGATAAGCAACACGCCGTCAAATTGCGACACGAGTATAGAATGCAGGCGACAGGTGCAGGTAAGAAATGTAGAAATACGTACACTAAATATCACGCCCCTATTCGCGTTGTGACTTACAATTAGATCCTGAATGACACGTGTTGAATAACGTGATATAATTCAAATTGAAGTGTCTCTCTAAAATGTAAAATACAATGAAATATAACAGGTACCTACACAATTTGTAGATTTAAATACAGATTATAGATATATGATCTCCCGATTATGCTTTTTTTTATGACAGATTTTTTATCGAATTAAATTTGAAATTTCTAAAAGTACATCGTTGTCATCGTTGTGGCATTGACCATTGTAATTAACTGCAATTTTTATGACTATTCTTGTAACCAGAAAATTTAATTTTTTTTCTTTCATAATCTTCAGTCAACCTTTTCACACATTCATTATGAAGATAAAAATCATTCAACATTCTATAGGGGGACGTCACAGCAAGATGGGTTTTAACAACGCAAGACAATTAATGACAATAGGCGTTAAACAACGCTTAATACTTCCGTTTACGGGCTCATTTTTACGCACGTTCGTACTCTCACACGCCGACGATACGTTTGTACCTCGAAAGCGAATGTCGTAACGATCGCACGTCGATCATGCCGGTCGAGCGGCGGCCCTGAGACGGCCGAGGCGAGAATTCCGCGTGAATTCCGGAATGTTTCTACTCGCGCGGTATCTCCGCGCGCGGCGCAAGAGAAATTCCGCGTGCGGTTACTACACACGTTGCGAATACTAATGTGCATACTAATCGGACTAATGCCGCGAGGCGGAGACCTCGCGTGGCCGTGCTACCTTCTCGCTGCAGCCTAGTGCTGACTGCTGAGAACTCTAGTTCCGAGAAGCCGGTTAAAAGCAAAAAAAAAAAAAAAGAACGTCCGGAGCCTTCCCGATCTGTCACGGGTTACTATCGGACGGATATCGGGCAAAATGTGATATTAAATGATGAAAGAGAGAAGCATCTCTGAAATATAAACTCCCACTTTTTATTGTTTTTCAAATAACTAATTACGTGGTTAATTTGAAATCAATGTTTTCGTGGCGAAAATATCGAAACAGTTTGTTTTTGAATAATTAGCGATTGTAGAAAGGAAATATCTGGTGAATTAAATTTTAGAGGAGAAAGTACATGACAAAATCATATTTCATTAAACTTCAAGCGGGCATTTAGAACATTGATTTATGACTCGGTTGGAGATAAAAATGTTGGTGAATCAATGATGATCTTCTTCGTGATTGCAATGATTATAGCACAAAAACTTCGCGGGAAAGTAGAAGTCGAATAAATAGCACAAAGGTATCTCTACAATGTAATCTTTCAACAATTCAATAGATCTAAAGATACATACAAGCATCTATTTGCCAGAGTAAAAGTAATCGTCATTTTTGTCGAATTAAAATAAAAAAACTGATGAATTTTATTTTCCCCTCATTTTCATTGGAAATAAATCTATTTTTCGATTTTTGTATCTTCATCGAAGGATTCGCCGGCAGACAAAAATTTCGCCAGATTTCGGTAAGCCACATTTCGCCAAGGTGACTCTGTTTAAACCGCTAAGATGGCGTCTCAAGATCGGCCTCCCAACGAATATCCCAACCTTCCTCCGCCACTACCCCGTTGCTCTCCCTATCCTCGTGCTCTCTGTCACTTTACCTCTCTCGCGCTGTCGCTTTCTTACCTTCTCCTCGGAGACCGTCATCGGACTCCGTCTACCTTCGGAGTCGCGTTTACCGAATCAGTCACGCGTGAGTCACGACGAGCATCGACTCTCATTCTATGAGTCTAGCATTAAAGGAAAAAAAAAAGCAACGAGAAAGAGATTAGATATATATTATTGTACAGGCCTCAAGTTGCCTAGCGTTATTCGTATCAAAACTGCATCGACGTTGCGAAATAAGTGATCAATTTGAAGCCGTCAGCGAAAATAAAAGACTTCATTGTTCTGGATATTATACAATCGCGAATTTTTCAATAAACTATTACCTATATACATCAAGAATTTAATTCGCGTCTTTATGTTGGCGTGGGTGATTTTTTTCGGAGTAAACGGCGCATCCCGACCCATTCGTTGCTCCGATTTAGCAACGGTCTGGGGTACAACGAGATAGGAAACGATCGGATCGCGAATTTTCAATTGTATATGAGTTTACCGAGCAAACAGTTTTAAATCGCGATTTCATACCGCTGTACCGTGCAGTTTCCCCCTACGCTATCGCGAACCATCAACGAACGATACCGAGTGTCGGCGATACCGGTTGAAATTCTGAGCATCTCTTGTCCAAACAACACGCACGCTCGCGTGAACCGACGAGAGAGTTATGACGAAGTCCGTGTGGAATTTCTGACGCAAATTTCAGGCAAATCCCTAACACACACCCGCCCAGTTCTGGCACGACAAATTCATTAAGAACCAGCGAGATGATGCGCGATGACCTAAACACGCGCTTCTTACGAGAATCATAAAAACTTTGCCTTTGCGATCGCAGACCCGTCCTGGGTTCTGGCCCTAACTACATGACATCATTTTCCGACACACGAAATCACCCATACAGGATGTTCGATAAATCATTCCCCTTGAGCCGAAAATATTAAGGCTCCTGGATGGTCACCGCAGCCATATTGAATTCTTGCTATCAAGGCGAGAAAAACACCCTATTTTGTCGTCCGTGCCATTTTCAAATAAAAAAAAAACATTTCGATAAAAAATCACTATAGATCGTTTCAGAACACTTCTAAAATTGACCGAAAACTATCCTTTTCCCTCGGCAATAAACAAACAGCCATAAAACGAAGCCTAAATATACGGGAAAACAAGCCGTTTGGCGACTATCGAAAGGAGTGGAAAATGTTCATTCCGCATATGTATTTCTCGCAGCAAATCTTACTTTTCGGTCAATTTTATGAGTTTCACGAATACGTTGGACGTTAGAGCACAAGTACAGAGCGAATAATAAGGAAATTGCACGGACGACAAAATAGGGTTATTAACATGTCATTTTCCACGCCATATAGCTATTTTCACGCCTTATAGTTCTTATTTCTACCGATGTCGCCACCGTCAACGCGGAGTTCTCGGCTCACCATCCAGGAGCCTTAAACGCGTTGTTGATTATGGTTATTTTCGGGTTGTTTTATAGTGTGTGCGTTAATGCCTGAGTGTAATAAACGCGTTGATTGCAATCGACTTTTTTCGTTTTAAGAGCGAAGACACTCGTCTGTCATCTGGCCAGCAAAGGTGCCTCCTCTTTAATGCGGCATATAAAGTTACAAGTTACATCGTTCAACGCGTGTGAGAACAGCTGCACGATTCGCTATCTTATCGAATGCGACTATCATCGAATACTTTCTTGGCGGCAGGGAGGAAACACGAAAACTGTGATACGGTAGTACAAGGAAGAGAAAACACACGGTAGGAAAACATTGTAGAAATGCATTTTTTTTTTTCTCATTGAAATAACAAACAATATTTGTTCAATATCTGTTCCACGTATAGCTATTTTTTAAATCCCGAGCAAATCTTATCGCTGTAATAATAAATCTAACACGCTTTATCTGACGGAAGTACGATACAAGTAAAAAATTCCATTTTAATAAGTTCAATTATTTGATTACGCCGCAGATGTTTATCAATAATTTCGATTTTATGCAGCTAAAGAAATGCATAATTTTTCACATAACTATAGATAAAATTATTTACTTGTGTGTCAAGAAAAATTTTGTTTGTATCCTATATATTTCTAATTTATCTAAAAATAAATTAAAATTTTATCCACTCCTCAAAGAACTTTTTCAAATATCTCTTTCTTAAATATGCCATTGTAATATGTCAATGTAAATGATCCAAGAATCATTGCGAGCCAATACGATCTGTGGCACATCCTAAATTATACATCCTAAAATTTACGTAACAGCAGTTCGTTATAGTTATTCCTGCAAAATTCAGAATTACGACGTACTTCATTCTCTCTGACATCTCGAATATAGTCTTCCATTGATGTTCGAGGTATTAGTGACAATATTTGAGATTCAAAGGAACGAGTTTCCAGGGAGGCGACGGAAAAGCCAACACCTGCTTCCAAGTACGGGATCAAAGTCGAGGAGCGTAATGGACGTTCGAAGTGTATATGTAGTCAAAATTGGCGTGAGTCACAGGCTCGCCGAGCAAGGTGGGGCAAGGTTCTTATCACACGGCGATAAGTAGAAACGTCAAGGAAACGCGGTGCCGGTGCACGTACTCGTCTCCTATGCATGTATAGGCGAGACACGTCGACACGTGGAATCGGTGACCATCGGCACCGCCCCATGTCCTTCTTTTTTCGTCGCAGTTCCCCAATCCCCCCTCGAATACCTGGCCGCGCGAATTTCGTCCTTGACCATAGGACCAGGTCCTCCTTTCAGAAACTTCACGCATCGGGAATATCATCGCTCGCCCGTGTTTATACTTTATCGCGAGGGAAAAAGGAACTGACCGTTAAAAGGACCTGAAATCCATCCGTTCTCCCATCCGAAACTTATAGGTCGCGCCTGCAGATAATTGCGCACGTGAGAGTATCTAACGATGAAAACCCGTGGGCGCCTTTTGCTCGATATTAATTAACTCTACACCGGACTCGGTGCATAGGACCTGCGGCGCAGGTATGTGAGACGAGCGTTTTTACTTCCCACACACCGCAATTATCTCTTGCAAAACAACTTTCTTCACGGTATATTTTTATACCGTGATAGTTCGTTACCTTATCTTGCACTTTGCATCACAACCGCGTACTTTTATGCAAGTTTTTCCTTAATGAAATCGGATATCGACATATCGCGAAATGCGATACGTTCTAAAGATGTACTTGCGGTACAGCAATAACTTTAACTTTAGGCTTTAATAATATTAATATATTTAAAATATATATACGATAATTAAAAATATAGAACAATAATTTAAAAAGTTGAAAAATATATGTATGATAATTAAAAACGCGAAAAAAATGTTCAGGAACTCTAATTTAGCAATTAAAGCTAATGGACAAAAAATGCAAATAGATGCTTAAGTCGCCGCCACGCAACCGGTCGCCTTTTCCCGATCGAATTCATTCGCGTCGCGCGCATTTTTCTCTCCGGCTCTTTCTCTCCTCCACCTCTCTCCTTTACTCCACCTCTCATTCCGTTCCCGTCTCACCTTCGGTCTGCCGACATTTCCGATATATCTCGCGCGCGGATTAATTCCAGACGAGGACGAGCAAGAGCCGTACTGAACCGAGAGCTATCTTTAGTCCGCCTTACGAGCGAAAGAGAGTCGTATGGTCTCTCGCGCGTCGGTCGGAATAAGACAGCGGCCGATTTCTCGACCACGCGAGAGAGACCGCTATTTTTCAAAACGTGCCCGACGGCGGCCAGTCAGACCGAATCGATAACCGGCAGAAATGCAATACGCGAGAATATAAACGATGCCGGATTTTCCTTTCAATAAATTCTCCGCGGCCACCATCAATTCTCGTTTTCAACATCGCGCGCGATCGCGGCGACGAATATATTTTCCCGATCGGGTAAACGCGGAGGATAAATGATCCCAGAAAATTGCAAACGCATTAAGATACACGGCGCTGTCTTAAACGCGCATACATTTTACGGTAGAGAGACTCGTGGCCGATCTTAATCGATTTTATTGCTTAACAAAAATACAGGAGTCGGTATCAATATTTCCTGCGGAATCCTGATTATTGCCAATCCGTTTGTCGTCAATCATTCGATTTAGAGCCTGAGCAGAATGGCTGGCTTATAATTTTAAGACAGTGTTTTATGCTTTAAATCTTTGTTTTTATAGTAAAGCGGAGCCTACAATGAGAATTTAAGGCGTAAAATTTAAGCTTTATGCCTTAAGCCGTAAGAAATTGACCAATCATAGTCAAATATTCTTCTCACATTTGACTGTGATTTGTCAATTTCTTACAGCTTAATGCTTAAAACTTAAATTTTACGCCTTAAATTCTCATTGTAGACTCCGCTTTTACGCACAATACTATCTTGTGTTTCAAGTCTTACAAACGTTGACACTTCGTACACACGTTTAAGACTTGAGACACAAGACAATATTGTGCGTAATACTAAAAACAAAGATTCAAAGCATAAAACATTGTCTTTTAAAATTATAAGTCAATCATTATGCTCAGGCCCTTAATATCTTGGCGTCAAAATAATCAATATGTCAAAATAAATTTGTCTATCCCCAGTCCCCACCGAATATTCAAATATCTTATCTCGTGATTGTGAGAATCAATACCGCTTGCAATATCGTCCGCACTCGAAAAAGAGACATATACGGCATAATTATTATTAATTTTTATTTCAGTAATCTGGTATTAGAGCGACCAATGTCACTCTCTCGGATATAGAGAAACGAATGTTTCAGCATGGAAATTTCCTCTCTTCCACTCCCGAGCGAGCGACGGGTGCGATATAGCGTTCCACTTTCGCGTTATTGATTTACTTATCCCGTTCATCTCTGGTTAACGCAAAAAAGCAGCGAAAGACATAGCTCGAAACATACAAACGTGTTTTTCCACGGCGACGACGTCTGACTTGAGCGGCCACAACGAGGAATACTGTCGTTTTTTGTATCGCGCGTTTCCGCGCCGCGCCGCTCCGTAAATATTTTGAAGCTGTCGTCGGAGTACGCCGTCGCGTCGCCGTGAATTCCACGTATAAATTTCGCGAAGGGATTAATCTTCACGGCGACGCGCACACGCGGCCGCCGAATTAATAATGCCAACGCGAATTCGAAGCCGAGGCTCGCGAAGAGATGCAGTGAGTCACCGGTGCTACGACAAACATATTAATCCGCAACGCCCCGAAGAGAAGGAATTTCCAGCGTTCCTCGAGAAGGAAGATTTCCTCGCTAGAAGAATTTCGGAGTCGGTCACGCCTAGTAGATCGGCACTTTACTCCTTTTCTTTCCTCTCGTCAATCGTTGCTCCTGAAATTTTTCCAAATTTTCTCATCTATCTGTACCACAAATTCGGGGTAAAATATGAAATTTGAAATAGAATTGAGCTCATGCCCCTCTCGGAATTACAATTCTAAGATAAGGAGCAACGAGAGATGTTTAGAAACAATTATTCTACATTGCAAACGTCGGTTGGCTCCAATCGCGTGTGGTTCGGTTTAAATCTAGAGATTTTTCTTTAGTCTCTGGTTCTGGCGAAGGAACATTTTAAACCGAGGTCGTAGTTAACCGACATTGGAGGAACCGGCCCTAGGGGCCGCGTGGAAGGGCCGGCAAGCATCTGGCACTCTTGCACCTGCACCGCGGCGGCTCTCCACGAGACCGTCTGCCCGAAACATCAATTCTTAACACTGTGAAAGAACAAAAGAGCAAAAGAGAAGCGACGAATCATTCGCAGCGAACAAAAACCGGGTTGTTCGTTCTAGAAACGTTCAGAATGGCATGTCAAGCCGTTAAGAGCGAAATTTACCTTTCCTCTCTCTCTCTCTCTCTCTCTCTCTCTCGCTCCCTTCCATGCGAAAAGAACGGCAAAACAAGTTCCTAAATTATTTCTCCGGGGTTTCCCGATCCGCGATAAGCCCCTTTCATTTTTACGCTTTATCTGGAATCTCTCGTGGCGCACGCCTCCAGTTTCACGCTCCGGAGTTCCGGAGTTTCGAGCCTCTCGACGAACTGGGACTTCTCGGAACGCGAGACCCGGGTGGGCGAAATCAATTCGCAGCACCGAGAAGGAAAATTGGGTTAGCGGCGAGCGTAAGGTCGTCGGGGCGCCGGCGAGAGAGAGAGAAAGAGAGGCAAGATTTAAATACCGCCTGAAACCGAACTGAAAAGAGAGACGCACCGGGAAGGCGCGATGCCAGGAATAAGAAGAATAAGGCAAAAGAAAGAGAAGATCCGGAGAGGATGAACTCACGTAAATCAGTCCGGAGTAGTATCGGTCCTTGAGGTTATGCAGAACGGAGGCCTCGTTGAGACAGGTAAGCTCCGCCATGTCCTCGACCTTGTCGAACTTGGGCGGATTCATCTTCTGTATGTCGTCCTTGGCGACGAGCACGCGCTTGCCGGTCTCCGCGATCTCCACCTCGACCTCGTCGCCGCGCTCGCCCTTGATGCCGGCGGCGACGAAGCCCTGCGTCTCGTGCGGCACCCACACCAGCTTCTTCTGCGTCCATTCCGCCTGGGTGGCCGGGTCGTTGAAGCTGTTCCTGTCGACCGACAAGATACGCAGCTCCGGATCGGACCGGTCTACCCTCGAGTCCGCGTCCGCCATCTTTGTTTAGCGAGCGCGCAACACTACGCGGGCAAAGCTGCTGCTACTGATGCTATTGCTGTTGCTGCTGCTGCTGAATGCTGCTGCCTTTTGCGGGCGGACCTGCCCCTTGCGCGTCCCGGCTGTTATGTACTTTCTCTCGTCCCTTGCGCGAGAGAGAGCGCGCGACCGCGCGCACGCACCGTTACCCGTTACCTCGTTTCCCGAAGGCGCGCGCGATGCCCGCGACTACCCGCGTACTGCGTATCGTACTCGCGTGCGCGTACGCGACACGATCGACTCGGAGTCGAGCCCGACCGAGCCCAACGACGGCAACGACGGCGACGACGGCGACGGCGACGTGCGACGACGGCTGCCGCTACTAGCTGTCGCCACGATGCGCGACCAACGACGAGTGCGCGACGGCGACGGCGGTACCAACACCAACACCACCGCCACTACCACTGTTGCACCACTACCACCACCACCACCACTGCCGCCACTACCACTACCGTTGCCGCGATGTGACGGGGTCGACGGGCCAGACTCGCCCTCCGCGCTTTCGAAAATGTTGCTGTCGCGCCGGCGACGGGAGACCGCACATGTGATCAGTGACAGAGTCGCGGCCGAAATAAGGGCTTCGCGAGCTTCACGTTCCTTCTCCCTCTCTCTCGTAGAGAATTGCTTTCTCCTTATCCCGCTTGCTCGCTGCTCGCTCGCTCCAGCTCCTCGGCTCCTCCTACTCGATCTTTCTTGACACACGCCTCGACCGCGCCGATCGCAACTGCCGCCGATGTCGTCGAGCGTGACGAGCGTGACCGCCCGGGCGCCCGCGGCACCGCGCCACATTCGACTCTCAACCCCCGCTACCTTCTTGACCGTGCTCGAGCCAATCCGCGTTCACTCTCCCGCTCTCGAACGACTTCACTAGGTACTAGGGACATGCGCACATTCACGAGGCTTCAGGTTGAATCAGGGGGTCAATCATGTATTAATGTGGAACGTGGAAAGTGAAAAGTTTTATATGACTATCTTTTTCTATTCAACATCAATAGAAAGAGAGATTTTTCAGTTTTCACGTTTCCACCCTAGGGGAAAAGATTAGGCCTGTTCGTTTTAGCTGAACTTCTTGCACGGTTCATCTTTTCTCTTTTTCTCTCTAACGTGAAAAGAAAAAGAGGAAAGATGAACCGTGCAAGAAGTTTAGCTAAAACGAACAGGCCTATGCATGATTGACCTCCAGGTTCGACTCGTCGAGTTCGATTCGAGTTCGACGATTAATCGATTGCCCGTAAAACATTTCCTTCTAATTACAATAAATATAAATCAATATAATTCAATATAAATTAACTTTAATCTTGACTTAAGGGGATCCTAAAGCCGTCTGTACTACCGACGGAAATGTGATTTTCGCACAGCTGCCATTTTTTATTGGATTTATAGAATTAAAAATCCTTTTCCAGGATTAAAGTATAAATGCAAACGGATACGGCGCTGTTCGATTTTACGTTAAAAAAGAAAAAAAATTTATTATATAAAAATCATCGCGACACGTAAGGCGATTCTCACGTAAGGTGGCGTAAGAGTACGCTACGGCAATCATACGTGCGCTGGCCCTTAGAAAAAATGGCTTTAAGGAGATCCTGCACCCGTCTAAACCCGTGACAGGCAAACTCCAACGTGACAGCGCCACGATCTAGCACGGAACTAAAAATAATCGATAATTTCGATCGTTTACTATGTTTTCTGTGTTACCGTGCTATACCTGTCCTTGTCTAACGGATACCTATACGATATATCTGTCCTTGTCAGATTGCAGGCAGCGCCATCTCTGACAAGATCCGGCAACTATTGATGCATGCAATACTGCTCTTCTTGTCAGTCTGCATCCGTATTTGCATCAATTTGCATTACTAAAAGTTTCTCTTAATGGATCTTTTTTTGTACGCATTGAATCTTACTTCTACTTGCACGATATTATTCCTACATGTTTACCCAATACTAGATGATAAACATTATGTATGTATAAACTGCAGAATTTTTGTTTTAAGCAAATATTGTCGTCAGGTGACAGCTGTATGTGTCCAAATAAGTAATATTTTTAATTTTTTGGTGTTTTTGATATAAAATCGCGGTTGTCTCGTATAGATTTTTGTGCGTACTTTAATTCTGTAAAAGATTTTTGCAATTCTATAAAGCCAATTAAAAGATCCATTGAGAAACTGTAATGTCGGTAATTCATACGACTTCAGGATCCCCTTAAGGAGATCCTGCACCCGTCTATATTACCGATTGAACGCGGTAAAACAGACGGATTTTTCTAAGCACTAATCTTTTTATTGGCTTTACAGAATAAAAAATCCTTTTCCACAGTTAAAGTATATGCACTAATGTTCCCAACGTCACACGATTTTATGCCGAGAACGAAAATAATTTCAGAAATGCAGATTTTTGTTACCCATAAGTCTCTCGTCAACTCATGACAACATTTGCTTCATATAAACATTCTACAATTTGTTGGTACAAAATGAGACACACCTTGGGAGCGGATAACATGAAGAAATAACATACCGTTCTCAGAATTAGGCTCAGACATCTAACAAAAAAGTTTAGTGCTTAAAACGATTTACGTGAATGCAAGCGCACATGCATGCATGGCGCAGTAATCTGAAGAGGATAGATATATCGTATACATATAGATACTCGTTAGACAAGGACAGATCTATATCGGTCGGTAACTTAGACGATCGAAATTATCGACATCGTTGGAGTTCGTCTGTCAGTGCAATATCCCCTTAAGACTTTGCTAGAACGGCGTATTTTTGATCGCATCATCCGACCGATAGATGGCTTTTTATGAGATCCGTTTCTCGTAAGAAAAATACGATGAGCGATGTTATATAAGTACGACACAATTTGTATCAGTTATATCGTGGAGTATTATATACTCTCTTATAATACAGTGGCATATACATATATACTTTTAGATTAATATCATCATCATCATAGTTCCTTTTGCTCCTCGCGGAGCATAATAGGGCCTCCAAGGACAAGGAGGTTTCAGTAATCGCTTTTAAATTCAGGTGATTAGCCCACAGCACTTTGGATTAATATAATAGTATATTAATTACTACAAGCACAACCGACAACGCTAGCTCTTCTTTCGTATTTTTCTTAATTATAGCCAGACAAACATGCATGTCTATAAAAAAAGTTTAAAAAACGTCTTAAATGTCTATAAAAAAGTCTAAAAAACATCTTAAAATAATGTCTAATCTACGTCCTAATGCATTGTATTAAAGACGTCGTAAATAGTGACAAGACGTCCCATTGTCCCAAAGACGTTTAAACTACGTCTTTCTGAAATCTTCTTAAGACGTCTAGGGATTTTTATGACATCTTTTAGACGTTTTTATGACGTCAAAATGTTATCTGGGTTAAAGCTTTTTCGTGCGTGGTCAATGGTCATGCTTTCGTGCGCTCTGCGCACACTACGCAATTCAGAATACTATTTCATTTTCTGTAACTCTTTTTTATTTTGTCTGTTTTTAATATTCTAAGAGAAGCAATTAAAAATCTGTTCTTGAATTTAATATAAAAGAATTCATCGTCCTATTGAACTTTATTGATCAAGTCTAATTTTGACTAGCATAGTTGGGAAACAACTACCTTAATTTAATATACAATATACCGTATTGTTTATTTCTTAATCTTATCGTCTATAACGAAATACTTAAAGATACCACCCAGGTAGCAAGATGATGTCTTGACTCAGATAGCACAGCTGATCTTTATGAATTCAAAAAGATCAGCTGTGCTATCTGGGGAGACGTCTTGGTGACGTCATAATGACATCTCAGACGTCATTATGACGTCACCAAGACGTCTCAAGACGTCATCTTTTGCTACTATACTGAGGCAATTTTTGCACGTAACTCTCAGCCATGATTCGCGAATATCTAAACGCGTCCAGCTCAAAAATGCTTAATTAGAAAATGGAAGACATCAATGATGTGATTTCTGAAACAGAAATCACCTTGCACAAATACATCCAAAACATATTATCCAGCACACACCAACTAAAACTAACAGTGACATTACATCATATATATTATAATTTCTTACTCAACAATTAATACAATAAGTGTAATATAACACATGTTGCACATTGCATAACAGTTATACATTAATTCGGTCGAAGAAATTCGTTTTTTGTTATTTACTACTGGCGAAGGAAAGATTATTTTATTTTATACATTAATTGTTGAGTAGAAAATTATAAATTGATGATATAACATATAATATACTGTTAGTTTTGGTGTTTGCTGGGGAATTACACGTAATGTTAAATTGATCTATAAAAGTAATTTTGTGCGCTTTAATCTACAACCCCACGTGAGCGCATTATCTAACGTTCGCAATCTATGTTACCTTCAGTATTTTTATTTTGCTTGCACGTCCTAATGTTAATTGCAAGAAGATAACGTATCGCTGCAGCATTCTTATCGTTCCAATTGTCTCGAGTATTATATTTACACGTATTGTATATAATTCCACGTGCTCCAAATACAAATTTGAAATCTTCATGCCACAAAGAATCATATATATATTATTAAAACCATGTATTTAACTTAATTATATAGCGAACATGAAATTTTAATTAATATACGTATATTAAGATTGTTAATATATACAATCAATAGACAAAGGAAAGAGCCATTTACGGTCCAAGCTTGGATCTTAAATAGCTTAATAATATTTCTATATTATATACGCGTATTTTCCAACATATTAAACTGCGCGCCGATTATTTGTCGGACTTAAAACACAGTTATTATTGGAACATTTGAAATCCCCCCTCCCATCTCTAATAAAATTGATATCGATTTATAATATTAAAATCACTGTTAAAGAACTTATTGCGAAAAATATTACCTCAGCCAGGGTTCGAACCTGGAACCTCCCATATTCCGTTCGGGCGTCGTATAACCAATTCGACCACCGGGGCATGTGGCAATATTTATCGCAATAACCGGCTAACAATAATTTGAACGTCTTTCTCAGGCGACGTGAATAAACAATTAATATACATATATATATTAAGACCGTTAAGATATACAATCAATAGACAAAGGAAAGAGCCATTTACGGTCCAAACTTGGATCTTATTGTTAGATACCTTAATTAATAATATTTCTATATTATACGCGTATTTTCCAACATATATTAAACTGCGCGCCAATTATTTGTCGGACTTAAAACACAGTTAGGGAGGGGAAGGGGGATTTCGAATGTTCCAATAATAACTGTGTTTTAAGTCCGACAAATAATCGGCGCGCAGTTTAATATGTTGGAGAATACGTGTATAAAAAGAAATATTAGAAATTATAGAAATTATAGAAATATTATGAAATATTAATCTTCAGAATTTAGAATAAGTCAGTTGTTACTCTAAAAATTGGAGCCGCAAAATTTAGAATAAAGATTAGATCCTTGACATACTTTTTGCTTTTCTCATACCATCTTGCAAAAATCTAAAAGCATCAACCTTTACGGCCTACAGTCTACATGATGGTCCGTTAATCCCGTCGCTGTCGCATCCACAAAACACAATTATGCCTTGCGTTCCTCTTTTCAATTTTCCTTCCATCTCTCTATTAATATTTAAAGACATCGTAAATCAAAAATGTAAACAAGTATAAATAATTAGCTTGAAGTTTATTTGCGATTACACTCTGCATGATACAGCATGTGTCTATGATACAAGATAAGCGCGAATAAGTCATATATAAACGCCTATTATCATAAAAGCTGCTGAAGCGAACTCAGTTAACTCATTGTCAATCAGTAATCAATCAGGACACATTGATCACGACCAGCAGGATGCCCTACGGCGCAGTAAATCACGACATTCACGATTATGCAAAGAAAAAGAATGTAAGTGAAGAAGAAACGGTGTCTCGCTCCTTCCCGTCCCGTCTATTCGATCCTCCATCAATCGTGCCTAGTAAAATTAAACATCGATGCAAATTCATTCAATTCATTATTATTCATTTTGTACTCTATATATATAATCTTAATAACGCGTTCATGAGCGCATATATAAATAATTATGGCCTCTTTGTCGTACGCTTTGATACGCGGAGGATGGTCAGTACAGGGTATGCGCCTAAAAAGAATGCGTCTTTTTCTAATTTCTCGAGATATTTTCTTAAAACGGAAAAACTGGAATTTTAATAAAATTTGAGTTGAGTTTACGGAAATCGCTCTAAATGAGTTAAATGTATAATTACTTTAGGCTATTATTGTCGATCTACGAAGCGACACGCTCACGAAGCCGACCGCGGCGATGAGGAAAGCTATGTTTGAGGCGGAAGTAGGGGATGACGTCTTCGAGGAAGATCCTACGGTAAAAGGTAGCAAAAAAAAAAAAATTCGATTTTAAATCGAAAACGTGAAATAAATATGAATATTACCTTCACATCCAAAACTATTCATCTCAATTAAAATTAATTACGTAATCAATTTTATTCTTTTATAAAAAATGATCCTTCTGCCAAATCACAACTTATTGGATAATGAATGTATCCTACTTAATATATGTATATTTATCAGCTGATGAATTGTTCGTTAAAATTTTTTAGAATTACAAAAGAAGGCTGCGGCATTGCTTGGAAAGGAAGATACGCTTTTTGTTAGTTCCTGCACAATGGGAAACTTGATTGCTGGTAAGCTCTTAAAGATCTTTGTACGTCTCGCGCCTTCTCTTGAAATCGATGTTACAAGACGAAATATATTTTTATTCATTTAGTGAATTAGAAAGAAAAGTTCACGGAAAAGGATCTCTTAATATTGTAATTAAAAAATTTACCTCTATTTTCGTTGGGATTCTAAATGCAGTCTATCACATTAGAAAAGTAAAGATATCTTTTGATTTTTCTCAAATGCACATAAAGAAAATTTTATATTAGCTGTCTTTCCTCCCCTTTCAGTTATGAATCATTGCGATGTGCGTGGCAGCGAAGTCTACTGTGGAAATCGGTCACATGTGTTTCTTTATGAACAGGGTAGTGCGGCGCAAATAGCAGGTGCGAGCATTTATACCTTACCTAACAACGACGACGGTACGTTCGATCTAAAGAGCCTCGATAGTGCGATTCGCGTGGATCGAATACTCGAACCGATCTCAAAGCTGGTCATGGTGGAGAATACGATAAGCGGAAAAATCGTTCCTCAGTCATGGATCGAGGAGTTGGCGATAGTGGCGAAGAAGCATGATCTTAAGATGCATTTAGATGGGACGCGACTATGGAATGCCTCGATCGCTTCGAAGATCTCGGCGAAGGATCTAGCTGCTCCGTTCGACTCGGTCATTTTTTGCTTGAGCAAAGGACTGGGCGCTCCCGTTGGGGCTGTGCTCTGCGGGAGCAAAAGTTTCATCGCTAACGCGAGAAGAAGGCGCAGGGTGCTGGGTGGTGCTATGCGACAGGTCGGCGTGATCGCCGCGGCTGGAATTGTCGCCCTGGAACAGACAGTGCCACGATTAGTTGAAGATCACAGAAGAGCGATGATTATCGCGGAGGCAATTAATCAATTGGATTCAAAGATATTTAGCGTAGACATGAAAACCACGCACACCAACATGATATTCGTGAACGTGAATCCCGACAGCGGCGTTTCCGCCGGGACTCTCATGAAGAGACTCCATCAAGTAAATGATTTTAACAAAGATGACAAGATCATAATCAGATGCCTGGCTCTCACAGAAAGAGTGCTCAGAATGGTTGTTTATTATGATATCGATGATTCGATGGTGACTGCTGCTATTCGTAAATTAAGATACGTTATCAAGCAATTGGATCCCCAAGTAAAGATTTAAATTTTTTATATTCTTTAAAAACATATAATAAATTAGGAAATTATTCATTGCTGTTGCTGCTGCTGTTGCGGACCTGCCCCTTGCGCTGCGCGTCCCGACTGTAGGTACTTTCTCTCGTCTCATGTGCCAATATTAGAGAGTTTTTGCAATACCGTCTTTTTTTTTCTGTGCGTGCGCCAGTTTCATCTTTCCACCCGATTACATGAATAACATGTGAATTTAGCATTTACCGTATCTGAAAGACGGTATTGCAAAAACTCTCTATTAATTGCAAGAAGATGACGTACGTATTGCTGCAGCATTCTTATCGTTCCAATTATCTCGAGTAATCATAGCATTAATTAGTATCCAGTATTATATTTACACCTAGTGCTGTATAATTTCACGTGCTCCAAATACAAATTTGAAATCTTTATGCCACAAAAAATCATGTATTATATTAATTACGTATTTAATTTAAATAATTTAATATAGCGACATGAAATATTTATCTTCAGATTTTAGAATAAGTCAGCTAAGCTGTTACCCTAAAATTTGGAGCGGCAAACTTAATTCAGAATAGAACACAATTGTGCCATAAGCGGAGTCTACAATGAGAATTTAAGGCGTAAAATTTAAGCTTTAAGCCTTAAACCGTAAGAAATTGACAAATTACAGTTGAGTATTCTTCTCATATTCGATTGTGATTTGTCAATTTGTTACGGCTTAAGGCTTAAAACTTAAATTTTACGCCTTAAATTCTCATTGTAGACCGTGTTCTTCTTTTCAATTTTCCTTCTATTCTATTAATATTTAAGGACGTTCACCGGTAAATCGCAAATTTTTAAAAAAATTTGAAAATTTTATGATATGTTAATAAATGTGGTGTAATATATGTTAATATACACGTCTGAACAACGTAAAAATTAGTAATTGACCGGCCGAACGCATAATCGCTATCAAAATTGCATTTTTTTCCATGTATTGGATACACAAAGCATACGGAAATCTTGTATTTTAAATTTTAATAATTAGAACGAATCTATAGAAAGTGATGAAAAAACGGATATAGGGTGTTATTAAAAGACCGCCTACTAACTACATAGCGGTGTTCCTTGTCAAAAACTGAGTTGAAAAGTCCTGAACCATTTTTTTTCTATAATGCTTAACAGAGCAGTAATCATTGAGTAAAGTCAGCCCAACCAGCGCCGTTCTTTAGCCGGGCGCACGTCGGTGAGCCGCGCGCCTGATAGTGTGCGTGAGCACTCCACCGCGCGCGGCGGCGCGGCGCAAGTGGCCGCGCCATGGTGGAAGAAATACACTTTCCACCATGGGCCGCGCTATGCCTTCGTGCGCGTCGCGTGCAATATTCTTACGCATTGTAATAATAGAAATAATTTTTTCTTGCAATAAAAGTCACTTGTTAGTCCTGTCAGAAGTACCTTCTTGCAGAAAATTTTAATAAGGGATAAAAGTTTTGCCAAAACATAACCATTATCAACATATAAAAATTTAAACAAATACAAAAAATTATACTGTGTATTTTACAATACAAAATTTTACAATACAAAAATTATTTTCTAAACAATCCGTTTCGTTAGATGTCTTTGCGTTAACTTCAATTAAATTATAAGACAAAGTAATTACTGAATCTTTCTACGAGTTTGGCCTAGTTACTCAGAAGTAATAAATATTTTAAGAGGAATTTACTGTAACAATTAGATATTTAAATAATCTCGTACTTAAAAGAAAATACATTAAAAATAAAATATTATTTAAAAATAAAGTATCAAAAAATAAAAAACATTTCTTTTATGAGAAGATTTATCCTAAGTCATGAATAACGCTGTCCAGATGTACAATCTTTTTGAAACTTAAGGCAAATAAGAGAAAAACGCCGAGCGAACAATAATAAACAATAATATTAATTCTTATAGCAAATAATAAATAATAACTTGTTTAATAACTTAAAACAAAATACAATACAAACGTTTCTGTCTTACAATTAGTTTAGACCCTCTTTAGTGTAACATTTCGCAATAATTTTAAATCTAGTCGTGAACAACGCATAAATAAAAGTGAGATGTTATCGTATTCGTAAAACATTGGTCAGCGGTAAAGTTGTTAGAAAAGGTTGAACATAAGGTAAATCACGTGATAACTGCTGCCTTTTAAATAAAATAAAATTGAAAAGTTAGCTTCAATTCGTATAAGTTTTTTCATAAAGATGTAAAATTTACTTATCAGACAGTATAATATCAATCTCGTGATAATCTACCGCGCGTGTCTGGTTTCAGTAATGAAACAATGCTTATATGAGTTAAGATCAGTGCACGGATTGAAGACTTATGCTCAAGCGCAAGGTGAAATGAGTACATACAAATGTCATGAAGTATCATATAACGAAATAACACTAGTAAATAAAAAAAATAAGTAAGGGAAACTGGGGACAGTTAATCTCCCCTTTTGTTTTAGGGCTATTTTTGTCATTTTATGGTGTATCTCAAATCTAATACCATGAAATAGTTAGAAATTTAGTTGGCCTTACTCCATTATAAAGCCGTTTTTTATTAATCAGTTAATACAGAAGTTATTAAACTAAAACTGAAAAGTGGGAAATTGTACCCTATTGTGTCCCCTATTGAGGGTGACTTTTGTTCCGGCGTGTAGGGTGACATGATATAGGGATTGACGTCTCCCCACCTTTGATTTTTTACAATAAAACATTTAATTTTTGTAAGTAATTATCAGTTTTTATTTTAATTAGTGGTCAAACCACATTTGGTAGCATCTTCTTATTAATTTTCATAATAAAGCTTCTTATTAATTTGCATATGCTTATAAACAAAAATACTTCTTAAATCTTCTGAACGTAACAAAGTAATCTTTTATTCTTACATAACTAACAAGTTTGATACTTCTTAAATCTTTTGGACACAACAAAACTATCGTACCGAGTCTTCCCAATGATATTAGATTATAATTTTATGTCAATACTTAAATACGACACACGTATTTCTATGATTTACTGTAAAATAAACTATCTATTAGACATGCAAACAAATGCGTATTTGTAAAATATCACTATCCATTACCTAATTCAAGAAAACCAATAGGAAAATACTCATCAAAAAGAAGTACGAAATCAGCAAATCACAAAACCGCCCGCCATATGCAAACGTCACGCACGTGGCAAATGGTAAAGTTAAGTCATGTCATAGACAACCAATGTTGCTAGTTGAATCAAATACTGAGTTCATAGAAGTATCGTAAAATCGATGTACCATATGTCTCCCATATAGGGATCAACTGTCCTCAGTTTCCCCTAAATAAATGAACTAGTAAATAAAAAATCTTTCTAATGTTTATTCTCCTATTGTCGAGAGACTTCCACACAATTGACATCTGTAGTCTGTTTTATTTATTAACTTATTTTTTTTTATTTACTAGTGTTACTTTGTTATATGATGCTTTATGATATTCCTCTGTACTCATTTCACCTTACGCTTAAGTCTAGGCCTTCAGTCCGTACGCTGATATTAACTCATATAAGCATTGTTTCGTTACCGAAACCAGACGGTAGATCATCATGACATTGATATTACTCTGCCTGGTAAGTGAATGTTACATAAAAAAACTTATATGAATTGCAGCTAACTTTTCAATTTCATTTTAATTATAAAAGGCAGCATTCACTTTATGTTTAGGTAATCTTTTCTAACAATTTTACCGCTGACCTACGTATTACAAATGTGATAACATTTCACATTTATTTATGCGTTGTTAACGATTTTGTTTATGATTATTGTGAAATATTACACTAAAGAGGATCTAAACTAATGCCGAAGCGTTTGTATTGTATTTTGTTTTCTTATTTGCCTTAAGTTTCAAAAAGATTAATTTATTCTCTCCTTATATAATATTAAACAGAATTTTTTGTTTAATATTTTAAAGATTAGGGGAACGTAGAGAAGGAATGTTTTATTTATATTTGCGAATGAAAAGTTTCCTGTCGTTTTGAAATATTATAATAGCCCTGATAAGGACTGTTTTGCAGTGAACTGCTAGTTCTGAAAAAAGCCGTTGTTTAATCCTGAAAAGGACTGTTACGAATAAAATTGATAGTCTTAAAAAGAACTGTTTTTTTAGTCCTAAAAAGGACTTATTACATTAAGTTTTTGAAATGAGTCTTAATGCATGCTTCCGCACGAAGAATTAAATTTTCTCGTATGCGTCGAAGCATCAGTCCATCGACAGTTTGAACAGCTATTTGCATTCTTGCTGAACTGATTTTCGTATGTTGATAGTGGTTGTCTTGGCGAAAGTTCTATCCGTTATCAAAATCTTCTGCAAGGAGGTACTTTTAATAGGAGTAACATGTAATTACTAATTTTTAGTGTAAGAATTATTTCTATCATTACAATGCGTAAGAATATTACACGCGACGTGCGCGAAGGCTAATCGCCGCCGCTACGGACCGGCGGCGGTGCTATGCCTTTGCGAGCGTCACGTCGCGTCGTGTGCAATATTCTTATGCATCGTAATAATAAAAATAATTTTTTCTTGCACTAAAAATCACTTGTTACTCCTGTCAGAAGTACCTCCTTACAGAAAATTTTTATAACGGATAGAACTTTCGCCAAGACATAACCATTATCAACATATGAAAATTTAAACAAATACAAAAAAATAAACTGTGTATTTTACAATACAAAAATTATTTTCCAAACAATCCGTTTCGTTAGATGTCTTTGCGTTAACTTAAACTAAATTATAATGAAGCACTTATTGAATCTTTCTACGCGAGTTTTGCTCAGTTACTCAAAAGTAGTAAATTTTTAAAGAGTACTCTAACACAATTAGATATTTAAATAATTTTATGCTTAAAAAAAAATATTAAAGCGTATATTGAAAAATAAAGAGAGATTTTCCTTCATAAAAAAAAGATTTTTTGCAACGCCTGTGGCGAAAGTTCGATTTTCGATTGCTGTTTAGTGTGCAGAAAGTTGCTTATTTCTCAACGATTCAATGTATGCCTTACACTTTACCGCACTAGTGCGTGAAAAGCACCTTTATGATTTATTTTGAGTGCGTTCGAAAATAAAGTTTAGTTGGTGTTGGGAAATGGTGAAGTTGGCGGAGAAACGAAACGCAGCGTTGGCAATTTTTAATACCGCCAACTTCACCATTTCCCAACACCAACCAAACTTTATTTTCGAACGCACTCTTTTTACCGCACTAATGCGGTAAAAAACCTCCTTTTTTTCACGATTGATAGTTTTTCTTTTTCGATTTTCGACTGACATAACAAACTTGAACGTAACGAAATTCACGTGAGACAAAACGTCAATTCGTTACAACTGTCACCATTCAAGAAGGATAAAATGGATAAAGAAAGAGTGTGTCCAAGACCATCGCACGCCGGTGGAACTCGTAAAAGCAGCTCGATCTGCCACAGAGAATTTACTACCAAAGAAATCGAGAGATAAATATATGAATATTTATGAAAAATTTATAGAATGGAGAGCATCTAAAAACACAACCTCATTTTCGGAAAATGTCTTAATGACATATTTTGATGAATTGTCAAAAAGTGCGATACCATCTTACTTGAATTTAATTTTAATAAATTTTTTAATCTCAAATCGAACTTTCGCGACAGGCATTACAAAAAATATTGCATGTGGCATGTGCGGAAGACAACGAATTACGTCGCGCGTGAGGTTGCCGCATTTGCCTCAGCTTATGGTGCATTCACACTCGTACTCGTGCGAATGCACCATAAGCCTTCGGGTCATGCGGCAACTTCACGCGCGACATAATTCGTTGTTTTCCACACTTGCCACACAAAATACTATATCCTCTTTTTATGGCATTATACAAAATTTTCTGTTTAATATTTTGCAGATTACGGAAACGTACAGAATAACGGAAGAAATGCTTTATTTATCTTTACAAATAAGAAATTTCCTAACGTTTTGAAATATTAGTAGTCCTGAAAAGGACACTATTTTGCAGTGAATTGCTTGCTCTGAAAAGACTACGTTTTCCTACTCTGTAAAATATTAAATAGAAAATTTTGTTCAATATTATAAAAAGAGGATATCTAAATCTTTTTTTCATGAAAAAGGCTTTTCTTTATTTTTTAATACCTTATTTTTTAATAATATTTTTAATGTATTTTCTATTAAATACGAGATTATTTAAATATCTAATTGTTACAGTAAATTTCTCTTAAAAAATTTATTATTTTTGAGTAACTGAGCAAAACTCGTAGAAAGATTCAATAAGTGCTTTGTCTTATAATTTAACCCCTTGCTGCATAGTGTTGTACCGGTACATCTTTTTTACAAATTTGTTTTTTTAATAAATCAAATTTTTCACGTATTCCTTTAGCATGTTTGATGTTGCTGGACTGCTAAAAGGTTTCTCTAACTAAAAAATCAACTTTCAGAACCATATTTTAAATAAATAATTTGTTATTAATAAATATATACCGAAAAACTGTCGTTTTTAGTGAATGTTTGCGTAAAATTTTGATCGATAATTAACCTATACTTTAAAATCATTATTTGGGGGTTTTTGAGATCGCTGGTTAATGAATCCGGTGTCAAAAATACAAAATTTAAAATGGCGGATTTAATATGGCGGACGGATATTTCAAAATCAACCGAATTCGCATGAAACTTGTTACTCGGGAGTTTTTGGGATCGCTGATTACAAATCTGGTGTCAAAAATACAAAATTTAAAATGGCGGATCCAATATGGCAAACGGAATTTTCAAAATCAACATATATTTCGTGAATGAAGAGACAACATAAACCAGAAAATGTCACAAATAGTTAGAAACATTAGGCCTGTTTGTTTTAGCTGAACTTCTTGCACGGTTCATCTTTCCTCTTTTTCTTTTCATGTTCGGGAGAAAACGAGAAAAGATGAACTGTGCAAGAATTAAGTTCAGCTAAAACGAACGGGCCTATTGTCATAACTTTACTGTGCTTCCACTAAGAGCACAAAGTCGACTTTAAGTCGACTTGAAGTCGACTCTCACCGAAAGTGACAATTGGCAGAGAAGTCGACTTTTTTAAGGACAAAAGTCGACTTCAAGTCGACTTGAAGTCGGCGAATGTCTCAAAAACCGCCGATTAAAAGCCGACTTCCCGTCATGATGAAAAGCCGCGGACTTCCCGTCAACTTTGAACGTCAGGTTTCAGTCAATTTTCGTCAACCTCAACCTAAGAGCACAGTTGACGGCAGGTCGGCGGAATGTCGACTTTTATAAGTCGACTTACAGTCGACTTCTAGATAGTCGACCTATAAAAGTCGACGGAAAGTCGACTTCTAAATAGCCGACTTAATAAAAGTCAATGGAAAGTCGACTTCTAGCAGTTATTTTTATTTTATAATTATAACGCTCCTACAGAACCTCTGCAGCGCCTCGTCGGCATTACCGAATGTGCTAATTGTCTTAGTGCTCCGTGATGTTTGTCACGTTTCCGAAGAAATTAACACTCAAAAATGAGATTACAGTTCTCGTTATGTGTGGCGAGAGTCGGATTATAACCCGTTATCCAAGAATCCAAGTATCCATCGAAAAGTGTCGACCACCCAAAAGGCACTAAGCCACACGTGGCTTGGGCGGTCGACACTTTTCGATGTATACTTGGATTCTTGAATAACGGGTTATAATCCGACTCGCCACACATAACGAGAACTGTAATCTCATTTTTGAGTGTTAATTTCTTCGGAAACGTGGCAAGAGATTGTCCCTGCTATATTATAGCCCGATCCTATGCTATACAAACATATCCTCTAATTCATATAAGATATACTTTTCAAATTTCTTTATGGAATGGAAATAGATTTATAATAAGTGTACTTATTTGAATTTATGTATCATATGACTGCCGCTTATTTATATATTTGATGCTCTTATTGGGGTATGTTGGATAAATCCTCTAATTCATATGAGATATTTTTGAAATTTCCTTATGGAATTGAAATAGAGTTATATAATAAGTGTACTTATTTGAATTAATATATATCAAGAAATATATGACTACCGCTTATATTTATATATTTGTTGCTTGTATTAAGGTACATACGTTGGATGCTTATTGTATAAGTCGCTTATTCAGGATTATGATCGTCGCTTACTCTGATCTATTGATTGTTATTGATTAAAATTATTCGTTTATCTATATATATTAGTCGCTTATTATATGTATGTCTCTTATACGGAACATTTATTTGTTCAGTTATATTGAATTGTACGCGTGCCGCTTATTTTGAATTCGCCGCGGCTTATGAGTGTCATTCATTATTGTAATCTGTGTATAGGTGCAATTTCATTGACGCTAGAAACCAGCGTCAAATGGGGGTCACGTGACTTTTGGCGTCAAGAAAATGTAGTGGGGGAAAAAGTTCAGACCGTCTCAGCTTTTTCAGCGTGCCGCAAAATTCAAAGGTGTTTAAGGTGGTTAAAGGTGTTTATACAATGAATGACAACGAGAATGAAGTAAGTAATATATTAATATTATATGGTAGATATGGAATATTTTGATCATTCTTGTGCATAAATATGCTGCTTTTTATGGTATTAATAAGCTATGATAACTACATTTTAGGTTAGTTGGATATATCTGCAAATATATGAGTGATTAAAATAACTTTTGTAGAGGGATAGAGCTATGTTTGGATTAGTTGGATATGTTAAATAATTAGTAATAAACAATTACTTA
The DNA here is from genome assembly GCA_035220615.1 of Leptothorax acervorum. Taxonomy (NCBI): domain Eukaryota; kingdom Metazoa; phylum Arthropoda; class Insecta; order Hymenoptera; family Formicidae; genus Leptothorax; species Leptothorax acervorum. The sequence continues at coordinate 379,206 of JASTWQ010000091.1, forward strand.
GTCATGTTCGCATATATAAACAATTTCAATGGAATGGGCTAGCAAACAAAACTCGATCTTAGTGCTTAAAATCTTGTATTATAAATTCAAAACATTCAAACGTTTCGGCTTTAAATGTGGCCTTCATCAGTGATAAACAATTATAACCTTGATCGTTTTGATTTTTGTTAAACGTTTGAATGTTTTGAATGTGTAATATAAGATTTTAAGCATTAAGATCGAGCTTTGCTCGCTAGCCCATTTCATTAAAATAATTAATAATAATCAATACAAAGGAAATAGCCATATACGGTCCAAGCTTGGATCTTATGCAGCTCAATATAATTATTTTCTATATGTATTAATACGCGTATTTTCCAACATATTAAACTGCGCGCCGATTATTTGTCGGACTTAAAACACAGCCATTGTTGGAACATTAGAAATTCCCTCTCCCTTCCCTAATTAAATCGATATCGATTTAATATTAAAATCACTGTAAAAACTTATTGCGAAAAATATTACCCCAGCCAGGGTTCGAACCTGGAATCTCCCGCATTCCGTTCGGGCGTCTTACCAATTCGACTACCGGGGCATGTGGTAATATTTATCGCAATAACCGGATAACAATAATTTGAACGTCTTTTCTCAGGCGACGTGAATAAACAATATATGTTAAGACCGTTAAGATATAAATCAATACAAAGGAAATAGCCATATACGGTCCAAGCTTGGATCTTAGGCAGCTCAATATAATTATTTTCTATATGTATTAATACGCGTATTTTCCAACATATTAAACTGCGCGCCGATTATTTGTCGGACTTAAAACACAGCCATTGTTGGAACATTAGAAATTCCCTCTCCCTTCCCTAATTAAATCGATATCGATTTAATATTAAAATCACTGTAAAAACTTATTGCGAAAAATATTACCCCAGCCAGGGTTCGAACCTGGAATCTCCCGCATTCCGTTCGGGCGTCTTACCAATTCGACTACCGGGGCATGTGGTAATATTTATCGCAATAACCGGATAACAATAATTTGAACGTCTTTTCTCAGGCGACGTGAATAAACAATATATGTTAAGACCGTTAAGATATAAATCAATACAAAGGAAATAGCCATATACGGTCCAAGCTTGGATCTTATGCAGCTCAATATAATTATTTTCTATATGTATTAATACGCGTATTTTCCAACATATTAAACTGCGCGCCGATTATTTGTCGGACTTAAAACACAGCCATTGTTGGAACATTAGAAATTCCCTCTCCCTTCCCTAATTAAATCGATATCGATTTAATATTAAAATCACTGTAAAAACTTATTGCGAAAAATATTACCCCAGCCAGGGTTCGAACCTGGAATCTCCCGCATTCCGTTCGGGCGTCTTACCAATTCGACTACCGGGGCATGTGGTAATATTTATCGCAATAACCGGATAACAATAATTTGAACGTCTTTTCTCAGGCGACGTGAATAAACAATATATGTTAAGACCGTTAAGATATAAATCAATACAAAGGAAATAGCCATATACGGTCCAAGCTTGGATCTTATGCAGCTCAATATAATTATTTTCTATATGTATTAATACGCGTATTTTCCAACATATTAAACTGCGCGCCGATTATTTGTCGGACTTAAAACACAGCCATTGTTGGAACATTAGAAATTCCCTCTCAGTTTAATATGTTGGAAAATACGCGTATTAATACATATAGAAAATAATTATATTGAGCTGCATAAGATCCAAGCTTGGACCGTATATGGCTATTTCCTTTGTATTGATTTATATCTTAACGGTCTTAACATATATTGTTTATTCACGTCGCCTGAGAAAAGACGTTCAAATTATTGTTATCCGGTTATTGCGATAAATATTACCACATGCCCCGGTAGTCGAATTGGTAAGACGCCCGAACGGAATGCGGGAGATTCCAGGTTCGAACCCTGGCTGGGGTAATATTTTTCGCAATAAGTTTTTACAGTGATTTTAATATTAAATCGATATCGATTTAATTAGGGAAGGGAGAGGGAATTTCTAATGTTCCAACAATGGCTGTGTTTTAAGTCCGACAAATAATCGGCGCGCAGTTTAATATGTTGGAAAATACGCGTATTAATACATATAGAAAATAATTATATTGAGCTGCATAAGATCCAAGCTTGGACCGTATATGGCTATTTCCTTTGTATTGATTTATATCTTAACGGTCTTAACATATATTAATTAATAATAATTTTTTTTTTAGGAAATTGCAATGGTGCAGACATGCGGGGAAGATTTCGACAACACATTTTATTTTTTTTTTATACAAGCATAATTAGCTTTAAACATACATACGTGTAATACAAATTTATATTTAAAGCAGTATAATGATAATTTTATTAATATACTATAAACAAGCTTTAAACATACATACGTGTAATACAAATTTATATTTAAAGCAGTATAATGATAATTTTATTAATATACTATAAACAAGTATTATTGTAGTCTTTATTTATGATTAATTAAATGACTTAATGCTCTCTTGATTTTTTGAAATTCTCAAATAAAGTTATACGATTATTTGGCTTAGGCTGTACGGCCGAAACATCCTTAAAACAAATGATTTTTTTTTAAATTAATAAATTTAATGCAAATCCATGATAATAATTTTAATTACTGCTATTGAAGATACTGCCAGGGTCCCAGGCAGCATGCATATGTTCGCCGAATGTTAGTTTTGTGTTAAATATGTTTGTTGTTTGATTCCAAACAGTCAGCTAACAATCTGAAAATAAATTCTATCAGAGTTATGATTTAAACGTTGAACGAACATTTTGCTGCAACACTTTCGAGCGCCATCTAATAATTCACTTTCGTTAAAGTGGAACTACGTAGCCAAAATTCAATATGGCGTCAGTCAGTTGGGGGGCGAGCAAGCAAGCGGGCGAACGTGAGACGTGAGAGCGGCAAGTAAAAGAGTGAGTTCGCGGTTTGCTTTGCCGTTTGCGGGGAAGTCACGATCGTGAGTTCGGTGCGTGCACACATCGGCTCGCGTTTACATATATATATGTGTATATACATGCCCGTCTTGGCTACGAACGGCGCGCACCCACGTACCGCCCGTACGACGACGTGCGACGACACGTCTGATGTGCGATTAGTGAGGTTAATCAGAGCTATGACGGCGACAACGGCGAGCGGCGCCGTCGCAACCGCGTCGGGGAACGACAACGGAGATGCGGACGTGACGGCGGAAGAGGTGACGTCGAGGAAGTGCGAGGGACAGCTGTCTATGCTGTGCGCGGCGAACAGCTAGCTGTTCATCCTGCATGCCAGCATTGCCAGCTAGCGTGCCGTACGTCAGAAATGGTGCAGGATGAGGACCACGGCTCGTCCTGGGCCCACCGTTATCTTGCAGGAGATAGTCACGTATTTGTCACACGAGACCAGAATATATAAGAGCCTTCCAGGTATATACCGAGAGAATGCGAGAGTGTGAGTGAGAGAGGGAGAGTGGGAGAGAAGAAGAGAGCGCGAGCCTTGCCTCTTGTTTTCCTTTTCCTCGCAATCGTCTGCGCTGTAAACTGACCTGACATTGTGTGGCCGATAAAGCTGTCGCGTTCAATCACAGGAATATTTCTTATGGAATGTATACTAATGAGAATTCACTACTATCTCTCTCTCTCTCTCTCTCTCGTCTGACTCTCTTATATGTTATGTATGATGTTTCATATTGCGATATTCTTTGTGTTTACAGATGCTGCTGATACAATCTACGGACGAAATGTCCAAGCAGATACAAGTGGAGTTGAATGAGAATCCAGCAACGCGCCATAAGAACCTCGAAATTATTAAAGAGTGGCTTGTTAAACAACCGCATTTGCCTAAATTCGATAGTATATGCGACGATTATTTTGTTGTTGATATATTTGTCAGAATAGATGGTATATAAGATTATATAGAATAGTTGTATAGCTCACTATAGAAGATTTATGTGTGTATATTGTTGAGTGAAAAATTATAACAAACAGTAATCTTTCACTCAACAAACTATAATTTTTCACTCAACAATATACACACATAAATTGTCTATAATGAGCTATACAACTATTCTATATAATCTTATGTACCATCTATTCTGAAAAATATATCAACGACCAAAAATCGTGTTACTTTGTATTTGCTTGCAGTGGCACTTTGTTATAAAATATTCATTGACATGTTTGTGAAAGATATTACATTGAAATGTTACAGATGCATGTTCTATAATTTATTTTTCTTTAAAGTACAAATCATAAAATTTATTTTTCTTTATAGTACAAATTATTTAATAATATTTACTTTTTTTCATAGTGCAAATTATAGAACTTATTAACGTATGTTAATCAATGTATATTTCTTCCAGACTATATGTGATAGATGTGTCAAATTTATTTTGTATTGAGTCAGTGAAAATCTTTCAATTTATTATTATAAGATGCTCAGGTTCTTAGAAACGAATATGAAATAAGTATGAATACATACAATTTTTGTTCTAAAATAGTTTATTGCACTTACAGTAGAACCCGCTTATAATAATGTCTCTTACATATGTTTTCCCGCTATAACGTTTTGATTCCATATCACCAAGCAATACTTACAAAATGAAATATATCCCGCATTTAACGTCGTCTCGCGTATAACGTTGCAGTTTTCCGATCTAGAGCTTATGTACATTATAAACGGGTTTCACTGTATTAAACAATTCAAAAGAAAAAAAAATAAAGAAATATGATTAAAGAAATGTGTAATATTATCCCCATGCCTCCCGTACGGGGAATATATCCCCCCGCGCTTTGCGTTATCCGAATGTTTGACGAAAGCTCGCCGAACGTTATATCGCGAACATTCTCTGAAAATTCTTCGAACACTACTTAGCTGCGAACTCCTAACACTCAGATAACAGTTATTCAGGTAATGGCTATTACATTCAGCGAACACTCGGAGAACAACAACATGCTGCCTGGGGTATAGCACCCTCGCCGTTAAAATAATCGCAAAATTTATTCCTGATGTTCATGGCATCTCGAGAAGAATTGTTACTGCCACAATTACCAAGATCTCTCAAGGCATGACTGCTATTATAAAATTTCTGTCCCACAATAGAATCTCGGAAAATTCCACCATCACTACGCCTGCCATAAGCTCCGATGTCGACGAATGTAAACATGTAGTTGGCGTCACATATCCCGAGCAGTACAATGCTATGATAGTTCTTGTAGTTGTAATATAAAGAGCCAGCATTATGGGGACACTAAAACAAATGGAATTATATAGCTAGCTCGCCAGTTGCCATAATTAGATAATGTCCAATAAAAGAAATACCTGAATAGCAACGTGTTTTCCGTCAATTGCGCCAATGCAGTGATTAAAATTCCAGCAATCTTCGAAACCTTGTGCGATATTGAGCCAATCTTCCTTACTTAATGGAAAAGGAAGCACTTTTTTAGCAAGGCAATCCCATAATGCTGCACATGTCTCGGCAATAATGTTTGACACTGTCGTAGTTCCAACAAGATACTGGTATGACATGGAGTTCATTGAATCACCAGTAGCCAAGTATCTGAAAAAAGATTCTGTACGTAATATTGTCCTTATGGAAAGAACACGTTTGATTTAACATATCCAGCTTACCTTAATGTCATAGATAATCGTGCTGCAGCAGGTATGGGATCTCGAGTCACAGTCTGTTTTGTGATATGAGGTGCAACCAAATGCAGCAGGTCCTCAAATTGCGATAATGACATCCGCATATAGTTTTTAAACTTGGGTTCATACCTCGATAGAGTTGGATATATTGCATGGTAAAACCCATACTTATTTCTCAATCTAAATATAGGATGTACCAAAAAACGCTTTTTTTTTGTACATCCGTTTCTTTTTCTCCTCTGAATTCATCCGCAATATTTCATGCACAATGACAACTGGTAGTATGTCATTCAGGAGTTGTTCCTCTTGAGCATTATTCACCTGCCTCGCACGTTCTGTCACCCATGTACGATATTTTTGCATGAACGCCATTATGTTCGTTTGATAAAAATTTTAATTTAATCACTACACAAATCACGTTATCATACAATGAAATGATCAATTAACTGAAGGAAGCCTGTCAATACTCAGTATACATAACCTTGTTGGACATATATAGGAACTGTTATCGCAAGTCGTAAGCGGCGGTTTCACGACGCGCACGTTTTGCCGCTTAGACGAGCGGCAAATCTAGTCACGTGACTATATTTGACGCTGACGCTGGTTTCTAGCGTCAATGAAATCGGGGCTTATGACTTCAATAAAAGGGTGCAGTCCCATTAAGCACGGATCGGAATGACGGATCGGATTTCTCACTAGAATTGAGCAGTCGGTTCCAGTTCCGTTCCGTAACAGTTTTCTTTACCAGTCCCATGTAGCAAAAACGGATCGGAATGTCGCTTCGGTCACAGGTAAATGTGCATGATTCGTCGATATTTCGTTATTTTGAAGCGACTGAAGCAATAAACATACATTATTTGTGCAATTATCTTGCCGATAACATTGTTGTGAGTACTCTGAAATACTGAATTGTAGGAATGAAATATATTTTGTAACTAGATTCCGTTCCGTTTTTGCTACATGGGACTGGTAGAGAAACTTTTTACGAAACGGAACAGACATACGTGATTGAGTTGAGAGAGAAAATGTCAAAGAAACATAAACAATACTTCGTAATATTAAACAGTTTTAATTTAATGTTGGAGTACGCACGTGCTCTCTGGACCCGTTGTTATTTTAACTACGTATTTTTAGCGAAGTCGTAAAGCACCCGCCCGATCCGTCCAGAATTGAGGAAATATACGCGTTCCGATCGGAAGGAATAGCAGGATCAAGAATTCACTAGAATAATCCGATCCGTCATTCCGATCCGTGCTTAATGGGACTGCACCCTAACTTTATCAATATTTGGAGTCTTTGACTCATTGATTCTCGGCAAGAGGGCGCCTCTCTCCCCGGAGAGTTAGAGACCCTTTAATAAGAGTCTGGCCACCTGGTCCCGCTTTTTGATTGGTCCGCCATTTATGAGCGCTTCGGTATGTGTGCGAGTGAGACAGTGCTTCGCAACCGAGTGAGACAGAGAGCTCTCCCGAGTGAGACAGCGAGCTCTCTCTCGTGCATTGAATATAGTTCAATGCTCTCGTGTGATTTCGCTCATAAATGGCGACCATCCAACAGTTGTGGCCAGACTCTTATTAGAGGGTCTCTACGGAGAGTCCCCCAGATATTCTTGCTAATTGTAAGATATGTTCTGTGTAATGGCTCCTGCACACAGGACGCGGCAACGCTAGGGAATAACGCGTGGCTCACGCGTTAGCCAATCAAAGTTGGATCGAGTTTAACTTTTTCCGCGCGGCAAAAGATTTGGTTGGCTGTGGCACCAACTTCCGCCGCGCGGCAAGCGCTGCCGCGTCCTGTGTGCAGGAGCCATAAAGGTGGGTTTTCATGGGCAGTGAAATGCTGCAGCAGCGAGCAGCAGTCTAGTAATTTACTAGATATATCTAACCTTATTTGGCTCACTTCCGGCGCAAATTTTTACTGCTCATGAAATAGGTCCTTTTTTTAACCTCGATCTAATTATTACAACAGCATCCGTGAGAATCCACACAAGACACAAGAAGTAAAACTTGAAAAAAATCTGAAAGAAGTAAAACTTGAAAAAAATTTTCTAGTAAATTATAACTAGACTGCTGCTCGCTGCTGCAGCATTTCACTGCCCGTGAAAACCCACCTTAAGAAAGCGTGGTAATAGAAGAAGTTTGCACCGTTTCATTCGTCTGACTTCTCGTATATGTTCTGTGTCTCCATTCTTCTCTCTGCGCTGGGCATGTTCCACGTGTTTGCTATAGAAAAAAATTAAAAAAGTTGATATAATAATTTTCGTAAAGGAAAGACTGAATTTGTTTCGGTAAGTTTGTTTATGTGTACTTTATAGTGTATAAAAGTGTATTATTATGCCAGATTTGATTGTTTTGTATTAATACTATGAAATATAACCTCCAAAATGCAATCACTGTTTACCATTAGTTTACATTGGTTTAGTATACTTATTTTAGTGGGACATATTTGCCTTGAAAATGTTAAGAACGCCCCACTTTTGTAGGGTAAATTTTTCCTGGTTATATAAATCGTTCATTTTTGTTTTTTTAATAGATTATGGAATATTATCGTGATACTGAAGGAGCTATTAGAAATGCCATGGCCAAGGTAAGGAATAAAGAATTGGGTGTCGATGAAGCCAGCGAAATGTATGGCATCCCATCAAGTACACTCAGAAGACATTTAAAATTAGAAAAAGGACCAAGGCCTCTAGGGAGAGCTTCGGTTCAAAGACAAGAATATAAAAAATGCATAGGAGCACACATAAAAAAACTGATAAAAGGTGGGTTTTCTCCAGATAGAAACGACGTTAAAGCTATGGCATATCATTTGCACAAGAGTTAAATATCAAACATTATTTTTCCAAAGAAAAAGAAAGTATTGATGACGACTGGTTTAATAAGGAGCTAATATTATTAGCTCGCGCACAAAGGATGAATCTTGGTATCCAGCAACAAACACTGATAGTAGACAACGATGTCAACGATTTAATAGATAAACCAGGCAAAATATTTAGTCTCCTATTATACTATTACTATTTTTGAATGATTTTTGTTCCCAGTTTTTGTCCAAAATAATTATTTTTGAGTTTATTTTTGTACTAACCCACCTAGGGCATTTTTGATAGGGCTGCGGGGAATATGCCCTTTTTCAAAGTTTTTAAAAATTGCTCTCATACCTAGAATATTAATTATAACGAAATATTTGTGCAGTTTTTACTTATTATACTAATGGCTGTTTTTGATTACCAAAGCAAATAAAAATACTTTGATTATAAATGTTTTATTTTATAAAAACAAAATGTGGGGCGTATTTCACTGTTTTCCCCAATGATTAGCTTAAAGTTTTTTTGCGATTACACTGCATGATACAGCATATGTTTAGGTATAAGATAAGCACGAATAAGTCACATAACGCCTGTTATCATAGAAGCCGCTGAAGCAAACTCAGTTAGTTCAGTCAGTAGTCAGTCAGTTATGTCCAGCGGGATGTCCTACGGCGCAGTAAACCACGGCATTCACGATTATGCGAAGAAAAAGGATGCAAGTGAAGAAGAAAAGGTATCTCACTCTTTCCTGTCCCGTCTATTCAATCCTCAAAGATCGCTGTAAAATTAAACAACAATGCAAATTGACTACATTATTATTCATTATACCATATATATAATTTAAATGATAATGTGTTCGCGAGCGCATGTAAATAATTATGCCGTTTTTGTCGCACGCAAAGGGTAGTCAGTACAGTGTACGCCTAAAAAGAATTTGCGTTTTTTTTCTCAAGATATTTTTGTAGACGGAAAGACAGTGAAGTTTTAATGAAATTCGAGTTGCGTTTCACAGGGATTACTTTAAATAAGTTATATGTATGATTACTCTAGGCCATTATCGTTGATCTACGAAGCGACACGCTCACGAAGCCGACCGCAGCGATGAAGAAAGCTATGTTTGAGGCGGAAATAGGGGATGACGTCTTCGAGGAAGATCCTACGGTAAAAGGTAGCAAAAGAAAAATTCGATTTTAAATCGAAAACGTTGTGAAATAAATATGAACACTACTTTCTCACATCCAAAACTATTCGTCTCTTAAGATCAACGTAATCAATTTTATTTTCTTATAAAAAATGATCTTGCCAAATCACCATTTAGAATACGAAATATTAACAATTCTTTATTCTCCTCTCATATTTATCAGCTGATGAATTGTTTAAATTTTTTAGAATTACAAAAGAAGGCTGCGGAATTGAGTTTATTAGGATATCGATGATTCGATGGTGACTGCTGCTATTTAAATTAAGATACGTTATCAAGCAATTGGATCCTCATCAAGTAAAGAGTTAAATTTTTCATATTCTTTAAAAGCATATAATAAATTAAGAAATTATTCATTGCTGTTGCTGCTTTTGTTGCGGACCTGCCCCTTGCGCTGCGCGTCCCGACTGTACTTTCTCTCGTCTCATCCCTTGCGTGAGAGCGAGCGTACGCGCGAACCATTACCCGTTTTCCGATGATGCACGCGATGACACAGCGACTAGGGCGAGTCTGGGCGACTCACGTTACTCCGCAATCTATGTTATCTTCAATACGTATTTTTATTTTGCTTGCATGTGCCAATATGTAAGAAAAATAAAAGCATTCTTATCGTTCCAAAATTGTCTCGAGTAATCAGCATTAATTAGTATCGAGTATTATATTTACATCTAGTGCGCCGCTGTATAATTCCATGTGCTCCAAATATACGAATTTGAAACCTTTATGCCACGAAATATCATATATGTATTATATTAATTATGTATTTAATTTAAATAATTTAAAATATAGCAAACATAAAATATTTATCTTCAGATTTTAGAATATGTCAGCTGTTACCCCAAAAATTGGAGCGGCAAACTTTATTGTTAGAATAGAACGCAATTGTGCCTTGTGTTCTTCTTTTCACGTTGAACTACACGCATACAAAAATCCTCTGATTGGTCGCTTCCAACGAAATGTCGATGCGCAGATCGGATCGGCGCGGAACCAAAACAATTGACACTTGACATTGGGTGCTTTCCATTTACTGACACAAGTCGACACAAGTGTCGTTCTGTCCTTGTTACTCATTAAATGTAGAGAAAGATATAACGACGTTTGTGTCGGCTTGTGTCACTAAATGGAAAGCACCTTCTTCTTTCTTTTTTGATGGCTAGTGGTCCCTCTCGGTCCAATGCAGCCAGGATAATACTCGTAAATGGCACAAAGGCCGGAAATACAAAAACAGTGGCACAAAGGCCGATAATGCAAACTTCTTCTTTTTCTCTAAATTTTTGATGACCACGCCTCCCGGAAAGGCGCGAAGCGGCCAGCGATTCTCACAAAGCGCAATAAACAAATAAAGACGCGATACACGCAAAAAAACAAAGTCTTTAATGGCACAAAGGCCAGCAAACTAAGACGCAGAAGGTCAAAGACCAACAGGTCGCGTCGAAAACCCTCAAAAAAATTCGTTAGGACGAGACACGTCCGGGCACGTCGGCGTCCACAGTCGGAATAATGGAAAGCACCCTCTAGTCGGACCAGAGAGAAACCTGAGAGCGGCCATCCCTTTGTTCTTGCGGTGGACGCATTTTCCGACGCGCCGCCTGAAGAAGTGCGACTAAACTACGCTTGTCACGGTCGGTAATGCTACATGGGTGCGTGTCCGTGCTATGGTTGGTGTTCAAACTACTGAAAATCGATAAGGTGAATGAGTCAGACAAGGACCGACAAACAATCGCTCCGTCCTTGTCTCACGTATCACGTTATGGTAGGCGAGCTAGCAGCGGCGAAGCCGAAATTTCCTTTTACCCGTCTCGCTCAGTCTTGCAATTCTCTTACGCGCTGCGTTCCGTTCAACTTCAAAAATTAATATCTCTGGTTACATTTGTCGTAGAGAAATCTTTAAAAAAGCATTTTAAAGCTAAGGAGACCATCTTTTTGAAAGAAATAGTTTAAGCTACAAGAAATTGCAAATTCCAATTATTATAAGCAATTAAAATGTTTAATTAATTTTTTTTACTGAAAAGTGCATTTTTAAAAAATGTTTAAATAATGCTATCTTATTCTCTACTTTATTCTGAAAGTACGCATATTTCTTTTATGAAGAAACGATGGATTCTGTCTTTTTATATCATTTTAATGACTGAGATGCCGCGCCGTGCTTGCGTCTCTGGCTCGATCAAGTGGCACATCGATTTCTCCGGAAATCTCTCATATGTATACATACAGCTTATGAATAACATAATATATAATGTTCAATATAATCAAAATTATACTGTAATTGTAGTAATTATTGCAACGAATAAATATATGTGATTGTATATAAATCTTATATTCTTAACGTAAACATAAAATTGTGATTTATAATAAGTATGTAAATAATCATTCACTTATAAGCCCTTGAGATTTCTTTGTCCTTTACTTACATAATTAAACAAGCTAATTGGTTTGTGAATTATCAACTTAGAAACTGCTTAGATGACAGCTATTATCTTTATCATTGATATAATACAAATATTGAAGTAAATTAAAACAATATTATTGTAGTTAAATAAATCAATGTATTTATTGATTTTACTTTATTATTACGGAACGATAAAAGAGAAATAATTTGTTTTAAATATAATGCCGTTTGAAAAAGTGAAAAAAATTTGGAAGATAGTCTTTTATGTAACATATACATTTTCTAAATTTTTTCCAAAGGTTCTCCTCTTAAGGAGCGTGCGAAAAAATTTCTTGAATATTTTAAACGATTCTGCAAGTCGAGTTTTGACGTGGAAAATTCTAAAGAAAAACGTGTTTCATAATGCCTTAAAATGATTTATGATACTTGATATCTATAATAGGGGCAGAAAAAAAATTAAAATATAAAAAATACGTTTTTTAATGATATTCCGGCAATGAGGCAAGAAAGAGCTAATTATGGAATTCTCCACAGATAATGTTATCAATTATTAAACCTTCAAGTTGTCCCTAATCCAAATTAATTTTGTTTGGGGGCCGCTATAGATCCCCCCTTATCTTACTATATCCTTAAAAAAATACATTTTTTATATACTATATTATATTAATTTATTATACTGCATATGGACAATTCCACGTCAAATCGAACGAGAAATGACCTCGTATTTTTTAAATTGATTGTGCAACTTCATTTACATGAAATATACATAAAATAAGCAGATAAATATTTTTTATTCGTCCGAAATATTTTTTTGCAAAAATTATAAACAATACAATTTTCGTAAAAAATGAAGAAGTTGTCAACTTTAAAAATTAATATCTGGTTATACTTGTCGTAGAGAGACCTTCAAAAAATTAAGCTAAGGATTTAAAGCTAAGGAGACTATCTTTTCGAAAGAAATAGTTTCAAGTTACAAGAAATTACAAATTCCAATTGTTATAAGCAATTAAAATGTTTAATTAATTTTTTCATTAAAAAATACATTTAAAAATTTTTTAAAATAATGCTATTTTTTATTCTTTATTTTATTCTGATAGTATATACATATTTTTTTATTTTATGAAGAAATGACAGATTCTATTTTTTATATAATTTTAATGACATGAAGTTGCACCGCGTTGTGCCGCACTGTGCTCGTGGCTCTGACTCGATCAAATAGCAGAGGGCACATCGATTTCTTCGGAAATCTTTTGTAGGAAAAATGTACAGTATGAATGACATAATATATAATATAATGTAATAACATAATTTATAATTGAATATAATTAAAATTATACAAATTACATTTTTGTTATGAATATTACATTTTAAAAATTGTGCATTGTTTCTGATGATAAAGTAAATTTTGTTACTGCAGTGTATAATTTGACCGTTAATTTTCTTTTTTGTTTTGAACTGCAGGGATTTTCTGCAATGGATATTGTGCTCTAAAATTTCTTATCAGACAATTCCTATTAGACCCAGACTTTTGGCGCTCTACAAGTTTGTAAGTGACCACGCTATTATTTTTTCATCTTCTGCGTGGAGTTCAACAAAATTGAAATTTACACTGTACTTTATATAACTTTATAAATTTCCCGATAAGAAAAATTGGAGCATAACATTTATTACAGAAAGTCCCGGCAATTCAAAACAGAAAAGAAAATTAACGGTTAAATTATACAGCGCTGTACAGTAAAACAAAACAATTTACTTTACCAGAATACTACACAATTGTTAAAATGTAATATTCATAACAAAAATGTGATTTGTATAATTTTGATTATATTCAACATTATATATTATATTATTAATAAGCTTTATGTACATAACTACATACAAGAGATTTCCGAAGAAATCAATGTGCCGTGCCACTTGGTCGAGCCAGAGACGCAAGCACGGCGCGGCATCTCAGTCATTAAAATTATATAAAAAGATAAAATCCATCGTTTTTTCATAAAATAAAAAATATGTGTACTTTCAGAATGAAGTAGAGAATAAGATAGCATTATTTAAAAAATTTTTAAAAATGCACTTTTTAGTAAAAAATTAATTAAACATTTCAATTGCTTATAACAATTGAAATTTGCAATTTCTTGCAACTTAAACTATTTTTTTCATAAAGATTGTCTCTTTAGCTTTAAAATGCTTTTTTAAAGATTTCTCTACGACAAATATAACCAGAGATATTAATTTTTGAAGTTAAACGGAACGCAGCGCGTAAGAGAAGCAAGACTGAGCGAAACGGGTAAAAGGAAATTTCGGTTTCGCCGCTGCTAGCTCTCCTACCGTAACGTGATACGTGAGACAAGAACAAAGCGATTGTTGTCGGTCCTTGTCTGACCCATTCACCTTATCGATTTTCAGTAGTTTGGACACCAACCATAGCACGGATATGCACCCATGTAGCGTTACCGACCGTGACGAGCGTAGTTTAGTCGCACTTCTTCAGGCGGCGCGTCGGAAAATGCATCCACCGCAAGAACAAAGGGATGGCCGCTTTCAGGTTTCTCTCTGGTAGTGTGTACCCTACCGAGCCCAAGGTCGGTAAATGACGCGTCGGTAGCGACGCTACATAAGGTCTTCTCACGCACTTCGAGCTGTTTGGAACCAAAATGGCGACAACAACGCTCAGCTGATCCAAGGTCCGTAGATAATAGACGCGACGACAGCGCGACGACAGGTACGTCGCGTCTATCTACGGACCTTGAGCTGATCAGCAAAAAAATATAATGTTTAATTTTTAGACAAATGTTAATGTTTACGCTGTTTAAAAGTTAAGTTAAGTTAAAAAACATAAAAATAAATAATACTTGGTCGAAATTAGAAAAATAAACAGCATGCATTCTCAAATATATTAACTAATTTTATTACTAACTCTTAATTATAAACATTGAGTTTTAAAATAATTAGACTAGAAATTAAATGTTCCAATAATCTTATATTTTTATTAATAAACATGTAATTATAATAAAATAATAACGCAAATAATACATTTTATTCCGCCAGTAATAATTAACAGCAATATCATTTAAATGGACTTAACTGGCTATTAAAATATTGCAAAAAAAATATTTATTTAAATAATATTGCTATTAAAATAAATATTTGAAAACAATAACATTGCTTTGCAAATAATTTTGATTTTTAGATAATAGATTGCCTATAAGCACTTTTTGAAGCAAAGGATTTATTTTTCGATAAACGTATTTCCTTTTTTTGCTCGTTAACAAAAATAATTTGTCGAATATGAATATATCGACGTAAAATATTGTAGAAGAAATTACAAGGTTTAGTACGTTCCGCACAAATGTTTGAGATAGTTAATTCTTTATAAGGTGCCCATTTTTCGATCATTTGTAATAAATGCTCAAATAATCGAGGGTGCAGAGCACATCTATCAAAATGCGCTTGCAAATGACCTTCAACTAAAGAAATATAGTTAAATTTACCATTTGAAGGATTTTCTAAGAATCCAAAAGAAAGAGCTTTGGTATAAAACGAATACTGACCATTATATTATCATCAGTAAAAGCTTGTAAACAATCACTACAAGCGTATTTTTTTCGTAAAACATAAGAAATTGCACTTCCTAGCACGTTGTTTATAATATTACATTCTAATCTATTCGTTATTGGGGTTACATAAGTGTAATTTTGTGTATTTTCATAAACGGGGGAATACATACAATCCTCTGGCGAAATCCCGTACACTGTACAGTGCCGTACCAGCAGCGCGAATGGCGAACTACGCACACAGTAACAACTGTTGTTACGACGTGCACTAATACACAGTCACTGGAACCAAAATGGCGGCCGTGAGAAGACCTTATGTAGCGTCGCTACCGACGCGTCATTTACCGACCTTGACCGAGCCATAAGGTCTGTTTTCTGTTGCTGCACCGCTGAACTAGTGCACACTGGTGCAGTAAGTTAGAGTGAAACAAAAGGTCTGTTTTCTGTTGCTGCACTGCTGAACTAGTGCACACTGGTGCAGTAAGTTAGAGTGAGACAAAATATACTTGTCTCACTCTAACTTATTGCACCAGTTCAGCAGTGCAGCAACAGAAAACAGACCTAAAATATACTTGGCCCACTCTAACTTATTGCACCAGTTCAGTTCAGCAGTGCAGCAACAGAAAACAGACCTATAGATATGGCTATTGGCTGGTATGGCACGCTCCGCGTGTTTACTTTAGAAAAAAAATTAAAAAAGTTTAAAATAATTTTCGTGAAGGGAAGACTGAATTTGTTTCGGTAAGTTTGTTTATGTGTACTTTATGGTGTATAAAAGTGTATTATTATGCTAGATTTGATTGTTCTGTATTAATACTATGAAATATAACCTCCAAAAAGCTATTACTGTTTACCATTAGTTTACACTGGTTTAGTACTTATTTCAGTGGGGCATATTTGCCTTGAAAATGTTAAAAACGCCCCATTTTTGTAGGGGAAATTTTCCCTGATTATATAAATCGTTCATTTTTGTCTTTTTAATAGATTATGGTAAAAACTTATAAAAGAAAGTCCACCAGAGCCTCATGGACTGAAGAAGCTCTCGAAAATGCCATGGCAAAGGTAAGGAATAAAGAATTGGGTGTCAATGAAGCCAGCAAAGAGTATGGCATCCCATCAAGAACACTCAGAAGACATTGTAAAACAGGAAAAGGAAAAAGTTCTCTAGGGAGAGCTCCAGTTCTAGGACAAGAACATGAAAAACGCATAGTAACACACATAAAAGCACTGAAAAAAGCTGGGTTTTCTCCAGATAGAAACGACGTTAAAGCTATGGCATATTTATTTGCACAAGAGTTGAATATCAAACATCGGTTTTCCAAAGAAAAAGAAAGTGCTGGTGACGACTGGTTTTATGGTTTTCTACGTCGAAATAAGGAGCTAAAATCTGAAGGTTTATCATTAGCTCGCGCACAAGGAATGAATCGCAAAGACGAAGATGAATTTTTTGGTAGCCTGCAACAAACACTGATAGACAACGATGTCAAGGATTTAATAGTTAAAACAGGCAAAATATTTAGTCTCCTATTATACTATTACTTTTTTAGAATGATTTTTGTTCCCAGTTTTTGTTCAAAATAATTATTTTTGAGTTTATTTTTGTACTAGCCCACCTGAGGCGTTTTTGATAGGGCTGCCGGGGAATGTGCCCTTTTTCAAAGTTTTTAAAAATTGCTCTCATACTTAGAGTATTAATTATAACGAAACATTTGTGCAATTTTTACTTATTAAACTAATGGCTGTTTTTAATTACCAAAGGAAATAAAAATACTTTGACTAAATATTTTATTTTACAAAAACAAAATGTGGGGCGTATTTCCGCCGGTTTTCCAAAATGATTAGCTTAAAGTTTGTTTGCAATTACACTGCATGATACAGCATGTGTCTAAGTACAAGATAAGCGCGAATACCTCATATAACGCGCACATATAACGCCTGTTATCATAGAAGCCGCTGAAGCAAACTCAGTTAGTTCAGTCAGTAGTCAGTCAGTTATGTCCAGCGGGATGTCTTGCGGCGCAGTAAACTACGGCATTCACGATTATGCGAAGGAAAAGAATGTAAGTGAAGAAGAAAAGGTGTCTCACTCTTTCCTGTCCCGTCTATTCGACCCTCAAAGATCGCTGTAAAATTAAACAACAATACAAATTGACTACATTATTATTCATTATACCATATATATAATTTGAATGATAATGTGTTTACCAGTGCATGTAAATAATTATGCCGTCTTTGTCGCACGCTTTGATACGCGAAGGGTAGTCAGTACAGTGTATGCCTAAAAAGAATTTGCGTTTCTTTTTAAAGATATTTTTGGAGACGGAAAGGTAGTGGAGTTTTTATTTAATGAAATTCGAGTTGCGTTTCACGGAGATCACTTTAAATAAGTGAAGTGTATGATTACCCTAGGCCATTATCGTTGATCTACGAAGTGACGCGCTCACGAAGCCGACCGCAGCGATGAGGAAAGCTATGTTTGAGGCGGAAGTAGGGGATGACGTTCTCGAGGAAGATCCTACGGTAAAAGGTAGCAAAAGAAAAATTCAAGTTTAAATCAAAAACATTGTGAAATAAATATGAATACTACCTTCACATCCAAAACTAATCGTCTCTTAAGATCAACGTAATCAATTTTATTTTCTTATAAAAAATGATCTTGCCAAATCACTACTTAGAACACGAAATATTACCAATTCTCCTTTATTCTCCTCTCATATTTATCAGCTGATGAATTGTTTAAATTTTTTAGAATTACAAAAGAAGGCTGCGGAATTTCTTGGAAAGGAAGATGCGCTTTTTGTTAGCTCTGGTACAATGGGAAACTTGATCGCTGGTAAGGTCTTAAAAATATCTGTATGTCTCGCGTCTTCTTTTGAAATCGATGTTAGCAGACGAAATATATTTTCATTCATTTAGTGAATTAGAAAAGTTACAGAAAAGTATCTCTTAATATTGTAATTAAAAAATTGACCTCTATTTTCGTTGGGAATCTAAATAGATCCTATCACGTTAGAAAAGTGAAAATCAGAAAATCTTACGCTGTCTCTCCTCCCTTTTCAGTTATGAATCATTGTGATGTGCGTGGCAGCGAAGTTTACTGTGGAAGTCAGTCACATGTGTTTCTTCATGAACGGGGTGGTGTGGCGCAAATAGCCGGTGCGAGCATTTGTACCTTGCCTAACAACGACGACGGCACGTTCGATCTAAAGAGCCTCGAAAGTGCGATTCGCGTGGATCGAATACACGAACCGATCTCAAAGCTGGTCATGGTGGAGAATACGATAAATGGAATAGTCGTTCCTCAATCATGGATCGAAGAGTTGGCGATAGTGGCGAAGAAGCATAATCTCAAAATGCATTTGGATGGGGCACGACTGTGGAATTCCGCGGTCGCGTCAAAGATCTCGGCGAAGGATCTAGCCGCTCCGTTCGACTCGGTCACTTTTTGCTTGAGCAAAGGATTGGGCGCTCCCGTGGGGTCTGTGCTCTGCGGGAGCGAGAGTTTTATCGCTAACGCGAGGAGAAGGCGCAAGGTGCTGGGTGGTGCTATGGGACAGGTCGGCGTGATCGCCGCGGCCGGTATCGTCGCCCTGGAACAGACAGTGCCACGACTAGTTGAAGATCATAGAAGAGCGATGATTATCGCGGAGGCAATAAATCAATTGGATTCAAAGATATTCAGTGTAGATCTGAAAACCACGCACACTAACATGATATTCGTAAATGTGAATACTGATAGCGGCGTTTCCGCCGGGACTCTCATGAAGAGGCTCCAGCAAGTGAATGATTTCAATGCAGATGACAAGATCATAATTAGATGCCTGGCTGTCACAGAAAAAGTGCTCAGAATGGTTGTTTATTATGATATCGATGAATCGATGGTGACTGCTGCTATTCGTAAATTAAGATACGTTATCAAGCAATTGGATTCTCAAGTAAAGATTTAATTTTTTATATTCTTAAAAATCAATAAATTAAGAAATTATGTTATTCATTACTGCTGCTGTTGCGGATCTGCCCCTTGCGCGTCCTGACCGTATACTTTCTCGTCTCGTCTTTTGCGCAGAGTGTGCGCGCGCGAACCATTATCCGTTACAGTTACTTCATTTTGCGAAAGCGCGCGCGATGCCAGCGACTACAACTACCCGCGTACTGCGTATCGTACTCGCGTACACGACAAGATCGACTCGGAGTCGAGCCTCGAGCCTGACCGGGCCCAACGACGGCAACAGCGACGACGACGGCTGTCGCTTCTTCTTCTTTGATTTGGCCGCTATATCTGCTGTCGCCACGATGCGCGACCAGCGACGAACGACGAGTGCTGTGCGCGACGGCGGCACCAATAGCCAACAGTACCAACACTGACCAACGCCACCGTCATGTAATGAAAATGAAGCTAGTCGACGTGAGCGCACTATCTAACGTTACTTCACAATCTATGTTATCTTGAATCAGTACGTATTTTTATTTTGCTTGCATGTGCCAATATTAATTACAAGAAGATAACGTATTGCTGCAGCATTCTTATCGTTCCAACTGTCTCGAGTAATCAGCATTAATTAGTATAGAGTATTACACCTAGTGCTGTATAATTCCACGTACTCCAAATACAAATTTAAAGCCCTCGTACCACAAAATGTCATGTATATATATATATATATATATATTGTGTGTGTGTGTGTATATTATTTAATATAGCGAGCATGAAATATTTATCTTCAGATTTTAAAATTAGTCAGCTGTTACTCCAAAAATTGGAGCTGCAAACTTTAGAATTAAGACTAGATTCTTGACATTCTTTTTGCTTTTTTCATACCACCTTGCGAAAATCTAAAAGCATCAATCTTTACGACTTACAAGATGGTCCGTTAATTCCATCGCTGTTGTATTCACAATAAAACATAATTGTACGTTGTATAATTGTGTTCCTCTTTTCAATTTTATTTCTATATCTCTCCATTAATATTCAAAGACATATCGTAAAAATATAAAAAGAACATGATTAGCTCGAATTGATAAATGATTAGCTTGAAGTTTTTTTTGCGATTACACTGCATGATACACAACATGTGTCTAGATACAAGATAAGCGCGAATAAGTCATATATAAACGCTTATTATCATAGAAGCCGCTGAAGCAAGCTCAGTTAACTCAGTCAGTTACGGCCAGCAGGATGTCCTACGGCGCAGTAAATTACGGCATTCACGATTATGCGAAAGAAAAGAATGTAAGTGAAGAAGAAACGGTGTCTGGCTCTTTCCTGTCTCGTCTATTCGATCCTCATCGATTGTTGTAAAATTAAACAACGACACAAATTGACTCAAATAATTATTATTCATTATACCATAATTTGAATAATAACGTGTTCACCAGCGCATGTAAATAATTATGCCGTCCTTGTCGTACGCTTTGATACGCGGAGGGTAGTCAGTACAGTGTACGCCCAAAAAGAATTTGCGTTTTTTTTCTCAAGATATTTTTGGAGACGGAAAGGCAGTGGAGTTTTAATGAAATTCGAGTTGCGTTTCACGGAGATTATTCTAAATAAGTGTATGATTACCCTAGGCCATAATCGTTGATCTACGAAGCGACACGCTCACGAAACCGACTGCAGCGATGAGGAAAGCTATGTTTGAAGCGGAAGTAGGCGATGATGTTTTCGAGGAAGATCCTACGGTAAAAGGTAGCAAAAGAAAAATTCGATATTAAATCGAAAACATTGTGAAATAAATACGAATATTATCTTCACATCCAAAAATATTAGTGTAATCAATTTTTTTCTTATAACAAATGATCTTGCCAAATCACTACTTAGAATACGAAATATTAATAATTCTCCTTTATTCTCCTCTCATATTTATCAGCTGATGAATTGTTCGTTAAAATTTTTTAGAATTACAAAAGAAGGCTGCGGCGTTGCTTGGAAAGGAAGATGCGCTTTTTGTTAGCTCTGGTACAATGGGAAACTTGATCGCTGGTAAGGTCTTAAAAATATCTGTATGTCTCGCGTCTTCTTTTGAAATCGATGTTAGCAGACGAAATATATTTTCATTCATTTAGTGAATTAGAAAAGTTACAGAAAAGTATCTCTTAATATTGTAATTAAAAAATTGACCTCTATTTTCGTTGGGAATCTAAATAGAGCCTATCACGTTAGAAAAGTGAAAATCGAAAATCTTACGCTGTCTCTCCTTCCTTTTCAGTTATGAATCATTGTGATGTGCGTGGAAGCGAAGTCTACTGTGGAAGTCAGTCACATGTGTTTCTTCATGAACAGGGTGGTGCGGCGCAAATAGCCGGTGCGAGCATTTGTACCTTGCCTAACAACGACGACGGTACGTTCGATCTAAAGAGCCTCGAGAGTGCGATTCGCGTGGATCGAATACACGAACCGATCTCAAAGCTGGTCATGGTGGAGAATACGATAAACGGAATAGTCGTTCCTCAATCATGGATCGAGGAGTTGGTGATAGTGGTGAAGAAGCATAATCTCAAAATGCATTTGGATGGGGCACGACTGTGGAATGCCGCGGTCGCGTCAAAGATCTCGGCGAAGGATCTAGCCGCTCCGTTCGACTCGGTCACTTTTTGTTTGAGCAAAGGATTGGGCGCTCCCGTAGGGTCTGTGCTCTGCGGGAGCGAGAGTTTTATCGCTAACGCGAGGAGAAGGCGCAAGGTGCTGGGTGGTGCTATGCGACAGGTCGGCGTGATCGCCGCGGCCGGAATCGTCGCCCTGGAACAGACAGTGCCACGACTAGTTGAAGATCACAGAAGAGCGATGATTATCGCGGAGGCGATAAATCAATTGGATTCAAAGATATTCAGTGTAGATCTGAAAACCACGCACACTAACATGATATTCGTGAACGTGAATACCGACAGTGGCGTTTCCGCCGGGACTCTCATGAAGAGGCTCCAGCAAGTGAATGATTCCAACGAAGATGACACGATCATAATCAGATGCCTGGCTCTCACAGAAAGAGTGCTCAGAATGGTTGTTTATTATGATATCGATGATTCGATGGTGACTGCTGCTATTCGTAAATTAAGATACGTTATCAAGCAATTGGATCCCCAAGTAGAGATTTGAATTTTTCATATTCTTTAAAAACAATAAATAAATAAATTATTCATTGTAGCATCAAGAATTATCTTAATATATATATTATATGAAATATATGTATATTTAAATAAAGTATTTTTAATGACTAAATTGATATTGGTAATAGCATACATACTTTTCCCTAAATTTGATAAAAATACAAAGTTACAAGATAGTTACACGAAATTGGGAATCCACTTTAAAAAATAAAATCCAGATTTTTCTTTTGTTGTAATGTTATGTATGCCATAATAAAGTCACATAATAGCTTGAATAAATATCAAATTGTATCTTGAAACATATGTTCCTCGATTAAATTCTCGTGTATACTTATTAAACTAAAAGTACCTCAATTTCCGTTAATTACATCAAGAAGTATCCGAGTAATAAAGTTGCGTAAAATCAAGTACCATATTGAAATCGTCTCATTTATTTTCTTTATAATATTTCTGCACAAAAGTTGTAGTAAGCGTCAACCAATGATTACCGACCAACGATGGATGTAATTAGCGTCGTGGCTGTGTTAACTAACTTTGAAACGCGTCATTAACAGGCTCATCGTCGTCCTCATCTTCTTCGCCCTCGCTCTCGAAGGTATTATCAGGAATATCGTACAATCGAATCATAGGCTTGTTTGGATCCTTCATTATCAAGTACTTGCCGTCCTTCTGCTTCATGCAAATGTCGATAATGCATCTTAGAATGCCCCACGCATTATCCATGTTCAGATTTATCTGCGTCGCAAACTCATTCGGTTTGTACTGCTGTGTACCGAGAATCACGTGCTTGCTCGAGTCTCGTACTATGGCGCGTGACACGTAACCGAATTTCAGCTGATCCGAACCGGCCAGTAGCGCCTGAACCGTCCATTTGGCGAGTTTACAGGCGTTATTGCGCAATTCGTTAGCCAAAACCGCACCGCGTTGCGTGTCCAGCTTCTGACGCCATTCGACTCCATTAGCTAGCTTCGAGTCCCATTCGTTCAACGCCTTGACCGTCAGGAATTGATTCTCGTTGTTCGGGCCTTGCATCACGGCGTCATGCTCACATCGGGCGACAAGTACTATACCATTGTTAAGATCCCACTTGCGATAACGGTAAGCCACACTGGCCACATCGCTCTCTTCCTCCTCTGCGATGAACGGATTGCCCTCCTCGAACTTGTATCGCGGCTCGTTTGACTTGAGCACCTGCTGCGAGAAATTGTGATTGATAAAAGTCGCCTCAAGGGCCAAATTTCTGGGCGAATTCAGCGAGTTGCCGTCGTCTTGTGGCGGCTCGACGCTGGTCTCGTTCACGGTCAAAAGATCGAATTCGGTGTTGTCTCGTTTGTCGAAGAACAGCTTATCGCCAATCTTCTCGATAACGATGTCCCACGAATAATTGCTGCGCGTGCAGCACATGATGGTGGCCAAGATCGCGTCAGTGGCATATACGTTGCCCTCGGTCTTGGACAATTTGCGAATTATCGGATCGTCGGTAGTCGTGACCGTGTGGAAAATGCGATCGATTCTCTGGAGCGGCTTCTCGCTCTTGACGTTCACGCGATCGTACGTCTTGTCGTAATACTCGAGCGAGCCGCAGCACGATATATCCTCGCCGTCTTTTACACCGGGTAACGAGAGCTTAGCCAGTCGAGGAAAGTCCATCTCCTCGATGGTTATCCAATCAGGTCGAACCGTCACGGAAGCGTCTCGAATCTTGATAGGCGGTTGATTCTTGTGATTGCGCAGACCTTGCTGCCTACCCCAGCGCTTCGTTTGTCCCTTGCGCTCACGTTCTCGCAACTTGAGCTTTCCTAGCTGTTGCATCTGGCTCATACCGCCACGCTGACCACCGCGACCACGTAAGTTGCGCTGGTTGTGACGGAAGCGGCCGCGTTGATACGGCGGCTTCTGTACGCGGGTGGTGTCCACCAAGTGGAAGGTGGTTTCGTCTTCGTCGTGATAGTAAGCATATTGACTGCCTGAGCCAAACTGCGATGTATATTTGTCTAGAAAAATAGCAATTTGTTATTTATACATATAATTATAATACGTCAATGAGTTAATTTTTTTTCTATATAATAGTAAAAAAACGCTGCATTAGAAACAATTTTCTAATGGTTGCGTACTTTAGTCTAGTTTACAAACAATTGTATTAAATCTGGATACATGTGTACATAGATCTTTTAAAATATGATAATTTTTTAGATATTATGTGTTCTAAAATATTTAATTACATGCTAATGAAATAGAGATAATTACTTCATATAGCAAACATAAATATAGTATTCAAAATACATGACTAATGACAATTAGTCTGTTCCATTTGCGACAATATTTCGAATATTGCAAATACAAATTTAAAAGGCTAGATTATAAATTATTATATCAAAATATCAAATGTCATTATTAAATTACATACGTATTTTGCATATAATACAGAAAAAAATTCTCCTTTCCATATAAAGTACAATAAAATAATTATATATCAATCAGATTTTGAGCTAACACGTAGAATGTAGATCAAGCATTTGACATGTACACCTGTCAAACCTTGCTCCAGATTCAGTCTCAGACTTTACGCAGACAGAGCTTGTCGTCCTCAATTAAAAGCAATATGCGCAACACAAAAATGCCAACGAGACGTCCCCGTGGCCCGAGTCTCTCGAACTTTGAGGTTAAACACACGTGAACGATCGGCGAAGCGAGATACGTACTCGGAAACTTCTTGTCCTGGAAGGCCGGCGTGGTCCAGTCGGAGATCTACGGGGGAAACGACAAAGCGAGGGATGAGCGCGTTTTTTACAGGACGTGAGTAAATGGGGGACGAGTAAGCCTCGCCGCGACGCTCACCTTGCCCAATCTGTCGCCCTTCGAAAATGGCTGGTAAGGGATGTCCTTAAACTGATCCGGCAGCTCGCACGGGCCCCAGCCGTCCGGATTGTGCTGGATCGCCGGCGCCTGGAAATGCGCCACTACCTCCTCCTTCTGGACGGGATCGTCCAGCACCACCACGTCTGAGTCCGTCATGCTGATGCCCGGTTGGATCTGTCTCGCATCGATTCAACACGACGACAAGCAGAACGTCACTGCGACTCGAGACACTCCACCGCCGGAAATCCTGTCCGCGCCATCTTGCACGGCCGCAGTGCTGTCACCTGTTCCGCAAGAACCCAGGAAATATCGAGATGGGCGATTTCTCGATGAACTCCGAACCACTCCGAACTAAACTCCAATTAATTATCGGCAATTAATCAAGAATCAGAATTACTTTTAGCACTTATATCAAAAATTCGGGAAGAAAGAAAAATATGGAAAAAAAACAATTAAAATATAAATGAAGCTGCTATTTTACTTTCAAATAAAAATAAAAAATACACACGTCCATGTAAAACTTTATTGTTTTATGCACACCGTCGCGATAATAAATTTAGATTATTATTGTTTCCTGTTACATTGCCTGATTTTTAAAATTTTTTCAAACATTTTGCGCCTGTCTACAAAATTTATTCGGAGTATTCGAAGTTGCGTATCTTTATTAATATCTAGTTCATGGGATTCCTTTACGTCACTTTCGGTCTTCTTCCAGTGATTGTCTTGCGAAGAAAATTCGGAGTTGTGTGTGGCGTCGTAGGTGCTAAACATAAAAGTAAATAGATTAACTATTTATTGACATACACGTAACGTGTAATATTTTTTAACTGCTATTGCCGTTGATTCATTTATAAATAGACGAATGTATGCTCGATTCGTTTTAACCTATCCCGAGAGTGGGTCTAGCCAACAAATATTGTTGCATTTATTACGTAAGAGACGTCTGAAAGGCGATTAATTCATTCTAACAAAACTCAACACGATACAAAAAAAATTCATGGCTTAGAATTCGTGATTATCTTGATGTATGATCGAGAGGTTACTTGGATAATTCATGCCTGTTGCGCAAGAAAGAATTTCATTGTTGACAACAAAAGATATAGATATGGAATTCTCTTCCAAAATTGTATGTGATTTCTTTTTCAGGCAATCATGCTGAGATCACGTCTCGCTGGTGTGCCAAAAGCTGTTAAACGTAACATCAGCACCAACGTTCCTGCTTTGCAGAAAGCTACCGACCCCATACAGCAGCTGTTCCTCGACAAACTCCGGGAATACAAGTCAAAAAGCACGTAAGTACACTTCGCCAGATTTCTGCAATTCTAAAATAATAAAAATAATATTTACAAAGAATATTATTGTATAAGAATCTAAACCGTTTGGTATCTGTAGTATCTTCAATTGCAGTTTGTATACGAATGTATATACATAGACATTTGTTTACACATATCTGACATATCTTTTATCTTACATAATTTTTATTACTCTAATTTCTAATATATATTTTTCTTTTCATATTTAAAATAGAACAAGAATATATTTAAGCTTTTAGTAGAGAAAAAGCTGAGTTACTTTATTTATGTTTATTCATTGTATTTATATCAATTGTAGTACTATTGTGTTTAATAAAGACAACAGTATTAATTGGAATATTAATTGGAGTATTAATTGGAATAATATTTTGCATTTGGATGTGCTTGTCTCCGGTTAAAAGTAAAGTTAAAAGAAGGTTAAAGATAAAAGAGTATTTTATATAGCTATGAAATCAGTAATTAGATGAAACTAATAAGTTAGATTCATTAAATATGTGCTATAACTAGTGTTTCTATTTTTGTAATTATATATTATATTAGATCGACCATAAAAATAGAAAATAGAAAATATCAAATATGTCAAGTAATTTTTTCAATTTTAAGAGGCGGGAAATTAGTTGATCCCAGCCCGCAGATTACGAAAGAACTGGAGTCCGAATTAGAACAACTTCGCACGCAATATGGTGGTGGTGCAGGAGTAGATATGACACAATTTCCTCAGTTCAAATTTGAAGGTACTTTTACTTAAGTCTTCCAGACAGATATTTGTTACTTTTATATTCAAAAGTTATAAATTTTGCGTACGTGCAAATACATATACATAGATATAGCTAAAATGATTTAACGTATGCTGTACTTTGTTTTAGATCCACCAGTGGACACTGGTCTTAAAAAGTGAACACATACGTCGATATGTATCATAGAACATTCATGTACTGTTGAACTATTAAATATTAAGTAATTTACCTTAAAAATACATATATAGCTATTAAATTACTTTAATCTTTTTTACCTGATTATTCCAAAACAGTTAAACAAATTAATAAGTTTCGATATAAATTATCATATAAGAGAGAAGGCAATCCTTAGTTTAATTACTAACCCGTAAAGATTTTTGTGTTGTCCACTATCTCTGCTAAAATATTCATTTTACATTTTGTGGCTATAGATTTACATATATTTACATATGTTGTGACTTCGTGCCGCGATATTAAATTATCGTAATCGCCTGAACAAGAACACACCAAGTTCATGTTTTCTCGCTTAATCTCCTTACATTTCCGACATTGTAGATCTTGCAATACGTAACCCATACTTTTGCGATTCAATTTATCAATCAATGAAAATTCTATTTCTGTATTATCATAAGACGTATCACAGGTAGGACATTTCCACATGTGTCTGTAATAATAATGATGTAAAGCATATATCTGCATCTTACAAATAGCATATTATTCGCGTATCTAACATACCTGTTATTTTCATTTGTATAATATTGATCTTTACAGAGATCAATATCTCTTGTGTGATTGCATGCTTTGCATATAACTTCTGGTAGAATAAGAGAAATACATGGTTCTTTCCACTCGACATTGTCGCCATAACTGCCAACTCCGATCAGTCGTAACAGATTTGCCTTCAAGTTATAAACCTCGCTTTCCACTTCTTTGTCCAGAGATAAAACCTGAAATTTTCAGAGATACGCAAGAGCCTTTAATATCTCGGAACTATTCTTGAAATATTTATAAAGCACATAACAATAATATTACCTTACATACTGCTTTGATTAATTCAAGTGCAGGATTGATCTTTATACTTTCTTTTCCATCCATATCCAAATTAGGATATTCCTCGAGAGTTAATATCTTTTCCGGCAAATTCCGATGTATCTTTTGGGCTATTCTGCAAATAATACACACATTAGGGCCATTGTAACTATTGGCTCCCCATAAAACATTAATTCTAAATTTATTTTACTCTATAAAAAGGCTTTATATTGATTTTAAAACTATGTAATATAAATATATACTTGAACAATCTTTGAGACATTTCTCCTGATATCAATTTTTTCGCAAACTCGGCTGTATTTTCCAATGCACCTAGACCAAGTGGCGCTATAAACGATTGGCTTTGGCTGTGTCTTCTTCTCGGCCTTACAGTGTTATTGGCTTCGTTCTCAATCATACACTGATACACTGCGTTTATATATCCTGCTACTACAGCATTAAAACTCGCTTGACATCCTGCTTCCTTAGGCAGGCATTCCATCAAACTCCAATTCATCATTATTTGAGGCTGAATAAAAATAATTCAATAAATAGAAAAATATCGTCAAGTAAGAACTATCAGTGCAATTTCTAAAAATATCTATAAAAGTGTTTATTTTTTTTTACCGTGTCATCGTCGTCATTTTCAGTGTTCTCATCTTCCGTATCATCCTTGGATAGCTGTCCTTTAATGCCAGCATGATTGTGCTGTTTAATAAATCAAATATATAATCAAATTTATGTTATACAAAACAGTATTAATATTATTTCATGAATAAATGAATAATGAATCAGCGTACCAAGTCAAGCCATATTAGATATTCCCAACATTGATCAAACGTAATTTCAATGCTGTGAAACAACTCTTTGTTTCGTATGGTTTGAACGACAAACTCCACATAGCCTAAAGCGTCGTTCACAGATCTTTTCTTCGTACATACGATAATCTTGTTAAAGTTTGCAAAGACTATAATACAACCTAATGTTTTGAACTCTGCTATTAACTGTATATACAATTTCTTCATATAAGTGTGTAGAGTACGGCGTAGAGCAGGATCGTAAAGCAAGGCACTTGGAGATCTCAGCCACCTGGAATCACACGAATATATGCATGCATATTCATATAACAGAGTAATATATAATTAAGTAATATAATTGATAACAGTAATGAATAGTAATAACATACCGATAGAAGTGAATCAGTTGATAGTCCGCGAATACATTTTTATAAACGGATACTTCGAGCAACCATGCGTTTACCATGCTTCGCAATGTTTTAAACGCCGGATTGCATAGAGTGATTTCATCGTAGCTGGGAATAACTGTCGCGGCATCACCACCCACTGCCATGTCCTGTTGAATAATCCAAACTTATGTAGTTACAACATTATCAATTCAAAGAAATTAAATTGTTGCAAATGAATTTTCAAAAGGTACTATCGTTAATTAATTTAGAGATACAAGAATATATTTTTTGAAGTATAAAGTTTCAGTTAGTATATATACATAATATGTATAAGACTGACCTGAACGGATGGACGCTGTTGATTGTGAAACGCCACAAACGTGCTAGTTCCGTCTATATCGTGAATATGATGATATTGTAACAATGCATTAACCGCCAAACTTTCTACATCCAATTGGACGCAAACGCTGGAATATGTGGCCGGATTGTTCGCAGCGCAGCTCGAACTCTCCTCGAAGTCTGTCAGTAGCCTGTTATCATCGTTCTCGCTGCCGCCTAAGTCGGGTTTCTCCGTAGGCGAGCACCACAGGACAAAATTGTTCCTGTGCAGATGTCTGGCATAAAATAAATCCGCACCGAAGAGCGTGGGATCCGCGGGTACGTTGCCGATGGGAGCGTGGAAGAATCGGCACTGTTCCGCGATTAATTCGATGATCTGTTGACTCTTCAGGTAGTGTCTGACCATCATTTTCGCGCCCAACTTCTGCCATTCTAACGTGCTGTACAGATTCTCAACGTCTCGCACGTGCGTGCTGACAAGAGGGAAGTCATTGAGAAGCGGCATTTCGGTAGTTAACACCGTCCTGTCGAGAGCGGTTTGATTAATAATAATCGTTGCGCCGTGGCTTTCGTTTTTGTACGTCGTCAAGGCTGCCTGCAACGTACGGCACACCTGTTGAAAGTTTGTTTCAACTTGCACCACGAACTGCATAGTTTTAGGCAACCTGTTCATCTTGTCCTCGCCATTTTTTTCCAATGTTGCTTTACGTTCCTGCGTGTACAATGTACTCAAGTTCGGCAGTTGATTGTTAGCGACTGAATCTAAGACGAATATGTGACCTCTCTTGCTGGCGCTTAAGAATAAGCCCCACAATGCTCTTTGACGGTTTGAACTCCAATGATGATAGAGGAATATGTAGTTGATCGATTCGGTTTGCTTGAGGTAAGGTTGAAAGGCGATGCTCTTGAATTCCAATTGATCCAGAGTGAAGGTATCGGCTCCGTCTGCCATTTTCCGCGCGGCACGCGGATCGACTATACACACGCATCCCAACTGCAATATGGCCCGAAATTCCAATGACATTTGCGTCTCGTAGATTCCTTCAATTTCTGGTTTACTCAAGTCCTCCAGGAGTTCCCGGCTGTGCTCTTGAAACAGAGATTCTGGCAGAGAATATTGATACAAGTTGTACACCGGACGAGAGCGTGGTAAAGATTTGAAGCTCTTCTTCCAGAGCTCATTAGGCCCTGGATCGGGTCTTGCTTTGCGAGTGTTCACGTAAAATATACGGGGTACTACGAGACGTACTTGATGCAACTGCGTGTCAACCAATATCCACAATCGAAACATGCCGGGTTCACCGGTTTCCGACAGCTGAATGATTTGCCATGCAGTTTCCAGTAATTTCCTTTGAGCGCGTCTCAAAAAGCCAGTCATGGTAGATGTATTCGTATTTCGAATAACTCCCCAAGCGATTCTATCATTTTCGTCAGTCTTACTCCTCTTCTGTCGATGCTGATGCCTCTGTTTAGCCTGGAAGGCCCATTTCTTCTTATGAAACTCCAACCATTCAAGCAGCTCTTTTCTTGTTGTTCCCTTGGGAGGAGGTGAACCCAAAGCTTCTTTCCAACTTCTGGCTCTGATTGCCTCATCCTCGTCTGAATGCTGCCTTTTCCTCGTGTTAACAACCGAAGTTGAAGTCCTGAAGCTAGTAGACGGTCCTGCGATATCTTCAATATCGCGGGGTTCTTCGGTGTTGTTTGCCTGAGAAGTGTCCCTAACTACAACAGAAAATATATCTGTGATTTTTTTCTGACGATGAGAGCTACTTTTCTCTGCCACTTTCTTATGTAACCAAGGTGGATGCTGCACTCGTGGAACTGGATTCGGTAAGCCTTGCATCGCCGCTGGTATAGTGATTATTTTTTGAATAGCGCTCCCGAGTCGCTCAATGTAATAATTCCAATCTAAAATATCTCTTATATCATCGCTGTACAAAGTGGGATCCTTCAACCACTTCTTCAAATAATGCCTTCGAACAGCCGGTTCTGACTGAAAGATAGCCAACGGTATCGCGCGCTCGGTAACTGGTGCACTTTGCGGTTTATTTGCTATAATGTATCTACAAGCTAAACCTGCATCTTTAACCATCTCGTCGCCCAAGAATTCAGCTAATCTTTTAGCCGTAGAAATGGACGTTGACTTCTGTGCACCGTAATCTTCCAATTTACGTGACATGGATTTGTTCTCGGATATAAGTTCAAACAATTCGGAATCGGGCATATTCGCACACTTGCTATATAATAAATCCAGCCAATAATCTGCGTCCTTCGCAACCGAAGCGTAACATTCTTCTAATGTATCTCCTTTCAAGAAGGATTCAAAAACAGAGGCTTGAAAAATTTTTATTAGTTGCAATTCACCCCTCCTTTTTACTTCAAATCCTTTTAGTTCGGCTAGCGAACCATCGAAGTTAAAAACTGCGTATCGTTTCTTCAATTTCTTTCCTTCTTCTTTAGCAGCAGGTAGTACCATCGCTAAATAAGGTCCGTCAACTTCGAAAAATATCGAATTTTCACTTCTGATTTCGTATGTTAAATTATCTTTATCCACAAGCTCATGATATACCTCATTAGTAAATTGATCCTGTGAAAAATTGAAGTGCAATAATCAAAAGAAAGGAAACCATGTTTTTCTTTATTCATTTATACATACCTTCACCATGAAATTGAGAACCGCATTCGGATACGAGATCGTAAATTTCGACTTCTTTTCATGAGTAGTGTGAACTATAAGAGAGTCTGGAAAAGACGCAGGTAATATGCACCATATACCATCAGTATCCAGTTCCAATGGGCGACCAATCTGTTCTATAATTTCTCTAGCTTTCATGATAATATGGGCTCCTGTGTAACATACGATGCCACCCATTTCCATGCTGTGCCATCGTGCCCTGTAATTATAAATACATAATAAAAAATTAAGACTTTAAAAAATAATAAATTTCAGAAGAGTATAATAAAAATACTAAAAAATACAATAAAAGTGTTATACCCGAATATTACTTAATATTTTAACACTTACCCCTTTCTCATAACGTAACCATAAAAAGAATTGAGAATACATTTGTGAGCAAGCTGAAGAGAATCGTACAAAACTTCTCTATTTTTAGCAGATTTTATGTCAGCCGCATCTCCTTTCGCGATTGCTGCTGCTACTTGCCGCTTAGCAACTTTAGTTAATGCTTTATATTCATATCTTCTATCTCTAAATGCTCTCACAGTATCTACATAAAATGAATTCTCCTTCTGACAAATCGTTTGTGTTCTCTCTTCCATTCTGGTAATTTTGACCTTTTTGTAAGCTTTCTTACAATACTCAGTAAGCCTGTTTTTTTGAAATGTAGCTTGCTCTTTCGTGGTCAATTCGTGGAAAGCTCTCTTAGAGCCACCAGGAAATTGTGGTGGAAATCTCTCAGTTTCTAACTGTTGCTTTATTCTTTGATATTCACCTAAACTTGCAGCCACTAAAATTTGTTAATCATAAACGATAATTATAGCACAATCGAGAAGAAAGTAATAATAATAAACTTGATATAATATAGGGATAACTTGCGATAGTATTTTATATTCAAACTTACAATATTCGCCTCTCCACATCCATTGCATCTTTCTCTGGCAAAGAGCGTTAGGTTTGTTATAATCACATACCGCGCAATCTGTTTCATTTACTATCGCGGAAGGTTGCAATCTATTAGTCAAAATTATATTGGGATACATAGCGCCTACGTCTAAGTGATAAATTACGGGATTTTCTAATCTCAAAGGTTGATCTTTAAGTTCCTTCAATTTTCCCTTAACTTCATCTACTATTTCATCGAAATTCGTAACCATATCAATCGGTACTTTTTCCTCTTCTTGTATCGTGTGTTTTAAAGCATTTTCTACACCACTGATTAATTCGTCTACGGCGCTCGGAACAATTTTAAAACGACAAGGAATGTCAGCTCTAAAAACACCAGATTCTAAGGCTTCCACGTGTCCACCCACATAGGTCTCTTGGTCCAGTAAATGACCATCCTTTGTCAATTTATTTAGTTCGGTTTCTTGTTTGTTAGGAAATATAATGTTTGCTTGGAAAGCTTGTACCATAAGAAGTGATTCACACAGGGTACCGGATCCCTTTCTAAGTACCTAGAAATGAATCAAATAAAATAAAAATGTAGATTATTTTAAGGAAAAGCGTACGTACATCAACTAATGTGCATAATATACAATATTTTTCTTACTTCATCAGGTTCCATAGGAATAATAGTGCACAATGCAAGTATGAAGGGATGAATGTATTTCTGATAGAGATAAAAAGTTGCCACAGCGTCAGAGACAGAATAATTCGCGAGTACTTCAGGTTCTTCCAATGCTAATCTGCACATTTCTTCTGGATCAAGTTCCACTGGATCATATCTCAACTTAGCTTTAGCAACAGCTTTCAAGTTTTGAGAACCCACCGGGAGATAAGAATCACGTCTCACCCAACTAAGAAATATTTTGCGATAAGAATATTTGCAGTGTTACATTGTTAAATAATATCTCACAGAACATTTACCATAAGCAGTCCATATGCATAGCAGCTCTACTGACGTAAACACCTTCGCGATTTTTGGAGAAACCAATTTTCTCTTTCATATCCATATTATGTACAGCTGCACGAGCTTCAACAAACGGCCAATCGAAAAAATCACCGTTATACGTTACAAATATATGCGGCCTTATTTCATTAATATGATCGAAAAATTTCGCTATAACTGCTTTCTCATTAGGCTCGTTGAATATCGTGAAAGGACCTTCAAATTCCGGTTTTGGTGTATATTCAAAATCTCGTATGTCGGCAGAGATCAATTCTCTATTTGTTATTAAGTATCCCTTAAAAAATGTATTAAATGTAAACTCTCTTTAGAAGGCAATAGAACAAAAATAATTTATCTAATTAAAAATTTGTAAAGTTGAATGATGTAAGCATTATTTATGTAAAATACATTACCTGCCCATCTATCATATATGATATCATCATAATCTGATCGAAACTGGCATCTGGAAACTTCAATGGCAGCTTTGTAGTTTCAATATCATACGCTAATACAATCGGTTCAGGTGGTTCGATCATGTCTTCCTTTCGTGTGATTATAGGTGGTTCGCTTCCTCTGCTTTTTACAGAGTACCAAATTCCACAGAAGATGTTAGCATCTATGGATACTCGGACATGATGAGGTACGTCATGTTCCCTAAACAATGATATTGTTTCATATAAATCAAGAAGTGCTAAATAAATCAAGAAATAAATTTTAATACAGAAAAAATGGAGAAATTAAAAAGAAAATGTATATAATTACCTAATATCAAGAATATTATCCATATGATCTAAAGTTTGTCTACCGCTATCCTGTTCGTTCGGTTGCAAAGTAGTTGCTAGCATATTTGTGTAGTAAGTATTACTTTTCTCTCGCTCTTTGTTAACTCTAACAACGCGCATAATATCGCGCTTGACTTTTATTAAATCAACAGTATTCGCGAAGAAAAGTTTCAGGTACTTTTGTTTCAAACCAATCAAGTGATTAGGCTGGAATAATTAAAAAGAAAAAAGAAATAAAAAATCATAAGGAAAAATAATCTATCCAAATCAATTTTTAAAACATTATACAGAGTGTACCAGATCTAACGTATCACCCGTTAATGGCAGATTCCTGAGATCATTTGGAGACAAAAATCCTAATGCCAAAATGTCGAGGCTGCTACAGTGTTTAAACGGGAAAGATTCAAAGTTTACTAGTGCTGTGCTTGTCAAAATTTTACGCACTCAAGGACGTCGCATGTCAAAACAGCTCTTCCACACTTTACTCAACTCGATATAGAAATATTTGAAATTATTATTCACTTTATTTCTTTGTATACTGTTCGCAAGACCGATGAATATCGGGATGACAATTTGGCAGCCTCGACACTGGCATTAAGATTTTTGTCGCCAAATGATCTCAGGAATCTTCCATTAACGGGTGATACGTTAGGTGGTACACCCTGTATATTATTAATAGCTAATTAATTGTATACTGATTAGAAGCGTATCTTACCAAGTCAAGATCTTCCTTGTAAACAGTCTCGATTTTTGTCAAAATTCCCATGTACTTCTTAGATAAAAATGTCGACACTTCCTCAAATGTATCTTTACGACATAAAATGTAAAAATATGGCAAAAATGGCAATGACACTTTAAATCTGGTGGCATCTTCCTCGATGAAGTAATAATCCACGCCGCTCAATAGACGCTTGTCATCTTCTACGATCTCCGTCTACGTAGAAACATCAAAATCTTGTTAGGAAAAGATTGTACCTTCATTTCTTCAATTTTCCTTACCGCGTGCATGTTAAGCAAAAATCCTATTCTCTCTTTCGAGTCGGTGACTCGACGGAACCCGTATACACCATCGATTCTGATATCTTCCTTGATCTCGAGCAATCTTCCCAGTGCATTTTCCCTAAAATATTAAAAATTTAGAAAAAGAAACAAGACAGCAAGCCCCCCGCAATTCAAAGTCAGCATACCCCGGCTCTTTGGTCTCTTCATTCGGATATCTTTTGTTGAACGCCTTAGGCGGACGGACAGCTCCGGTATTTTGCAAAGTTTCCATTTCGAAGATCCGTAACAAAGCGATAGTTCTTCGACGTACACTGATTAAATGTTAATAATCAAGTAACAACAACGAGAAAATCTTCAAAGCAACAAACAAACGCATGCACAGACCGTCATATCATGCACAATATGCGTCTGCCGGTTTGTGTCTATTGCACAGCTGATCGGAGCCCGCCTTTTTCACAGACTTCACACTTCACAGTACAGTTCTATATACACCTACAGCACCGGCGCGCGGCGGAGCACCGCCATTCATGAAAAGTCGTCTCCCGATTGGCGGATCAGAGTTCTACGTCGCGCTGCATGCTTCTAGGTATGTACGAAATCAAGAAAATAAGTAAAGCGATTAATCAGAGATAATTTTAACGATTTTTTCTCGCGCGTACTAAAAACTTCCGCTGCTGCGATCAATATCATTACCCTTCCGAGGTTCCGAGGATTAAGCGACGTCCGAGAGTGCAGAAGGTGCGCGAGCAAAACGATCGGCTCTCGCTGATTGGTTCACTTTATCCTTCGAGATCGTTTTGAATATCGCAATTTGGCGCCAGTGATAGGCCTTTTCTTTTTAGCTGAACTGTGTAGGTGGTTTGTTGCGATTGCGGAAGAGTTTGCTGCCTTCGTAATTTTTTTTTACTTTGGATTAAATCATAGGCAAATGACACCTTGCCAATCGTAGAAAAGGAGCGCGTTTCAAATAGCATTATCATTCAACGGTCGCGCCTAGTACGCCGCTATCATTGATAATATTTCGGTGCCTTGATGGATTATTTTACCGACGCTGCGTAAAGGAAATAATTAATATAATGCCAAATATATATTTTTAATCCAATCAAAAGTAAATTTACGAATATCAAAATAACGAATTTATGCGTTCAATAATAAATGGCAAAATATCAGTTTATCGCGTTTAATTTTTCCGCGGTTCGTCCGTTTCCGCGGCGCGTTCGTGGGGTGTCGGCGGCGGCGGCGGCCGCCATTTGCCGAGGCGTGGCGGAAACTGCCGAGTCAATCGCAAGCCGTTGTCGGCCGCCGCCGCCGCCGCCGCGCCGGCCGAAATTACGACGCCAAGTTAGTAGCGCGCTTAGTTTCATT
The DNA here is from genome assembly GCA_035220615.1 of Leptothorax acervorum. NCBI lineage: Eukaryota > Metazoa > Arthropoda > Insecta > Hymenoptera > Formicidae > Leptothorax > Leptothorax acervorum. Next base: position 417,103 of record JASTWQ010000091.1, read on the forward strand.
CATGAACGTCAGGAACGCGCGGCCATAATACCTCCTGTAATCTGTCTGTATTGTGTATACACCGCGGGCCTGGGTACACCGCGTCGTCGTTGCGTTAGTGCTGCTGCCGATGTGCGTGCGCCTCGCCGTCGTACACGTGATTCCCGCTTTGCGTCGCGTTTTTGCATGGTGCTACCCGTGTGCGACCGATACCACCGGCTGGAAGTTATCAACGATAGGCCCGCGGGACACCAGCTAGCGACGAGACAGGTGCGTGCGAGAGAAAATGCGGCAATTCTTGGCCTTAAAGTCGCCGCTGTTCTTCGCGACCGGTCGGCGATCGGCCGAGGTCTCTCTCTCTCTTTCTCTCTCGTCAACGATTCGAGGAGGCAGCCGTGTGTCATTGGCGATCCGTTCGCGGAGCTCTCGTCGTACTTTCAGAGCCGCGACGTTTATCTTCGCGCATGTGTTCGGCTCCGGTTATGAATGGATCATAAAGAATGGAATTCCTCGGCCGCCGGCGCGCGGGGCGGTCGGGTTTTTAACTCAAGCGCTCCGATTAGAGCTAGTTCTAGAGCGATTTATTTATGCGCGTTCTCGCGGGCGTCGCGTCGTTGCACCGACTGCGACTCGGGAGCTTCGCTCCGCGAATATCACTCGTGAATAAGAGATCTTTTTTTGTGTAACGGAGTAGATCGCGCGTGGGTGATTTTATATGATTTAGCGGAGCGTCATCGAATTCGGAACCGCCTGCCTCCTCGTATCGCGTACCTCGTCGCATCGGGATTCTAAAAATAAGAGCACCTTCCCCCTTACCGTTTTTAAATATTCGTCGCGGTTATGCGTGGATTATAATACGTAGGAAAAACACCGAGAAAATGTATAAGGAATAGTGAAAAATGGAAATTTATATATTATCGTTACTTTCATTAGAATTGCTACTCCGAATTGACATTCACTTTGGTATCTAAAAAAATTTCTTTAATTACACTCAAGAAGAAGATACGTGGCTCAAATCGTGAAAGAATATACTAAAAAAATATAAAAAGCGTAAAAACTGTTAGATTTGTTACTCCGAATTGGCATCCAATTGGTACCCCAAAATTTTCTTTAATTACACACTTTTTTGGATTAAAAAGAAGATATAGTTGTTCAAATCATGAAGGAATATACTAAAAAAATGTAAAAAGCGTAAAAACTGTTAGATTTGTTACTCCGAATTGTTATTCCATTAGTATCCAAAACATTTTTTTAATTACACTTCTCTCGCATTAAGAAGAAGGTACACGTAGCTCAAATCGTGAAAGAATATACCTACTAAAAAGCGCAAAAACTGTTAAATTTGTTACTCCGAATTGGCATCCAAATTGGTATCCCAAAATCTTCTTTTAATTACACTCTTTCTTGGATTAAAAAGAAGATATAGTTGTTAAAGTCATGAAGGAAAATGCTAAAAAAATATAAAGAGCGTAAAAATTGAAACAATTTAATTCTGGCAAGTCTGTTTTTCCCGCAGACGCAATCTATGTGAAATTATCGAAAAATCGATGATTGTTATAAATAACTGTCGTTAAGCTGCTTTATCCTTGATTTTCAGGATATCAATCTTACGACAAGAATAGAAGAAAAATCGAACGGTGCATTCGGTTATCGTTGGTTCTTGAAAAAAAAATAAAAGAAAACTTTATTTCTCAGGCGACGTGTGTCATGTTTGTGTTACCTCTCAAAAAAGATTTATTTCGCGAGCCTTGTGACTACGAAGCGCGAAATAACAATGAAACCGACTTTGATAACGGGAAGACAGGCAATATGATGTCGCCCGCTGTGTGCGAGGTTATCAATGTTATCATTAATACAAAGGGTCAATTTAGAATATAGCTAATGGCCAGTTAGACGAGACAAACTTTTTGCCATTAGGCTCGAGAGGCCTGCACACGGCATAAATCGTGATGTGAACGTAAATCGACGGCGATTTGAAATCTTTAGCAAAAGACCTGTTTTGCCCCAGCTCTCTCGCTACGCCCACGAATTCACTGTCAATATATTTCATAAGTCAATTCTGCAGCCATCAGGTAAATTCAATTGGGGTTCAATTGACTCTTCGGCCTTTTCTACACTGAAAAGAAAAAATATTTTAAACTCTCAGAAAAATGTTTTCTTAAATCTACCTAATATGTCTTTGAATTAAGGCTCCTACTGGCTCGATTGCCAAGTCCGCGTTGACAGTACACACAGCGTCACACCTGGCAAAATTATGAACTAAAAGGCGTTGAAAAGCTAAATTATTCTTGCGATTTATAACGTTATTTTTTGTTTTAGTGCAGTGTTTTTATATTTTAAACAATTGTTGTAGTGTTAAAATATACCGAAGATTCCCATTTGGCTATAATTTAATATATAAAAACAAATATTTATTTCAATTCGGCAGCTGTCAAACGGCTAGTTTTCGTCCTTGATTGACAATTCAATTCGACATATGTGGATTAAAGGAGTGTTTTCGGTATATTTTACAACTCTATTCTATCGATCACAAATGCTATTTTATTGAAAAACAATTTTATTTGAATGTACGTCACAAGAATTTTTAGGATATTTTTCTCGCTTCTGACGTCATGAATCCAAGATGGCTGCAGTGAGTGAACAGGAGCCTTAAGAAAATTAAATTTATAGAAATTAATTTTCTTACAAATAATAAGTTTTTTTCAGTGATGTAGACTCTAAAGGTTCACTTTAGTCATTAGTCATTATGATACAACTTTATGTATATAAATATATATTTAGCGCTATTTTTGGAAGCATTCTTTGTCATCGGTAATAAAGATGATGTAAAATAATGTAAAGTCTTGTAAAAGAAGGTAAAAGAGGAATGTGAATTGCATCAGACGGAGGTTTTTGCAGAATTTCTCGGGTCTCGAACCACGGTGCGGCAACGTCGCGACTTGTCTTCTTTCATCTCACCATTCCTGCCTCACTTTCTCTCTTCTTCCCTCGTCTTCTTCATGCTTCTTTCCCTTTTCTTACCGTTTTCGTTCGCCAAGACGACGGACGGTGACAAAGAAGGAGAATGGTTCGTAAGAAGTGACATGAAGACACGACGCTTGACTAACCCGAAACAGGAGCGATGTTCTTCGATAAATGGCCGACCTGAGAGTTCGACCTTTTCTACAAGTTATGAATCTGAAAATGTCCAAATATCCAAACACACACACATTGTCTAATTTTTCACGAAATACAGCCAAGTAGATTTAGACAGATAGATTTGATTTAGCGATTTGCAATAATTACTATAATTTTACATAATTTTACAAATATAATTATATACAAAATAATATTAATTTTATAAAAATATAATTTTCCAAAAATACGAGAACTTTTTGAATAAAAAAATGGTAGAGGCTGTTAAAGTCGAAATTTTCAATGTTGACTTATGAATGTTTGGCCTGTTGAAGTTAATTTGGACCGCAGAAGGCTAATTTGCGAGTAAATGATAGACTCTACTTGCGATCCATCTAAAATCAAATGGATGATTCATAATCTTTCTATCAAAGATGTTGAGTTTGGCATACGGGTGCGTACGCGCCAGATATAACGTGAAAGGTTCGTCTGCCCGCATGTGGAAACCCAGTAACAGCCCCTTAAAAGATATTACGTTGCTCTCAATAAGATTGAGACAATAGACACTCCACTTTTGCGACGGGCGGGCTACTTTGGGCACGTATTAATATAGTCTATCGCGTTATTTGAGCGTTCGAGAATATTGCGCCGTTACCGTTAGAACGCAATAACGTTACCGTATGCTAGAACGCACATGCATAGCAATAATTTGATTGATAACGAAATGAACTAAATGAAAAACGATCTTTCAAACGATGATTAGGTATATACTTATAAATATAATAGTGATTAAGTGAATTTCTACAATCTAGAAAAGATCGAAATATCAAAACATTTAACCAATTAAATTTATCTGGCAGCTATAGAGTTGGCTTAAAATATATTGGCGATAAATGCCAAAGCAAAGAATTATTTAAAATTTTAAATATTACGCGAAACAATCGTTTGATTGTAAAATTAGAATAATATAAGTATATATATATATATATTTATAAATATTAAAATAAAATAGAAGCAAACGAAATTTCGATATTATAAGAAATAAGAAAATCGTTATCTCTTCTCTCGGTAAAATAAATCAGTTATTCAGTGCTATTTTAAGTATGCATTATATACACAATCGAACACTGAGAAAAAAATTTTGTTCAACGAACTAAACGCATTTAGTTGTGTGAAGATTTGGTTAATGCAACAATTTTTATTCAACCCAACTTAATCGTAGTCTACTTAACAAACTGTTCAATGTTGATTGACGAAAATGATTCAACTATTTTGTTCAGTTGATGGGACTATTATCATTTGGTTATCTTTAATAAAAATTAGTTACCAGCATTGTTATATTTAGTTCGACAGTCTCACGGAGTCAACTAAATGCATTTATATCAGACATATAAATATTATATTGTTTTAAATGCGAGGATTTGTTTGAATTAACTGCGTCTTTATTGTATGAGATAACAATGTTTTCATAAATTATATATACATATAATTCAAGACAACCAAATGTCTTGTCAAATAAGTATACATTCTGCATTGTATAGAAAAATTCTTAGGTAAAACTGACGTAATCAATTATTCACGAGAAGCTTAAATATTTAGTTGCTTTAACTGTATGTAAACTTTCAAAGAAATATTTTTCAGAAAATACAACTGAATTGTTTGTTGAAAAGTAAGGTTTTTAATATGTTGGGTCAACAGTTTTGGACTGGTAATGCGTAAACAAATTAACAATGTCAAATCAACATTTATTTAGTTACAGTGAACTACTTATCTTTACAAAACTTACTAAGTAATTCTAACTAAATATAGTGTTGATTGAATTCTAGTTCATCCTCAAAATAAAACTAATTTTGTTTGGTTTAACATTGCGATATTCAGTTATTTGAAAATATATATGTGGTCAGAATTACTTAGTAGTTTTGTAAAGTTAAGTAGTTCACTGTAACTAAATAAATGTTGATTTGACATTGTTAATATGTTTACGCATTACCAATCCAAAACTGTTGACCCAACATATTAATAACCTTACTTTCAAACAAACAATTTAGTTGTGTTTTGAAAAATATTTCTTTGAAAGTTTACATACAGTTAAAGCAACTAAATACTTAAACTTTTCGTGAATAATCAATTGGGTCAGTCTTACCTAAGAATTTGTTTACACTAAAAAAAAATTAGGTAAAGAGAACTAAATGTCGGGGTTGCGCGAATTTGCACAAACTGGTATCGAATCAAATTCGTAAAAATTGACTCGATTTATTTAGTTCAACTAAATTAACTCAACTAAAAGAAATTGTTGTAGTAACTACTTGGTCTGTTGATTGGATAATATATATAGTTCTATTGAAATTTTATTAATTTATTCTACAATCTCCGTGCTAGTTGCAACGACGCCGCTAGGCGGCACATAATGCTAAGATTAACTCGTAAGAAAATTTCATTTGGGAACCAATATAAGCAGGCCTCCAGTGAACCAAAATCATAACTTGGTTCAAATAATAGAACACTGAGGATTTTGTCCACTTAACACTACAAATGCTTCGAAACATTCTAATTGGTGCAACTAATTTTTTGTTTCAGTGTATAATAGAAAGCAAACTTTGATTCCATCAAATGCGTGAATGGTTAATCCAATAAATTTGTTAGTTTTTGATAACACTTTTTATATTACGTCAACTAATGACTTTTTCAAGAGAAACAAATATTTTGTCAAACTAAGGCGTCTTCACACTTAATATATCTCATAAATAGTTGGACTAACAAGAACGATAGTTTATTCAACTTAATTTACTAGGAAATGAACAAAGTATTTTACTTCATTAAAAGAATATTGCGTCACGTCAAATAAACATGAAATTCGTTCTACTGTATGTTTTGTCACTATGACATTGTCTTTGGTTAAATGAAAAATGTATGAAGTTCGCGGTAATATTGATAGTATAGGTTTCAACTGTAATGAAGTCGAGCGAAAACGCTACGTGTTTATGGTAAACATAGATTTTGTTGTTCTATCATATTTTTTGCTTGATACACACATATTTTTGTTGTCTCAATTAATGCTACTTTATGGATCACCAAAATAAATTTCTATTCAACTGAATATACTCTAGAATCAAATAAATATTTTGTCTGCAATAACTCAATTTGGTTGAACCAAATTTAAAATTATCGTAGCAATTGAACAAAATATTTTGCTTTTCTTACATTGATATCTGTTTGGAGGTATCCGACCGTACTATTTTGTTGAGTTAAATAATTTTTTTTTCGTTGAACAAAATTTTTTTCTCAGTGAATGAAATACACACACATAAACACGCGGTCGATTTTAACTGCTACATATATTTTCTCGTGACCAAAAGTTAAAGTATTGTAACGAATGTACCGTTGCGCAGTAGCACGCAGACACAATGGACCATTAGCACTCTGCGTTTACGTTACATCGAGAACGAACAGACTGAGACAAAACGCTATTTTACCCTCTTTATCGAGTGATCTTTTCTCCTAACTTTTTCAACTGTTGGGGGTTTCGTCGAAGAGCAGGTAGACACAAGAATAAAAGACATTTCTATATACCTGGCACGCCTTAGAAAAAATATGCCTATAGAAAATTTACACTAGATCATCCAACTTAGACATTGCATTTAGAATCGTTTTTAAAGTTTTAGTAAAAATTGAAATATATGTGACTCTCAAAAATATGGTATTGAACTTGGCGAACCAGCTTGTTTGCTTAATGGTTTTAAATCCGCCTGCAACCAGTTATTTATCTGGGCACTTGATTCTCTTGATAACCGGCAAATATAATCGATAGATCGATGATAACGCGCGCAAGTAGAGAAAGCGGACAAATAAAGTAAATAAAATAAAATTCGACAATAATATTATGTGAAAGTTAATGTCGAGTTATATGCAATTCAAGGATACAACGTTTATGTAGAATTTATATATATAATAAATATTGTATTATTATATCATTATAAAAATATTGTTATTAAAATAATAAATTTATATGATATGACGGCTCGGATTCACGATATCGGTAATGAAATAAGCAGCCTCTTTGAAAGGGTTATTGCAATAATTGACTGCTCTGATTAATCAAATGACATATCATGTGACGTTCCATTTCATTAATATGCGATAGTGTTATCAGCTATCTTTAATTTATTCGCGCGATCTATTTTAGAACTTAGAAATGGCGAAGACTATTGATATTTCATTGATGATATTGTATCGGCATCTTTTTCCATTTTTTGTTCGCTATTCGCGATAAACGGTTTCTGGGAATACACATGATATCTTTCGCTATGCCGTAGATAAATATCTGGATAATAATGGGATATGTCGCCGCCCCCCCCCCCCTCACCAACAAATTGTACCAAGTCTGTGCATAGGCGTTTAACAACATGCTATCGTAACAAACTGTATACGCGCAGTCGGAGAATTTCGAAGCTAATCTTAAACTTCCTCGCGATAGCCGAAATATTTGCTCGGGTATTCACGTCGCGGGGTGCCAGATATGAGATGCTTTATCATTCTTTAAATCTAGGCTTAAGAGAACTCGCTACGTTATTTCTCTCTAAAGGTATGATTTCATCGAAGGGCGTTATCTTTGTAATATTATCAATCACTGTCGCGCGATAATTACGGGATCAAGATAATTATGAGAGATCTGTAGCAAATAAGCTAATCCGCTTTAATTAGTTTCCTTTATCACCGTAGAATTTCGCGGCAGGGGTGCCGATAATTCGCGAGATAAGTTCTATCAGTCTGTCGAGCAATTATTTTATGTTTAGTTGAGTGCATATCACTGTACAGTGTATGAGCTGTTGAGAGTGTCACGCATTAATCACGCTTACCATTTGCATAAGTTTTAAATAATAGAGCGCATTTATAGTCTTCAAATTAATATCTTTTTGTGGAGCACTACTCGCTGTAAGCCGTATATAACAAATAGTCATTATTGTACAGCAAATTGAAGCTTATAAATATCATAATAAACAGTATCTTACTTCATCATGTATCTACTCACGATCATTTTTTGGCACGAGTGATAAGCTAGACTGATAATCTTGACAGAAATGATCGACATCGCGAAAAAATCCCCGCGAAAAATCCCCGTTCTATGTTTTATCGTCCGTATATTTTGGAACTTCTTGTAGACGCATTTTAGCTGCGTGTAAAGGGTCGTGAGAGTCGAGGTAGCCAAACAGTTTTCCGTCTACCATCTGGCGGCTGGGGTTCCAGCCGGAGTAACCTGATCTTCGCGACGGATTCGAATACCTCTTGCGCCTCACATCGCCCCATCCGAAACAATAGCTTCTTTCCAATTAACATGCAAATTTAACATCTTCATTAGATCGCTTTAAATAATATCCAGATAGATTGAAATCTCTATCACAATAAATTCGTTTAATCAGTAAAAATACATTATCGCTTCACGCAGAAGTTTTTAAATGTCTTCGTGTTTCAAGGAATAAGTGAGATTTTGCACTTAATTTTATATAAGTATTTATCGTCTTACAGATTAAAAAAGTGTTTAAAAAGGAATTCACAAAAGTTTGAAGATTTTAGAAATTTAAAACCGGTTGAATTTACGGCTACACATTGTTTAATATAGACGAAGAGACACACCGTAATTGTTGCATCATGCCTCATGCCGTCTGCAATTTTTAAATTTTATTTGCACTAATCTTAATCGTTAAATTAACTTAACTAACAAGAAACGTAATCTAAGTAATAGATTATGGCCAATAACAAAAAACATAATCAATCATATGTCATTAGATAGTAGTAATCTTTCACAATTAAAGAAAAAAATCGGTTTACAGATCATTCAATAATCAGTCATCAAAGTTAAAATTGAAACTCCTAGAATATTTTACAGTATTACCGGACAAATTGCAAGGCGAAGTGATATAATTACTGATTGTTGAAATACTCGCTTCGCTCACGGCTCGTTCTTTGCCGGACGATATCGACCGCGTACCTAAAAGCGGACTATTTAGCGGTTGATAAATAAATGTATCCCGTGAACCAGAATATCGTGCCAAGTCGGCGAAGTCGGTATAAAATTATAATTAGGACGTCGTGTCATGTGATCCAGGCAAAGAACCACGCAAGCCCGAAAATTTAATCCATGTTTCTCCTTGCGTGCGTTCGTTCACGCGATAATTTGCATGGATAATATTTGCATATCAGTGCTTATTTTACCGTGGTACCTTGTGATTAAGTATAATTAATAAGTAATTTCCATTACAGCCAAGATGGACATGGAATCCCTGTACGACTACGAGGAGGAACAGGACTTCTATGAAGAAAGTCCTGGAACCAGAAAGAGCGGCTATCCCATCGACCACAGATCTATAAAGGTAAGTCTATACTTCAACCTTTAACTAATGATGCACAACAGAATAAGTAGAAAATGTATTATATTTTGTGTTTTAAAACAAACAATTGCACCAAAAAATGGCATAAACAAAGAAAGTATCTCACTAGATCCATTTTTTATATATTTTTTCAAATATTAACAGTAATAAAATAATATATACAATTATATCTGCAGTTTGCATTATTCGGGCCTTATATTAAATAAAATTAATTACAATTATACGAAATTACGCACGTAAGATATACAAAGTTACAATTAAAATTATTCTAAATTATTACGTTAGTAAATTAGGCTAACACATTTTAATAAGTTTGTTTTAAATCGAAGATTCGCAACAGCTTGCGAGATTGTCTGTAAAGATCTTTTATCAGAGAGAGTTCTATAAGAAAGAAATTAAAACTGTGAACTCTGTCGAATATAATTGTCCAAGCAATGGCAACCGCGTGAGACGCGCCGCGGATATTCCTTGCTCCCGACGCGACGCGACGACCGCGACGTTGCATTGGCAAGCGGAGAGCGCGTTGGCCGAGCCGGTGATTGTGCGAGTGCCACTAACAATTCGTTCCTTGTCGCTCTCCGCCTTCGTTTTATGAATGAACGTAGAACCGGCACTCGGTTCCCCTCCCGTTCTTCTCCTCGCTATTCCCCCCACGCGCCTTCAGCCTTCATCTCTCTGTCACCGATTGACCCTCGTCCGTCTCGCCTCTGCCCTCTGCCACCGTCATCTCTTTCTCTTTCTCTCTCTCTCTCTTTCTCTTTCTTCTCTTCTCTATGCCTTCTCCTCTTTTCTCTCCGACTTTCTGACCATCGCTCAGCGAAGCCGAACGCGCCTGGTCGCCGCTGATTCGTACGTTGCGAAGCAGCGAACAACAGTCGCGTCGAGACTCGAGATTCTTGGTTTCTTCAATCGATTGACTCCTCGAGAAGCTCGCGGTGCTCTGTAAAACGTGACGTTTTTGTAAAAGTTTGCTGTAACTATATTCACGACTCTTTGATATTAAGTTTTCTTACAACTTTATAAATATAAAATCTATCAAAGACAAAGTTTTTTTAATACGAAAAATCGGAAAAAGTACTGTAAGATTTGCGTTTTTAATATTTTCAAATTTATCAAGATATATCAGATAGATGTGTGTGAATAATCGATCTATCGTAGAAAGTAATAGAAATCATAATCTATATTTTTCAATCTCTTTGTTTTTTAATATCTTGCAAGTTAAAGCGCGTATGATAAAGATTTTACTTTTTTATTTTTCTTTATCTTTTGATTAACTCACTTTTTGATGTTTTTTTGTCTCCACTACATTATATTGAAATTTTTTACAACGATAATCTAATAAAGCCTGACATTTGGTAAATGTTAAGTGTATCTATATATAAAATTATTAGTAGTTTTTATGTTTTCTGTGTTTTACCAGTTACAACAATTATATGGATTTTATTGTAAGGTATTAGTGTCGACCAATTTTTTATGCATGCTAGTTTGATTGTTTTTAACGCGAAGACGCTGATATATAATAAATGTTCTGTTGAATTTTCGACGAAAAAATCAGTGTCGAATAACTTGATTTACGTGACCAAGATAGAAAACAGAAATAAATTCTGCACATTTATTATACGAAATTCGTAGTGGTTGGAATCTTTTATTCTTGAGGATATTTTTCAAGTGTTTACACAAAAGCCAGTTTTTGAATGGCGCTTGTATTATTACAAATATTAGTTGAAATTAACTGTTTTAAGTCACTTCTTGATTTTTGGAGAATAGAGATTAAGCTGAATCAGTTAAAGCTCATTAAAACAACAGTTAACTTTAACCAACATTTGTAAAAACAAATATTCGATAGATGAAGTGAAATTGTTCAGCACAATCGCTAAGTAAAGAAAAAGGAGAATGGCGAGCGATATCACTCCGAAAATCGAATGGACCACGCGACTTAAATCGTTCAATCGGAGAATAGAAACGGAGAAATCCGTGTACCAGTTGAGAGAAACGTGACGTGGAGTGGCGTCGTGCGCGGGAGGAAATGCGACGCATAGGGGAGGAGAAAGGGAAACCTAAGCCGCCAGAAATAGCATCCCTTCCCGCATCATGCAGCCAGACCTTCTGCATGCGCCTCTGGTTGTTCTAGTCGTATGCACCGTTGGTCGCCTTGCCTACGTCATACATTTGCCTGCCGCACAACGGCGATGCGGCAACTTCGTCGTCCTACACACCATTTTCGTTCTTGGGTTTTTTTTTTTCCCCTTATCTTCTATGTGACGGCAAAAGCGGCAAAGTAACGTAGTTCGAGTCGCGTCACTTTGAATCCTCTCTCTTGCTGCTTACGCTTTATACTCATGTTTCACTTTTATTCCATGCAGGGAACGATGGGAGGCATGGCCGCATGACCGATCCAGTTTCCCCTTATTTTGCGACGTCTCGCGTATTTTTACTTTTTCCCCATCTATTAAACACCGAGCGCTATTATTGCATCGTCTTTCATCGTTCGTTATAATATTTTTGTTACATGCTACCCACGTGGCTTATGCGCCTCGCAGCTAGTGCATTCGCGTCCCACGCCTTCCATTCTTGGCCTTCTATCCGTTCTTCGCTTTCTGTGCGTGCGTAGCGGCAAAGAGATATAAAAAGGGACAATGTAATTTTAGTTCTATTTAACGCATTATATTTATTATAAAACGCTACGACGCAGCACGCCGCATCTTCGACCATAGTTAACTCTCACCCTATACTTTTCGCTCCTCGCTGTGTTCTGACAGTCATGGAATTCTTCGCTGTAAGTCGCCTCGGCGACTTTTTCACACTCGATCTCGTCTATGCGTGTGTCATTTTACTTACGCTTTCACCTTCGAATCCGTATCTTCTCGGATTATCGCAACACGCGACACGAAAAGTGACGTTAAAAATTGTACCTATACCTATTCCGCCAATTAATGTGCATTATTCCAGGCGGTGGAATTATCGCTATTTTTTTCTTTTAATTTAGTTCGATTTTAATTTTATATTTTTCTCGTTGCGCAATCTTTTAACGCTTGAGGTAGATTGTTTTAATGGCGGGTTACCTAACTGATTTAACGACTGAAACCTTAGCCATCGATCTCGAATTAAGTGTGGGCGCGGTTCATCCGCTTCCTTCGTTGCATGCACGATATATACATATTTCTACCAATATTAATATGCATTCTCGACTCTTTACAAAGTCAGAACACAAACGTATCTATTTATAAACGTATTTTGTTTCGCATATCAATTATTTGAGTGTACAATCTAATTGCCGAACATATTCTCTATTATTTGATCCTCGAGGTTTATGTAAAATTGATTTCCTATCACAGTTCACATTGCCAAATATCGACAAAGATTATTAGAGAACGCTGTAAAATATAATATCATATTACATGCAACAGTATAGAAGCCATTGTCACAATCTGCAGTGCAGATACAATTCATTCCATGATTTAAACGCGTATAATTTGATTATTATCGGAAATTTTATACATAAATCACAACCTCGAAACGAAAATATTCGTCAGATCTCATAGGTATTGCAATCACGGATTCATAAACAATGCATTTATTATTTTTTAATAATAATTTAAATTTTAAACCTACCGCGACGATATTATAAGCGACAGGAACGCTGTGGCATTGATTTTTCCGATAAGCTATTAATGTGAGTCGTGAATGGGCTGTTCTCTAATTTAATTTCGCTTGCATTCGAGGTGGATATAATCGTAGCAACGTCTGACCGATTAATTAATCAGCGTAATCGATAAGATATCCAGGCCGGCAAATCCAACCAGAATAAACCTGTTTTTCGTAATGTCGTAACAAGCGTCGTTGTTTTCTGTTTTGCATTTTTAATTGAAGTAATATTGTTATACAGTTTATACGATTCTCTCGCGAAGCAATATTTATATCTATTATACATATATCGCCAATAAGCTTAACGTATTGTGCAATCTTCTTTTTTCTATCCTACGTTATGAAAATTTCTAGCATAAAATAGACCGTGTCGAGTTCTATGAAATCCATTAATTAAAAATCACTAATTTTCAAATTTAAGCAAGTCTCCGCTCTTTCGTAATTCTCATAGGTATGTTTAGAAAGAGACAGAGAATTTCTCAAGTTTCTGTTAAATCCAACTAATCCAATTAAGAAACCATTTTATAATTTCATAAATTAACTAAAAATATGTAATATTTAATTATTCGATTTTATGCGATAGATGAAGAGTCGATAATTTATATAATCACATGATAGAATGCACAGGTAAGAATTATACCATGCTTAATTATTGGAGCTACCAGCTGAACGTGCGCTGTCGTTTTCTCGAATATGTTGCCGCGCATATCGACAAGCTTTATCTTATTTTTACTTGCGACATCCCGAAATAATAAAAGAACATCAATACTGCCACGTGTCGGACGTGAGTCTCTCATTTGGCTTTCCACGTCGCGTGAGGTCCCTTTGCCTTTTCTTCTCGTCGGGGTTGTTACCTGATCGGCTACGCGCGTACTTTGCACGTTGACTCACTCGCCGAGCACATTCTCGACATTGTTCATAGGTTTAATTTCCATATGGTCACCATTAAACGCGCACCTATTCATGCGGCGTTCATTAACGAACCACTTTGTTAACGGCTTCGTTAGTCAATTATTATATCGGCGCAGACGCGACCTAAGATAAAACGTCGCGCAAGCCTATCGCTACATTGTCGTCGTTGCGTGCATAAATATTACGTAACGAACGTGCGATATCCTTGCTGCGATATGTGAAATTTATTGGGTCGAATTACGTTGTTCGCGCTTTTCGATTAAACACATGTTTGCGATATAGACGTAATTGCACACGTACGTGACGTAGGCATTAGCATAAATTACATTCAGTTGACGAGCAGTATTAGCATTCCAGTCGTGACATCAAATCGGTATTAAATTTATGTACTACGTATCAATCGGGATTATGATTACCATCCGCTTCGACGAAATACGAGTTTGAATAAATAAGAGAAAAACACTCACCAGATAAATCACGTATCTCGGAAAAAATTGAAAAATCCGCGTTTCCTACTATTATGTCCATTGATGTCTTGAGTATGTCTCTCTATTTCTGTTTTTATTTTTATTTTATCGGACATCTTACTAAAAGCGAAATCGACGACAAACAACTTGCATGGCACTTCACACGTCTGATGTCGATGTAAAATTTATCTTATCGCTCGGCGACTTGAAACGTCGCGCGTGCAAGACGCGGATGACGTTTGCGCTAAGATGATGTTTGATACTTCATTCATCGATAGAATTTGCTGCTAAAATATTACCGCACGTGTGATCCGCTTATTAGCCCAGTCAAAATAGGTCTGATTTGAGCAAATAAAAGAAATAATTCCAAAAGTCCTGAAACTTGCATGGCACTATTTTTTCGATAAAGTCTATATTTAATTACATATGCAAAAAACCGAAAAAGTGCATCTATTTTTTAAGATGGCGGCGAACGCTCACCTTCAATCTATCGGGACTTCTTAGACGTTTATTAGTAAGCCTAAACAAACATCTCTATCAAATTTCAGGACTTTTGGAATTATTTCTTTTATTTTTCCTATTTTGTAGAATGCCGAATACAGAGAAACCTTCGTCATCCGTAACGAAAACGTTTGTGAAAGGAATGTTTGGATATGAAACACGATAAAGCCTATCACAAAGGAACAGAGAACGGGAATAGGAATACATTGTATTGAAAAAGGATGCGACTATGTATTCCTATTCCTGTCTCCTGTTCCTTTGCATTGTTTAATAGCCTTTATTCTCCGTCATACATGCTCCGTACTTATGTACATACCATTATCTTTTATCGACAGTTTCAAAGAAAAGAAAATTATCAAATGTTGAAAAATATACATATATTCATATATAAAATAAAAACTGTCAGTTTTTAAAGGTATATTTTGTTTAGTTTTATATACTTTTTGATTTTATTACGCTTTTTTTAATTCGTAATGTTCTTTTATTATGGATTGATAAATAATATTTATTATCGTGGATTTTGTTTTAAAAGGGCATGGAATTTATTCGTAATATTCTCTTATTACGGAATGATAAAGAATATTTATTATCGTGGATTTTGCTTTAAAAGAGCGTGGAATTTTTGGAGATGTGGATCACGATGGCTCTCGATAAAAATGTCGAAATATATTCCCACGACCTCCGCGGATACCTCTCGCTCCACCAATCAATATCTGTTTTTTAACTCACTTTGTTATGTAAGCGTACAGATTGTATCAAGCTTATCATTTATTCGCAAACAGTTTACATCCGTTGGGTCTGATAGGAATTAAAAATCTTTAACGGACGTGATTGTTACATAAAACTTCGCAAAGTTCACGCGCTTGTGAAGTATAAAAAACAAATCGTAATCGCAAATTGATAATGTTACTCCTGAATGAATATGCTTCCCCATCGCACGTGTTCGATGAACGTAACTTTTATCTCGCGATATATTCTCGGATCCGCCGGCGCTGCTCTCGCTGATTTGTTCTTCTTTCTCGCCGGTCTCGCTGCGTGGCCCGAATAGATTTACATGTCTGAAAAGACTATTATCGCGAGAATACGCCTGAAACTCTATTTTTGCCGCGGCGAAAAACGATCGTGCGTGCCGCTCTTGAAATTCCGCGATAACGGACCGCGACCTCTCTCGCAAACGTTATTGACTCGCTCTCACGCCGGTATTTCTTATCTCGTAACGACGTGAATTTTATACCGCGCGATTGTGGCAAAGGTTGCCATCTATATCTAATACGGAATTAACAAATTTCTCTAAAGCCTCAAGTGCAACAGTCCGCAAATTCCGTCATCAATCTGTAATTCAATTGCGAAACATGGTATTATATAGGATCTGTTAGAGTTAGGCCGATATTTCATGTGTCTTACGACAAGCTTTGTCGGACGTATACTGATGATTGATTACAAGACAGAGGATTTCTAGAAACTCGAGAACTTCTCTATCCTGCAGACAATTAACATGCTTAAAAAATTTCACGTGGCATAATCCGAGGATTTTATATAAAGAAAGCCATTATAAAAAAAGAGAGATCTCGGAGATGTTTTTCATTAGGAAGTGCAGGCGCACAGTCAATCTTCAAAAAGACACCGAAAATTTACCGGCGGTTTATGATCGTGTCATTAATGTTGCCTAATCTATGCTTATTTTTGACCGTTGTTTTGTTACTTTAAGAACCCGTTATATTGTTTTGTCGGTGTGTTTTCTAAGTTTTATTATTGTGACTTTGACTGTTGTAACGTTCGGACGCATTTGACAAGATGTTCGGTTTTATCTATATCTTTTGACAAATCGTATCCTTTACTTCCGCTTTTTTCGACGCATAAAATATGTAAGTTATTTTTTGTCATTCTTTTCGCTACGTTTCATGTCTTTATGACACATCTCTGTAATCACCTTTTTAGCTTTATGAAAAGCATGATGTATTTTGGGAACTATATTAAGCGACATAGGATGTATATGCGTTGAGTGCTGGTAACAATTGTTATATTCCCTTACTTGAAAAGGGCCAGATGTTGGCCGAAACGTTGTGAGTTATAACAAAGGAGAAATTATGGCTAGTTAGGTCGCTCAAATGTATTTTACTTAAAAAATTTGTCGTATACGACACAGAAATATTAGTCTTACCGATAGGTACTATCGTTCCCCATATTGGCCTCACTCTCTAAGACCTAAGATAAAAATTTGCGTAAAGATTCGCGAGCAAGGTCGCGGTCAATGCTGGTGAAGAAACAGTACGATTGCGAATTGTACACATATTAGCATTCGGCCATTTTGTGTCGTAGATAACCGTCTCGACTTGACTCGCTCGGTCGCATCGGAGAGATACCATCGTTATAAACGGCTCGCCCGTCAACGGTTGACTCGGTCACGTACTATTGCCTCGCGATGAATAGATCTCCATTCAGCGTCGAATACCGACGACGAAAGAGGAAGAGATAGGCAAATAGATACGTAAATGTAGAAAGAGAGAAGAAGCAGAGACGCGAGAAAAGGCGCGGAATAGAACGTGACGGGACTCAAGATCTCCAACCGCTTTCTATTTATCTATATACACGTGTTGTGAGCTCGTTACCACTGATAACCCAACGAATAATTATCGTGCAATACAGAGGGATCGTTGTACGAGCTCGAATTTAATCGTGCGCTATTAGCGTATTCGAATCGTTCTTCCTCATTGGAACTGTATTATTTGTCTAAACTATAGCGCAATAATAAAGAGAGTAATTATTATGTGCGTATAAAATAATTTACATTTATTAAAAAATAATTATAAAGATTATATATTAATCAATGTATATTATATATCAATTATATGTTACTATATATGTTATATAATATATATTATTATATATATATATTACATATTTAAAAAATTATAAAGAAAGAGAGAGAGCTATTTTCTTATATATCTCCTACCATTGTTCGCTTTTACTGTCTTATTATCAATTTTTTAAAAAATTATAGCTATAGAACATTGCTAATTCGGCTAAAATTAAAATTTTTGCGCGAGTTTCATTTATTTAACAATCTCGATAACATTATCCAGGTTTCTTTATCGAGAAAATTTTAAAAATTGATAACAGTAATCAGTAACTAAAAGAATAATCAAGTTTATCGACGATTATTTAAGAATAATCAAGTTTATCGTTTAAATTTCTTCCATACGAATCACGTTCATTGATTCCTCGTACTACTAGATCACGCGCCTTACACGCTGTTGCGTCACTCCATCGCGACATTTCATTCAACTTAGAGTCTTTCATACGAAGGTCAAGCGAGTCGTGACTATCGCCGGCACGAGCACTCTCTCTCTCCATTCTTTTTCCGCTCCAAGCTGCGTTCCCCCCTTTATTCCTTTCTTCCTCAACGAATAACGCATGCACGCTGCTTCCTCCTTCTGCTTCAACGACCAACCGGTTATCTGTCTAATTTGCTTCTCTTTACTTTTTTCAATGTACAGATCTCTTCTTTTCCAAAGTTTTCATGAACTTTGTTCTTTTCATCGAAACATCGAAACCTGCTTAGTGTGCTCTGAACGATTTTAGATGAAGGTGCTAAAATTTAAACGATCAACAAATATATGTGACAAAAACATGTCACTGCATAACACTATAAAAAGATACGAAACTTATGTATATATCGCGGCAAAGTTTTTTTTAGATAAGAGCGGGCGTGTCAGCACGAGTTAACGATATTCTATTTTCATTTATTAGCGCGACATTCGAAGCATGGGCAGCTTCCTGGGCGCCAACGGCATCACCGATGGTAGCGGTGTGTTGACGGTCATGGCGAAGTTGTTGAAGCAAGAGATGACCTCCGACGTCGAAGAAGAAGATCTGGTGCCGGCTCTCCCTGGCAGAGTCGCCTCGATGCAGAAGGTGCCTTCCCTGTCGGACCTCTCCGATCCGGAAAGCTCCTTAGGTGAGTCTTTCTAATTCCAATGCTTGTCTTTTTATGATAAAAAAATATAGCTTGTAAAGGACCACAAGCGTTAGTATTTAGGTACTTAAGTACTTAATCTACAATGAATATATTTTATCGTTATTATTTGAATGCATAAAAAGCCGGATGCACCGGATGATCGTCGGTTAGTTATGTTACCAAATATCTAGAAATTAGAAAAACGACACACAATTTGGAAAATTTATGTTATACATTATAATATACATATAAATATATCCACGGGAATTAGGATTGCATCTTTGACAGAGAGAGAAAGAATAGACTATTCAAATGTACATTTGTATTTATTTATATAATTAACAAGCAAATAATTATTTTGGAAAAACGTTCAAACAGGAGAATCATTTGTATTGCCAATATAAATATTTTAAATTTGTTAAAGAAACTGCTTTTTCTGAATTATATTTAAATATTTAACAGATTTTAAGAAAACTTTTTTTCGACTTTTTTACAATAATCCAACGATTGTAGTTCTAAATTAGTACACATTTTATCGTCTTGCTAATATAGCGCATGCCAATAGCGTGAGAAAATTTTACGAGACTGCCCAGACAGCGTAATAATCGTCCAGTTTAATATTCCCATTAAGCGGCCGTTCGCGGGCGTGGAATGATTTTATCAAGTTTAAAAGTCACTGTTTATTTGTCATCTAAAAGAAGTTCGCAGCACGTATATAGACATTCTGTATTCCTCAATTAGAAGCCGCTTATATCTCTATATTCGGGAACATCAAGTATTGAGAGAAAAGTTCCTTACATTCTTTTATTTATTTATTTTGCATAAAGATATCGATGAGTTTCTCGGAATGATAAAAGGGACAAAATGATAATGCGAAGAATAGTAAAATCAGCTCTTTCGTCGCCCCTTGAAATACGATCGACCACGATTCCGATATAGTGTTGTGTTAACGTCGGATCCAGACACTTGAAGGTACACTTACATCCGATGACGCTTGCATAATTCGAGCACTAGCTGCGCGAGCCGCACTCACACGTATATGATTTGTTCAATTAGATCGCGCGAGAGTTGTATCGCGCCTCTTGCACGATATCAAACAAGATAGCCGGATATTTACTGTGATTCTGACACGCGAAAATTTTTCCAAAACAACGTTTTTGCTAGTTTAAGTATTGTCGCGTATCAGTTTGAAACAAAACATTTCTCTCTTCGGTAACCGAAAGATTAATGTAATAGTCTGCAATAACTAACTGTCACTTGAGAAGGGCCACAACCCATGGCCGAAACGTTGTGAATTTATTAATAAATATGGCCAGTTGGGTCGTTTAAAAACACAACTTTTTATTATTATTTGCTGGCGACGCGAAGCTCCCAATTCGTATTAATGTAATAGTACAGTTTCTTTTGTTACGCTGTACTACAGAAGATTAAATTGGAATTGCTTGAACGAATAAAGATATAAGTCTCAGAAAATAAATGGCAATATTTCTTATGAAAAAGATTAGTATTATATCCAAGATTTCCTCTTTTGTATCTCGCTTCTTCGTCGTTTTAACGTCTCCGAGTAAGCTCGCGAGTAATTAACTTGATAATGGGGCAGGAAAGTGGGTTCTGTCACGCTGAAAATCGGAATTTTCTAGGACGAATGTATAGCGTCGAGTGGCAGTGCGAGTCATCCTTGTTACTCGCGGCTCGTCGTGCGCGATCAAAATGTAGCGAGAATTTACGAATTGGATAATCAGCAGCATCCTCATTAAAGCCCCCCCACTGAACGCCCCCGCCTTCCATTCTCTTTCGGACGCGTGTATGAGGCTACGCGTACGCATCGGACGCGTCGCATCGCCCCCACCCACTTAGACGCTCTTATCCGACTTCGAGGGGCATTTTTCAGCGATCTGTGCTTTTTTCTAAACTTGCGCAATCGACCCGTGAATCATTCTTATAAATATTTAGATTTACTACTCGAGAAGCAGACAGACAATAAACCATATGCTCTCTAAACAGTTGCACGATCTATGGCGACAGCGTTAATTGATAATTGTTTATCCACTTATCAGCGTCACGAATCGATAAAGTTAAAACATTTGTAGGTGGAAAGAGAAACAACCAACTATTTATAGCAAAAAGAAAGAAGAGATTGCACTTAAATAACTTAAGAACATTCTGTTGAATTATTCAATGTTCTTTGTTTTTTAAGAGTTAAAAAGTATCAATTTTACAGCCAGAAAGAACATTGAAAATTTTCTACCGAAGCACATAGGTAATATTTAAATTGTGTTTAAATCTGTATAATTTAAAATCTCCCTCTATTTTGCCTGAATAAAAATATTACGAATCATCTTTTCATATAATTTTTTGATTAAGGAGGCTTTAAGGCTGAGGTGGGCAGTGATGGGGTAGCGCTGTCACACAATGGAAATATGGAGTGCTGCCAATCTAAAATAATTATATTTAAAACAATATTAATCTAAAATTAAAAAAAAAAACATGGAATGAAATGCATTTAAAATCCAAAGAATATTAATGTTTATTTATGTAAAATTTATATTTTTTA
Organism: Leptothorax acervorum; assembly: GCA_035220615.1. Taxonomy (NCBI): domain Eukaryota; kingdom Metazoa; phylum Arthropoda; class Insecta; order Hymenoptera; family Formicidae; genus Leptothorax; species Leptothorax acervorum. Next base: position 438,619 of record JASTWQ010000091.1, read on the forward strand.
AAACAAATTTTATTATTACTACAAATAATGACTTGGCAACGGTGTAGAAATGAAAAACTGAAGTTGGTAGAACTACAATTGATTGACAGAAAAGACTCGATTACATTTTGGGATACATGTTATGTCAGAATCTTCCCGTGTTTTTTAACAGCGTTGTCAAGTTTTCTCCATCACACAGCTCTGATGACAAAAATATTATATCTTGACTTATATTTTTTAGTATTGGAAATAAACTATGTGGTGAAATTCTTAATATTTTAAATATATGTTTTTATTGAAAATAGATATGGAGAATCGGATTTTTCTCATAAGAGTCCCTTATAAAATGTGGAATTTTGATATTAATTTACGCAAAAATGGGCTGGCAAAGAAATCTGAAAAAATTTACATGCAACCGTTATTTGTAAAGAAACTTCTATTATAAATTTTATGCCATTCTTATCATTTTTCATTATCCTTAAAGCCTCCTTAATGCTCGTTAAAACAATCTTCAGTCATATGACCTCAATTTAATTTAAATGTATATTAAATAAACTTAAATCTATAATCTTTAAAGAGTCTTAAAAATGTCTTTAAATCTTTAGTATTACATTTTGCGATATTCAGTGCACAGAAAACGCTATAAAGTTTCCTTTATTTGAATCCTTTAATTCTTTCTTTGCCACTATTTTAAACCTATTAAACGGAGATTGATGTTGTTTAATATTATATATACAGGCCGTTTAGAAACCTATAAAGTGAAAACGTATCCCACGCAATTAGCAATTAGAACGTAAGCAATACCGCAGATATGAGCGTGGGATATCAATCGGACAGTATATACCGACTATGCCGTAATAACGACCGTGTAATAACGCAACTTAAGCGCGTATAATTAACCGGCCGATTTATCACGTGTCATTTAACTTTCGGCGGGCGTGAATCACCCGCGATTCCGTTTATTGCCGCGTGGAATCTACGGCGGCGGCAATACACGCGCAAATAATTGAACGGTTGAAATCGCTCGAAATGAATTCGTTGCTACTCGTCGGTCAACAATCAATATTTGATCTGTATCTCACGCGCGTTAATTTGCCTAATTTTAGACTACTTGTATGTATCACCTGGCATGCCAGTGCAGCCATTCGAGACCGCATGTTATGTCGCGAATGGCTAACGAGTTTAAATATTAGTTCGATACGTATATAACTCATGACGTAGTGTCTACTTCGTGATTAACGCTTAAAATAAATCACGCAATTTTTTGTATTTGCAATACTTATATAAAATATCTCTCAAGATTTACAGAAAATTTTTTTACATCTGACAACACTTGAGAAAAATATGATATATATGCATATATATTTTTAAATTGATTTCTATTAATTGTTATAACAAATGTTATTAGAGACATAATTATTTTTTAATAATTCATTGATATTAGATAAAAGTATAAAACAACTTTATTAAAATGTTTTAACTATTACGACGATTATTCTTTGAATTTTCCATTATTTATACGATCATAATCTTTCCACTTGCTTTTTTCATAACAATCCCCAACACTATTGTCAAACGATTGAACGTTCGATCTTCGTTTACGACACGCTGCCATCGATGGCAGTCAGTGCTCAGAATGTTTTATGCAAATAGCCATTGTCTATCCTGACATTGACGCGATGGCGAGAGATTTGTTTTGCGCTTCTTATATGTCGTTGTTGCACACCGTAGAACGTAACGCATCCGTGTTGCGAATGTAATACCATGATAAATTCGGCTCTCGCTCCTTCGCGTGCTCGTAAAGAAATGTTGCCTCATAAATATGAATTCGAATGGCAAATACCTACCGTGCGAGACGGGCACAAAAAACTTCGCGGGAAGTTTAGTCGCCGCACCGATATTGTCATTAACAATATTTTAACAATAAAGTGTAAAATAAATTGCTGTTATATTATTTTGCTAAGTTATATTATATATTCAATATTAAAATATCACAAGATACCATAAAAATTTTTAGAAATTATTTTTCGTTTTTATTTATGCTGTTATTTTATATCAAATCTGTAAATTGTTTTTTGCAACGCCTGTGGCGAAAGTTCGATTTTCGATTGCTGTTTAGCGTGCGGAAAGTGGCTTATTTCTCAACGATTCAATATATGCCTCACTAGTGCGGTAAAAAAACCTTTTTTTCACGATTGATAGTTTTTCTTTTTCGATTTTCGACTGACATAACAAACTTGAACGTAACAAAATTCACGCGAGACAAAACGTCAATTCGTTATAACTGTCATCATTCAAGAAGGATAAAATGAATAAAGAAAACGAGTGTCCAAGACCGTCCACGCCGGTGAAACTTGTAGAAGCAGCTGGATCTGCCGCAGAGAATTTACTACCGAAGAAATTGAGAGATAAATATATGAATATTTATAAAAAAATTTTTGTAGAATGGAGAGCATCTAAAAATTCAATCTCATTTTCGGAAAATGTCTTAATGACATATTTTGATGAATTGTTAAAAAGTGCGAAACCATCTTATTTGAATTTAGTTTCAATTAATTTTTTTATCTCAAATCGAACTTTCGTGACAGGCATTACAAAAAATATTGTATGTGGCATGTGCGGAAGACAACGAATTACGTCGCGCGTGAGGTTGCCGCATTCGCCTCAGCTTATAGTGCATTCACACTCGTACTCGTGTGAATGCACCATAAGCCTTCGGCTCATGCGGCAACTTCACGCGCGACATATAATTCGTTGTTTTCCACACTTGCCACACAAAATACTATTATATTCTACGTCTTAACAGTGTAGGTATATCTCGCACTGAATACCTCATATCTCTCTTTTTTCCTTCTCTATTACATAAACTGACAATGAAAAGATTCTTATTTTATATAGATAAAATTACTTTTAAACTAATGTGTTCTGCTTATAAATATTTAATATGCTTTTAAAAACGTTAATTTTTGTTAGTTATCGAGATACTAAAGTTTATTTCATTCACATTGGTAGTCTGACCAAATAATAGCGCGATAAAATTCTTATTTTACATTTTTTATGTATATATTTTTTAAATTATTTGTTGCGTGGATGATTACAAATTGATTTTGTAGGTACTTTATTGAAAATCGGTGAATATTTTAACACGGGAAAATATCGTCGTCAATCTCATGAGTACGAGTACAAGGTATATACATATATATTTCCTATTTATTCCGCAGCCAAATCGACACCGGATGATCGAAGCTCGTTAAATTACGTGCCCTGACTTACTAAAAGGTCCCGCCCTGTATGTCCCTATCTTTTTGCCTCGTGCATCTGTATGTTAATCGTAAATCAATGACACTATCACATCATATCTCCCAAATGCAGAAGATTTACATGAATTCTTATCCAACATATATGAATAAATAAAACGTTAGAATTTCGTTTCGCTGACATTTTATAGATATTTTAAATATGCATTGTGAAACAGCTCAAATCGAAGCACATTACTGCAAATCCAAGTGTGTTATTTTAGCTGAAACTTTTCTTGCACATTTTTTGCTATTTTAAATCACGTTATTTAACACGATTGAATGTATTAACTTTTAATTTAATACAATTAAATGACGTAATTTAACACATGAAGAAACATGTAAAAGAAGCTTTAGTCAAATGTGTCATTTTTATACGTTTATGCGTGTAAAAATAACTTGAATTTGCTGCAGTGATCTTATCATAAATTGTACGACAAAGTTCAAATCTCTTGAATTTTTATTTCCCCGTAATGGTAATTGCTCGGTCAGTTCTGTGACCATTCTAGAGCAAGCTTATTAAATTTAACAAACACGCGGTAGTCCCACTTGTGGAGGGACGAGTGGGAAGAAGGTTGAAAAGCAAACTCGATCGTGACGTGCGAACCAAAATTCGTTCGGGCGTTGTGTCAGAAAAAGGGAGATGAATGAGAAAGACAGACAGAGAAGAGAAATTGCCGCGGAGAAGCCCTGCACCTGCATGGGAATGTACCGAGACGACGCAAAGCGGCGAATGGAGGTGTGGGCTCTCTGAAAGGACGGAGAGGAGAGGAAAGTCGCAGGCCGGCTAGACGGTACATTAGGTGTCATAAATGCCGTCACAAATTACTTATTATTTCTCAAAAAAAAAAAAAAAATAAACGACATGTGACATCTAAACATATAGGTATAGGTAAATGAAGTCTATTCGTAGCAGAATCCGAAATAAATGCACGCTATATTTATTTCCTTCTCTTTCTCTTAATTCATTTAGTATAAAAAACATTAAATTATTAATTTGCATAATTTGAGATAAAATAAAATAATCCTTACTCATTTTTCAATCTTAAATTATTAAAAATGTAGCACGCGCTTCAAGTACCTATACCTACCGGCTGTCAGTTATCGTTACTGTATAGGATAGTTTTGTCACATTTGTCTTCATCACTTCGTCACTTTATTTGAAGATGTAACGCCGAGGTGAAGTTCGATGAAATGTCCGGTACAAAAGAGAGGCATTTATGACGCCTAGTGTACATCGCGCGAAACGCGTAACCGCAGCTGTGCGTGCGGTCGAGCTCCTCTCCCTCCCGCTACATCCTTCATCTTCCCTCCGCGCGCGTTCGCTTTGCTTACCTACCTACCCGAGACCAGACGCAGATACGGTTCTCACGTCCTCGATCGTCGGCGACGGCGATTTGCAGTTTGAAACAAACCCTCCCCGCGATACGCGCCGTGGCCTCGCTGAACCTGTCGAGCGCTGCCCGGTCCTGGCTTTCTTCCTTTGGCAGATGCTGCGCCCTCGAAGACGCGATCTCGAGAGTGGTCGGTCGTTCGGTCGGTCGTTCTCATCTCGGGGGAAAAAAAGAATCGAGGCAAACCGCATGTTTTCCCGAATATAACTTTCGGTCGTACGCCTTAACTTTGTTGGTGAAACGACACTTGAGCGTATATATATATATAGTTACCTAAATTTAATTTGTTTAACTCTATTATACAATATTCCGCAGGATGTTATAATATTACTTGCTATTTACTACATATACGTTCATCCTTATTTGCAGGAAGTATTTATATATATTTATTTATAAATTTTCAATACTTTTATTGAGTAAGGATTATTTTATTTTATCTCAAATTATGCAAATTAATAATTTAATGTTTTTTATACTAAATGAATTAAGAAAAGAGAAAGAGAAGAAAATAAATATAGCGTGCATTCATTTCGGATTCTACTATTACGGATAGACTTCGTTTATATATGTTTCATTAACCGCCATTATGGCATCTAATAGGTACTAAATGTATACATACATATTGGACGTTATTGGCTGCGTTCCGATGTTCTGCACTGCTAGTACTGAAAATTTATAGTTTACGTCACGTACACTATAGATTTTCAGTGCTGGCAGTGAATATCGAAACGCAGCCATTAAGTATAAGTGGAAAAAATGGCGTTCGAATAATTTAGAAAAATATATATTGTAGTTTTTTCACTTATTTAATTTATCCCAGCGAAGACTTTCAAGGGGACTTATAACATCAAAACTTTATTATGTCTTCACTTTTTTCGCTTCTACTTTTTGCGTATAAAATTAAACGGTTAAATATTGATTGAGCCAATAAACGCTGTCTGGAGGGGAAAAAGTGACAAAAATAATAGCTATCGAAACGATCTCATCTATTTCTCTTCTCGCAGCTCGCTCGATATTGTCCGTTGTTTGCACGAATCGATGTTGACCTCACGATTGAAATGGCTTGCGTAGGTCCGTTTTATCTTTTCTCCGACCGATACCGATATATATTGATCTTACTGTCGCCTCTTTGCTCTCGAAGAAAATACGATAGCTTCTCGCAAGGCGACATTAATGCAGAACATCAATGGTACATCGCACGTTTCGAGTAAACAGAGAGAAAGATATCGCGTAGATATATGTCTGAGCGTACAATTCTAAAATCGCGCGTGTACTTTAATCGTAAAACTCGAAAACATATTTATCTATCATTATGCTACATTTATTATTATTTCTGCGGCACAAACGAGATTAATCGATTCGAAAAATTCGCCAGTTTAACTCATTCGCTACGTCGTTATCTCTTTCCGCGATTAAAAAAATTGTTTAGCAAAATTAATACGTGGATTACATTTTGAGATAAAAAATAAGACGATCGCTTTAATGTGAAAACAAATTTAGAGTAAAATGATTTTTAACACACGTTAAAGGAACGTCGACAATTTTCTCGCGCTTTGTCTCGAAAATACACAGCACGTAATTGCGCTGAAACTGTTTTGCTGGGTGTATCGAGCGAGATTAAAGATAGCATCGCTCGTGAAGAATGAAACGCTGCCATTGACGCTACTCCGCGTTAATAAAGGGAGGTCTAGTCGGGGGATATAAATAAATAATTTAGCTTTCGCTATTCTGCTCCGTTTGTCTCAAACACGTAATGTTCAGTATATATCCTGTTACGTATCTTGTTACGTATATATTGTTATTAAATTAGATTGCATTAATCTTGCTCCTACTTTTCCTTATATGTTAATTGCATTATCGCTCGCAAAAACATGTGTGGGAGTGTACGATGCATACATATGTCGAGTGTATCAACTCGGGTTCGCTAAGCCCTAAGTCTGGCTAAGCCCAATTACTGCGGGGAGCGGGGATCAGTATTTTATTTAGTCATCCCTGGTTATCCCACGGGAAAATCGGGTTGGCGCCCCAGCAAGCAGGTGTCTACCTCTGCTGGCTTGCTCGCCGGATGTCTTTGGTGCGGCTTCGATACGTTAGCCATAGGTAGAGCCACGGATACGTTTGCGATCTGTCCGCCGTGGATAAAGTAGATCCCTGAGAACGTTCGGATTCTACCGGGTGGGTGTAGCGTTTAGAATCGTAATGGAACAGTTTTCAGAAATATAAGTTTGAACTAATTATTCCTTATCTTAACAAAAGATCACCCGCAACAATTTTCCTGGTTTTGATATTTTTTAATTTAAACATTGATTATGATATTCCATCACAATTAAAATCCTCTATTTCAGATTATATGATAATTAACATTGTTTTTTAATTTTTATTTGAAATTTAATCCTTAAAAAACTACTCGATTTCTAACGATTTTATATTTCGGTAACCCTTAGAGCTTCTCGTCTTTGCTAAGAAAAATATGCTTTAGATTCCATTATAGAAAGTTAGCAATTTTCCACCACTTTCAATTCCGAAGCACACTGTATATCTCTCTAGAAATTACACACTCTGTACAATAAAAAAATTTAATCTAAATTATCGAAAATCGAAACCTTTATTATCGATCGTTTTTGAAAAGGATTGTGTGATTAGGGATACAAAAGATTGGATATTTTCCATGACTTGAAAAAAGCAACATCCGCTCGCGCGCACGCGCATTGGGTGGGGAGGGTGGCGTGGCGGCAGGGAAAGGGACGGAGCAGAGAGGGCAATGGATATGGATAGCAACAGGTTGTGACGTCACGAGGCGCCACGCGACTCCGCTTCATTCACGAGAAGCCAGAAGAGCGAAAGAGGGTGGACCAGGAACTCATAACCGGCGATGCCTTGCCTTTCCTGTTTTCTCACGTGATTCGACAAGCCGGTTTATCTCGATCGACGCGGCCCGCGGCACTCAGCCCGATCTGGCACTGGCAATTATTGGCCCGTAACGGTTCATGCCCCGAAGCCCGGCAGCAAGCCTACGGAAATGGGCTTCCAATTCCGAATTGATGCGGATAAATTAATGTTCCGCCTGAACGCGTTTTGTCGTGGATATCGACGGTATCGTTAGTTATCTACTTTTAGGTAGATGAAACTTTTACTTACGCCCGCGCCGGGCTTCTCGTGGCCAAATTGATTGAAATCAATCACGAACATTACGCGTGACTATCAGCTGACTATCAATTAAAGGTAGAAATTTACGTATGTCATGTGTCATACAGAAATGTATTTTTGTTCGTACACTCATATTTTTAACTCCATGTCAATTAAAAGTTGAACAAGTTTAAAGATGCAAAGTTTCACATTGCAGCTGATAATATAAGTGCGAGTGTTATCGCTCGTTTGATTTACTTCGTGATTATCTTTCGACGTTATTGTCTATATTCTTTCTAGATGAATATAATTTATGTCATATTTGTTTATACAAATCTCATGTTCATACAGATATTTTATAAACGACATTTGCTTTTCATTCATGTCATAAATATACATATGTCTTAAATACATTAACCAGCGCGACACTTGTCCGACCGAAAGGTGCTTGCGTCAGTGTCGTTTATCTTCAGTCAACGCGACATTTATCTCCTCGCTTCACATTTCACTCTTCTCTCTCTCTTCTACAAAATCAATACTTATTTTTATCGAGCAAGCGAGCGAGCGCCAATTTCGCTCGTCTAGCTTCTCTCTTTTTACCGCGACCGGCATCGATCCCCCACCCGATTCGCGTTGACCCAGGGTTCTTCAACCCCGCGACATCGTGCATGTAGCCGACGTTCGAATTCGAGTCTATCCGTTCACCGGCGCGGCTCGGCTCGGCTCGGCGCGGCGCGGCGCGTCGCGTCGCGTCGCGTCCCTCTCGCCACGACGAGCAGAAAGACGGCGAGCGAAGGATGAAAGACGACGGCGAGGCAAGGTGAACGCGGCGCGAGTACCCCACCACGGAGCGAGTAGCCACGCGAGTTCATTCATGAGATCGTGGGAACGTGCCTCACGGTGGGTCCGTTCTACCCCGTCCTCCCTCTCCCTCCCTCCCTCCCTCCCTCCCTCTCCCCCGCTTCCCTCATCCTCCTCCCGGCACATGTTAGCCGGTCGGTTTATCTTTTCTTGTCCTGTCTCTCCCTCCGTCTCTCTCCGTCTCTCGCGCTCCCGTCGCGGCTCCTTCTCCCTCGCGTCTAGCACCTGTTTCTACCTCCTCCCCCTCCGGGCCCCTCCCCGAGCCCCGCTCCTCTCGCTCCCGCAATTCCTCACCCTAGGCCTCTCCTCTTCTTACTCTCTTTTCCCTAATCATTCCTCCTTCTTGTTGTGCCGCATGCACTCATTTCTCTGCACTTAACTTCCCTCTCGCTCCTTCCGCTCTTCCACACACACACACACACACACACACACACACACACACACACACACACACACATTCCCTTCGCTATAATTCCACCTCGTACTTGTTGTTTATCCGCCTATCTTTATAATTCTATCCTTAATAATTCCTCGTCCACCGATTACGTCTGTTTCGTTGTCAAAATCTCTCGTTCCTTCCCATAGCTTTCTCTTTACTCCTCGGGCAACATTGTGCCATGTGCTTGCGTCCGTGTCTCTCTCACCTGTTCTTTATTCAGGTATAACGTATTTTTTTTTTTTTCGCGATCGGTATACCGATGTCTCTCTCGCACCACCTTTGTCAGCCTATCTCCCCTTCTCCACCATCTGCTCGTCTCCCTCTACGAGTCTGTTCCGCACGTTGCTTCGTTTTACCTGCTCGCGGCCACTCGCCTGATCGCCCCTCTCTCTCTCTCTCTCTCTCTCTCTCTCTCTCCCTCTCTCTCTCTCTCTCTCTCTCTCCGACCCTTTCCCGGGATCTACGTTCGGTACAGTGGCTGCTACAAGCTCTGTCATTTTATCGACGAAAAACATCGAGAGAGCATGTTTGTCTGGATGGAGAACATTGGTCAGCCCGTGCTGACTTCAAAAATGTTTTCATAAGCTATGTAAATCTCCCGATAACATGTTTTCCCGACCCCTGAATTAGTATTGGAGATATAGACAGGAGGAAATAAAACGAATGTGTAGATTTTATAAACGCGCGACATGTTATGCGACATTAACATTTTTCACTTTTAACGATCGTATTTTATCAGAAGACTAAACAAGATCAGACGTGTATATACTTAATGCTGGAAAATCTGTACGGCTAGGAAATCGGACCGAATCGGTATGTGGGAAAGAAATTTCCGTCTCCGGAGAGTACGGTGGCGGTGGTTGGGCATAAGATCTATTGTTTCCTGCCAACTAGACGGGAATTAATGGCGTAAAATGAAATAAGGAGTTCGCAAGTTTTTAATTTAACATATTTCCGTTTCTCCTTTCAAACGCTGCATACAATTCGCTAAGAAAATGCATATAAATTTGAATTTGTTTTAAAAATGAGTAACTATATCCAAATTAAGTCCAACTCCTATACGTATTTAAGCTATAAAAATGTGTTATGTGAAGATTTTTTTATGTTCCCTATTCTGTCGTATTCCCACAATTGTTGCGTTCATATCGCGAGGAGTTGCACAGTTTACATTTTTTAAATTAATTAATCAAAACGCTCGCATCCAAGAAGTACCGACTGGGACAATTTAAATATCATGCGACATAATGAAAAATTCATTCTTTTTTATATATGACATAACGTTTCTGCACTCTTGAAAGATGCAAGAAATGTTATCGCGCAATGTCGAGAATTTTTTTATCGTATGGTATAATGCGAGATATTTAAATTGTTCAGATGTTACTTCTTGCTCTCCTCTGATATATATATAAAAAAAAAAAAAAACAAGAAATAACGCTTCTCCAGAGATTGTCGAAGGAACTTTCATGGTCTACTGTACTCGACGACCTCTGCGTGGCCGGCAGCCGGCGGAGACATAATTGCGGCTCGTAATCATGCTGCCGAGCCCGAGGGTATTCCTCGTCCCCCCTCTTTCACCCTCGTAGCTCGTTTCTACTTCGTCTTCCTTTCGTTCTGTCGTACCCTCTCGTCTCTCTCACTCTCACGCGCTCTTCCCCCTTATCTTCGCTTTGCGTTTCTCCAGTTTGAAACGAGTAAAATGTAATAACGTTACGTCCGCGGAAGTTAAAGGCCCGAGTAGGAAGGCCGAAAGGGAAGAGATTTGATAGACATCGAGTGGAACCCCCCGGAGCAATGCAATGCAATGGTGGGGATTCTAAGGACCCGTTCGTTCCGTTCGACGAAGCAAAAGCGCAGAAAGCGGGATGATGTAAAAATATGCAAAGGGAGTCTTATTCCTTTCAAAAATGTAATTAATGATTAATTGTCTTATCTATCGTGAAAAGACCAAGTTTTTAAGTTGACATTTAGTTGCTTATATTATAAACAATCACAATTGCATTGCCATTGTGTAATAATAAGATTATTTGAAAAATAACGAAAATAATATCCAGTAATGTGTCATTATTGTCAGATTAGTTTCATAATCGTGAGAGACGCGGGACCGTGAAGGAGATCGCAGATAGATCGACAAGGGAACTTTACATTTGATCACTATTGTTACATTCATATGGCCATTCCGTAATAACAGCACGTTTCGCAAATATGATCGGTAGCTGCTACCGCTTAGATATAGCTATATTATCGCGAGAAACGCGCCAGGCTAAGAACGAGGTACGGAAGGTGGACGAACGTAAGCCGGACTTACGCGCGTTCGGTGCGTATCACACGCGCTATTACCCCTAGAAGATACGGCTCGCCGCGCGCCGCGCCGCGCCGCGCCGACCGTTTTACGACCGAACGTTTATTCGCCATTTCGAGCCTCTTAACGTCCGCCGCGGAATATCGAGCTTAATATATCGGGACGTGAACCGCGCTCGCCTCTCTTCCGCCTCGTCCCTTTTCCACCACGCCCTCTCCTCGTATTATATACGTATTTGCGGGAGAGCCGAGACGAGAGAGTTGCGCGAGAAGTTTCGAAAGGTCGCCCCATGATTCGGCACGAAAGAAATACCTATGCCGATGGCGATTGGATCGCGTCCTTGCGACGGAAATATACGTTTGCCGCGGAGATTAAATTAGCACCGGCCTATAACGATCGTAACGATCTTAATCAGGTAGACGTTTTATAATTATGTCTTTACATCGCTTGATATTTTTTCTCGTTTTTCAAAGGAACGACTAATTATCTTGGAGTACTAATACATAGATAGACAATATTTCTTTTACTCTCAGAGAGATGTAAGCGTATATTAATAAGATTACAATTTGCAATAACAATTTAATTTATGCAGAAGAAAAATTATCGCACGATGGTATATTCCTTTGAAATGTGAAAATGAAATATTATTCAAGACTATATACCTACCTTATATATTTATTTTATTATTAAAAAAATATAAAACCTTAAATGGATTGTGTTTTGCTTAAAGAAATTTTTCTTAAAAGTTTACGTGGAATAATATATCATTAAGAGACAAAAAATGTAAATACCATAACACGAGTTAATGCGCGAAAAGTTTTCGATTTGAACCGTTCGAATCTCGTCTCTCGGAAAAGTATAAAGGGAGACCCTTATACGACCATGGGTGTAGCCGATTAGGGATGCTATTAAATATACGCGCGCGGTTGCAACAGGTACACGACCTGAAACGGGCAACAGCCGGCCGATGTTATTGCTCTCGGGAAGACGGTAGCCGGGGTAATTGATTATCTTGCGCCCTTTATACGTTACGAGCTTGCCCTACCTCTTAAATCCAGCCTGCGCGATCTAAGAGATGCGCTCTCCTCGCATTTTCTATACCCGCAAATTATACGGCGGAATCGACGTTAGTTTCAAGGGAAAAAAGAGTTAAACCGAACGAAAGTGGTCTACTCCACCGAGATGAGGGATACGCGGTATATGCAAAGGAGAAACACTGTAAAAATGGTAGAAGGCAGCATTCATAAAAAATAATTTACATCGCGTATCCCTCATTATATTCGCGGTATTATTATTTTTAATAGTAATACGATTCTTATTAAATTATTATCTATTATTATTATTATATCTTAATAATCCATCCTCGTAATTTGCGCCGAACGATTTCTATACAACAGAGTAAAATATGAAATTGCAAGAAAATATCGGAGCCCTGTCTTTTTCTTCGCTAAACACTAAATTGTATCCGTTTTTAATGAAACGTATTAGTAATTTACGCGTTTAAATATCAAAGAGATACTATCAGAAATATACCAACTAACAAAGTTATGCAGATATTTAGCGCTCTTCGCGATTTTATTTCATCCTTGATCTGATATACCGCAGAGTGCAATTTATCATCAGTTGTTGATGCGTATATCAAAATAATGAAAATATATTTTGAAATGTATGACAATAATGAAATCAACAAAATTTGCATATATATATATACATATCCTATTGTATGTTTACGTAACATGAATGACGAATCTCGGGCGAAAGGGAGCTCGGAGTAATAATATATATAAATCGATTAAATCGCTGATTCAGGCACGGAGGCCTCGCGTTGCTACGGTAGATTATTCCAAACAAGGCGGCGCAATAAATTACGAATTAATTACATCGCGGCTTATGACGCATCTTCTAATTTCGAAGTGGCGCAAACGAGAGAGGAGCTCGACTCCGCGGTCCGCGCGATGCAGGCGCGTGCACTTTCCGATGCGGCGAGGCCTGTCTTCTTCAGTTTTATGGTGGCGTATCTGCCTTATAGAATCCTCCTCTTTCCGTCGACGTATTATGGTTAAGCTGCCGCGGTAACTCTCCTCTCGGAGGCCGCTCGCCTCTGTTCGACCGCGCGGCTTCTGGTCTCCCGCGAGAGAGATTACAGAGATAATGGGGCCTGAGTAGCTGCAACGCGTTGCTCGGTCCCCGCTCCTAACAAATTGCTGGGTTCATTCATCCTATCTCGACGATATATACAGGGAAAAAAACTAGCCGCGCTAGCTACTCACGGCGGTACACATGCGTGTAACTTCGTCCTTTCTCGCGTGGCTAATCGTTACGGAATACTACGTTCCCGTCTCCGCCGCGCCGTCCGAGAATCTGCGCCGGCTATCGACGACGGATACTGGAAACGTGCACTTCCCACGCGTCGTTCAACACGCAATAATCGGAAATTTCCCATAGAGGCCTTCGAACGCAAAATTCTTCTATTTGACGATTTATTTAACCGCTGAAAAAGCGGTCGTCCCGGAAAAGGGAAATTTCTCGTTTCCCGTATATCGTGTGACTTTGCAAAGAGGTTCTGGATTATCGCACGCGCATTAATCACAGATAATTACCTACATGTTTTATATTCTTGAACGATATACATATGCCGCGTAAATAATTCTAAACAAGCGCAGGGGTCATAAATCTTCATTCTCTTTGGCTATTTTTAACATTAGTTATCCGTATTTCACTATTTTCCAAGACAATTTAGTTGAAAACTGTCACACTTTGTATATTAACATTTTAAACGCTCGAATATGTATATATATATTTACGTTTTGTGCTGTATGCGTTCATAGCTCATTGGCAAGTGTGATTCACGTTCTTCAAGAGGTGATAATTTCCATATTATCCAGTGACTAATACGCGTTTAACGGCAACTGAGATTTTCCTTTCTTAAACCCGTTCTGTCTCCGCGGCGATTCTGATCTATCGATTGTATCTACTCGCGTAGAATTAATTTTTGCTTGGAATTCGCTCCACATTTCCCAATAACAGCTATATTTCCTCTTACTGATTTTTTTTGCAATTGCGCGATAATTCTCAGGTATTTTTAGAGATACGTTAATACCTCCATGTATCTCGCTCGATCCGTTTTATCGCCTCTCTGCAAGACCTCACTTAGGTAAATATTTATTCGAGCAAAAATGTATATTCTCGCAAATTTAAAATTATTTGCGATCGGTTTTTAATATTTATTCGAGCAAAAACGTATATTCTCGCAAATTTAAAGTTATTTGCGATCGGTTTTTAATATTTATTTGAGCAAAAATGCATATTCTCGTAAATTTAAAATTATTTGCGATCGGTTTTTTTAATATTGACGATGTGTACGCAAATATGCATAGCATTATCTCCCATAGCAGTCTCTGGCCAGACACTCTCTGCCTATATCCAGCTAATTCAGAGAGGAATCTTCGAATACTCCTGTCACGCAACACGTTAAAATAGATAGCGATCTATCGAATAAATTTTGCGATCGTAATATTTCATGACGAGATTTTAACGCGATGCAAGTTATCAGCGCCATTTGCTGAATAAATTATCTACTTTTAGCAGCTAAATCTAAACTCGTTGCGGTAGCTTTTTACGTGACCGGTTTAATCAATGTAGCTCTTTTTCGTATATACGATCGAGTCCAACTATCGGTGCGTGCGTCGAGCGTTCGATAAGAGAGATGCGCGTGGGCACAGGACCTGATACACCAGCGCGTGGAAAGAAGCGTCGAGTCGACATACTCTTTGACGTGTTTGTGATCCCATAAATCGATAGCGACGTCGCTACATGATTTGCATGAATTAATAAACAGGGTGTGCCCCATAACCGCCGTACGATGTTTTATAATAGCTTATATTCTGGAGATTTAACCCTAGAAGGCTGAACTTAATTTGCTGAGCTTCAAAGGCAAAAGTGGGGTGGTACGGCACCCCAAACTTCTCGGGTGTCTCAATTCTTTCTATCAGCAGTAAATTAATAGTTAAATAGTGCATTTTCTTCGTTTTTTAACAAAGAAAACGATGATGTATATAACATATTGTTTATTGTCAGAGAAATATTGAAAAAAATCCATTTAAAGCAAAAGAAAGCACGAAAAATGTGCAAAAATGACTTTTCTTACAAATGGGGTGACAAGGAACCCCATATTAGCCTTCTAGGGTTAATTAAAATCGAAAAATTAAATTCGATTTATAAATACATTAGAGTTAATCAGTAATATCGTGCCTCGATTTCTATCTTAATTAAATTGCGCGAAATATCTACTTCTACAGTTATCGTTTCGATGCGTTTACGACTCGCCAATCGTAAGCATTACCTATAGTTAACAGTACGGACTGACAATCGCTAATTATCAATATATAATTATGAAATATTTCTTGTTTTTTTTTCTATTCATACTTGTAATATATTTTTTATATTTTATACTTGTAATATTGAAAGATTCTCTTAATATCGTAAGTAGTATCTCATGAGTTCTGCGTCACTCCATGCCTCTTAAGCCTTCATTTTCTCTTCTAATTGTAAGTTCCTTGTTGCACTCGTGTAACACCCCCAAAACATGGTTTATTACAATCGCACAGTATATTAATCGTCACACACAGTAGAATAATCGCCCGTACTTTGCACGACACTACTGATATTAGTCATGCACGAGACGCGCACTTTATCATTTTATATTATGACGGAATCTCATCAAAATGCGATAATAATGCGAAAAAATACGAAGCTCTATGATTCACTCGACATATGATTCGCATACTATTTCGTGCTTTTAATTAAAAAATGAATAAAACAAACGATACATTCGAATCTGTCATTTAAAAAATCCATTATTGTCAACATGAACGTGAATATAGCGATAATGTAATATTTTATGATTCCCATCTTTTATAGTTTTGATATTTTTCTCACTTAAGTGAAAAATAATATAAATCGCAAAAAATATTTATGGAATATTTATTCCAATAAAAATAACAGTCGATTAATTTATAGATTTCATTAATAGCGATATCATTAATTAAGTATTATTGGTCGAATTAATCATTCATGAAAAATAATCGCGTTTTGATGTATAAAGTATAATAAAATAAATATGCGATATACCGGCGATATGCGAAGCTGCACGCGCCGTAATTTGACTCATGTCTCGCCGGGCGAATGAGAATAACAATACTTACAGCGCTCTTGGTGACAACGCTCGGTTTTACCAAAACAAATATCAAGGCTGTACTCGTTATAAAATATTTAACGTTATCTTTGCGAAATAATCGTACCGAATACTTGTACCTTAGTTTATTTTCGCGATAAGTGAGCTATTATAGCACATTCTGCACTTTGTAGACTCATTAACGACTCATTGTCTAAAACGGTGCTTGAAAGAAAGCGTTCTAGAATAGAAATATTGTTAAATCTTAATTTAATGACGAGATAATTTGTTTTAATCTGGTACGTATATAAATGTATAATATCGATAGAAAATTCTAATCGTTACATGCAAGTACGATTTTTACCTATTAATGACAACTTAGCGATTTAATTTTATTTCTTTTTCTTATAACATATTAAAATTGAACAATGCCACTCCCGGGATGTAAAAATAAGGCAGCGAATAATGATAGGCTTTCGATCAAAATGGAGATAAATTTTACTTCTTCTAGTCTAGATGAATAATATACATTGAAAATTTTATGAAATACTCAAAGAAAAAAGTTTACTATCTTTAAAACAAGCGAAAAAGTATTACAAAAACTTGAGTATTTATCTTGTTTCTGTTTGTATAATTTGCATGCAAAAGTGATAATTTTACAATCAAAATGAACATTTTTGAAAGACTACTTCGCAAAGATTGCTTCCTTCCGTTTAATTAATTTATGTTTTTAGAAATTAATGCGCTTCGGTAACTACTTTAAAAGTAGCAGGCTTTCGTACTTGGATTGGTAAGACCTCATCATCGGTCCCCTCTCGATTTCCTTAATCTCGGTTTTGTTACCGCATCCGACTAAAATATGGCGTACTCATGCTCCGTTTTTTGCGAGGATTTAGCTGCTAGTTTACGTTGGATCGCTAAGAAAGATCCATGCATTATGATATGAAACGTCTTTTTATTACGAGTCTTTGCAAAAGTAATAAGTCTACTTTCGTGTGCTGCATGTTTGCTCCATGTGTTGTTTATACATATTTACTATATATTATCATTGTTTAAGAAATATACCTACACCGCGTGAAGATGATACTTAAAGAAATATGTACGAAATAAAAAATATATAACACTGAATATATGAGAAAATAATATTGTTAGTGCTGATAGAAACGTGAGTATAAAATCGGCTGAATTGCGGATAGAGATGTATGAGTAATAAGGATAAGGTGAGTGTTATTTCAAGAAATAGTTAGAATTAGATATATCGGAGAATTCAATAATACTTTATGCTTTATTATCACCATTCATTATTGCAATGTCATTATTATACTACAAGTATTGTTGACATGTTTTGCAAAAAATTCTGATATTTGTTGTCGATCGGATTTCAAAATAATCGAAATTTTTCCAGATATAGAGATTTAGTTGCACCACTTTTGTGAAATATTTCGTCACGTAAATCGCTCTTTCATATCAATGCGTCGCGAGCACGATGATTTCCGCGAAAAATCTCGCGTGGTATCGTCGAACAATAGCTACTGACTCGCGAGCCGGTATCGATGTTAGAGTTCGGACGGATATGCGGCTATCTTACGTAACAGATGCGGTTTCGCGGTGATCGTCCTAACAGCTGATGCGTAGGAGTGGCCGAGTGAACCAGTTGACAGCGCTGAACTACCGTCCATCCGTTTTCTCATCTCTTTGCTCCCGCGCTTCGCAACGCGTTTTCGCTCTATCCCTTCTCGGCAAGTTCTTCTTCCACGAGGCTTGCTCGCCACACGACCGGCACGCACCAGTTAGCCATCTCTTACATCTACAGTTCGTATGCATGAACCAGCAGCTAATCTTCGTCTTTTCCTGTTCCACTCGCAATATCTGTCTTTTTTGCTATAATCTAAACCGTTTTTATTTTGATTTATGCCTCTTTGCTAAAGCATTTTTTAATTTTTTGTTTGCGATTAGGTAATGCTAAAACTATCCATCATAGATTTTTGTAGTTATGGACAAGAAGTTTTGCGATAAATAAATTCTCCTTTATATGCGCTCAACAAGTGAAAACTAATTAATAACAAATCTGCATTTTGTATACATTTTATCAATATTTTATTTTTAATCTAGAAATAAACATTGATAAGCGCAGCATTTATTAAATTGCATTTACGCTTCATAGCTTTGAAAAATTGCAGAGACTTAGATAAAGTCTCACCGCGAAAAGGAAATAAATAACGATATTTTCAAATAGAGGTCGCGAAGCTATGTTCTATATTCGGGAAATGTAACACCTTGTCATTTCCATTTTAAATAACGGCAAAACTGCGAGAGCAAGTTGATGTGCGCCGATGTGACATTAATCTAATGATTTTTCTTACCAATTTTATTATCTGCGATTTACTACGCAATAGTGACTACTGCAAGTAATAATAATTACGGGGTGATTCATTTGCGTGCAGCTCATTAGTCTTTAATTTTTTCCCTGAATGCCATCCTCCACTCATTAACTCGCACATGATTGCTGGTACTCAAGGGATATCTGTCACTTATAGTTCTTCCGCGATGAAATGCCGTGTTTCTTTCACCATTTTCTTGCTCGTCCGACGACCAGTACCACACCGGTCGGGTCTTACACCGTCCATAGACCAGTTCCTACTCTGTTTTTTTTTTCTTCCCTTCATCCTCCTCCCCTGTTCTTCCTCGCTCATCTCTCTGCTTTCCTCTTTCTTGTCTCACCGAGTAGCGCTTTATTCTAAGCGCAGGGAGTTTTGCGTTCAGGACGCGCCTCAGTACAATGTCGTTAGTCTCCAGATTAGCGTTTTCCTTAGCATTATATATATTTATCCGTTAGATCATCTTCGGTGCGTAACTGTTACTTATAATGGAACGTGTGAAACATAGCATTAGCGAGCAGCCATTTCGCATTACCGTTACACGAATAATATAGATATATTCATTATGCGGTAGCCGATGAAGTATGAATTCATAATTCGGAATTTATCTCTGTCGTACAGTTTAACACGAGAGGCGCGCGTATGCAAATTAAGGAATAAATGAATTAAACACCGCGGAGACATTTCTCACGCCGCGCGATCGGCACGGCGCGAATAATCCGAGCTGAACGCGCGCATATACTTACCTACGAATGGCATTAGTAGCGGTTAATTTGAATCGTCGCGAAACACGGGTTTCCCAGTTAGAGATGAATTTGTTACAAGCCCGTGTCGTTACACCATCGATCCTCCGAGAGGAGTCCCCCGGCCTTCCCCGTGCGCTCCGGTTTTCGAGCGGATGCCGTGGTGGCGCGCGAGCTCGCGCGTTGATTAGCGCTACATCGTTAAACAAATAAAATAACGAAATATAATTGATTCCGCCGAGAAGACATCGCCTCGGACGCAGAAGGCGAACGGGTTTCCGTCGCGTAGTAGTGTAAGAACATCGTGCGCGGCGCGAGGGAAACGAGACGCTCCTAGAGAACGCTCTGTTGGTACACCTCGCAGAAGAAGAAGATGCATCAACGGCGGCAAACGAGTTTTCGCGGCGATCCGTTTGCGGTAATCGCCGATGCAAATAATTGTACTTACCGCGCAGAGTATCCGATCATTCTAATATCGCGTATCGCTCTGATACCACTTCATAGTTCATTATCAGTTATGAAGATCTTAACCGCTTTCGACTCATTTATTCCGTAATCACGCGACAAAAGCGGTGACGCCAGGTTTTTGATATACCTATTTATATTTTTGTTGCAAATAGTGCGACTAATAGCTTCCTTTCTGCGGTAGAAAATATATGACATGCCTTTGATCTTTTCTGGAAATCCGCAGTTTTAGCACGAAACGGTTCATTTGATAGATGAATAGTATTGATGCATCACTAATTGCGGAACTCATGAATTATCAATACACGTCTTATAATTGTAGTAACGGAAAAATGTCTGCGTAATCAAGTTTGACCGCAAGAATGCATAAAATCTTTAAGGGCCAGTTTTTCAATAGTCGCTTAACTTTAATCTTAGCTTAACTCACTCTTCGTCTCTTTCGAACTATCCCTTTTATGCCCGTTTCTACCAACGTCGGTTAACTTTAACCTTAGGTTAACTCACTCTTCGTCTCTTTCTAATGGTGACAGTTAGAAAGAGACAAAGAGTGAGTTAACCTAAGGTTAAAGTTAATCGACGTTGGTAGAAACGGGCATTAGAAAAAGATGAAGAGTGAGTTTAGTTAAACTTCAGTTTAAACGACTATTGGAAAACTGGCCCTAAATCTACTACGATTTGGTGAAAATAATATCGAAATTGAAAATTAATAGTAATCAGATTAAAAATAATCGGATATATATATATCCCATCTCAGGTAAACATATGTTCATTAATTATACGTTTATCAGCGTGTCGGGAATATGTTATCGAAGCGATTTGCTCCCGTGTTACCTGCTCTGGTAGCTCGCGAGTTTAAGGTAAAATCGAAGCGGTGGAAGCAGAAGAAGAGCGCAGCCTCCTGCTGCGCCGGGATGCTGCACGCGAGCAAGGTGGGGAGAAGAGCCACGCGATCGAGATTTATTTATAAGTCGGCGAGCTCGAGTTCGCTCCTACATTCTCCCGCTTCCTCCCTTCTTCCTCCGGCTCCACCTGCTCACAATCTCTTCCTACGTTTCTCTCTTTCTCTACGTAACTTCTTGCTGTTGCGATACCCGCCGGTGCTGTCGGCCGTAGCGTAAGATCAGACAACGAGAATTTCTTCATCCTTGTATTATACGGAGTATTTCCCCCCCCCTTTTTTTTTACAGAAGTTAAACATTCGCTAAAAGAACTTGCGTGCGCATTTAATTAACGTTTGTTCAAATATATTATTATGATCATGTTACAGCCAGTTAAAACAAATTTAGATTGTCGTTATTATTTTAAGCTTCTTGCACGTGAAACACTACATAGTGAGTTGTAAAACAGGATTTCAGTTTCACGCCATTCAGTGCTATAGCCCTGAATATATCGATTTGAAAAATTGTGCTTACGTATTGATTGCGTCAAGATCCTGAGACAATTGCGAAAGTGAAAAGTTGCAGGGTGGGAAATGGCAAAGTGGGTTTGCTGTCGAGAATGTTGTTGATCTTTTTCACAGCCACAGCATGCACGCATGCAGCAATGTGACTCAGCATTCGGTAATTGCATGCCCTTGACAAGAAGAATGCAGCCTGCATTCGGAATTGCAAGTGTTAAGATTTAACATAGCGTAAAGATGTGTGCGATATCTATGTAAAAAAAAAAAAATATAGATCGTACTATGTCAGATTAATTCAAAAAGTGAATGCCATTTCCCATGAAACGTAATCTTTCTCACCACCTGCACCTGTTTATTATTTCTATTCTTTAATACCTAATTGGTAATTAATACGTGCATCAAAATGCACTTTAGGTAGCCTTCTCAACGTTATGTTCTGTTTTAGTGTGACATAACTATCGGTATATTAAACATTTTACAAAATAGAATTATTCAATTATTCAGTAGATTTTATTCTTTTGCATTTTTCTCACAAATATATCTTGTAACATTTGCATGGTTGAAAGGAACACAATTTTTATCGTAAAATCTGGATCCCCGAGCATCTATTTTGCGCTCATGCGCGCAACAGGTTTTTCTCCTTCTGGATTTAATTTTGCCGGATCTTATCGTTAACGAGAACGTGAGTGGAAGATAATGGGCGGTTAATTAAACACGAAATAAACGTTAAGACAGAGCGTCTATTTACGATGTACGCGGTGCGTGCCGGCGCGCTTGAGCGGAGCAGATGCGTGCGCGCGGCCCGTTCGCGTGTCTGCCTTTCCTACGTCTGGACGCGACTCGATTTCGCGAAAAGCTAATTAAAAGTCGAGGATTGGTGAGCTAAGTACTTTCGGTACTTCGGTTCTCATCAACGATTCGTCACTCCGCTCAGGCGATTATTCTCGTTC
Organism: Leptothorax acervorum; assembly: GCA_035220615.1. Lineage (NCBI taxonomy): Eukaryota > Metazoa > Arthropoda > Insecta > Hymenoptera > Formicidae > Leptothorax > Leptothorax acervorum. Next base: position 461,121 of record JASTWQ010000091.1, read on the forward strand.
CCTTTGCTACGTAATTAGGGTGGAGCGAAAGGAGATGCCTCGCAAAATCGGCCAGTCGACAGTCGGCCGGCGTTTCTCAAGATTGTGTGTGAAAGATCATTCGCGTTTTAATCAGCTTGTAGCGATTAAAAAAGTTTGTACACGGTTCATTTCACGTAAAGTCAAAATAGCGTGATGTAAAGAACATTAACAATTAATATTTTACGCGCAAAATCTAAAAAAAGAATCCATATAAGATAATAAGAAATACGCGAATTTGAAATACACGCGACATAGAAAAAATACATCATTAATTACATTTATATTTCATATATGTACAATTTGAAGTAATTAATATAACTCCTAATGGGTTTATATTAAATGGCCAATTTTTCGATTCTTTTTTTCGTTGGCGATATATTTCTTGTCCCGTGCATCAATATCATTGTAATAAGAAAGAGTATAACTATATATAATCGTGCGTCAAGAGAGAATAATTTGAGGGCCATGGGCTCCTGATATATGCGAAATTTACGTAAATCGCAACTGCGTAATAGGGATTATCGCGCTATGTACTCGCACGAACGATGCTACGAGAAGGTATCTAGATACCGAGCGCGCGCACAAACGGGCAGGTAGAAGCACTCATGGAACAGGTTCGAAGTTACTCGGGAACTGGTCAAGCAGCGAATAGGAACAACAAGAGATATTATCCGATTGTACGGCCGATTGCCGGCAGGCGTATGTAACGGTACCGATCATGTCACCGATTCGAGCTTTCAAGATTTGGCGTTTTGCACACGCGTTTCACTGAATTCAGCTGAGGTTCTTTCGCGATTAAAATAAAGATCTTACAGCGTCATTTTTTTTTTATTAAAGGCGAGCTAGACATTCCAAGCAACTTGTGCAGCAATATCTGGAAAGACCAGTCCACGTTTCCAAATAGAAAAGAAATAGAAATCATATGTTGCACGGTATAAATGTAAACGTTGAAAGATCCGTAATCGATTTCTTATTTTTAAGGTGGAGAAATCTTTCGTCTTCGAGATGGAATCTCAATCTTTATCCGTTCTTTCAACTGTTCTTCCAGCTGTATCGATCATAAAGCATATACAATTATATATATTGTATATATATCCGTACCGTTAGAGACCACTAACTTAAAATTGAATTGATCGGTCGCGATTTGCGCCGTCATGCGCGAAAATTTGAGCTGTAAGCTGCGGTAGTCCGGTTCCGTGCGGCATGCGTCCGTTTAAAACGCGCGGACAAGTGCGATGCGAAATGCGATTGCACATCGTCGTCTGCCCCACTATAACGTCGTCAGTTTGCGCAATGCTCCGTCAGACGGGTTGGCCGGGATGAGGTCATGGCTGCCGTCGCTTGGCAGCCCAGTGGTGCAGCGCGGAGATGGATGACGCGGGTTGTATGCTGATGGAAAAACTCCTCATCTCGCTTCCTCCCCTTTCGGCGACGGCCGCGTTTTCCTCTTGCTCGCTTCTGCATGAGCGATGAGCGCACGGTCGGCGCGCCGCGCCGCGCCGGTGTCGGTGAATCGACGCGTGGGTGCAGGTTGGAGGCAGATAAGATACGGGAGGAGTCTCGTTTGTCCAATCCTCGATGGCTCTCCTCTCCTCTCGTTTCGTTGCCTCTCCGCGAGGATTTGACGGTCGGGAGGAAGAGGGATGCGATGCGTCTCGCGCATTGGATCGGTGGACAACTTTATCGCTTCGCGTTCTCCATCATGGCACGAGCACTCGTTCTCGTTATCCGAGTACAATGTACAGGCTCCAAATTACATGTAAAAGATGCCATTATTTTCGCGTTGTATCTTCGAGCGTCCTAGATCCTCTTTAGACTATACTAAATTACGTAAGTAAAAAAGTCTCAAGCAATCTAAGCGCGTTTAAATGGTATCGTAAAGATTTGCGATATCTAAAAGACATCTTCAGGATCGATATCTTTGAGATGTTTGTATCGTTTGGGTTTTCCGTTAAAGACATACGCATCCATGCGATGAAATTATTTTACTAGAAAATAATAAATAATTAATTTCGCTCGATCTAAGCGTACGCTAAAACAATAGAGGAACGACCAATATTACGAGCAATTTTATTATTTTACTCGGTTTAGGGCAATATACTCTATAATTTGAGAGATAGTGCTCAAGTAATTCTATTTCTCACATGAGCTCATTTAAGAGATCCTGTAAGTTTGTGCTGCCACCTAACGAATTTGATCTGAGAAATTATAGCTTCTTCAAGGTCTCTTGTGGTCGGTATTTTGGAATATTTTCCCGCAAATTGCCGTCTGCGGCTGCGCAAGCTCATGCAATTTTGCCAATTCTTCCAATTCCAGGTTTATGAATCTCTTACAATTAGATTTCACACTTCAAACTCAAGGTAAATTAACTCATCAAGCGTTGTGAGTTTTTTTTATTAATTTATTTTTAATTGAATCTTATTTGCTCGCTTCTTTCATTCTTCCGCAAGGATGTGAGAAATTATTCTCGAAGATATTAATGGAACGTGTTAATATTAAACATAATACAATCGACGTCAACGACGAGCAATTTGTCATCTTTATCGCGATTAATATCGAGTTGTATACCGATTAATTAATCGCACGTATATTCAATGTACTGGCGTATGAACGCGAGATTGTTGCGCCTATTTTTTTGCATGTATTTCACGCAATACTCAATGATCGTGGCGCGGTGGCGAACAACGGAGCGGCGCGGCGCGGCGTTGCGGCACGAGGGGACCAGTGACGTCACCCTGTCACGCCTCGGCGGGCACCTGTTCCGCCATTAACATTAGCCTGGGTGTTATCTACGAGTATAGACCCGAAGGGAACACACTTTCGACCGAACACGAGAAGGCAATTGTCTTCGGCCGCTGGACACGGCCGCCATCCTAGAGACAGAGAGAAAAAAAGAAAGAAAGAAAGAGAGAGAGAGAGAGACATTTCGGCATATGCCGCTCTGGGCTCGGTCCGCCTTCGTCACGCTTCGTTGAATCCTGGCGTGCCTTTGTTCCTCCTGTATCAGAACAAACGCCAATTATTTTTTGGCCTTAACTCCGCGGCTATGGCTACTCGGTAGTCTCGTTCAATTTTTATACGCTGCTCTTAATTTTAACGCTCTTAACGATGTATTTGCTGACCACTTTGGCAGCGGTAGCTCCTAGTTTCTTCTCGACTTCGACTCCGCGTGATGTTATAAAGAAATATTTAAAAGTTGTTTTGATAAAGAAAAGAGAGCTTTGAGTATTCGAGTATTCGATATATTCAGCAGCGAGGTGCGGCACGTTATTGTATTCAATTTGATGAAGTCGTCATAGAAACGCATAGAACGAGAACGCGGGCGCTTTCGTTCCACCTTCGCGAGCTTGGTTCAATAACAATACGACCGGTATGTTAATTGGCGCGGCCGTATATGTAATTAATGTCCGAACGTGTGCACTGTGCAGGGGCACCGCGTTTGGGCGCCCCCTTTCTTCGGTATCCACCGGGGCGATCCACGCATTATTGAAAAGGCGCGGCGTGTGTGGGAAATTAGAAGGAAACGCCGAGACAGGCCGGGACACGTGGTTACAGGTGTTCGAACGATGCACGCGGGAATGTGTCACAGGTGCTGCCCGTTCACCCGACTTCTTTATTATCGTTTCGCATCGTAAATGGCTATTATCGGCCTGGGAGGGTAGTTTAGAAAGTCGAGGGTAAGCGGTCTTTTTCTTTTCACGCGTGTATTAAACTTTAACCGTTCTGTTGTCGACTATACCGTTTGCGTTCACAAGTTAACGCGCAGGCTCGCACACATTAAATTTAATAGACAGTACGTTAAAACGTGACGAGGGTATTGATTACACAAAATAGCAGGAATTTCTTTATAGAACAGTTAGAAGATCCTCTGTTCTTTTATATATTTTCCTTATATATTTCTTTCTAAACCTCATTAATAAAAGACGAGAAACTAATCTTGACGTATCTCTATAAATTATTTATAGAACAGCTCATAATTACATGCACACACTCGCGCAAAAGTGATCGAAAGAGATTTCTATTTTTAAAAGATTCAAGAAACTTATGAGCGTTTCCTGAAAAAAAATCGAACGTTTCTTGCAAAAATTATATCTCGTTCGTAAGACGGATGCCCCAATATAACGTATGGCGGGCATATAAACCTGCATAGCAACTCGAGGGAATAGCATTGTTCGGCAAAGCAATTGTCGAGAGAGAAACCGCAACCGTGGTAGAATTACCTCTAATAAAAGCGAATTCGTAATGCAATAATTCGTTTCTTATTCCGTGAAAATTAATTATCTCTACCTGGTTTACCCCGACGTGTCCAGCGCACCATACTAACGGAATTCGCCCGCGAAAAAACAGAAGCCGCGTCATTATCAAGCATAGCGCGAATTAATCCATATATTTTATTCGTTTTATTCATAATTGTTCTCACATCAAACGTGTTTAGATATATCTATAAATCGATACACTTTAGTTTAGTTGCCACAAACACATCTCATAGGTGATGTTGAAATTACTTATATATGTCATATGAGAAGAATCTAAAGAAATGTTTTCTAATTTATTAAATTTATTTCTGAACTTTTAACAATTAATGCAAAAAAAAATGCAATCCAAGACTGTTGTCCGTATCGCATTTTCCGGTTCTCGAGATTGAAAGGTATTTGCGAAATTACATCGCAAGGTGCGATGCCGGCGACGCGATGAGAACCCTTGTGGCAGTTTTAGCGGCGACGGCGACGCACAGTGGGCATAAAGTCGCTTTTTGTGGCCGAAAATCGTTCGACAGCTGAATTCTCAACCGATTGCAATGATTTTTTTTTTAAATACGCGTTATTTATTGTACTATAGCGTAGACTTGCACATTTTTTGATATTACAATTTGTTAATAAACAAAAAATCGAAATTGTTGTAAAGTTTTTGACAAACATTTTTTGGTGTGTTCATAATTTCTTTAATCTTGATATAAGAGGGTTTTCGGGGTCGCTGATTACGAAACCGTGCGAGTTGTTGACGATATTAATTCTCGTCTGCTCGCGCAGCATTCGGTTTCCGTCTCGCACGCAGCGCGCTGCTAAACAGCACACTGTCGCGCACGCACACGGGTCACACACAGCGATCATATATATCCCCGTTGCTATTAAAGCAGCCTTCAAAATATGAAAAAAATCTTTTTAAATTTTTGGATGTCTATAACTGGCTCTTACAGGTTATTCGTAATCACATTATTAGTAATTGACATATATATCGGTTGTTATTTTGTAGCAGAAATGGAGAAGTTTACAATTCAACAACATTTATTGTGTTCTTGGTTATGGAATAATGAGAATAAGAAAAAAGAATACATTGAAATAATAATGGATGAAATTAATAACAATTTTACTTCTTACAATCAAAGTCAACTTGCTCAAATTCGGAATAAAATTACGAATAATTTTTTACCGACTTATGTTCGTAAATGGAATTTAGTATCTCGTATGAGAGGGCGATTTGAGAAAAAGTATAAACGCTTTTTATCTAATAAATTTCAAGTTGATTTTGTTTTAAATTTGTCTAAAATTGAAGGTGAAACATCAATGGTTCCTACCACTTCAACATCTGTCTCAGATTCAACAGATTTGTCTTCCAAAAAAAAAGGTCGCCCTTGTGTATCTTATGAAGAATCCTCAGAAAGGATCAAAAGGAAGCGAATCAGTGAAATTCGTTCTAAGTTTTGCCAGGAAGAATTACACAGAGCAGCAGAACATGGGCATGATAAGAGAGCACTTGTACCTATAAAAAAAAAAAGATAACGAAGAAGATGAGTGCTTCAGTGATACAGTTTTAGCAATGTACATGGATTTGGATTTGACTAAATCAAAATATAATACGCTCCGATCCTACAGCGGAAAACTTTTCGGTGATAAAAGCTATCCTCCGTACCCGAAGGTTCTGTCTGCAAAAACGCGATGCTATCCTGAAGATATTCGTGTCACAGATAACGGAGCAAGCGTTGAATTGCAATCATTACTTGACCATACAGTCCGTCGATTAATATCTTCTATTGCTCCAGAAGTTTTAGGTTCATTGCAAGACAAATTATTAATTTTGTACAGTAAGTGGGGTATGGATGGGGCTTCGAGTCAACAAGTTCTTCAACAAAACAGGGCCAAAGATACTACTAAGAAGACGAGTTCCAATGTAATCAATACTGATGAAGGTTCATCAATGAGTAATGACATTGATGAACATCAAAATACATCTGATCAGTCTGTGTTTATTATATCGTTTGTCCCTTTGGAGCTTAGATTTGAAAATGAAATTATATGGGTAAATGATCGACCGTCATCAATCAGATTTTGTCGCCCGATTAAATTTGATTTTATTACTGAAAATGCGATCAACTCCCTAAATGAGTACAATTATTATACAGAAAAAATAAGTAGTCTTCATCCCACACATGTAGCTGTTAATAACATTTTGTTTTCTGTAATTCATGACTTACAGTGTACCATGATCGATGGAAAAACCTGCAACGTTATAACTAATCAAAAATCGAGCAACTCGTGTAATATATGTGGGGCTAGACCCACACAAATGAATAAATTAGACATTATAAGTACCTTACCACGAAAAAAAGAATTTTATACATTGGGATTGTCAACTCTACACTGCAAAATCCGTTTTATGGAGTGCTTACTCCATATTGCTTACAACATGGATTTTAAGGAAAGCAGTGCCAGAGGCGACGAAAATAAAAATGCCAAGCAGAATAGAAAGAAATTCATTCAATATTCTTTGAAAGAAGCTCTTGGCATCAATGTCGACATGGTCAAACAAGGTGCAGGAAATACTAATACTGGGAATACTGCTAGACGTTTTTTTGCTGAACCGCAAATTGTAGCAAAAATCTGCCAACTTGATGAACGTTTAGTGACGCGGTTTGGCATCATCTTGCAAGTACTCGCTAGCGGTCACGAAATTGATGCTATAAAATTCCACCAATACGCTTTGGAAACAGCTCAATTATATGTTGACTTATACAGTTGGTACTTTATGCCACCAACTGTACATAAAGTGTTAATGCACGGTGGTGACATAATAGCGTCATCATTTTTACCCATTGGTCGCTATTCAGAGAAGCAAATAATAAAGTATTCCGACATGCCCGAAGTCATAGTAGTAGATGGTCATCTCGACGCAATAATAATGAAGACGTTATTCATTATCTTTTAGTATCATCCGATCCACTTATCAGTAGCTTAAGATTGAAAATAGACAAACAAGATAACGAATTATCGGATGATGCTAAAAAATTATTTAAATTATAATATGTAATAAAAAGTTTCTTTTCTTTATTCTATGTAAATAATTATAACATAATTAAAAGTACAGTTTTCTAACATTTTATATACAAAGCGAAAAAGTAACAAAAAAAATAAAAACGTAAAAAACAAAAAGAAACAAAAATGGAACTCGCTAATAAGCTCACTAGGTCAACGTCCTATAGTTACAGGTAACGCTAAACGCGAATATTTGGCAGATACTCTTATTAAAACTATAAAGTGTACAATTTAATTTTATTTTTTTAATATTATAATTATTGCCTTTAATAATTACCCCTGTATACTAAATTGTACGAAATTCGTCCTTACATTTTTAGTTCACGGCCGCCATATTGGATCCGCCATTTTGAATTTTAAAGTTTTAGTGGCGGTTTCTTAATCAGCGACCCCAAAAACCCTCTTATATCAAGATTAAAGAAATTATGAACACACCAAAAAATGTTTGTCAAAAACTTTACAACAATTTCAATTTTTTGTTTATTAACAAATTGTAATATCAAAAAATGTGCAAGTCTACGCTATAGTACAATAAATAACGCGTATTAAAAAAAAAAAATCATTGCAATCGGTTGAGAATTCAGCTGTCGAACGATTTTCGGCCACAAAAAGCGACTTTATGCCCACTGTGCGACGGGCCGGTCTGTCGAGCGTTCGGACAAAAACCGGCGTGGGAGCGAGTGCACGCAGGCTCCCACGAGTGTGCATTGTGCGTGATACACATCTATACGTCATTTACCTACCCACCTACCTTACTCGCTTAACCGACTACCTTCATTTTTCACCGGCCAATGCGCTAACCGTGCGCGCGCGGCCACCGTCTGAGCGATATTCGCCCAGACCTGTGCTCTAATTGACCACCGTCCGTGAAAAATCAGACAAGTCAAAACACCCGAGCCCTGAGAACCGTAACTTGGGAGTTCTAAAGTGTTTATTCTCTAGTATCGCGACGTGTATGTATGTGTAACGTACAACTACGAATTACACGTTTGATAATTTTTTGTCAAGCACGATTATAAGAGTGACGGTAGAAGACCGTCGTTGACGTATAGAAGACATCGTCCTCGTTTTCTTAAAATAACGAAAATACTGTCAATTGCACGAAGATGTCGAACACCTGTGAGGGCAAAATATGACAGAGATTGATAAAATGAAAGTTTTACACGCGCGCGCTACGTGTGAGACACGCTACTTAGAATTAAAAATCTTCTTGCGAATGTATACGAGTTTCCATCCTCGCGTGAAACTCGCTAAAAAAATTCCTTGACTGTCATTTCAGCAATTTAATTAACGGCAAATCGATCGTGTCACCGTTCCCCGACAATCGTGGGTTTTTTTTGCGAGACGTACGCAGAGCGGAGCGCTCGGTCCATCGCGCTGTCGTATGATATCGGTAGAGCGTGATAAAGCACCGAAGGGATGAAAGCGAGGACTAATGATAGCTCCGGGCTACGGTAATCGTCTCTCTGCTGATTTCGAAGTGGCTGCGTCGCGGCGACGAGTCTTCTGAAGGCTTATTTGCCACGATTTAATTAATTGCCCTTCGGCTTAATCCGGTCGTCGTCGCTCCTCGCGCCGCGCCGCAGGGAAGCTAATTCCTCGCGCGTCTAATATTTCGGATATCCGTTCTCTCTTGTGTGACTCGTCGTCGCGCGACATTCGAGAAATATCAGTAAAAGTATAGAGAAGTACCGAAATTACATTAATCATAAGTACGAAGTGTATCTAAAAATATCGCGGCGTGAAATAAAGATATTTCATGTAAATATCGGGTTTAGAAAATTTCTAATTTCTTAATTATAAACATGAAATATTCATGAATACATTTTATATCACATGCCGCGGACGTCGATCTCGTGATGTTTTAATCACTGCTTCAAGCAACGTACACAAACGTGTCTTATGACAGATCCTTTAACTGTCTCTCCATAACATTGGCGCACTTAAATATACTGTCTATCATTTACAATTTGTGCCGCGTCGATCGGTCAAGTACCTTTTTCCACATATCCGACATCTTATATTAATCTAACGGAAACTTACAACACACATTATAGCTGAAAAGAGCTAATACATTTAGCGCTTGTACAGCGAATTGGATCTGGGAGGGAGGGGAAAAGCGCAAACGGCGGTGAATGAAATCACGTATGTGGTTGCTCAACGTATGTTCGCGCATAAAACCGGAATTCTCAGATAAGACCGAGATATTTAAGAATGTACGAAGCTAATGGCAATTTACATGTATGCGAGCGTTTTTCTATTTAACGAGCATTGCCAAGTAGGAGACGGAAACGGGGTCCTGATTTCAATGTGTCGGGCGTTTACAGAACCACACATTAAATTGTTTGTTGGAAAAAAAAAGACATCGCGTCATTTCGATTACTGTAAAATTTCTCTCTTTTAATTCCGAGTTAAAATTCTTATTAATATATTATTTAAATAAATTCTTATTACTGCTTAATACTGTTAATTTTAATACAGAACTAGGGGAGTTAATTAAAAAGTCATAATTTCTATAATCTCACAATTGATTCGTTTTCGAATGTTATTCTAAAATACATATGTTTATAAGACCTTGTCGTTGCATTTCCACACAGGTACATAAAAAGCAGATTATCATTTTTATTAGAACATCTGTATCAATGGGGTAGAGTTAGGGTAGAGCCTTTTCTAAGCCTATAAAAGTATCTCCGTGACAGAATGCATTTTCGATTTTTCTCCGTAATGAAACATTTTCAATTTTTAGATATAAAACACTTTTTAAAGTAAATGACGCGATTGCGCAAGAAGCATTCACATTAATTCGCGGTAAAAATGTTAAACGGGGAAGCAAGCGATAAGTACGACACAGATAAGGTACTTTAAACAATTACGGGCGGCAGAAGGTAAGATCCCGAAAAAAATTCTGCGCACAGCGCACAAGGAAAGGAGGCGCAATCGCGCGAGATAACGGGCGAATAAATGTAAATGATTTCTACGTCGCGGGAATACCCGATGATCGTTAATTAAGCCGCGCGAGGAGGAGTTTCTCTCACGAGGTGGGCGAGCAGAATGGCGCCTGCACATGCAGGAGGGGAAGAAGACAATGCCGGATAAACGCGGCGTGGGTACGTTGCATCGCGCGCTAGCGCGCGAACGCACGTGTTCCCTACGTGGGTCATCTCGACGGAGGCCACGCACCAATACGGACGGGCGTCCCTTTGTATTTTCTGCTCCCATTCCGAGGATAAATCTGAATAATGCACTTGTCGCGCAAATAAAAATTCGTCCTTTAGGATTATTATTTTTTTATTTAATATAAAAACGTCTGTCATTTACAAATTTGTCTCTCGAGAATGTACATAAAATTTCTAAAATATTCTGCACAAGACACAAGAGTCTTATTAACGCCAAAGTGCGAAAGGTGAAAATCAAAAGGAATCGGGCTTTTATTCTTTGGCACTCAAGACGCAATCATTTCTACTTTTGATGAAGATGTATCGGGAGAGACGTCCGTGCTTTTGACCGGAGCGCGGCGGACATGCGTGTGTTAAGAGCATTTTTAGCGGGCCGAGTCCCATTTCCAATTCCAAGGCTGCGCGGCTGGATTACGCGCGCGTTTCGACTACATTACTCGCGGCTACTCGCACGGCTCGGCCCTGCTCTCGGCCTCTGTCGAGTTACGATCCGACTCGTCGCACTCCGTCAGGTGCACCGAAGCGTAGTTCCACCTCTCGCCGCCGCCGCTGCCGCTCGCTGCCCTCTTCGTGCACGTCGCACGATGTTGACCTCTGTGCTTCGAAAACGATCCGACGCGCCGTGCACAAACGACGTGTTCCACTTGTGCTCTACGCCGCCGCGGCGCGACACATACGTCTCGTTAACGTAACCGGCGCGATGACGAAACGCGCCTTGAGAACGGTCGCCGAAATTAGACGACGGCTAACTGCCAGCAATCGCGTTACACTCACGGATTGCCGGTTGCCGCCGCTCGTTTCGCGGCATTCCCGTTTGCTAAGAGCCCTCGCTACCTCACGTATATGCGACGTCCGCACGAAATCTCGACCTCGTATCGCGCGGGGATCCCAAAAGCGCGCAACGAGCGATGAGGTTCGAGTATTTCTGGTACCCAAAATCTCCCAATCGCATAAATGTAGATATTTAACAATAGGATTTGTGTCAGTGTTCGTCGAACGATTCATTGGAATTAGATTGAAAAATTTATTTAATGAACAATATACATGCGTGTATAGGTATAAGGTATTTGTAGGATAGAACATGTACACTAGACTACACTTTTATACAATTTTTGCAGCTAATTTTATTTTCTGTTGGAAATCCCAAGCGCATATCACGCATTGGACACATGATGTGTTTCTCTCTTGATAAATCTATTCCCTGGAATATTATACAGGGTGTTCTAAAAAAGGGGGGCCAAAATTTAGGGAGATATTCCTCACACCTGAAGGATGAAAAAATGTTATATGAACATGGGTGCGGAAACGATTTTTTCAGGAGTTATGTTGAAAATATTGTTGACTGTATTACTTACACAAGAAACAATTTAGGATTAATCATTATGTAAACAAGTAACTATAATATTAAAGGTCAAATTTTTCTGATTTCTGCCTGGCGGATAAGGTCACAACCTCATTTAGCCGTACTCAGAAAAGAAGCTCGAACTCCTGAAAAAAGCGTTTCCGCACCCATGTTCATATAACATTTTTTCATCCTTTAGGTGTGAGGAATATCTCCCTAAATTTTGGCCCCCCTGTATTAGAACACCCTGTATAAAGATTCCTTTTTTTTCTATTTTATATAAATGCGTCTCACTGTCAATCACTCTGAATTTGATTCCTTTGATTCGCCTTGTGTGTGTGTTTTCTTTGAAATAATGAATTGGGTGAAAATGTTGGTAGCGTAAAATAGCCGAGCTACTTAATTTGACAAAGTTTCCAGCGCGGTGATACACGAGATACGTCAGATATATTATCTCTTCAGTCGGTGCCTGCACTTTGAAATCGCTGTACCCGCACGAAAAGCATAATATGATCTGCTGCGTCTTTAGAGATAAAAACTTACGTTCTTATATTATTTTATGCTGGCATTCTTATAAGACTCAAATAGGATAAACGCACGGAATAAGAGCGGAGTACTTTTACACCCTGCTCGCGAAGATAAAAAAAATTTTAAGCGCAACCTGCCTAAGATGCTCAAGTTTTAATTACCTTGCACTTGCAACACCCGCAAACTTAAGAGTTAGCCGACCAAATTATCATGATTAAACAAAATTCTACCATACGTGCTAAAAAAATAAAATTGATTAAAATGTGAAATTAATCACCGTGAAGATTAACCTTCTGCTAATTTACTTTGGCAGAGAGCAGGCACAAATATACGTGATTTTGTTTCAAATATTCCACACGAAAGAGAAATTCGTTTTCTTCAAACCACTTGTTTTTTTAAAACTGAATCAGTCGTACCTGCAGGGTGATTCAGAAATACACCGACAAACTTGGAGGATGAGTTCTTCACATAAAAACAAGAAAAAAATGTCATATGAACATATGTCCGGAGACGCACCCCCTCTGAGCTACACCCTCCCAAAGTTTTCCGCAAAAACTCGAATTTTCTGTATATTGTCTAAACTTGGGCTTCGAATTTTACGAAAATTGGACCATATCCTTAATTCAAAGCCCAAGTTTAGACAATATACAGAAAATCCGAGTTTTTTCGGAAAACTGGGAGGGTGTAGCTCATAGGGGGTGCGTCTCCGGACATATGTTCATGTGACATTTTTTTCTTGTTTTTATGTGAAGAACTCATCCCCCAAGTTTGTCGGTGTATTTCTAAATCACCCTGTATATCTGGCAAGAAAAGCTATAAAGTGATGTTAGTGGAGTATCGCAGATTTTTTGTTTAACGATTCAAACCAAATGAGGAAATGTTGATTTACCTAACTCATTCACATCGTTGCCACGATTATCCTGGCAGATATTGCGATATTACAGTGTAAAAACCTTTTGAATGATTTTCGCACAATTCAATTTATGGCAATTTTAATAACGTGCGTGATCTCCTTTGTGTTTCAGGTAAGTCACAGTCATGCGGTCACAGGGCGTACTCGCCAAGCACCCGTGCGCCTCGCAAGTAAGTTCTCTCAGTTAGAGCTAAGCACGGTGAAGCATTTTTCTCCCGATCGAACATTAAAATACGGCGTATAGCGCGATTTTTTTCACTCTTTTTTTTTTAACGAGAAAGGGGGGGGGGAGAGAAAGAGACGCGCTTTATAAACACGACTACAATGCCGGCCGACTCTCTCGCTACACGCGACGAGGTTTGGTTAGGTACGTTTGAGGTGTGCTCATGTAGATAAGCTCCGATAATGACCGGACGTGTGCTCACCCAGCCAGAACTCTGCGAACTCCCTCCGAGTGTCCTGCTCCTCCTCCCTCCCGCGACTCCCGCCCTCACCCTCCCTCCCTCCCCCCCCCCCTCGTCTCTCGGTGTAGTCGTACCTTTCCTCGCCGCCTGTTTCTCTTCCTCTTTCCTCGAAGAGGAGTCCTTCGGTACCATCTATCCTATCCGAGTCTCGTGTGACGCATACGCGTCAGATTCGCACAGCGATGATTTTTTTCTCTTTTTTTTTTTTTTTTTTTTTTCGTAGACCGAAAGGCGAGAACAAAGGCATCTCCCGCGCGCGCGCGCGCGCGCGCGCGCGCGCTACGCTAGAGCGGGGAGAGAGGGAGAGTCGGTACACTTTCAAAGTATACCATACACACATGAATGGTATTCTCTAGGCGGCTAGGCCTAAAGAAAGAGGAGAGCTCGCGCGCCGTCGAGGCTTCGCGATGTTTACGGAGAATGCGGACGGCATAGAGAAACGATCGCGCGGGAGGGTGCGACAGCTTCGTAAGTTTCGTCGTAGATTCGCGGAGTCGGTTTCCCGTCGCTATAATGCGGGGTCTACAATTTGCGAGTCGTAAGTCGTAAGAAATTGACCAATTATAGTCGATTATTCTCCTCAAATTCGATCGTGATTTGTGATTGGTTAATTTCTTACGACTTACGACTTGCATTGTGGACTCCGCATAACAGACGTAATTGATGGACGAGGGCCCTCATTGAAATCTCAAATTGTTCCTTCGTCAAAGTTCTATCGGACTTAGAAATCACGTTAAAATTAATATTAATTAGTTTTATAAAATTGAGTAGGTGATTAAAAGAAACGAGCTTCGATTGTCGGTCACTTTAGTCATTTAACTTGTAGGTACGCGTGACCCCGAAAGAATTTATCAAAGAAAGACTAGAAGCTGTATATCCGTGTATAACAATCAAACGATTTCTCATTTGCATTCCTGCTGTATCCGTATACCGAGCGATCTATTGAAATCGCGGCTAACCGGTACGCGCTATTGAATAATTCTTCCGCCGCGACCGGGATACGCGAAACTCCGCGGTCGCGACGGCGACGGAAGCGATCTGTTAAAATACAAGACACGAGGGATGGAGGAGCAGGAGGAGGGCATACGCTCGCTCGCTCTCAGGTGTGAGACCGTGTAATGTCGAGCTTCGTAGACCCGCTAGCGAAGCAGTCGCAGTGGCCTCGATAACGAGAGAATTCAAAGACGAAAACAGTCACAGCCAGGGTAACACTGCAGGAATACGCGCGTTCCATTGGCTTCGAAACGTAACGTCGCGGTCGCAATGCATTTCGAAAGCGTACAACGCGAGAGAATGCATCTCGACTTTATTAGCTCCCAGCTATATACGATTTAATCTCGCAAGGGGTTCGCCGCGCCGTGCTTTCTTTGTGTTCCCCGGCAATCCGGGCAGGTAATTGTCACGTTTGCATAATACGGATGCAACACGGGGCCCCGCTTGTGCAACCCGGCCCCGGAATCGGCGCGGCAAGAGGCGGCCCTTAAGAAATGACTTCGCGATTTTGCTGAGCGTGTAGCATTGGCATCTTCGCACGGACGCACGGAAATACGCGAGAATATTCCTAACAGCCGCTTCTCGGAACTTCCTCACATCGTATCTAATCTTATTGGATTATTCCTTTAATACCATGTTACTTGAGGACATTACATAATAGGCTCGTAACCTTTCCTTCGTTCTCGTAGAAAATTATTCCCGATGGCGTGATCCGATTCTCGATTCTAGTCGTGTAATTCTGTACTGCGTGCACATTTATTCCAATATCACTACATAATCCTCTATTAATCCTATATAGTTATTAATATCATGCAGATATTCCGATATTAGACCTTTCGGAAAAGTGCAAAAATACTCTCTTGCTAATTTACAAACAATACAGAGATTTTAAAGAAACGTCAACGTTTCAAGATCTTTGAGGCTTTGAGGCCTCGAGAACTGATGGTGTCACTAAAAAAAGACCAGTTGTTCAAGTATTCTATAAATCAGAATTAAATTATTTTAAACCGACTTTAACTGGCAATATTTTAATCGTAAATATTTCCAGTTAAAGTCGGTTTAAAATAATTTAATTCTGTTAATCATTACTGTGGGGGAAGAAATGTATATTATTCTTCTAAATCGGGTTTTTAAAAACTATTCGAATAATCCTCCAAGCGATTCGGGACTATCGTCGTTGCGTTCGAAGTTAATTCCAAACGTTTTGTTAGACCGTCACTCGTAAAGCCGCGATGCTACAACGCGCCGGTGGACGAGTGTACGTTGTTGCATTCTGATTTCGATACACGTACCAAAATAACTTCTCCCGTATCCTCCTCCCCAGCCGGAGCTCTAACCGTATCCTATGTACGTGCGCGCTACTGCTACAGCTTCGGTCTCTTTTGGGCCTCTCTCACTCTTTCTCTCTCTCTCTCTCTTTCTCTCATTCTACCTCTCCTTCTCTTTCTCTCCTTTTCTCTCTCCCTCTCTCGCACTCTCCTCTATCCCCGTCTTTATCGCGCTTATCTTCATTCATTAGTCCCCTCTCGCTCGACCATCGCCGCCTCGCTCGCTCGCACTCGCTTCTACCTGCTTCTTTTGCAGTCATTCATTACTAACTGTCCCTGTCTCTCTTCCTCTCCTTCTCGCTCCTCTGGCGTCCCTTCCCGTTCGATGCGTTCCGTGTCACTTCGTCGTTTCTGTGCCCGCTTCCATAGATAGTCTTCAACAACGACTTATCTTCTCTTGCTTGTTCGAACAACGGTTTTTTTTCGGTTGACATTGTTTCCGCCGTTATGTAATGCATATCATGTAGTCAATATTTTATCAATAGCGGAATACATTAAGTTCGTTTACATCGTTTATGATTATACTTTTGGCAAATTAGTAAAACAGATAAAATTTATATTTTAATTTACATTAATTTTATTATATTAATAATATATGTCTATTAAACTATACATATCATTGCCATCTGGAATATTTTATCATTTATGTCAGAAATTCATGATGATATATCTGTACCTCACAAGTAAAGGATCGTATGTTCACTTCTTGTCAAAATTAAGTTAGTACTATTTCCAATATACCAGGAGCTTAAATTTTAATATAGTAAAAGGTTTTATGTCTATTACGACTAGTGCCTAAAATACAACGCTTAGAAAAAGTCGTATTGAAAAGTTTTATAGAGGTACCTGATTTTCATTTAGCGGTAAACAATCGCAAGTCCCTTAGTTTTGGTCAGGTACAATGTGTTAGTGACAATTATACTACAAAACATGTCAGTTTCATTGCTGTAATAAATATTTAAAAAATTGCATTGCTACTTTTATTTTACATTTAATAAAAATACACTTTTTCCCTATTTAAAACTTTGAACGCCGTTTTCTCGAAATGTATAAAACTGGATATACGATCCTTTACCTCTGAGGTACAGATATATATTTGCATAATAAATAAATCTATTTTATTATTAACCTTCCGTCTGCCTAACGTGCCTAACGTGCCATAACGTGCCTTTGAAGACACAATCGATGTTTTTGATTGTAATTTTCAAGAAAATGGATAGAACATTCCGACTTCTATTATGTAAAAACTCGTTATTAAAGCTTTCACCAGTATACAGTATACAAGAATTTTTTTAGATTTTTATTTAGTCCGAGACAATAAAAAAATCTAGTCTGGCGTCTACGACCAAAATCACGTTGCCGACGGAGGATTAAGATATATGGCGTTTTCGATTTGCTACTCGACCCGACACTCGACCCGTGGAATACATACATAGATATGTATGTATTCCACGTCCATTGATGCGACCCGAGTCGGGTCGAGTAGCAAATCGAAAACGCCATATATCTTAACCTTCCGTCGGCAACGTGACTTTGGTCGTACATAGATATGTATGTATTCCACGTCAATGATGCTAGAGTCCTTTGCGCCTACATCTATCGTAACGCTGCGATCGTGGTCGTAAGCAAAGAAACTCTCGTAAACAATATATCTATGTTAATATATCATATAAATATACTTTTCTTCGCGCGTGTCGAGAAGGCTGACAGATTAGGTTACTGTTGTAACGCTAGACAAGCGTCAGTTGTAATCGTCGTTGTAATCGTCAGAGTTCAAGTTGAATCAACTCATCGATGACGTTACGATAACTGTCACGACGAACATTGCGATCGTCGTAAGTGGTCGTAAGGAGCTTACGATAATCATTTACGATAGATGTAGGCGCACCTTTATACATGATGCGACCCGAGTCGGTTTGAGTCGTAAATCGAAAACGCCAATAGATTCATTTATAACACATAAAATAAATGTGACTGTTTAATCGATTATTTTTTACCTCCAAAATTCCAATAAATAGAGGAACATCAATTTCAAATATTAAGTCAAACAATAAAGATTCTTTTAAGATTCTCTTTTCATCTGTGAAAGCGGTAATACATATGCAAAGATTACGGTTCAAAGTTTCTACAATTGTGGTATCCACAAATTAGAGAATGACTTTGCATGAAAAGGAAAAAATGGGAGTCACTTTTAAAGAATGATAAGAATATTTTAGAATAAAAGAGGCATTTCTTGACGGACGACTTCCGGTCGTGTCAAGAGTCATCACCTTTACTATACCGTGCAATCGTGCATTCTCTTCGTTCTATCCTCTCGACCTTTTCCCCACTTTTGTCTCCATTTCTCTCAATTTCTTGTCCGCTAACATATTGAAACTCGATAAAAATCATGTATTATTAATTTTAGTAATTACTTAGGTACATCTATCATTTTATTACGTAATGAATGCAAATAATATTATAATTAATGTTGAAAAATTAAAATTTTATTATGAAACAAAAGTTTTACAATTTATATTATAACTTCGGAATCTTATTCTTAAAATGAATTACGTCGTGATATAAAATTAAAAGATAGATGCTACACTGAGAAAAAAAATATTTGGATCCAAAAAAAATATTTATTAGGTTATTTAGATATTTTAGATATTTTATCTAATTCCAAATAAATATGTGTATTATATTAAGTACCTAAATAAGCTATATAGAAATAACCTAATAAATATTTTTTTGGATCTAAATATTTTTTTTCTCAGTGTATAATTAACGATATTTTGTTCTCTTTGGTAACTTTCTATGCGCTAACGATTATGATTAAACACTATTTCATAACACGATCGATTGCAGTCGAGTCTCTGCAACGATTCCCGGAAACTTAGCAGACGATGCCGGTCGATAAACATATTAAAAGCATGCATTGTTTTTCACAGAGAGATGTTCTGATAGACGCAAAAAAAGCCGATATCAAATCTTTAGTAAATTACGTGTACGACGTAAACGCACAAGAAACGCATTAATAACGCGCGTCAAATGGTGCCGATAAAGTCAATCATGCCAATTTGTCAATCTGAATAGATCGTAATTAATCGATAGACCGGGTTAATTGGACGTGGCATTTGCATCACCTGCCGCTATTCTTCACTTTCGCGAATGTCTCGGCTGTTCGTCCTAAATTTCTAATTGCGCCGAATCACGTGTCTAAGATGCTCAATAGGTTGACACGTGGAATATTACGTAAGTCAGGAGTAATCGGACTCATCATCGTAATTCCGTGATGTAACACTGTAAACTGATAACAATGTGCAATTTTTATCTCGCAGTCGTAATCGACAAGAGACGTTGTGACTTTTTAACTTTTGTGATTATATCTCGACCCACCTCGGCGAAACGTTAATATCTCAACATAATAATATCGAATAAAATAAAATTCGTGTAAGAGGCATCAATGTAAATATAGGAATAAAATATAAATAAATGTTTTGCCGGCAATTCGTGCGGAGATCGTCGACACGCAGCGCATAGTAAGCCGTAAATCGAGCTCTAGCGTATACTTATCGTTATCCGAGTGCTTCTTATGCCGCACCTGCTTCAAGGTAATTACATGCGTGGGAGTTAAACCGAGAACTTGTTTCGAGGGTAATCTGCTTCCATACGTTACGCGTACGCGCGAGTGTATCTATTTGCAGACTACGTGTCTCGCTCGGGGTTTATAGACCGCCTTCGTCATATCTCGTATTGCGGGCAAACGTTTTATCACGTATCACGTGTTAATAGCAGTATTAAGATTCGAGAAGCGTACTCGACAAATGGAGGGAGAATTGAAAAATTAAGCGGAATAATTAAACATTAAGACAAAGTTTTGCCATCTTTCCAGATTTCTCAGTTAAGGAATCAAGAAATTTCTAAATAAAAAAAAATATACATTATCTCTTGTCTCGTGTGATAAATGATCTTGTAAAACGCGTGGCAACATTAATATTAATCAAGTGTAATGACGTTTAAATGAGAACATATGGCCTAGCATATTTTTACTAAATGACGTGAATAAAATTAAAATATATCGTAGACACGAAATTATTTGCTATTTTAGCTACGAAAACTCGATATATACTGATTAGTATATATTGATTCAGTAAATCTCGATAACAGGTTACCTTTTAACGCAGATTTTTCGAAACATATCTTATACCGGCTTGAATGTTCAGTGTCGAAGATAAAAATAGACGTTAAGTTGATGTATGTTCGGAAAGAGAGAAAGAGAGAGACCGGAAATTGTCGCCTCTTCCCTCTCTGCTTCCTCCTCTTTCCTCACTCCTCCTCCTCTCTCTCTCTTCCTCCTCTCTTCTGCCGCGGCGACCGGTGGACTTTCACGCGGCAATGATCCGCGTTCCGATGTGCTGCAATAATCGTGTATTGCGAGAGAAAACTGTCGTTGGGACAATCCTTTCGAACGGCCGCCGCGCGCCGCGCCGTTCGCGGTCGCACAATAAATGCCGAAGTTTGACGAGAAAGTGGCGGTGATTATTTAACGCGGACGCAAGTAGTGTGGCAAATCACGATGCGTTCTTACACCGTACTTACGTAACGAGATTTGTCATATTTTATCAGTCTCATCGTCTTATGTCAAATATTTTCTAAAGCCCTCGTCTCCATCGTCTCGCAGGTTTGCGCAACATACGTCGCAGATTAATTAAACGAACAATTAATGCGCACAACTTCTCATTTTTCACAGATGACTAACGACGAAGCAAAATGAGGTCCGACTCGCAGAGAATTTAAGTAACATAATTTTGCACTTGCTATTTCAATATCGAAATGTATACCAACTGCGTTCCCGTGAATTCCATATACATATACCTACACATATATTCATTAACCGTGATTCGACGTCGCATTGTAGGGCGGTTACGCGAGGAAGATCGCAGTCGCGTTGCGAGATCGCGAAGTCACCCAGAAAAGGGGAGCGGAAGCGTTAACGAGAGAGAAGTCACGGTTACGTGGCCGTGGGCTCGCCATACGCGTAGCTCGCCCGGGTTACCGGAAGTCGAGTGACCGTAACGCGGCCCAGGTGAACTCGATTGGTCAGAGAGGACGGGGATGCGAGAACGAAGGGGATAAAGATGGTGGTAGCTCTCGCTCGTACTCGCAATCCTCCTTGCACGCGAGGGCTACGAGGTGAGGTGAGGACTCGCTCTGCCGTGCGTGCTCTCGTCTTCCTGCGTAAACGCGGGAGGAAGTGGCGTATTATGGTATCTCGCGAGTTTTGTGATCGGAAGCCGCCTACTGTATCTTTGTTATTGAATTAATATCAATTATGAAATCATTTAATACGATTTTTTTATGGGACATTAAAAAAATTAGCACAGCGCAATCTCTTTTTTTTTTTCTAAAGCGAGACATTAATATCTAATCAGAAAAATTAAATATTTAACGTTCTATTATTTCTATAGCATTAAAAATTCTGTTCTATAAAATTTCTTCGAAAATATTTCTTTCTTATGAGATAAGTACTGTGGACCTAAGAATTTGTCAACATCTGTAAGAAATGATAACGTGCAGTGTCATATGTCAAAAGAAATATCAATAGTATACATGTATTTGCTCTATCGTATATCTTATTATCTTATACTCTATCTATAATCCCATCGCATCTCATGTAAAGTCGCAGCCCCGTAACAGAAGGCTAAACTCTATTCGTTTAATTACTTCTTCGCTCTCTTTACTAACGAGCGTCGAATGAATTCGCGACTACCGGCAAGCGAGCGAGCGCCTCGACTTTGTAGCGCATTATTTTCTCTTCGGATATGTCCGAGGCGAAAAAGGACATGAGAGAAGAGCGGCATAAGAGAGAGAAAGAGAGAGGGACGAAAGAGAGGGCAAGAGAGAGAGAGATAGAGAGAGACACTCGCCGTGTAAAGGAAATGACGTTGACGCGTGTGTCTTTCTGAAGTATACGAGCACCCAGTCCCAACCGCCTACCACCAACACCATCACCACCTTTTCCAACACCGTGGAAAGGAGCACGGCAATATATCTCCCTTCCTCTTACGCTCCTTCGTACCTTACAAGTTTACGCGTTCTCACGCTCTCCATCCTACTTCTCTCTCTTTCTCTTTCTCTTTCTCTTTCTCTTTCTCTCTGTTTCTCGGCCACATCTCGCCGTTTCCAACGGTGAGCGTACGCTCCGATAAACGTTCCACGCGCGCACACTCGTCTCGCGTGTACATGTGTATACCTGGCTGCGCGCAGGCGAACACACTCCGATCGCCGAGATTACGAGGTAGGGCTTCGGGGGGAGAGAGAGAGAGAGAGAGCACATCAGCTTCCTAGTTATAATAAGCGCCGCAAAAAATGTGGCAAAAACCTGCTCAGCCTTCGGCAAGTATATACCGCGCCGCGCCGTGCGCGTCCAGCACGGCGGCCCGGCTTCTGCTCGCTCGGCGCTCTCTATCGCTATCTATTCGCGTTCCTTTTGTTCCTGCATCCTCTCTCCCTCGGCCTCCGTCGTGCATCTTTCTTCCTTTTCGTCCTGTTGCGCCTCGCTCTTCTTCCTCCTCCTCCTCCTCCTCCTCTCCTCCTCTTTCTCTTCTTTGATCACCGTAGGTGTTACCAGACAACAACCTGTACACCGGGGCCAGGCCAACTTCCTTCCTGCGGTCATCCTTTTCCGTCCTTCTATCCCGCTCTCCCTCTGTTCCGCGCGCCGGGTTAACCCGCCCCCTTCGGGCGCACAACCTTCCCTTCTCGCTCTCTTATCCTCACGCCGTTATCTATCACCGCGCCGCATCGGTTTCTTCCCCTTTTCTTCCTTACCCGACACCCGGGGCGGCGCGGCGCATCCTCCGGCTGCTCACGGCTGTCCGTCACGTTCCTCTACCGCTTACCGCTTCCTACAACGTCGTATTGTTATTATTTCCCGTGCTATCGTTCCTTAACCCCTTCCTGGCTCCTGCTTGCCTGCTCGCGATGATGCAACGCGCTTTATCAATTTCCGCGACGCTAATCGACGATAATAATTTTCTCGCGTCGCGACTTCCGGGTTTCTTAGCGCGCGACCACGCTACTTACCTCGCCTCCTCCGCCTTCGCCGGACTTGTGAATGAGGTTCGACAACGCGCGCCTCGTGTAATTATTAATTAACGCCACAACTGAACAGCTGCTCGTACAACACGCTCGTACACGTTTCCAGCGGCCGGAGCTGATTCATTAGCGTTCAGACGTTTAATATAAACGAGCATCGCGAGCAACGTAATTATATTATTATCAATGATAATTATGTTTAAAGCAAAGCTTTGGATTAGTAAAAAAAACAGATCGAACTGGATGCATTTCTTCTAAATATTTCAATGCACTAATGTGTATGCTGTCGATAAAAGAATCTTAGTGCCTGAAAAAATTTTAATTTCCCGAAATCATAAAAACATTTGGTAATATTAATGTAATTATAAAAAAGCGCTCTATTATCACTTTTTTGTTATATTCTTATATCAATGCTTGAAATAGAACTGTCTACATAAAGATATGTGGAAGTCTATCTTGGAAGTCAAATGAGCGTCTGTCAAGATTTCTGCGATGAAGCTGCCGCTTTCTAATTTAAGTGATTTAATTATAGTTCGAGTCGCTTAACGTTTATCGAAATCTATCTGGGGCTAATAAGACGAGCACGTTAGAGGTCCAGATTAGAACCAAGCTCGCCATGGAATATCGTGTCTTGCCAAATTGTCTCTCGGCAACTCGTTTCCCAGTTAATCTATCGAAACGAATGCAGCGTAACCGGTTGAGAGAGAGAGAGAGAGAGAGAAGAGAGAAAGAGAGAGGCAGAGGGAGAAAGAGAGAAACACCCACGGAGGGAAGAGGATAGGAAGACGTAGTCACATCGTTCGTACAGTTATACGTACGAGAAGTGGCGTAAAATATAGCTCGCGGAATCGCGAATGGCAGCCGCTGGAATGGGAGCCGGGAGAGGAGTGAATGTCTCGTTCGCGTTTGACGGTGCCGGGGCGAGTTTATGAATGGTCCTGCGGACGTGCCGGAAGTCGCTAGCCGCGCGAAGGAAATTTTTAGCGTTGCGCCCGCGGGCGACGAGTTTTTCATCAATCACACGCACGACATCCTCGGCGATCCACCGTGCGACCGTAGGAGAGTTACTAAAACCGTGTTTGCGCTAGTAACGTATAATTACGCCTTTTTATTGTCGATTATTCCGCCGCGCCGGCGAAGAAGCTGTAAAAGTGCCTCCGCGACATCCGCGTTTCTACCGCCGCGCCGCTAAAAACTTTACCGTTCGTCCATCACGCTCGCCTTTGTTTATGCGTTGATGCCATTAAGCGCGCTCGTTATCACGCGATCATGCAGATCGAAGGGTTGCCCTCATTATACGTTTACTTGCGTAGATACTATAATTAAACGAGTCGTTTTCGAAATAATTTATGTAAATTTTATCGGCATGTATTATCTATGCGAATAATCATCGATTCGCATTCTCGTATTCTTCTACGTCATATTAGCGTTGATGAAACTGTATACTTAAAGACATTTCATTACTATATTGCATTTTATTAATATTCCTGCGCATAAAGTAGGTATATTTTTCACACAAATATGTATATATAAGCTGAAAATATCACACATAGCGTGAATCTGTTTTCGACAATTTCAAGATAAAGCTCCATTTACAGAACGTTTTAATTAAAACTCGAATATTCTGCGTCCAAAGTTCAATTTAATGAGGCGAACTAATTGTACACCTGTTGAATTACATTAATAATTAGATCGGAGATTGTGTCACAAAAATTCGCACGGTATTGATGACTATTTGATCGAACAATCCCCCAGTCTAACAATACCTGGAGAGAAAAAAATTACATTCTCAAGTTTTGCTCAGCAATATATATCAGAAACTGCATCACAACCCATACACGCTCTTCGCGCTGGTGTATATAACCGGCGAAGGCCACCGTGCTCGGAAAGATAGTCCACCCTGCTATCCGGGGGGCAGCCGATGAAAGAAGGTCACGCGAGGAACTGCAGTCATTCTCGGAAAGTGCCGACTCGTTTCTTCATCTAGCGTGACGTCAACGTCACGGCGGCGGCGACGACGACGACGGCGACGACGACGGTGGCGGCGGGCGGCGTCGAACGGACAAGCGGCAGAAAAGAGATCTGATCTGAGCGAGGAAGAGAGGTGAGGTGGAGATGAAGGAGGAGAAGGAGAGGAGGAGGAGGAGGAGGGGAGCCTCTCGGGACGGTCGAGGTGAGCTACCAGTTAAAGCGTGCGGCTCGGGCATGAATGAACGAACCGGCAAACCGAATGAAGGAAGGAACGGACAGCGGCGGACCTGCGCGCCCGTGTATTAGCCAAGCCAACTTGGTATTTACTCGTCGTCGCGCGGACTCGGCGTCGTTTGTGTGTACGTGCACGTCGCCTAGCACATCCGTGCACCACGATTTTACGCGCGCAGCTCGGCGGCTGAAATAGAGAAAAGGAGAGAGACAAAGAGACAGAGAGAGAGAAAGAGAGAGAGAGACAAATCGGGTAAGGGAGGAAGAGCGACAGAGGAAGAGAGAAAGACAGAGCGCGCCTCGTTCGTAACGTGCGCGCCGACGCCAGTGTTAGTCCGCCGCGTGTGACGGGAGAGTATTCATTCATAAAACTCGGAGCGAGGAGAGTGAGGGCTAGAGGCCTGCGCCGCCGCCACCGCCGCCGCCGCCACTCCGCTGGCTGTCGCGTCGTGCGATCGTAGCGTGGTGGGGAGTCAAGTGTTTTTCGTCTCCCTCTCGCACGTCCCTTCCAGTTCCGTCGTTGATCTCGCTCGTTCTTCCCGTATCGTGCTCGCTCGCGCGTACGTTCCAAGTCTCTCTCTCTTTCCCTCTCGGTCTCTCTCTCTCTCTCTCTTTTTTCCCCTCTGTTTCCATCGCTCCGTTAATTCTACCTGGGTATCTTCCTCACGGGATGACCCACGCCGCTCGCCTCACGTTTCGTGCAGGTTTCACGTTTTTACCTTCGCAAAACTGCTCCGGTTAGCCGTATTTTCGGATTGTATTCTCCTGTATTCGCGTCTGCTTAATGTTTTTCCCTTCTCCTCGGGTTCCATTCAGCTGAAAATACCGCCGCGTTCTTATACGTGTCTTCTGGCCTACGTAGTTATTAAGAATCCCCGCGTCCACATCTTTCTTCGCGCACAATTCGGCCTCGCTCATTTTTTCCTCCTCTCCGCTTCCGAACCCTATCTATCTCTCTTTCTTTCTCAGTCGCCGAGTTAGCTATCTACGGCACGCTTCCCCTATAATAAACCCCGGTGTCCCTTGCCGCCCACCTCCTTCGCGCGTCCTCATCTCCTTCCGTTCTTACGCCTCGTTCCCCTCTAGCGTCCGCGAACGCACGTACGTATACGCATAGCGCGACTGTCATGCGACTTGGCCATCCGTGACACCGGAGTCACGATGAGGGAACCGGCGGCGGCGACTCGCCGATCGTCTTACTCTCGTTCGTCTCCCCTCCCTCCCGCCCGTGCCCCGTAGCGTGCGCGAAGAAAGCGCTCACCAACGCCTTTACCCGCATTTTACCGCATCGTTTTGCGGCTCCCCCGAACACGGTTTCCCCGCGAAACTCGCGTGTTCGCCCCGAGTGCAGAGTCGTGTGAAACGAATCTTGAGTCTTGACCGTCCCCCTTTCGCGTCGGTCGCTGGACCCCGTCGGACGCCCGTGAAATCCCGGCCGGCCTCGCGAATACGTAAGAGTCGTAAGACGCGATCGAAGACGCATCCACTTCCCCTCTCTCCGAAAGAGAGAAAGAGAGAGAGAGAGAGAGAGAAGCTCCACGACGCCTCGATCCCCCCTTCTCTCGCTCTCCACCTCCCTTCCTCTACTTTTCTCCTGCACCTTTGCTCTCCTCTGCCTCTTCTTCTTCTTCTTCGGAGTTTCTGCCCCTCGTCTTCTCTCACTCTTCCTCTCTCGTTCTAGCTCTTCTCTCTCTCTCTCTCTCTCTCGCTTTTTCTCTTCGGCGTGTGTACGCACTTACCTGCGGAACGCGGTCGTACGTGCCCGACAGAGGCGCTCGACGGCTTAACGAACTCCGGTGGCGCCGAAGGAAAGATCGTTTCGTGGCCGGGGCGGCGCGGATCACCACGATCCTCTCGGCTCGGCCGTGCGATACACAACGCACACGGACCGGAGCGGAGCGGAGTACGAGAAGCGTTCGTGACGCGCGGCGATATACCGTGCGTGCGCTCTCTCTCTCTCGACTTCTCCTCGGCCGTTCAGTGCCGCGTTTCCTCGAGAGTGCGTCGTCAAGTGCCGCGCTACGCGATCGTCGTCGTCGTCGTCGTAGCTAATAGCTAGCGATCCTCGTCTCCGTGCCTCCGTGGATCGCGAGGGGGTGCCCCGGCGCACGGGGGAGGGTTTTTCCCCCCTCGTACGTGAATTCGGGAACAAAGCGGGCGAAGGAAACGCGAAGCGGAGCGGAGCACAGGGGCCAGGAACCGTCTCTGACGGACCGCGGGCGGGCGACGTCTCATATTTTCGGAGTCTCGGCTCCCTCCATCGGAGCTCGCGCTCTATCTCGCCACGCCGCCGCGTCCCCCTTTCCTCCTCCCCTCCCCCCACCCCCTCCTCTCCCGCTCGTCCCGGAGCAACGAGCGGTTGCGCAAGCAGGTATTCGGAAATAACCCGTGTGGGTCGCAGTTATGAATTGATAGCAAACACATGGTGGACACGCCGTGCTCCGCGGCCCGCGCCCGCGCCCGCCCGACCGACCGTCAGTAATGCGCCTCGTCGAGGCTCCCGGATCTTCTCCCGGCCTCCTCGCAACGTGACCGCGCGTCGCCGAGCTCGGCCCGCCATTGACAAGTCGAAACTGTCAGCGGCCAGCGGCTGATAACTGATTGTGTTGTGTATCGTTTCATCGCGACGCTGCTGGTGACGCGGGCGAGTAGGCAAGAATTGGCGATTTGACGATCCCTCGATGGCACCGGACAATTGTTCGTCGTCTCGAGAAGCGGCGCGCAGTCCTCGCATCAGGGAAAGTGTGCATTTACAAAGTGACTTCTCAAAGTAACCGCGGTCAGTTCCTTTCCTTCAGCGGGAATTATCTCCTCGCTGTCAGAGGACGTGTGGCATTATGGGATAGATAACCAGGGCTTCTCGAAAGGCCTGTACCGGCGATAAACAGATCGGCATATGTGATTATCGGCTGTGCGAGATCAAGTTCGACGTTACAACACGTGGAACTGAGCGACGAGCCGACCCATCCGGATCGTCTTCGATGGTGCACCTGTATAACTTATTGTTTAGATGATTTCATCGTGGACGACGGACTGCTCCCGCGTCCCGAGAGACATCGAAAGAAAAGGAACGACGAGAAGACGGGTTCGGTATAGCGAAATATAAGATAAAACAAACGAATATGACACTGATAATCCTGGGCTACGTGCATGTGCAGTGATTACACAAAATCGGTACTCATGTACGTTGATTACGGCGGCGACACTTATGCCGGAATGGGAATCAAGGCCATGAAGTCCTTTGGCAGGTCCAGAGGTAGGAATCTCAAGGACAGAACTAACTGTAGTTACCTGCGTTTATCTCGTTAAAACGAGATGTAATGAAGCGTAAAACATTTAGCATAATGATCTCGTAAGGGTTAGCTGATAGCCGTAAGAGCTCCACCGAAGAATATTGCGCGACTCCAAGTCATTATCTGTGTTTATCTTTTTTTTTATTTATATACAGGGTGATTCAGAAATACTTGTACAAACCTTGGGAGTGAGTTCTCCACACATAAACAAGAAGAAAATGTCATATACATATGTCCGGAAATGCCTGGTTTATGAGTTATAATCGAAAGATTACATTTCAAGCCTGAACGTTTGCCTGACCTAAATCCATTAGATTTTTATTTTTGGGGGTACTTAAAAGCCCTAGTTTATGCAACTGAAATTACAGATGAAGAGACGTGCACAAAGGCATCACAGATGCCTGCAAAACCATCCGCAACCGTCATGGAATCTTTGATGGGTGCGACAGTCTATGATCTGGCGTGTCCATGCCAGGGTTGGCCAGGAAAAAGTCCAGTGGGTGGAAAAAACCATGGTAAATTCCGATTTTTACCGTCCCGGACTTTATCCAATGGAATAAACTAGAAAAAATTAAAAAATTACTAATATATAACACTAAAATATATTTATGTCACTTTATGCAAATAGAAATTTTTATTTGAAAATTAATAAGTCATACTACAATCTACAATAATTACCATGGTTATAAAATATCAATATTATAGATATAATAAACTAATAGATATAATAATAGTCTTTTTTAAATCAAATTAACATATAAAACTCATTTTTAAAACAAAAACTTTGGAGATATAATGTTATTAAATTTAATATTAATTTTTAATTTGAGAGAACATAATAGCAACAGAATTAGAAATTTTTACCAAAATAGATCCGCAATATAATAGTATAGAACTGTCCGAAAAACAAGAAGAAACAGCACGGAATTATGCAACGGAATTATCGCCTAACTTTTTACCATTAATTATAACCTTTCAAGCGAAGGCTAAATCCTTTCCAAAAGCATTCTTTTTCGAGAAAGCCAAAAATATGAATGTCAGAACATGTAAAGCGTTACGTAAAAATGATAATTTTCCTACAGATTTCATTGATTTTGTTATACATTTGCATAATTGTCCGACGAGTTTAGCATCAATTAAGAGAGTGTTTAACAATTTCAGCTTTATCCAAAATAAAATCCGTAATAGATTAAGAACTGAGGTAGCAAATAAATTAGTTTTTTGTTACAAAATGTTAAATGGTAAACGCAATCCAGAACTCGCCGGACAATTATACAAATGTATAACAAAATCAATGAAATCTGTAGGAAAATCATCATTTTTACGTAACGCTTTCCACCATGTTCTGACATTCATATTTTTGGTTTTCTCGAAAAAGAATAATTTTGGAAAGAGTTTAGCCTCCGCTTGGAAAGCTATAATTAATGATAAAAAGTTAGGCGATAATTCCGCTGGATAATTCCGTGCAGTTTCTTCTTGTTTTTCGGACAGTTTTATACTATTATATTGCAAATGCAGTAAATAAGCTAATATTAGCTATTATTTATTTTATCGTTTTTAATTAATCCCAATTAATAGAAAAGACCAGTTTTTACCAGTTTTTTTCCGGAAAATACCGGTTTTTACCACTGGCATAGACTTTATCCAAAAAATGTGGAATTTTGCCAACCCTGATTTCAATGGGACTCCCATGCGTGCATTGAAGCAGGTGGAGGACATTTTGAGCATTTGTTATGAATTATAAATAGATAAATAATTGAACTGAAGATGTATTATATCGGTTATGTGTCATTGTAGAATGTAGATGTATTCTATCAGTTTTTGTCGAATGTAATCTTTCAATTATAACTCATAAATCAGGCATTTCCGGACATATGTATATATGACATTTTTTTTCTTGTTTATTTGTGGAGAACTTATCGCCAAAGTTTGTAGAAGTATTTCTGAATCACCCTATATATAGTGAATATGATTAATATTGTAACTCAATTGTGAAAACGACATTTATTGGCGTATCATGTAAAATTTCACGTCAGCTGCGCTGGATGAAACTGAGTGAAAACCGCAACATATTTTGATAAATATAATGCAAGATTTTTACGGCGTTCAGCGAATTAATTTAGACTCATGTTTTATTCACATATATTCGTGATATTATGCCAACGTCACAACGCGTTATCCAGAAAAAGAAACGAGATCATGTTCTTTCGTAAGTAGCTGAGGGCAGCAAAGTGGATGTGATCTAAAACGATAGGAAATTTGTCTCATTGAAACAAATTATGTTATGTTTCATTCAAACATAGCAAGAGAAATTATGTCTCATTGAAACAGCATACATCTGTATAACTGCACTAAAAAATTTTAGTTGTAAAACAATTAATTAATTAATAAAATATTAATGAAAAGTTTGTGTGTTTAGTGTTTACTAATATTTTAACACAAGTTTTTTCATTAATATCTTATTTAGTGCCAATTACAGAAATTGAGCTTTGCATGATAACATTTTAAAGAATTACAATATTAGAGCCTGTATATTATGTAAATATGAAAATTAAAAGAGGGAACATCTATTAAATGTGTAGAACGTGTTTCTCGACACTCTGCACTCGCGCAGCCTGCGATGGTAGCCGGGGATGATATATAAATGTGGTCCGTGCGCTCGGGCCATGCGCACGCGTCCCATTTCCGGAAATGAAGACTAACCCTGACTCTGACATTGGAGACGATGCCGTGATCGTGCCAACGTGATTAACGCAAACGTGACTTAGTTTCCGACAGATTGTAGCAGATGTCATCGACGTTGCTCGCGCGCGACCATAATCCGTACTGTTCGTACGCACTTCCTGCAGTTGGGAGGACTCGCTGCACGGGTATTCAGATTGTGATTTATTGTAACGAGACACCGGCTAATCAGGATGATAGAGAGAGAAAGGGCAGAGTTGAATTAGGTAATTTAAGTTATTAGACATAATACTTAAAGTTAATTTATTTTATTACTACACAGTCGATATACAATTTACAATCGTTTTCGTATATTTTTTCATATAATCAAGTATATAGGCTAATACTTAACATTCTGGCACATTAATTTTTTAGTTGTAAACGGTGCATTTAAAAAAAGAGGGACATTTTACAATAAAAAACAAATAACTCTTTATACGTAAAGAATTGATAAAAGTTTCGTGCAATTAATTTATGGCATTGTTATATTATGCCGATTAGTGTAAAAAATAATAAGACTGGATAATATATCGTAATCGCGGTGTTTTTCCATTTGGTTTCGAGGAAGCTTTTCTGCACAACCATCTTCGTGTGGGGAATTTTCAACTTTTAATTTTTAATTCTGGATCAAATTTTTGCGGGCGTAGGTTTATTAAATTATTGAAATACGAACATCTCCCGGAAAAATCCTACTCGCTACAAGGCTCATCTGAGAGTCCGTACAGTCGAGCAGTTTCCTACGGCCTCCTGTGTGCGATCCTTAAGTAGGGGATCTGTCGAGCGAGTAGCTGCTGCTATTCGACGATACTTCCTGGCAACCGGTTTCGAGGCAACTGCTTGATCCGTTTTCTTCTACTTGCAGATATCGCAAGTAGAGCTCTTACTATTCAAAGTATTTCTGGTATTCGTATATTGGATTAATATTGACAGTATGCGGTGGAAACGACCGCGCGCGGCTATACGCGGGTATTCCCATAATACGTTCGAAGAGCGATTCGATCAAGTTTGCAGGCGAGTAATATACAACGCGGGTATATAATGAACGGGGATTAACCGCGCGGTATCGCGAGAAAAAAAAATACAAAAACGGCAGGCTCGTTTTGTTCGACTCGAGGAGGGCATCGACTTCGCGAGCAAGACACTTGGGATCGTCCGGAGCGAAACAGATTTTTTTTCTCGATGGTTTACGTAACTTTTGAGGTGCAAGTAAATGTGTAAAAAGGAAGTGAAACACTTGAAGTTTGAGGTAAATTTAAATACTAATGTTCCCTATTAATCACGATGTCCTTTCACTTCCATTCGTTAGATCGGCGTGTCTTGACTCGCGGTTCGTGACGCGTTTTCTTCCAATCGACTCGACACGTATAAAAATTCGGAAACGTAACGTTTACTTTTTGCCAAACGGGAAGGAAACTGTAATGAGTAATGACTGTCATTTTCCATATTACTCGATCGGAATATCTATATCGATTGTTAGGTACTGCTTAATCATAAATTTTACGGCGTTAAATAATTGTCAGTAAAACTGCCGGCTGAAGTATTTTCCTGCCTTTAATAGCTATGATAACGACTCGCGGCACCTTTTTTATGACAAACAGTAATTGTCACGATTTTAACGAAAACCATAAAGAAGAACGTTTCTATAACGGTTGTTTAAATCTAATGATCGAAGAAAGCTTTTGTAGCTCGCACTTAAGAGATATTCCAAGAATTTAGTTGTCATTAAGCCAAATATTCTTCTGTGCTATGATTCGAAGTTTAAAAGAGCTTTGAAGAAGATTTTGGCAAGCTTCTCTCATCACAAAATTCCGAATGGTTCTTATTTTAAGATATATATTAGGAAGACTCTCGTACGATATCTTAAGAAAATTTTAAATGCAAATTTTAAGAACGTATCTTATTTTAATATAGACGTATAGACATATAGCAAGTATAGATATAATTTGAGAGATTAACTGTTAAAGTTACGAAAGGTGCCGCAATTTTAAATCGCAATTTGGATTAACCGAGTAAAAATTCAGGAATTTGAAATTCGTTATTATATCGATTATAGTCGTCTGAAATATTTACAATGTTACACATTATAAAGTTGATCCGCTTAAGCGAGCGCGCTAAATGAAATTACTGATAATTGCGCGAAATGAGAAAGTAGACACTTTGTGGCGCGGCACGCCATGGCGCGACGCACCGAGGCATAATGCAGGCAATGTAGTATTTCAATAATTCATTTCGTGGAAGTAGTGAGATTACATGGACGCTACAGACAGTGATTCTAACTTTCATTGTCAGTGCAATGACATAAGCATTGCGTTGCAGCGCGCCGTCATTGCTTTCGACTGACACGCGTATACGAATTGTACGCCGCATTACATATACGCAAGAAAACAAGTCGTTTCCCGTTCGATTGTTACGTCAAGCAAGTTGTTTGCTTAGAAGAATCGAGAAAATCATTTGGCGTAACGAGATTTTTGTCAGAAATTTAGAGAATTAAAAACCATTTGCGACCATTACGATTTTTTTTTCTCGACAAATCAAACTGTTTATAATAGTTTAATTCTAAATTTGAGCGTCGGGTAACAAAAATCAATCTCTTTGCGTACATTCCGTGCAGCACGTGAGCTATAATCCGGCCGATTTATTTCTTTTCATTGATTCTGTAATTGTGTGAATTATGCAACTGCGATTATACGAATTGCGCAATGAAAATCTGTCGCAATAGTGCCTCGAATATTCGTGGCACTGGGCGCGCACGTCGTGGTAAAAACGTAAAACCATAAAACGAGACATTATACATCCCCCAATGCCCGCTTCTATTAATATCCGCGCGTATTTCAAAGTCAGTCAATCATATCCCGAACTGATTACCCCGAGCAATTTCGTGTATCGATCCAGTTGGCGATTGTTGGCGCTATTCGTGGGTTTCGGTTCTGCATGCGAATAATTCGAATTGCTTTTGCTATGAGATACGGTTTCTTGTTCTATAAATACAATATATACACAATACAATTACAATTTATTATTTAAATAACACTAATTTGCATTTTATTTTGATTCGCCTAGAAAGAGAGAAAAATTAACCACGGAGTTTAACAGTTTTTGCATACAATTGCGGATAATAATTTTCGCGTATATTAATTGCAATTTACAAAGTATTTACCGAGAGGATTTTGTGAGAAAATCTTTGCGATATGAATGAAAGGCGACGCGCGTGTGTCCGCTCGCATGTATTTGTCCATAGCAGCGAGCAGCGCGAATGGCTTGACCCGATTATAGCTATATATATACATCAAAAAGTCTCGCATCTGGCGAAGATGTGCCGCGAACAACTGCAGAACGTTATCTCGGTTCCGGTTTCAAAATGACGGCTGTTTAGCTCCCTCAAACACTCGTAAAATCTTATGTGTCGAGTCCAAAGTGGCGCACTTTCTCTCGCACGTAGACATTAAATAGGCCAAACTTGTAAGAAGAACGCCCGTTCTTTCCAATATCGAAACATTAAGTTTAATGAATCTTTGTAAGCTTTAGGGTCACTTCGACCAACTCCGATTAACTTTAATCTACGATTAACTCGATCAGCAATTTCGCCAACAGCAAGACTTTTAACTGTATATGTCGCTTCTTTATTTTTTTTAACCTATCTCTTCGTCATTTACCACATCGTGAATAAAAGTTGCTTTTAATATAACAAATCTTTTAATTTTTTATTTTCATCAATTAAAGTTAATCGGAGTTGGTCGAAGTAACCCTTAAGCTTCAGATGAAACGAAAAGTGATGTGGTAATGTGCAATTGTTCGCGGCAACCGAATCCGATGTCTGATTTTCTCGACATTTGAAATTGGCTCCCTTCCCTGACGGTTACAAAAAGAAAAAAAACACATGCACACGTACTTATAATCTCAATTTGTAACGGAATGCTGAATATAACAAATTAGGCCAACTCTCAAATGTTGTAGAGCAACTTCTACACAATATCGGCTGCGCTTTTACGCTGCAGTTTCACAACGCAATATTGATCTTACTTATTGGTTTTATATTGATTTCACAGCGCAATGGGTTTTGCGTTGGTTTTATACGACTTTCACACGTAATCGGAATCACATTTGCGTAGTTATTATAGTTCACCGGCGGCTATATGTCGGTCACGTTCGACGACGATGCATTTGCGAGTACGAAGGTACGAGCGGCATGTAACAACGGCCGACCACTAAAGGGGAGGGGATCGCGGCCGGGGCGGTGCGGTGCGGTTTTTTTCCGGGGAGAAAAAGCAGCGATAAAACTCTGATATAAATGGATTCACAGAATCTGAGTGCGCGCGAGAGTAAGCTAATCAGCCGCGGAACGATATAATTGGTTCGCGGTCCACGATGCCGACGCTATACTATATATGCTGGCTGTTAACTTGTTTTATATGCATGTGAATCGTTAACCAAATTGTTGCCAGAGTATTGGTAACGTTGGGAGGGAGAACCCAGGAAGTCGACCGGCGTGCGTCGCCGTTATCATGAACATTTTATCACTTTGTCCGTATCACGGCAAAACACGCCTCGCAGTAATCGGAGTGTAACAATGGTGTTACCACGCGGAACGATTTCTCTCATCTCGAGAATTAATGAAAGATCTATCTCGTCCAAATAAGTCCCAGAGGCATCTGTGACGTTTAAGGAAAAAAATAGATTTCGTCTCTTGAGAGTCTTTACGATATCTTTTAAATGTTATCTATGTCAACTGATCATATTTCTTCTCATTCTTTGCTTATTATTCATTTTGGAGCAGCTTCAGTTGCTGCTCATGGTAAATCGAACCTGATTTTTTAATTAATCTAAAATTAATTTTATTTTAATAGCAAATACCGAGCAAATATCATTAAAATGAAATTAATTAGAATATAAATTCAAAAATTTTCGCTGAAATTTATGAAAGTTTTCGAAGAAAAATCGTCAAACGATATGACTGTCACGCTTGTCGCGAGGTTTTTATACATCAGGCGGAGTGTAGTTGTTAGCGCGAATTAATTGGTACGGACAACGATGGCAAATTGCGCGGAGATTACTTACGACTAATTATGGAATCCTGCCTCTGTTATCTCGGCGAAACACGCGGTTTCGCGATAATCGTCGGTTAACAATGACGCTACCGCTCGTTACCATCGCGCGCTCACTATCAACTGCCGCGTGCAACAAGGACTCCTTCCTCCTCCCCCGTACCTCGGCGCGATTTATCAGCGCCGGCCGCGGCGACCGACCGTTTCGCGATTGCGATATCCCGTTGTGGGGGGATTACCATCGCCAGTCCTGGTACCTCTCCTTGAATTTTTCAGAACCCCAATGAGCTGATAATCTCGGTTTGTCAACCGCCAGCCACCCCGCGCATGATAATTCGCGGTTATGATAAACGCGTACCCTAAATCACTGACGCGTTGTCGACCCGAGACACAAAGCGCTCCGTTTTCAGCGAGTTTGACCAAAACTACGCATTATGAAAGTTAATTGCTCTCGCGTTGTCGATAGCCGCAAGTATAAGCTCCCGATCTCGATAAGAGTAGGTGTGCGTATCAGGGGAAAGTCTTACTCCGGAGGGAGAGATTTTTCCGTTTCATACCTCTCTCGATAGTCCCGATCTTTGCATCGATAAATATAACACA
Organism: Leptothorax acervorum; assembly: GCA_035220615.1. Taxonomy (NCBI): domain Eukaryota; kingdom Metazoa; phylum Arthropoda; class Insecta; order Hymenoptera; family Formicidae; genus Leptothorax; species Leptothorax acervorum. The sequence continues at coordinate 498,134 of JASTWQ010000091.1, forward strand.
AGAATCGCAAAATTATTTTAATATTTTCTTTACGAATATTATAAAATCTGTATACCCTACATCTGTCATTCTCTCGAGTTCTCGTAAATGTTATCAATTTCATATGTGCTTTTGATACGAAAAACTAATTTCTCATGAAATTGTTATCGTAAGGGTCGCTAAGACTTGACTTTACCGTAAAAGTCCTTTATTTACAAATACGTAGCAGTGATCGAGTAGTATTTAGACACCGCGCATGCAGATATAATATCTCCTATCTTACTCGCTCGCGCCTTGCATTTGTACGCCTTAGGAGAGCATAGAGATTTCTGCTTGCTTCCCCGAGGGCTTCTTATACGGGATGAATGGCCTTACATTGCAGCCTAGTCACGCCGCGGCCGATGCGAGGCGATGCGATGGATGAAACCAAACGTGCGCGGGAGAGCCACCGACTGGAGCAACAGGTGTATACCACAGAAAGGCGGGTCGGTGGCACGCCGATACTAACACGTGCTCTTGTACTCGCGCTCGTACATAGTTCGGTTTCAGCGCGACATATTATACAACGGACGTTGCATCGTTAAATTGTTCCCAACCGCTAATTCATCTCGCGACAGCCCATTTTAATTTCTGTCGGTCTCAACGTACGTTGAACGAAGCTAAACAAAGTTGTTGTCAAACTTCCGGTTGTATAATCAAAATCTTATCGAAAATACTTGAATGATTTTTTTAGAATGATTTTTTTTTAGATTTATCGCAGATATTGATTATCGATGTCGAATATCCACGATATCTTTTCAGCTTCTCGGTTATCGTTTCGCATCGTCGTATTCCACAATATCGTTATCTGTTAATAATATCCGCAATCCTTACGATTACAATTTTCGACAACGTAAATTAAGAGCGACAGACGAATTTGGAGACGCGTTCCTCTCGCGCAGTTTGCTCAGAGCAGCTGCCGCAGTTGTTTGGTTGCCGAGTATTCTCGAGGTGTAGAGTGTAGAGAAAAGAGGGATAAGCCAGAAGACGTTGGTAGCACGTGCCTCGTGTCGGCTGTACTCGTGAAGGTTACACACTCACCCTAGCATATTCCAGATGGACGGGAGAAAAAAGAAATCTCCTTATAAACAACCGCGGAGCTTAGGTTTGGAGCTGCTTTCATATAACATAGAATGTTCGTTCGACTTGATTATCCTCTTTCAAAACCGCAAAATTCGTAGTAATCATTATTTTAATTACTAAGTATTTTACTCACGTTTTTTAGCATTTTATTTTTTCTTTTTCTCTTTTTTTTTAAAGCGATATTATCAGCATTAATGTTTAATTAACATAAATTATCATTTATATATGTATCTTCGGTATATATACAAATAAACAATCAATGATTACTGTAATAATTAAAACTATTAATATTAATAATCGTTGAATCGACTTTATTGGTAGAAAAGAATAATTGTTGAGCGATAATTAAGAGCGGGAGGGAGAGAGCAATTCGCCGGAATGAAATTTTAACACAAGTGAAGGAGATATGTTAAATGGAAGAACAGTGATCTTAGAATACCAAATATTTCGTTTTTCGTAAGTGTGAAAGAAGAGACAGTGGAAGCGAGAAGATTGACTGCATACTTTTTACATCTGTAAGTTATATAGAATCCTCTATAAGAATCCTCTATATTTCATAACATATCCCACCGATTGGTAGTCTGATATTTAGATTTTACGGTATCCTCGTAAAAAGAATTACGAGATTTGATTTTTGAAATATTTTGAAAGCTCGTCATTTATTTGCTGAAACCAGAGACAGAAATGTTTGCCTCCCAACATTGCACCGATAAGCAACGTGTATTCACAGTTATGATTTATTTTTTTTTCTGTAAATTCGGTCCTCCAGTAAATTTTTTTTATTAAGCGGTATCCATAATTTGTGTAGAGAATCTAAGCCGATTTTTAATACTTTTTGAATTTAAAAAAAAACACCTAAATTTGAGAAAGTTATAGCTTGCTAAAGTTTCTTTGATGACGTTAACTTCAAAAGATGCCGCAGTGTCCCTATGACGTCACAGCACATTTTCGTGTAGGTACTATATTTTCTTCAATTTTGAAGATATTGCAAAAATTCAAAAAGTTCACAAAGAAAGTATGCCATGATCTATCAGAATATACTGTTAGGTAAAAGTCGGTAGAAGACCGAATTATCTCGTATATTCTGCAAAGCATGCCTAACTAAGCGTGTCTAATTATTCCTGACTACAAATGCGTACTTTAAGGTTTAACTAAGGTTATCGGATAAAGAAAATATTTTTATCGGCTGGCATTAATTGCTTGGAGAACGTATATAACTTGGTCATTGCGCCGATCGCCCGCAAGTAACGTAAGCCTGTATGCAAATTTATGTTGAACGTGTCGGGGGTCAAATGCCATCTGGGTCGCGGGTCTCGGGTATTTTAAATTTCCATTCGATTAAGTAAAGGATCGCGCTCCGTATAACGCGGCGTCGATCGATCCAAACCGATCGGTAAGCCAAATGCGTTTTATAAAGAAACAAGAAGGATAAGATGGGGGAAAAAAAAAGGAAAACTCGTTAATCCGCGATGCATCAACTTGCAGCACCTGCCAGCGAACGTATCGCGATATCTCGATCTCCCCGTTATATTCAGGCTACAAAATGATACACTGCAGATACGACCGTTCTGATTTATAACGCAATGTGGCCATATAAAGCTCGCTACGTAGAATAGTCGCGGAATCTACGAACGCGATACCTAAAAGCTCGATATGTAAGCTCGGATTTTTATGCGCTTAAGTCGCAGACTTACTTCTTTACATTACATATGCGTTGTCCAATTTGGGTTAATTTTTTCCTTAACGCCTCAAGGTATAATAATTTTGAAAAACCTTGTCAAATAAAGTCTCACAAGTGTCTCACATATTTATCTTGAAACTGCAATTTCTATATGTCCAAAGAACGATATACAATGCGAAAACAATGTGAATGTCGTAGTCGTACAGTTAATATATAATTCGTATATTTATAAAATTAATATGAAAGTGAGAAACTATTTAGAGTATATGTATATCAAGAGAAATTCAGAAAGAGAAATTTTTTTATATTATTGCATTAATATAAGTTATCACGTTAATCATCAAATTCATATTTTCTTAATTGAATATCGTCTTCCTCCAAAAGAGGGATTTTCTCACGCGATATATTTTTACAGCAAGAAATCTCACCTAGTCATCGTTATAAGAAGACATGTAAAGCTTTATGTGCTTTTTTTACTCTCCAACATGGAAATGGTTGAATAATTTTTTTTGTTAATAATGGATCAGCGTATGTGACGGATTGAGATGCATATAATCCTGAGCGTCGCGCGTAATATCGTGAGCCGCGAGTCAATTATACGCGGCGCGTCCTCGCACGAGCGACAGCGTAGAGCCGCACAAACGTCGTTCCTGCGAAACTTCGCCCCTTTGAAATTCCACTCGCGTGGCCGCGGTTGCGCCGTTGGCGCGTGAATTTTCAATAGATCTCGCATCGCTCCGCTCGCTCATTCGTCACGCATTTGAACGGCGTCGGCGGGACGGACGGGCCTATATCTTTGCGCTACGCGGCTACGGGCGCAATTTCGACGCGTCTTACGTTCGATGGTAAAAATATATAAGCCATTAAAATCCTCTACAAAGACGTTTGCAGAATTCAGAAGTATAATTCTTTAAGCATTTCGCGAGCGTTCTATTAACGATTCCATTATCAATGCAACGTCTTGAACAAATTAAAACGTCTGAGGCCTGATTGCACCAACGTCGCATAACTTTAACCTTATATAGCTTAACTCACACTTCGTCTCTTTCTAATGTCTTATTTCTACCAATGTAGCTTAACTTTAATCTCGGTTTAACTTACTTCTTATCTTTTTCCTGCATGGTTCTAAAAAATTAGAAAAAGATAAAAAGTAAGTTAAACCGAGATTCAAGTTAATCTAATCATTGGTAGAAATGGACATAAAGGGGGACAGTCAGAAAGAGACGAAGAGAGCGAGTCAAGCTAAGACTAAAGTTAAGCGACATTGGTGCAACCGGGCCTAACTGAGATTCTTCGCGCTACAATCGCGTAGCTACTAACGGACGAGGTGTCCCGATATATCGTTATATCTCGCCGCGGAGATCGCGCGAGAATGGTGCTTGAGTGCCACAAAGTGGCCGCGTCTCTCGTTCTACGCCGTAGAACAAGCGCAGCAACGACGACGACGGCGTCGGCGACGGCGACGGCGATGCACCTGCCTGCTCCGGCGGCAGTTGCACCCCTCTTTATGACGATGCCTATCTAAGATGGCTGTGTGTGTGCCCCCTTCGTTTCGCTTTTGCTCGCCTCGCCGTTGCTCCGTGCCCCGTTGCTGGTAGCCGTGCGCGCGACACCTGACGCACGTACGCGCTCGTAAAACGCGCGCGCTCGCTCGCGCACACGTGGTGCATACACGCGGCTTGCACGCGAACGCGCGCGCGCACCTCGCCTGTGAGAAGCGACATTAACCCGCCTTCTCACACACACACACACACGGAAAACGCGCTACGCGCGCGCTTAAGCTCCTCTTCCCCGTTTTACCTCGCCGCCGCCTCTCGCCTCGTTCGGCCGGCCGAATCCGTTTCAATGCGCCTTTATTTTAAATAAAGGCGTGCTACTATTAGCTCTCTGTCGCGGGAATCAACACATTGGCGTATCACTGACTCTCGCTATTGAACACTGGTCGCACAAGTTGTACCAGATCCGTATGCGTGGAATTTTTCTCGGTCGTTTCAAGAAATTCGGGCATTTTGTCCCGTGCATGTATAGGTATACAATAAGATATTGATGTATTTATAATACACAATGCATCTCATATTTTTCTCGACCTTTTTTTTTTGTGAAATATTAAAAGTAGACCAAAGAATGTTTACAGTTAACAGTTGTATTCAAACAAGATTAATATCTTTGTTTATGTAAGTATTTGCGTTAAATAAGAAAAGACGAGAGAAAATTGATTTATATCAATCGATCAGCAAGTTGCAATATCTATAGGATGTAATATGCAATCTAAATGCAATCTCATGAGTATATTTATATTTAAGTGTAATCTTCCAGTTTAAGTCATTTGAGCGTATTTATATTCAGTGTCTTCTTGTATTTTTCTTTTTAGATATACCGGCGCAAGTGCCGCCGTTAACACCTGGGACCAACAAGAAAATGACCGAGGCTCTGGAGGCCTCCTTCGCATCTTGGGAAAAGGAGCGACTCCGCCTGAACATAACTAAAGGTCTGCTTTTATTCTCATTACTCTCTTGATTATACTTCTTCGTGATTACTCTTAAGCATAGTCCTTAAGCATATGGGTTTAATTAAAATAATCGTGTCACTTTTTCCTCGTAAAATCGCGTAATTACAAAGCGTCACGTGATCATAAAGCGTGCTTTTTCATCGAACGAATGCGTCGAATGCATCCATTGCGAAAGTTTCTTTATTATAAAATTGTAAAATCTATAGTCAGACTAACAATAAGTATCGTTAACTGAAATCCGCGTGACGGTCGCCGTGTTCCGTGTCTCAAGATTACAGTTGTGATTTCAAGTAGAGAGATCAAATCTTTTAATTCGCTCAGATTTCGCAACAAAAGTAATCACCTTACGAGCGCAAACATTGTTCTCTGATTTTTCACACATGGTTTATATGATCCGGAATTTATGATCCCTCGAGTACCGCCTCACCGCGCAAGTTGTTAAAAAAATCGCTGCGGGCGCACAGAAGGGGAGAAAGCACATCGCACGCACGCACTCACATTCGTACGTTCGTGCGTGTTTGCTTGCTTGCTTGCGTGCGTGCGTGTGCGAGAGACGCGCGTATACGCGGGTGCGCGCGATGTGACGCGATGTGCGACGAGGCGGCCGGCGATGTGCAGGAATTGTGAATGTGATGTTGATGGTTCTGATGGGGAGCCGATGCCACACATCCGGTATGCGCATTCAGAGCCACGCGGGTGTGACGTTACTTCCGGTCTACATGCCCCGGGTTCGTACCCTCCAGGCCAGATCACCTACAGCCTGACCTCCGTGAACCGAACGAGACGAGCAACCTCCTGGCTCCTCTTGCCATTTCACTTTGAGCCTGAGACCGCCGCGGCCGGGGCCGCCGCGTCGCTCCTTGAAATCTTTTGTTTATCAGAAAACATTAGAGTCTCATTAATCTCGTGTATTCAAGAAAACAAGTTTACAAAGTTTTACTTGACTTCAGCGAAATTGGTTCCTCTTCGCGAGAAATGATAAATAATTTTTCAGTGTATAATGTAGTTAAAAAATTAGGAGTTTGGACGTCCTTCGTGGACACAATTAATAAATTGCTAAAAATCTATCTATGCGTCTAAAATCTATCAATATGTATTATTCAAAGAATATATACCATACGAGAACGCGTACGCTTACTATAAAGAAGACGCAACTTGCATTCACAATTACGTTCTGACGCGTCATATCGCATTCGCTATTATGATTTATTCAGAATCTATCTCTTTTGAATAATAAATACCATCGTAAGGATGCTTCGACGTATAAATATGAATACTTTCAATCCCCGCGTGAGTCTCAATATCTCTCATATGTTATAATAGACTCCCAGTTGCAATCAGGGGATATCTAAATCGATCGATCGATCGCTATCTCGAAAATCACAGACGTAATGTCGGATTTTAAGGCGGCATCTGCTCGTTATCTATAGAGGATCGAATTCCCAGATGCACTTGATAAGTTTTACTATTTACATTCTCTAATATTGTTATAGCGGCAATCAAATATTATATACGATTGGCAGATATTAACGATGAAAAGTGTCTGATGTTGCCGTTTAGTGTTTAATTGATGGAAACGAAAAGAAAAAGAGGGGAATATAAAATAATATATTGATAATGATGATCTATTATGCATGCAGCGATCGACCAGTAACAGAGAATACGTGTGAAGCGCGCGAGCGTGGACTTGTGTTCGAATGCGAGGCGAGAAAGAGAGTGTAAAGTCTGCTAACAACGCTTACGAGAAATAAGTTGGGCAAATATCGGTACGATCCTCAAACATCGGCGGTCGCTTTGAACGTGCCGTGCCATTGCCGTTAGACACTCTTGTTGCCTTGGTACTCGCTCAACTTTTTCTTCCTATATTTATATATTCTATCCTACGCGAAAGACGTCAATTCATTTCGTACTTTATCGATTCCGCGAATAACGTCGCCCACTCCATCATGCAATTCTATCTATTTTCGAATTTACATACGTGTCACGTATTAAAAATCTCATATATTTATGTGTGGGTGCCAGAGGAAAACCTCTACCGTCGAATTCATTATCGTTCATTTGCATTGCACCCTTGTGTCCCTTGTACACAAAGCGATTTTATCCGGAGAGAGGGCAGGAGGACAAAAATTTATTTCTATCAGAAATATTATTTTTATGAAAACAAATAGAGGGAGTTGTCGTTATCATTTAACAATCGTTCAATGTAACAAAACTATTTTTATCTTCTGTCATAAGTATCTTATGAGTATCTTCTTTTAGATTCTCTTTTATCTCCCGCTTGTGACATTGACTTTTTTGTGAGACAAAATTTTTGGAGGTACTACTTTATTTAATTAAAATTTACGCGTATTTAAATAATGTGTATTCCATACATTTTTAATAATACTTTATTTAATTAAAATTTACGCGTATTTAAATAATGTGTATTCCATATATTTTTAATAATACGGTATGCATATGCATAATATGCACATTATTGATTATTTTAATTTTTTTCATTTCTTTTTTTGTATTACAAAGAAAACACGTATATTTTCTAATATTATTGCTCACAAAAAGACAAGTGCATATAAGATGTTCTGGAAAAAATAAAAGAAGAATTGAATTCTGATATTTATGCCCACTCGACATTTTTTTTTTTCGGAACACTGTGTATTTCGGCCTCTCTCCTTGGGATCTTTACGAGGCTAGACTTCAGATTCGAAACCTTTTGCTCGCATCGCGTTAGTGTCAAAGGATGGCTAGATTGTACGCGAGCAAAGCTATATACATTAGCGAGTCGCTACGTTGGCAACTCCTGTTTGCATTATGAGCCCAACTGTACTTTTACGCAGCGAGATACCACGAAACAATGCAAGACACGCGTGCAAATATGGGCGCGCACCTCAAATGGGACATTCCGATGTTTCTCGGTATTGCTTCCACCAAAGATGGTCGGCCTGGGCTCCGACTAACGATCGCGCCGTCACAAACGACGACGTCTGCTCGCCGTTTCTTCGATATATCTTTCGGCCGTCCAAACGAGCTCGCTCTCAGATGATCACGGATAAGCATAAAAAAAGAACTTGAACCTAGACTTTTGGGAATTTGTTGTAGCCGGAAGTTTGGAGTAGAGGCCAAATGTCACTCTCTGACAGCTTAATTGAAAAATTAGAAGTAACTATCGCTGTGTAAACGATAACAACTGTCATTTTTTGTTATGTATTGATTAGAGATGAAGGGATAATCGATTTTCTGGCGTTGTTTGATAACGATGAAAAGGTTTTCCCTTATCGCCAGGATCGCAATGGGATAAACGGTCGTCCTTCGGGGGATTCGACTCGCCGATATTGCTGCTAAAGGACAATCCGGGTCCTTATTTTTGTTTTTCTTTTTCTTTTTCCTTCCAGACCCGAGGCAATGGTCGGAAGCAGCTGTTGCCCACTGGTTGCGCTGGGCTATCGAGGAATTCTCGCTGGAGGGTGTGGCGATGCAGCCGTGGCAGCACATGACTGGGAAACAGATTTGTGCCATGGGGAAGGACTCCTTTCTAGCACGTGCCCCCGCCTTCATGGGCGACATCCTGTGGGAGCATCTCGAGATCCTGCAAAAAGGTGCGTGTGTTGCGTGTTCCTCATACGAAACGGCGCGATCGGATTCGTCAGTCTACCTCGAACCACGAACATCCCCTTAAGTATCCGATGAATCCGATGCGCGATTATTTTATCTCTCAACCCTTAGATATTTTTAATAAGCGCGGTAATATGTAAAATCTCTCAACGGGAATTTGCGCGAGGAAGCCTGATGAGACAGATCATTAGTTTGATGTATTTATAATTTATAATAATAGCGCGCTATACTCGAACGGACATGACGTTTCGATTAAACACACTACCGTGAGTCATATACTGCCAACTATTAGTGATATTACGTGATAATTATATGATGATTACATTATTTAGGAATAGCTACTGATAATCTATATGTATATTATATCGTAAAACAATTCCGGTATTATTTTATCGCCAACATTTTTCTAGTCACATTATCTCTGTTCACGTCATGCTTCTAGTACAGATATTACAGCGCATGTAAAATTTCTAAATTAAAAAGAATAATGATTAACAATTAGCGTTGTTCAATTAGCATGGAGAGAATGATTAACAATTCTTATATCGTGAAATATTTCTATGTGTACGAAAAATGATTTTTTTCTGTTAAAAATAAAACATTGCGATAAAAGTTAAACATTGCGATCGATCTTGCGTTTCTTACTGCACGCTTGATGCCCACCGGTGACCTCGGTGTCGCGAATCCGGGGTTAATCGCGCAAGAAACGCTCGTACGTGCTACGCGCTTTTTTTACGACGGACACCATCCGTCGTCGTCGACAAAAACCGATCGAATTTCCGTAAAATCGCGATGACACGGCGCGGCGCGGCGTATAGGAGCAAAAGGACTCCGGTGAACAATGACGCGGGGGCGATGGGGCGGTGCGCGCGGGTGGTGGCCATCTCTCTCTTCTCCTCCACCTCCTCCCGTGTCACTCTCCCGTTTCGTAGCGTTGAATCGACCCCCGTTTTTACCTCGCACGCAGCGCGAAGAGAATGAAGCGGAGGAGAAGAAAGACAGAGCACCATAGAAACTCTCATCCCGGATATCCGCCGAAAAATGGTGCAGCGCCATTGCCGCGGCCACTTAGACGCTTTTTCGGCGGGGGGGGAGGGAGGGGGGATGTACTCGCGTGCACCAAAGAATTCACTCGAATTTCGATCTCGCGTATCGTCAATGGCCGAGCCTCGATTCGGCTCTGGTCCCTCCTATATATTAGATTCCCTGTGCCCTTTTATGGTGCGTGCGCCTCAAAACAGCAAGTCAAGTTACGCCATAAATGCGCCGTTCGATCGTTTTAGATTTAACAAAAAGCAGAGAAAATTCAAAGGAAAGGTACATCTATAATGTTTTTGTGTAGGATAGACTGGAGCAAGTGGAGAAACGGTGCAAGTGAAAAAATATATAAGAGAAGTTTCGTTATAGATAAATTTATATATGGGTAGCTAGAATTTCAGCATTTTTACAAATTTTGTACTCCTGGTAGGGAAATAATTAACATTGTAGACCATTTATATTTATTCCTGTATTTAGCGCCTATATTTTAATTAAAACCCCAACTTGTCACTTATTCAAAATCTTCTATTTTTTTCATTATCGTTTAATTTCATATATATAAATTAGTTAAGGGGAAGTACATTTAGAATTTTTTCATGAAAATTTATTTACTAGAAACATTGTTATTCTAATCGACGTCAACCATATTTCTCGCTGACACGGTTTGCGGGGGCCAACATTTCTCATAGTCCATTGTTCTGAAACATAAAATTCGAATGGATTCTTAAAATATTATATATAAAGCTCTTGTTGTCGATACAGATTATTTTTTTTTAATTTTTTAACAAAATGACCGTTCGAAGTTAAGTTCGCTTTTCACAAAAAGAAACGAACTTAACTTCGAACGGTCGCCATTTTGGTTTCATAACAATGGACTTTGAGGAATGTTGCCCCCGCAAACCGTGTCAGCGAGAGACATGGTTGACGTCGATTAGAATAACAATGTTTCTAGTAAATAAATTTTCATGAAAAAATTCTAAATGTACTTCAATACATCTACAATTAAATAAAAAAAAACCGCAATCAAATTAAGTAATTATTTATCAAGATAAAAAATCCCGAAAATTACCCATTTTTTTAGCCGTCTACTCGGGTGTCCCCCCTTAACGTTAATTTTATATTTGCACTGTGGCTATGATTTTTAGAAAGATGCGAAAATACCAATTATCTCCCGAATAATTTGAATGGAAATGAAATTAGAATGCCTATATTTTTTTGTAGAATATCTACATCGGTTATATTTTTGTGTCAGTATATTGAATTTGAGCAACAGATAATCTTATCGTAAATACAATTTAATACACAATTTTCTTTTATACATTTGTGTATGTCGCTAAAATAAGCGATAAGAATATCCACAAAGTTATTGTCTCATTAATTGTCAAATATATGAAAAACCGTGACCCACTGCGTTACGAAGAACAATAACAAAATTGAAATAACAGAAAGAAGGAGAGAAAGGAAAGAGACTAGAGGGGATGACTAAAGGGGGAGATTTAAGAAGAGACAGGAATACAGATGGAGGAAGGAGGAGCTGAATAGATCGAGATAGATAAAAGCAGATCGTACGAAATGATGCGGCAGGAAGCGGAGGTTCGCTCGTGATTTAACTCCCGTTAAGTAAAACCCCGTACTTCCTTATCGATTATTCATGTCGCCTCATCATTGGCACTGAAACCTTGGCTTAATCGACTAGCGCGATCTAAGGACGACTACTAACGGTAACTCACCACAAAACTCGAGATTCGTCTCGAATACGTAATCTCTCTCCCTTGCCTTGTACCGAAAGGGAGCGCGTAAATAAGCGCTAGCAAAGTAGAATTCTTAACGTTAAAGTCGGCGTTGCGACGTGGTTTCCTGATAACGAATGATTTACACACTGTCCGTAATAACAAGACGGGTTTTATCTCAATTAATGAAATATAAATTATAAATAAGCGTTAATGTGGAATTTTTTAGGAAATCATTGAAAATTGCTCTAAATTTTTAAAAGTAAAAATCTTTCAAGTTTTTAAATTCTAATTCTAACTTAAATTTTCGCGAGCGGCCAGAGATTCCTTTTGTGAAACTGCTATTACACTCTGTTTTATTATGAAGGAGAGATACATAGCTGTGTGATTTTGCGAAGCAGGAGCGGCAGGGAAAGAGTCAAATAAAAGCGTCATCGTCGTCGTCGTACTTTCCACATTCCAGCCGTGCAATTTATTATTGTGCTACGATTGTGAACGATGTAGCCGGCCGCGCCGCGTGATCCCTCTGACCGAGGCGACGGTAATTTAACTGAAGCCTAGCGTGCACCCGACGCTCGCAGTCGCGACACGACGTGGGTAATCGCTTTGATTCCGCGAATGAGAACGGATGTTAGGAAACGCTCTTGCGTTGTATAAAAAAGTAGAAACTAAAAAGTTGTATCTTCCTGTCGCGGCGATACCGATCGGATTCACGGTGAAATTCATTAATGCGATGCGTTTCGCCATCGTCGAGACGAATGATCGATCTCTTTTGTATACCGGTATCGAATGGAAACTTATTGGGTTGATCGACAAATTTTCTTATTGCTTAATCGTGGTTAAATAATTACTTGATTAAATAAAATGTCTTTCTGCGCACGCCATTCACTTGCGCGTTTCGACATTATCTTGCTATAAACAATAAAGGCGCGATTTTTATTTCTCGCTTAAATCGTCGCTTAGAGAAATCTTGAGAAAAAATTGAATTCTTGATGCAATCTACACGAATAAATTTTTAAGCAATCTCTATATTTACGAGACAAACGCGAGTTTTATCTTAAATAATTTTTTCTGATATAAATCAATTTTTTTTTGATAATTAATTCAATAATTATTTAATATTTTAAAAAATCTGCGTTTATACAGGAAGTTTATTTCAATTTTCTCTCACTGCTCACATAAGTAATTAATAGTCGACAATATGTAAATGTAAAACCAGAAAGAGAACAGTGCGTTGTGACTATAGTGAAGATTATTTGCGTATTAAAAGCGAAAAAAATGTAACACAGAGTGTAAGAACATGAAAAATAAGGAAATATTCATGGCACGTAACGTCGTTTTACATTTCGAGTCTAACGATTGTTCCACGAGAGTTCCTAGAAGCGTAGAAACACCGACGATGAATCACAGCAATGGCGAACGTCTCCTTCGCAATACGGTCGCGATGATGATAGTGCTACTCCAGATCGTTAATTACGATTGCAATCCGCGATGCGCGAAACAATTGTACTTACGGGGAATCACTTAATGACACACAACGCAATATTTTATTCCTGTCACAATCAACACGCGCTGAAAAATTACCAGGGCACACATGCCGCCGCGATAACTGTTATCACGTGAAGATAAGGGCCTTAATTATTACGATTAACATGTTCACTGTCCATGAGGTATATGTGACTATTCATGTGTGCACGTTCACGAGGCGTATGTGCCCTGTGGACGGTGAACAATGCACACTAGTAGATATATATATAGTTTTTTTTCTTTTTTTATCGCTAATGTCTTTGTTTTGTTTAGTTAACGAGTTAATCAAGACTCTGATATGATTTCAATTTTGGAAGAAAATATTAAGATGTAATCTAATTTTGCGGCATTGTTAAGTAAACAATTAAGATCTATATCGTAATTGATGCACGATTAACTCTTATAAAACTCTCGTGAAGAATGAAATTATAATAATCGCGGTCGGAGGAAACGGTTATGTAAGACTATTGGATAGTCTTTGTTAAAAGATATTTAACTTTTTTTGCGTTAAAACAAAGTGCAAAAATGTATACTAAAGACTTTTCTTTAGTCAATGCACGTTGTTAACGTTAGTGACGACCTATTATGTTTTGATTTTACAGTTCTTAAAGAATCGCGAGTGGTAACACGTTTATAATTCTCAGGCGGGTTCAAGTAAACTCACAATCAGTAACAGATAGGATTACGGGGATGACACGAGCCTATAACTGCTTAACTCGCGAAGGCACACACGAACAGACGTGCAGCTCGGTTGAGGATTTATCTCCGTTTTACATTTAGATGTCGACGCAGCGAAGGCCTCTCTGGGGAACGTGCCGGCGAACTTGTATGAAAGCGTATGCGTGCCAGATTTAGGTGATTTTATGGGATACCAGGGTGGCGGCCATCAGGTGGCAACACCAGAACATAAAAACCCGTCGACGCCCGCCAATTCGGCCACCTCCAACTCCTCCGGTCCTCCTCAGAGCGGTACGCAACAACAACCCCCGATACAACCCTCTTCGGGCGCGGTGTCCCTGCCATCGAGACAGTATCATAACGATGGTAAGTCCATTTTTACTCTATTCCTCTCCGCCTTCCTCCGCCGCGAAGAACTATTCTCGGGCTTACGGGTGTATAGGAATCCCATTTAGGCAACAGTGACGTCTTGCGCTAGCATAGCAAATTTCTGCGGGATAATTCCAAATTTTGGGGGGAATCCTTCTGTTGCAAAGTATTAGGACAGCGTTTCTCTAAAAAAGTAAGAGATGAGAAGTCATGTTATAAATTTCTTTCTAGGAACGCGCGCGCGCGCGTAAAAATCGTTATCATCGACGATAGTGTCAGATGATGATTGCAGCGAGTCTCATTTCCTATATACAACACTGATGACTCTTCCCTTTTTGATACGCGATAATTACTCGCGCGCATATGCAAGGAATCGCCAAGTTGCGCGACAGGACGGTTTTATTTATTTCCCCGATTGCAAGTACAAACGAAAGCGTGGAGGAGTTTCTCATTGTTACGTCAGGACGGCTGATAACATCTCTCAGGTTGGTGCGTTTGCACGTGTTGCAAACACAAACCTCTCATTATCGTCACTGTTCGTTCCTAATTTAGCATTTCTTCGTCGTCGTCGTGCCGCGGGGTGCCGCGTCTCGGCGACAGGTCGCGATTTCACCGGCGTGTATATATGTTGTATATATGCCTAGAAATCGAATCGTCTAAATGTCTGGCCTCTCTCAGGGCTGATTGCGATACGGCTCGTTACAGTCTTGTTACAGCGCGCGCGACAAGCGGGAGGGTGGGCCGTTTCGTCGGCTGAAAACGTCCGAAACGAGAAACTCGGACTTTTATTAGGACGCCCATTAGCCGGCGCATCTTCAGCCTTTATGTAACACTTTGTTTTGTCCATTATATTCTTCACGTAGCGCGGTAATGACGAGAATATTGTGTTGAACCTGAAAAACTTATATTCCTTTTATTACGGCTCGCACACTCTTGAATTCTCGCGGTGAATACGCTACTACATAATATCTGAATAACAAACGAACTATCCCACAATCATGTATGATAGTTCGGAGATAACATCGGAGATGATGTAAGCCGCGCGGCATATTCAGACTCATTTTTTTTTTTCTCTCTTCCATTTTTCTGCGGGATTGCCCGCGGAATAGCTCTCTCGCGGTGCTATTCTATTCATTCAGAAGTTTTGTTACAATCTCTTGAATCGCCGACGTGCGTCTCCCGATCGCGGCCGCGAAGCGAGAGGGATTACCCGGGAGGACGGTGCGTAAAGTTTTGCTGAATAATATCTTTTGTTGAATGGACGAGCATCTATTGCGCAAAGATTTTTGTTATTGTACAACGCGTTGCGCAATGCGAGTCGACGACGAGATTTCGCTGGCTCGTGTGCTCGAACTAAGAATCGTATTATTCACCGGTCACGAACCCAGTTTTAATTTCTTTACGGCGCGGGAGAACGAGAATTGCCGAGTGAAAATATCAACGCTAACGCTGGCGCAACGCGGCCATATAAAATTTCTCTGTTGCGCCCGTTATGACGTGGAGAATTTTTTGCACAAGCGCGTGTGACCCAGTTTTTGTTTGACTATTAACGTTTGATCATTTATCTGGCTTTGACCGAGTTACTTTCGCCATATGCGCCTCTTATCCATTGTAAAATCAAATTCATCATTACGTGACGAATCAACTCTCCCCAAGTGCGTATTGCACAACATATTAACGTGCCGCTGACGAAAGACCAAATAGCAACGTTCAATGTGCGTTTAAAGAAACGTTTGTAGCTTTTATGAATTATGCTTGAATGTATTTTAAAATATTACACTAGTCGGTAAATTGCACTTACGGAATTATACCTAATGTTTCAGTGTTTGATCTCGCGAAATTCAAGTCGTAAAATACGGAGGAGTGCTAAAATGCCTTTTTTTTAAATACAATTTGTGTTTTAATTTTTATCTTCCTGACTTTATTATTTAATTAAACCGTTCACAGATGATTACAGAACGCGACAAAAAATTAGAAAAAATTATTAATTAGATTATCAGTAATTTACTAATTAAAAATTTACAGCAATTAGTCATTAACACGCGGAATTGTATGATTGATAAGCACGTGGCGCAATATCTTGTATTTTCATTTCATCGTTAGGGACGTTACGAAATGGAAAGGAAAAAAAGATTCGCGTCAGAGAGACGTGACTCGCAATCGCGGCAGCTGAAACTGCGATTTTGCTCGCGTATACTATAACGCGCGGGCTTTTATCAATGGGAGATAATCCCGGCCCCGCGCGACGCGACGCGACGTGTCGTTCCGTAATCCGTGCATCGCGCATACGCTCCGCTCCGCTCGCAATCGCAAGTGCGTTGATGTCGGGGACTCGGGAGGCACGCGCAATAGGACGACGGATGGAATGGAATAGAATGGAACGGAGAGCGGAGAGTGGAGGAGAGAACATTTATAAAGCGAGTCTTCGTACGTAGCGCACGGGTAACAATTACCCTAGCGAGGGGCCTTACGTCACTGCAGCAGTGACCGTGGGTGAACGAGGGAAAGTCGGGTCCTCTACACGCTCCGCCGCGGACAATAGAGACGATTCGCCCGCGCCGCCGCCACGCCGCGCCGCACCGCGCCGCGCCGCGCCGGCTCGGCGCTCGGCTCGCTCGTCGCGCGTGTGTCTACCTCGATATAACGCGCACGCACATACATACCTATACGCGTACGTGGACGTTAATGAATGCGCTCGTATATCTCTCATCCCGATTTCAATCGCTCTCGTCTATAACGTGGAAGGCAGAATGAAACCACTACCATTAGAACACCGACTGACTGAATTAACCGCTGAAAATTCTCACCGATGGAGGAATTTTAATAACTGCTTTAATTAATTTTAATCTCCCGAAAAACAGTTTATCAAATTAATTAACAGAGCGGCCCCATACTCGCTCCTTTTTTTTTTGTAAATAAAACGCGTCGAATTGTGCATTGCGTGCTTCGAAAGAAGCTATAGGTACATATAAATAATAAATTAATTTTTATTAAAACCATATACAAAATCAATTTAGAACAACAATGTATTTTTACATATGCACTGTTTTATGTCTTTGAGGTGCAAATAGAAGCGGAAGAGATTGGAGAAAATCTGCCTTTGATACCTTACACTGGTACTGGCGGATGCCAAAATATCGTGTAAAATGTCAAAGGTGAATTTTTTTTCAGACTACTAAAATTTGGCAAGCGTTGACTGATATTTGTTCGTGCGACGCCAAAGTGCTCCGGCTTGGCTGGTACCGTGTGTACGCGTCTTACGGACGGTTATCGTTACAAAGCGACCAACACAGACGTCTGTGTAATAGACTCATTATTTCTGCTTGCTAAAGCACTGTTACGTTATGTATCACAGCTCTTCGAGGTCTCTGGTTCGACTCTCGCTTATCCTCGCTTTCGACCTCCTCGTGTCGGAACCGATGTATCTGTTATTTAGATCCGAGTCGACTCGGTATATATCTTTAATTGCACTATTAGAAACCCAGATATAAAGCTCTAAGATTCTTTGACGATGTTAATATATTTAGCACTAATTGGACCGTTCGGACCGTTCCGCGTCAAAAATTTCTTATTTCAATTTTATATTTAAGGGGGAAACCTGCTTTAGAACACTTCAAGAAGCATAATTTTTGCGATTTTTTTTCTCGGCTCCAATAAAATGAATCTTTTCTAAACTTCTGGGGTGTTTTAGTACACATTTTGACATTAACAAAAAAATTTTTTTATACAAAAATATTGATCTTTAATATGAAATGTTTAGCGATATTTACAACGCCTTTTTTCATTTTCGTACACGCTGGCGTGCGTAATTTGTGTCTGTAACAAAAAAACAAAAACATTTCTTAATTTTAATGTAATTACCTTCTAAGTATGTGAACCTAAAAAAATTTTTAAATATCGAAAATTAAACAAATTGTGAGACTTTGAAGAAAAACTTTTTTTTCAAAGTCTCACAATTTGTTTATTTTTCGATATTTAAAAAGTTTTTTAGGTTCACATAGAAGGTAATTACATGAAAATTAAGAAATGTTTTTGTTTTTTTGTTACAGACACAAATTACGCACGCTAGAGTGTACAAGGATGAAAAAAAGCGTTGTGAATATCGCTAAACATTTCATATTAAAGATCAATATTTTTGTAAAAAAAATTTTTTTTGTTAATGTCAAAATGTGTACTAAAACACCCCAGAAGTTTAGAAAAGATTCGTTTTATTGGAGCCGAGAAAAAAAATCGCAAAAAATTATTCTATTTGAAGCGTTCTAAAGCAGGTTTCCCCCTTAAATAAACAATAATATCACAATTACTGAAATTTTTATATTTTTTCTTCAGTTTATTTCTCAAAAGAAAAAATTGCTTTCTGATTTTGCATCTCTTTCTTCGATACTACATTCAGGACAAACTCGCGAGTTTGACTAACAATGTCGTAACATTGTACACATTTTGTTGTCGAATATTTATAGAAATAAAATAAAATTTGGCTGTATTCGACTATAGCTTTCCTACCATTTGAATCCACGAAACGAGGTATAATAGTAGGTCCTTAGGATGAATTTCGTGAACGTATCGACGATATGATAGCGCGTGCTGTCCATGAAGACAAGCGCCAAGCTTGTCGCGTATTCATCGCTTCGTGTCACGTATCGCGCGCACGTGCACGGATCCACAAACACGCGTAACGCCTATATGTGCGCGTGCATATTATGCATAAATTAGCGGCAGCGAGCGCGGGGACGAGAGACCGAGAGAGAGGGTCGAATCCCCGCGCGCGAAAGCGACGCTCTTGTGGCGTGTGGTTTTACCAGGCATACACGGTGTCCAAAAAAGGATCTGTGACGTACATCGGTAGCGTTTATGGAAGAGAGGAGCGACTGGTCAGTCGTTCAGCGAATACAATGATTATTTGTTAAGCAACCCCCGCGTTGTAACCAACGCCGACGAATATTACGCGGTATCCCGACCGCTTCTGTCTTTCTTTCCGTCACTTTGATTGTACTTTGTGAGCAATTTCGATCACTCGAAGTTTTCTATACATAGGAAATCTTGCGATAAAGAAAGTTAGTCTGAATTTTTTCTTCGTTTTGCGTAATTAACGAAGACATATATGCAATTTTATTAAGAAAATAACTTCCCTCGAAGTATGTACATATAACTCTCAAAGAAGATATTTTCCCCTATAAATCATATAGTCAATTATATAAATTGTGGACATCGAAATCGCGAAATTTTACCTATATATCCTCCTTCTTGATACGCAAATTTCAGGATAAGAATTAATGCCCTACTTCATTTCTCGCTGCGTTTTTTTATCTCGAGCGCCAGCTGTAGCGGCCAGAGCAAATTGCACGCAGTTCCTCAAACCGGTATACTTGATATGCGATTACAGCTACGGGAAGCTTAATAGGCGCGATAATAAAACCGTATTAAAACCGCGGTAGCGCGGGCGCTCTCGAATGGCACTTAGGGCGAACCGCGAACGAGAGCCACGCAATCTCCCGCGTCGCGGAAGAATCTCTGTAATACGGTGTAATACCACGGTGTGTTGCGTTGCGCGAACCCGCGCGTTACCAGCGGCGTCATATGGTGCCACCGCAAATACCCCGGGCAGAAAGATATAAAGAGCGACTGCGTAGCGGGCTAAAAGTAGAGGCTCGCCTAGGGATGAAGCGAATAGAAGAAGGAAGAAAGGGGCTCGCGTCTGCGGGGAACGCGGGGCAGGGGAAAGGGGGGGGGGGGAGGGCGGGAGGGCGGGAGGGGTAGTTGGCACAGGTTGTATTCATTCACTCGTTCATTCATAGTTCGTACACCGCCTCGAGGGTCTACAAAGCCTCTTGCTCATTCAGAACTCGTGACACGACCGTGTGGCATACGTATATATACACGTGTGCGTGCACGTACGCATGCACGTATGTGTACGTTCTTTTTTTCGTCCTTTCTTTCCCGTTCGTGCGTATCGTCCTCCTTCTCGTCCCCGCCGCCGCCGTCGTCGTCGTCGTCATCGTGGTTATCGTCAAGGTTTTCGTACACATATACCGTGATGAACGGCGTAAGGTAAATATACGAACCGGCCGGAAATAGAAAAGTACGCTCCTTCTCTGGTATAAATGTCTCGCACCGCAGAGTTTCTATATATTTCTTCTTTAAGAACTTTAACGTTATTTTAGTCAGATCGGTATCGAAAACAATCATCGTGCAAACGATTGGTCAGTGCATTAATGCGGAACAGTTATAATTTATTCTTATGCTTGATTGTTACTTACTTCCTCTCTCGCAGATAATTGAAAAGAGAAAGAAAAAACGTTCGTTATTCTCTTCGTTAGTTATCTAATAATACATTTTCTTCGGGTTAAGACACGAGTTGTCACAAGATAGATGCATGTATTTTCTCAAGATTGATTATTGTTATCTCCAAAATAAAATAAATATGTAGAATAAATATTATATGTAATTTTTTTTATCTTTCTTTAAAATTTATTAAACAAATTTTAAATCTCTCGCTTTAATATCAGCGTATAGCTCTCATTTGCCTTATATCGTGTCTTTGATTGCGTATCTGGAGAGCTTGTTTCTTGTTATTATTTTTTTTCTTTTTCTATTATATGAATTACTAATGGCAGATATTGCTTTATTATGTAATTTCAGGATTTTTATTAATTACACAATAAATAAAGTAAAATCGCGTATTTTCGGTCGGTGACTGGGATATATTCGGTTATATTGGTACATTTAGCATAATCGCGAACGTAAAAAATATCGTGATAGAAGTAAACAAAAGGAGCGTTGCAAGGAACGAGCGTAAAAGCGAGCAGGGAGCTAGAGGGAGAAGGAAGGGGCGAAAGAAAAAAGCAGGAGCGATATTCGGAGCTCACGTTACAACCGGAAGTCGCTGGGCAGGACTGGTAGTAAAAGGAAAGGGAGGGGGACCTACCCCAATACCACTCCGGGACGGCAAGATAGTTTTATAATGTCCTCGAGTACTCCTCCCTTAATGCACTCGTAAATGCACCCTCCTCAGAACCGCTTCACCGCAGCATTGTTGCTCACTTCGAGAGCGTGTTCTCGATTGAGTGGAAGAATCGCACAGATGTGAAGGAGAGAACCAGATCGTCTTGTGTGACTAGTTCGGTCGAGAATATACGTTATAATAGCGATTCTCTTTGCAGCAGATTCACTATAAGATTTCGCGGGAACGTGAATTAAATATAGGAAATAACGATCGTTAAATACCTCGATTAAAACCTTCCTAATTCGATATTGGACATAATTTTAATCTAATAAATTATATTTTTTAATTTTTATTGGATAATCACAAATAATATTTTTGAAGGTACATTGCAAGTAAGATATCTGAAATTCTTGTACCTAATCGTGGAATATATAAACACTTTTAAATCTATAAATGTAGATTAATTCAATCTAAAAGAATAATGAGTTGTTACTATTGAATTGGTTATTAAAGACGATAATTTGCGATTTACCGATATTGGTTATCTTTCTTTAGATTATAATTATGTTATCTACAATACGTATATACAAAGAGAAAAGATTTATTTAATCAAAGCTAACTTCTACTTGATATAAGTAACTATAGGTATATTAGCATATTCAATTTGCGGTACTCCTCTCGATGAAAGATCTAATCTTTCTTTAAAATTATATTAAAAGTATCAGTTATTTATATCAAAATTCACATTAAAAAATGTTTATTTAAAAATAAAAGTCCGCTTTTTAAGCAATGAAACTATATCCGACGCCGCGTCGAATCGCAGAAGGCAGAACGAAGGCGCAACTATCGGTACGTTCGACGATCGATTACTCAGATCCTCAATCTCGAGTAGAAAATAGAGACGGCCGACGCGACGCGGTGTCGGACAGGTCCGAACGCGAGAGCGCGGTAACGAAGCGCGCGCGTTCTTATTGTGCGGCCCTCGTAAGTCCCATTACTATTGCCGCCGAGGCTATACGAACCCGAGAGGAGGCACGAGGCGTAGGGGAGTGAGCGCTTCCGGTCCCCTCTGCATCACGTGCGAGACCGCCGCCGAACAGAGAAACCCCCGTTGCCTCGCCTCTCAACATCCGGTCTGTTGCGCGCCTCCACCTCCCCTCCGGTCACAGCCCCCTCTCAAAAATAGGCTAGGTCCTTCTCGGCTCGCGTCGAACGCGTTCACCACCGCCGCACGATGGTGACGATCTAACGATCTGACGCGGTGAAATACGCTTTATCAGCGTACGGAATGTTTTAGCCGGTACGTTTCTCTCGTCTTGCGCGCGTCAAGAAAATAAACGAAAAATACGTTATGCAAAATTATAAAGGTTTTTTCTGCAAAATCGTGATCGCTTTAGAAATTGTCTCCAGTATTTTTTATTGCTTTTTATTAATTTTAATTTTACGAAAGTGTATGTTTGGTAATTATTTTATTAATTGTATCAAAATACATGTATTTTAATCATTACACACATATATATGATATATGTATACATATATTGTTTATATATTTATTATATTTATAGATATTATCTTTAAATCAACGAATTAAAATGATGAAGATATAATAATGATGTTGATATCATTAGGATACGTTTTAAGCAGCGATATACCTAATTAATTAAAGTACAACATCATAGTAATTACGTCACGTCGACCTTTGTGCATGTAGACGAGATGCATTACGTTTCACTCGCCGTTATAAATTAGTACGCCATTGCTAATTGGCCAATTATTAACTTGTTATTGGTCTACTATTTACCGTTTCTCAATTGATAATTTCAACGTAACAATCAAATCCCACGAGATATATGTGAGACTCCGCTTTAGAAACTTTTATTGCGATATCTTATCACCACAAGCGCTTTATGCGAATATTTCTCATTACACGTGACGTCACATACGCGAAATCGCCCACATGTTACCACTCTTGTTATGAGATAATAACGGACAAGAATTATAAATGTTCGGACTGTGTGATAAAACAATTATCATATTCTTCTGATTTCTTCATTATTATTATTATTGCAATATCGTCGCCATTGTAATTTTATCTCGCTTTCACATTATCGCAGTGCTTCTGCAGCAGGAGATTTCGAGAATTTTTACGTGCATAATTGATAATCATACGTTCGCTTTGTAACAAAGAAAGGGTATTATAAGCAAAAACTCGACACAACGAAATATGAATGAATGAATAAGTTTTTTTTATATAGATAACTGAATATCATATTCAACGCAAAAGTTCTAACATGACAATGTCAAGGTGTCTCAGAGTTACGCCTGTCAAAGTTCAAGCCGAAATAATATAATCTGCATTTTTCTTATTTAAGTAAAAAACATTGGATATCGCGAATTAGATGTTGTCCATCATCGACGATTGTGAAATTTGAGGGATCGCGTCAATCAAAGGAATAGGTGTCGAGTAAAAGCGTACGTATACGACGGAATATACCGGCAACGATGACGACGATGATGATGATGACGGCAACGGTGGCAGCAGGTGGTTGAAGCTCCGAGGGGGCGTTTTGCGATCTCCCTTCCTCTCTCTCTCTCTGCGATCGTTCCCCTCGCATCCACCCCTCCCCTCCCCCCCCGATCTCCCCCCCTCGTTCACCCCCCTGAGCAAGCGGCCGGGTTTCCTATCTCGTGCCCCCTCCACTCGACGGGCAGCCCCACTCGGTAGGCTCGTGAACTCCCACCTTCCACCTCCACCGTGCGGCACCAATGCGACACCGGGATAGCCGTGCGAGACGGTAGAGCCGCCGGGCCGGGGCCCCACGGGCAGAGGGGGAGGAAAATGCGATGGAGGATGAAAGAGACGGGGCGCGGAGCGGTAGGGACCGGGGGGGGGGGGGGGGGGGGACGGGACGGAGCGGCGGGAGCACCGCGGAGCGGAGCACCGTAGAGCGGAAACGGCGCGGCGCTTCGTCACAGTGACACGCGCGCTCGCGTCAAGTGGAGGAGTGCGCGCGAGAGGAGTGCACGCTAGAGAGAGAGAGAGAGAGAGAGAGCGATCTCCTGCGACGCGTCTGCTCGACGTCTCTCTGCCGACCTGACCGGACTGTCCGGTGTTACGTTCCGGGGACGCCTGCCGTGTCCGTTCCGGAGTGACGAGGCGTAAATCTCGCGGCAGTGAATACCTCGCCACTCGCCATTGACATCGAGGGAGATCAGCCGCGAGTTGATTCGCGTATATCACGGCTCGCGCACGAGGAGCACTCGCGAGAGCGAATCCGCGATTGCAAACTTGAGCGCGGCCGGATACCGCGCTCGGGAGGTTCGACTTGGGTCGCTCCTCGTGGGAATTAAACGCGCGGTGTGCGATTAAAGGATACCTTTAATCGGAAAGAAAGAGTTTTTCGATCGCGTGTAGTTCGTAGAACAGAATCGTGGGGATACAACCGGGGGGATTAATTCGATCTTGATTGTGGAACTGAATGCAGTGAGTAATTAGTAATCAGTGAGGATTACCTGGAGAATCAAGCTCAGTTCCGCGAGCGGAACTGAAGTAACGTGGTGAATGATTGAGGGAATTATCTGGGAGGTGTATTAGTCACGGTTCTTCTGTGGGGGAACTGAGCGTGGTGAATAATTAGGAGGACGTCTTGAAAAATTGAAGCCGATTGTGGAACTGTGAGCACGCGGTGAACTTGCCAACCGGAGAATACGACTTTATTGTGGGACCGAGCGTCGCGCGTTGTGAGCGAAGACGGGATACCTGAGGACTGCTAAACTCAGCTGCGTGCAGCTGAGTCAACGAAAAAGGAGAGAGAGAACCGATGCGGCCGGCCGGGGAGACACCTGTTGCGTCGTTCCGCGGCTAAGCGGCAAAATTCCCCGCGCGAGAGAAAGAAAGAGAGAACTCGAATTTTTTTCTCCCGGAGTAACATCGGACAGAAGGAGATTGTCAATCGATCATTGAAGTCTCTCGCCGCTAAGGGTTCACAACGACCCAACGTCGCTTCGGAGAGTCTATGCCGCCCACGAGTGGAGTGCCGCGGCAGAAACTCGCACGAGGCGATCGCGAGAGAGACCGAGGTGACCGCCGTCGTCGTCGTCGTCGCTGTTGTTGTCGTTGCCGTTGTCATAATTGCGACGGTCGCGTTGCAACATCGCGCGATGCGCAACGTCCCGGCGAGCGGCGTCAACGGCGTGTCGTAAGGCCGCGCGCGTAAATAATCGGATCATCGTCGCACGGATGCTCGCGCGCTCGTCGCCGAGGAGTGACCAACGTCGTCGTCGCGCGGGACAATCGAAGGCGACGTCACGGCGGGCGTCGTGAGCGTCGGGACGTCGCGGCCTTCGGGGCAGGCGCCGGGCATAATAGTCGACGCGTACGCGAACGGCGGCGACATCGGCGCGTTAACGACCGGCAGCGGTAGCGGCAGTGGCAGCAACAGCAGAAGCAGCAGCAGCGGCGGCGGCAGCGGCAGCGGCAACGTTAACACTGTCGCGTCTTCGGAAATGGTGCTCCAGATACTGGACACGCTGATGACAGGCGAACCGTTCTACGCCGATTATCCCGCGTACCAGGAGGCGGAGCCTCTCACCGGCCATCATCCGCATCATCAACATTCCCATCAGCACGCGATCACCCGCAGCAACACCAGCGTGGTGCCGACGGTCTCCTTGGACGCGACCACCCACACGCCAGGTATCTACCTCGCGGATT
This sequence comes from Leptothorax acervorum, assembly GCA_035220615.1. Classification (NCBI taxonomy): domain Eukaryota; kingdom Metazoa; phylum Arthropoda; class Insecta; order Hymenoptera; family Formicidae; genus Leptothorax; species Leptothorax acervorum. The sequence goes on from JASTWQ010000091.1 coordinate 524,033, forward strand.
TTCACTCCAAGTCCGCGTAAGAGTGTCGCGGAAAGTACTTGATCACAGATTTCGGTTTTGGGTATCGCGACGAGATACTCTTTGAAGAAAATGCAATATTTATTTTAAAAAACGCACGGTCAAGATATTTGTATGAATGTGTTTCGAAAACTACAATACGTTATCTGCACGTCAAATATTCGATGGCAGATTTCAATTCTGATTCTTCACATCCGCAGTAGGTATGTGAAAAAGTCGATGGTTCATTTAAACAGGGCTACTGATTACAAAGAAATAGGAAGATCAGTACGCGTACTTAAATACATTTTACTTTTTTCTTACAACGATTGATTTTGAGGCATAATTATTTTATATCATGTTTCTACGTAACGTGTAATTATCTTTTGCAAGCACTTCTTAAATGTTTTGAGAACTCAAGTAAAATTGAACAATGAAAATTATATATATCGACGTCTGGCATAGACATTATCGCGCTCTACATTTGGACGTCGCAGCAAATCCAGCCAAAGTGTCAATCGATGTTCATTATTTAAGCGGCTTTGTGGTCTCAGTCTGACGATGTTATCGAACGACTGCCCCTAGAGTATGAGGTCAAGTGTCGGGACATGCATATGAGGAGAATTATTTGCAAATTACGCGATAACCCAGACGATAATGGAACAATATTCAATCGGAACTTTCTCAACGACAAGATATTAACCATTTTTATTCGGACACCAGTCGGCCGGGCAAAAAGATAATTTTCTATACAGTTCTAGGATTTAAAGAAAAATACATTCGAGGATTCACCGAACCGTACGCGATTTTTCGAATATCATTCTAGCTGTAGTTATTAAAAACTAAATAAGTGAAATAATTTCTCACTATCGTATTATTGAAAGAAATTTACTACTTACCTTGATTCAAAGGACTATGTCATTGAAAATAAATTCACTGTTTTTGTAGCGGAATAAAACCGAATGAACGACGTAACTTTGTACAGCAAAATGATATTTATAAATTCATACTGACATTGTCTGGCGGATTAAACATTAATAGGTCAAGGCCGATTTATGCTCTAATTCGGAATTCATTACCGATATAACAAGAATATACTTTTTTTTTAACTCGTTATTTTTGCGAAAGAATCTCTCCATGGAGATCAATTAAAATAAACCAAAATCCAATTAATTCTTTATTTCCAAAAAAGGGGATGAAATTTTTATTGTTTATGGCGGAGCGCAGTTTAATTTGGCAAGTCTCTTCTTTTGGTCGCGAGTCTCTCAGACGAAAACGATCTCGACAAAACCGATCCCGCGATTTGCGTGATTTGTTCGACAACGAGCTGATACGTCACAATTATAACATTCGGCTATCTGCATAATGGCCCGTAACTATATCGTTACTTCGAACATAAGGATCTTTTGTTCGCGATGCACGTCCCTCGTCCTTCTCCGTTAAGGTGCGGCCCTCGTTAAGCCGGCAATAAAGCGTATCGCGCAAGGTCTCGGCGGCACACGCTTGGGAGCTCGAGTTACACGCTTCGGATGCGTCGAATTGCAGCGGGCCTGAAGATAAAAGTTGCATCAATGTTGTACGCGTTTTAAACGGTACGAAGATATCGGTGCCACGGTTCGTAAAGTTAATTAACTCAACCTCGCTATCGTTCGATCATGCCAATTTCTCCCATTCGCGTGATAAGTGGCAACGAAATACGGTCCTAAAATGCACAATTTAAATTCGAATCTTCAACAAGTACAGATTTATTATACATATTCTCATTCTCCAACAATTATAAGTTCACAATTTATATTATTTTTAATTAATCGATCAGATTAAGCAGTGAGTCTTCAGTCGCTTAATGAACGAATAAATTATTAAAATGTTGAATTGTTAATTAATTCTTAAAACTGAAATTCCTTCAACGATATTTATATATTATTCATACGTTTATGTAATTGTGGAAAAAATTACGTATTCAAGATTGATCGTATATATTACGTCTAAAGGCTGTCAAAATCTACGCACGCGTCCAGAAATCGTAACGCCATGATTTTTCGGTCATTCAGAGTCTAAGCACATCTGAACGTCCGTCGATATCGTCGTAATATGATTTCTAGATCATTAATCACTGACGACGAGGAGAACGACTCTCATTTGTGACGACAGATGGGGGAAGAGTGGAATATTCCTGCTTTGAAAAAACCCAATTAAGTAGCGTTCACATTCTGTGTTACAGTATACATTGTATTTAACTCATTTCTGGCCACTGGTGCATTTTTGCATCAACAACTTTGAAAATTATTTTAGGTGAGATAAATTTGAGAATGTCAGTCTTCTATGACCTGCAAATAAAGTTTGAATTCTCGACAATATATTTATGTGGTCAAAATAGCAAATTTGACTTCGCACCTGTGCGTGATGGCCAGGTCAAAAAAGGTTCAATAATTGACCTCTTTAATAACAGGTATTATAAATGTTTGAAGTATTTAAAAGAATTACATATGCCTGTCAAAATATTGTCAGAGGACTGAACTAGCATAAACCGTACTAAATTGACCGGTCATGTAGATTTACCTACAAGAAATTTTGCCAATGGTGTATTTTTGCACCAGCATTTTCCGGAGAACCGGAAAATCGGAAAATATTTTCTTTGCACAAAAAACATTGGAGGTCCCAACAGCAAGCCCTATAGGCCCTCGCCTAGGCCAGTATTCGTAGTCGGATTTTATTTCAAGACCGTCTTAAATAATGTCTTAAGATGCTAATACGGCTCTGTGATTGGTTTATGGCATCTTAAGATTGTACTTAAGTCACAGTCTTAAAATATAAGATCCGACTATGAATACCGGCCCTAAATAGGACATCGAATAATTCCATCAATTTCGGGTAGTGGCTATATAGAAATGGGTTAAATATAACATTTTCGAAATCGAATCTTTGAGCAAATTTTTTTCTGCAACGTAGTTTTTAAGTTTTTTTCCGGTGGTTATTTGTCGGCTTACTTGGTCTTTGTTAACAGTAACTAGCTTTTTTATCCCGTCCGATCTTTCGATCAGATTATTCTGCTCGGTGCCGATAATGATCCAGAAACGGTTGGAGTGTGAGCGACGCTTCTCTTGTTGTAACACGCGCGATTGTGTAGATGCCTCCGTCTGACGTTCGTGCGTGTCGCGTACACGCGCATGCACACAGATGCACTCGCGTATAGGTAGGTAGAGTGTGGGAGAGTTCGCAGGTCAATCCCTGCTTTGAACAATGCGCGATTTCGTTGTGCCGTCGTCGTGGACGACTTTTTTACGAGCTGTGCTCATCACGCGCTTGCCGCGTCTCCCCGTATATTCCGTGTGTCTGCGCGGATACTTATATGTACGTGGTACGTACGTGTACATGTGTGTGCGCGCGCGTTTCGAATAAAAGGAACGATTCAGGACCACGACAGGTATAAAACTCGTAGACTCGGAACGCCGGGGGAAAGAGTGGCGCGTCGTTTCGCCGCGGTCTTTATGTATTGTTGTGCATATACGCGATAGATAGATAGAGATAAAGCGAACACGGTCGTTACTTTCGTTTTAACGCGATTGTGGGTTCATTAACATTTTCCCGGGTCGCGTATTGTTCTAACGGCGGCGTTATTTTCTGTAAGAAAAGCCATCGGGTTTCTTCGTTAAGCTGTGTACGTGAAAAGATTACGTTACGAAATTCAAGCGCGTGCCATTAGCTAAATGGAAAACGCGTTTCTGATGAATTCGTTATCATTTAGATTCATTCGCACAAATCAGAATATAATATCTCCTTGCACGATCAATGGTTTTATCACGGACCAACAGGCTTTTTCTAAAGGTAAATCATTAATTTTTTTCTTTAATTAAGAGCAATATTTATTCGATACTATAATGTCCATTTCTACCAATGCAGATTAACTTCAATCTCGGTTTAACGTACTTTTTATCCTTTTCTAGTTTTAAGAATTAGAAAAAAAATAAAAAGTACCTATATATAAATTAAACTGAGATTAAAGTCAATCCGCATTGGTAGAAATGGACATAAAACGTGCTGTTTCTAACGTATCGAGTTCGTCGAAAGGCACAGATGCCAGACGTACAAAAATAGGAGATGACATTCCTAATATGTGACAACATTTACATGTGACTCACTTTATTGTTTATCATCGAAACGTTAAATTCTTCTTTCCCGGAAAGCCCGATATCATTTCTCTGACGTAACTTCGACACGAAATATCCTTTATCGTGAATGATCCGAGTAAAATCGGGGACTTCGAACGATCCCAAGATTCCGTAATGCTCCCGGATAGTCCGGCTCCAAGTGACGAGCTATCGATTTCGCCTAACGAGACGAGAGTCCCGGATCCTGATGTGGATCACAGGCCACGAGTACCTACCCCCGGCCGAAGATAATGACCTTCCGGCGCGCGGCGGCGAGTCGAGAACATTCGTGAGGCAGGTTTTAATTTTCAAGAGGCCGCCGGGCTGCGCCGGGTCTTTCTCTCTCTGACACTCTCTCTCTGTCTTCTCTGTCTCTTTCTCCGGTACCCTGCCGCAGAGCAGACAGCAGCTGTGCACGCCGACCGGGCGTTTCATTCGATTTGGCACGTGCCACGAGGCTGCCGCGCCGTCGCCGTCGCTGTCGCTGCTCCTGTTACTGGCCGCCGCCGCCTTCATTGCTCACCGTTAATGCCGCCTAAGCGGCCGGCGGGTTCTGGCAGTCCTCGGCACCTGTTTCACAGCTGATACGCGGCTGCTGCTACTTTTGCTCGCCCGATATACCACAGCCCGACTGTGCGTCGTCCCGTCGTCCTCGCTTTCTCGCCCGACGGCTTCCCCCTGCTCCGAGATATACCACTTCTCGGGACCTCGCGTCGCGTCGTATAGCTGCCGAAATTTCCTCGTCTGTTGATCTATTAATTAACGAACGTTCAGCTTGTGCCATTGGGTTGATGGGTAGAAGGAGCTATGTTTAGATAGGAAACATTTTGAAAAGAAAATATTTTGAAGATTTTAGAGCTAAAATTTGGTCTACTTTTAGTTTAATTTAGAAATTTTATCTATAATTTAGTAGTTCATTAGTGCGTTCGGCTTAATAGGAAAAAAATCGTGAGATATGTTGCACTAACGCAAAGAAACATTTCAAAAATTTACGAGAATACTGGAATTTTGTTTTTTTTTTTTAAATAATGTCACTTATAAGTAATATCGATTGTTTATTAATGAGCAATTGAAATTATAGAATTATATTTAAATATAGAATTTCGAGCACCGACTCGCCATTACGCGGCCTTTTTTTTACTGCAAAGATAATAAGTTAAACGTACGTGTAATTACGTTAACAATTTGTAAGCGCTCTTATCAGTTTTAGCTCATGAAAGTGTGCGCTATGTCATAATGGATTACGCTTTTAAAAATAGATACAGCATTATGCCAATCGGTCGTGAAACTATGCTAATTATAATGTAATTGCGTGCGCGTTTGTAGTTGCAAAATAATAATAATAGCGATATTAACTCGTAGTCGCAATAGCGATCTTTTGATAAGGATGGTTAAACTTTTTGCGATATAGAAGCCAGTTTTCTTCAACGCACTCCGTTCCTTATTCAAGACGCATTTTTAGGCGCATTATGCCTGAAATTCTAAACGATGACTGGCTATAGTAGAAAATGAGAGAGAGAGAGAGAGAGCCCTGCGTCTGTGTGTGCAGCGTGAGGGCCAGCTCCAGGCTGCACTCCCACGCTCATCGTCCATGAAACACGGGGTGCGAGGTGCAGCTACTACACGCGAGCCTTGCAGGTGTACTTAGAATATGCAGGGTCTGTCCCTACGGCCCTATTAACGACGCCACGGTCGCCACATGGACACAGGAGTTATGGGAAAGCAGGAGGGGCTTCGCGAGTAATTATTTCTACGGGAAAGCGCGCCCAAGACGCTCGGCGTGATGTAATACTGTAATAGTCGTCGGGCGAATTCTCGGTATCTTTGCATTGTAATTGGCATATTCGTTAGCTGTCAAAGAACGTGCTGGTTGCGCAACAAAAAGCAACGGCTATACAGTCTGGATTTTTGGTACCGAGCTGCGTGATTTACTCCGAAATCACAAATCAGAGAAAAAATGTCAGCGATGCTATTTTGAAACGATCTGTAACGATCTCAGTAGGTACCATATGCAGTCCTTTAGGTCCCTTCTAGAATCTTTTAGACCATATAAAAGCATGAAGAAAACCATTGCTGTAATATAATAAATAAAGCTTCACGCGTAAACCGATGCGATTAAAATAATTTTTTTTTTATATATCTCGTAATTTTTATACAATTTTCATAATTCTTTGTAACATCAAAAATCTAACAAGACATAATTTAATCCCTTTCTGTACGCAAAAAAAGGATTTGCTACTATAGGGACAGCTAACATTTTTTGCAGTAAGAGCTAAAAGTTTTGCTACTGTAGCTAAATTATTTAGCTACTATTGCTAAATTATATTGATAATTTAGCTACAGTAGCAAAACTTTTAGCTTTCACTGCAAAAAATGTTAGCTGTCCCTATAGTAGCAAATCATTTTTTTCCGTGTGAGAATAGGTGATATTCTAAATAATTATTCATCTGCTTTATTATCACTATCTACTATATTAATTTAAATTTGATTTTATTTATGATATCTATATTTTTTAAAAAACTGTAATGCGCGCTGAAACCTGATCTTTAAAGCTGGTTCTGTATTTCTTACCCCGTGTATAATTACGCCCAATTAAAGACGGTTGAGCGAAATTAACGATACGTGGCCGGTGCGACACTTGCGCGGCGGGGCCCACCTGTTTTTTTTTTCCTTCGTTATTAAAACGTAAGTGTGGGAATGTGGGGTGGTGGCGCGTCACATGCGCGCTGTCGTTTCGAAAAGGTCGGTGGATTATGGTAATATGTCGAAGTCTCTCTATCGCCCGCATTTCATCGCGTTTCACGTATTACTAAACAAAAGATCAATTCTAGCGGACGCGTTAATCGCGTCGACTAAACTATTTATACCGTGTAAATGAGGAGGAGAGGGAGAGATAATGCAATAAGCACGGCGGGGCCCGACGATAATCCTGGCAAGCCACCTGGCTTCGCCTTAACAGATAAAACTTATTCGTGGTGTCACCTGCTTTTTATTGACGCTCCATAAATCCTAGATAAATTGTAGTTAATGGCTCGATATCTCCCCGTTTAAACTGCAGCATCGCAAAAGAATTTGAGGAACCTCGCGTTTTATTCAATTTCATTTAATTTGTGTATTTAATAGCGGTGGGATTGCGCGGAGTGTATAAGATTTTAAATTAAAGGTTTACTTTAACTGACCCGCTAGTTTCAATTTATTTTGTATTTTTAATGAATAATATATTTACCAACTATTCTTAACACTGCGCGGACACCGTGGAGCACTTACCCGGACACCCTAGGACTTTTAATTAAGTCCAAAGGGTTTTTGAAAGCGTTTCTGTGTTACAGAAAATCTATAAAAATGTATCATCTTTAAGGTTTCAAAAAGTTATTTCTATACTTACATAGGCCGAAACTGTTGCAATTTTTTTTAAGTGTTGAAATGAAATAAAGTGTTGAATTGAAATGAAAAATTGACTGTGCCTTAAAAGGCCCACGGTGTCCGCGCAGTGTTAATGAATAGTGTGTAATTGCGAGTTTATTTTAAGAACTGGATTGTTCGTCAAAGTAGCAGTCGAATTTAATCACTATCTACCATTATTTTTTATGGCTTTACATTTCTATTCTTCTCCTTACCATCGTTACATTTTATTTTTTAATCGACTTTTATTTAGGACAGCATTAAAATAATTGGTGTGAAATGTAAGGTAGCTGTAAGTTTGAGTAGCGAACATGAGTCTCGAGATAAGATACGTGATTCCACCAACTTCCGACCGCTATAATTTCTCCGTGTAACTAAACCTCAGTTGTTATCTTTTTCTTAGTTTATTTTTAAAGATATTTTTAAATTCAATAAGATAATTATTCGCCAGTGATAAATTAATAAAATGTGGATAGTCGGCCTGACTGGCAGTAATTTTACGTTTTGACCCGTATTTTGGGTCCTTAGATGATGTTATATTAAAAATTTTATATTGCGAAAAAATATTACCCCAGCCAGGGTTTGAACCTGGAACCTCCCGTATACCGTGCGGGTGTCGTGCCAATTCGACCACTGAGGCTATGGTAATATTTCTTCGCAATAACACATATAAGATGGAGCACCGATTTCTTCGGTCGACGGTGTGTATAACGTCTTTCGCAATATAAAATTTTTAATATAACATCATCTAAGGACCCAAAATACGGGTCGAAACGTAAAATTACTGCCAGTCAGGCCGACTATCCACATTTTATTAATTTATCACTGGCGAATAATTATCTTATTGAATTTTGATACACCTGGCCTAGTAATGGTGTTCCAACGGAAGGATGGTTCAATGATGTCTCAACGATTGATCCGAAAAAAGTACTGTGTGAATCCGACAAAGCAAGTTGGCTCACGGTTTTTTCAATGTTCATATCGAAAAAGACGTTATACACACCGTCGACCGAAGAAATCGGTGCTCCATCTTATATGTGTTATTGCGAAGAAATATTACCATAGCCTCAGTGGTCGAATTGGCACGACACCCGCACGGTATACGGGAGGTTCCAGGTTCAAACCCTGGCTGGGGTAATATATTTTTTCGCAATATAAAATTTTTAATATAACATCATCTAAGGACCCAAAATACGGGTCGAAACGTAAAATTACTGCCAGTCAGGCCGACTATCCACATTTTATTAGATATTTTTAAAGATAGAAAACTCGAAATCGCTTTACAAAATATGAGATAGGAATAGGTAATCTCAGGACGCTTTATAAAGTATGAGATAGGAATAGATAATCTCAGGACTCTTTAATCAAAAGCGATTTGTTCAAAATCACATGAATTAAAAGACCTGATTGTGTGAGACTAAATTGCTTCCCTTCGTGAATGGAAGTTCATTACATTATTTTATTTCAGCTGTATATAAATTTTAATATTTTATTTTGATTCATTCTGTAATTCACAGAATTGTTTAGTTTTGAGAAAGACTTTTTTAACTTCAGATCGAAGCGCAACGATTCGGAAGATGAGATACTTTGAACAAAATAAACATGTGCTATACGAGATAAATGCAATACGAGATATGTTGCATGTAGGAATATATATTTCTCGTGTTTTTCGTGTGAAATATAGTAATGTATAATGTAACGTTTGTTTTTTCTCGCGCGTGTGCCAGTCACCTCTATATTATAAATTTAATTTATATATAATTTATTATTTACGATCGCAGTGTAGCGACGTGTAAACAAAGCAATAACAAGTAAATGTAAATTTTATACAAAACCTAGGACAAAATATTATATTTATTTATTTAGCTTGTGCAAATTAAACTAAATGAGGAACGAAATTATTTATTTTGTAATGACGATGTATATAGTTTTTTATTTACATTCGCATAACTGCAGCGATGCACAAACAAAGTAACAACAGATGAATGTATAATAATATATGAGACAATATTATTTTTATTTTACTTGCGGAGATTACTGAAACTGAACGTAGAATCAAATTCTTTATTTTGTAAGAATAAAAAATAATTTTCTGAAGAAGTAGATAATATTTATTTCGACAACAAATAATTAACAATTAAAATCTCTTATTTTAATCGATTCAATTGGCTGACGTCATGACAATATGACCATTGGTTCAATTATCGTCAAGACATTTCCGACCATGGGTTTTCTTTCGTTGATGTAATTTTGACCCTTATATATAATAAACATGCTATTTAAATAATTTTAGTTTGGACCTGGAACCTCCCAACAATCCGTGCGGGTGTCGTACCAAAAAGTAATTTTCTTGAACATTTACAAGAAAAAAACTGTGCAGCTGTACTTTTTGTAGAAACGCAATTTAAAAGTTAAAAAGTTAAAAAGAGATCTAAACAGCTGGAAACTTGAACAGCTCAAGTTTCGAATGCCACGCTGTATCGTGAAGGTCTCATCCCAGGCTGACGCGCGTCACAACAGAATTCGTTAATTTGACAATCGCAATCCCGGGCGACCGCGACGGCCGCGGCGATTCGAACGCCGCGGCCGCTCGAGCGCGCGGAGCCTCAGCTTCAGCCTCGCGCGATACCCGGGCTCTCTCTCGCGCGATCGTAGAGCGGAAGTCGAGAATAGGCGGAGTTCGTTCGGACCAATCGTCGAGATACGCGCCGCCCACGTGTCAGCGGTGGTTCCTCCCTGCGGAGTGCCGGAGTCCGGAGTGCCGCAACGAGATATGCGCGGCGACGCAGCATCGTCCCTCTTCTTCCTTATCCGCAGACATCGCGTCGCCTCTGTAACGATTTTGACAGAAATTAAAAAGAAAAGAGATAAATATAAAGGGGTGTATTACAATTAAGAGATTAGAGTGACTTTTAAGAGATGCTGAGAAAGAAAAATATTATTATGATAGAATATACTGATAAGATTAGGATATCATTCACTTTGAGAGAGAAACAGACGCATTGAAATAACAAGAAACATTAAAGAAAAAGTAGAGTTTTTTAAAACCCCAGTATGATTTACAACCGATAGAAATATATAATTGTAATCGTAAGCGATGAGTTAATTTCTTGACTTTTCAGGATTGTGATAAACAGACAAACCAACTTGCGATTGTCTATCTTTTTACATGCTTTTTTTACAGGTAGACATACAGTAGACACGTATATTTTGATATATCCATTTCCCTTTTTTCTGGTTCATCTAATATAAGTAAATAAACCGAATTTGACATGTCTGATATTCAGACGTGTTTAATTAATCTGGTACCTATTAAGACATTGTAATGCAAGGCGAATTGTACCTTTCAATTTGCAGGCGGCTACAATCACCTCCGCAGTCCCGTGTGCCAAGACGAAAGTCAAAGAGACGAAACGTCGCCACCACCCCACAGCCATAGCACCCAACCACCGACCTCTCACTCTAGTACCCCTAACAGTAATAACAACAATAACAACAACAACAATGCCAACAACGCGTACATTCATCTACGGAATTTAAATCAGCTCAAAACGGAATGTAAGTTTCTTATTACGTTATTCAGTATTATTCGTGTAGACCTTTCGTTTTCCAAGCTTCTGTAGAATTTATTGGAAGTATTTTTAGTTTCTACAATCTTTATTCATGAAACACATTTATTTTGAATGATTCATAAGGCAAAGACACAATATCAAATGCACAAGTCTCTTCCTCATTTAAGAGGCAACATAATCGCGAGAAGCTATTTTTGTCAGAATTTGTTTGAAGATTAATATTCTGTGCGTGTGTATCATGCTGACTAAATTCTATATTTTCGAATGTTTTAAACATGATTACATTGAAATTACTCTTAAAATAATATGTAAATTATTTTTGTTCATTTTTTTACGTTCGTACATACAAATTAAGTTATAATATTTGCTGTTAATTCGTATTAAAATATCGTACAATTTCAGTTATTTAGATTTTATCTGGTTAGAAAGGACTATTGAAAAAAATTAATTCGCAAAAATGAAAAAATTGTAGCGAACTACAGCAATCATCACATAGCCGAGCATCTCCAAGGCGGCGGGGGTGGCCTGGGCAGCGGGGGTGAACTCGCGGGTGCAGGTAGCAACGAGAGCGACTTGAGAGTCAGCGCGACCGCCACGGAGAGTTATATGACGCCAGCGCATTATTCGGGGTACGACGAGGCGTCCGAATATCACAGCTTGTCGCAAGATCACCAGGCGCCGCATCCGTATAATTTGGACAGCTCGTCGGACTTTTACGGCGCCAGCGGGATCCACATCGAGCCCAAGTACCAGCCGTCACCGTTCAAGAATTATCCTCGAGGTTTGTAGCCGGAAACTGAGATTAATTAGAAAGGAAAATTTCCAAAAACTATAGTTTATATATTTTTATTATACATATATCTATATTTCTATCTATAATACATATACTATACATATCTAATATTTAAAATTTAAAAAAATTTTTTATTATCTATATTAAGATTAAAATAGCTATATCTAATTTGTATTAGGTATATTTTAATACTAGGTATATATATACTATTATATTTAAATATATATTACATTTATCTATAAAATACATCTGAAACATATATCTAATATGTATCGATATGTAATCTAATAAAATTAAGTTGATTTCCTTCTATAAATCTATTTAATTGGGACCAGTTAATATCAAAATAACATTTTTTTTTTTACTTCGCAGGACGCTATCACGAGGGTTACAGCGAGAGCGGCGGATACGGGCAGTACGATGCAACGCCGTTCCAAACGGTTCCCGGAAGCGGGAGCGGTGCTGGAGGCGGCGGTGTCGGCGGTGACCAGTGGGGTGTCGGGCTTGGGGATCATCTCCCTCATCACCCCGCGTTTCTTGCGGGTCTCGGACCACGAGATTCCTCAAATCCTCATCATCCCACATCTATCGCCAATAATGCGGACCAAAAGCCGTTACTGCAGAGCTCAATGCTCACCGGTTATCCAGGTAGAGATTCACGATTCAATAATATATTTTATAAATCACTAATAGATTATTTTTCCTTCTAAATTTTTCTATTTGATTTATTTGTTAATGTTTGGATATTTTCTGTTCTCCAAAGGACGCAATTTGTCTACTCTTAGTTATTTTGGAATTAAACTCGTGTTTCGAATACTTTATTTTTATCAAAATGAAATAAATATTTATTGTAAATTATTAGTAGGCATAGACAAATACGATAAATATTTTACTAATTATTTTACTGTTTAATGCATATTTTAATGTTAAGTCTTACATATATAAAATAATATATTTTTTTTTAGGTGGCGGTCCACCATGCTTTACTGGATCAGGTCCGATTCAATTGTGGCAATTTCTGCTGGAGCTCTTAACTGACAAAACGTGCCAGGGTTTTATCTCGTGGACTGGCGACGGTTGGGAATTCAAACTGACCGATCCGGACGAGGTTGCACGTCGTTGGGGTATTCGCAAGAACAAGCCCAAAATGAATTACGAAAAGTTGAGCCGAGGCTTACGCTATTATTACGACAAGAACATTATACACAAAACCGCTGGCAAGCGATACGTATATCGCTTTGTATGCGACTTACAAACTCTACTAGGGTAAATATAAATGTATACATATAATTTCTCAATTATTTAACAATTTTAAATAAACTTTATATGTTACACATTGGCCAAATTTAGATATATCATTCTTGCTACTTATTACTTTAACAAATTCTCACTTTTTATATTGTTACACAAAACTTACAAATTTGGAATAACATTTAATACAAATATTATTGTTGAAAATCAAAGATAATATTGTTAATTATTGCATTATTTTTCTTCTATCTTTACAGATACAGTCCTGACGAGATACATGCAATGGTAGACTTGAAGCCCGAGAAGAAGGAAGAAGACTGAGTTTTTTGTTAATGAACACGTGCTTTAGGACTGTATCACACAGATAAGCGAAATGTAATAATACAAACTCTTTGCATTGAACATGCAAGAACGGAGGAAACGGAAGGACGAAGTATCCATACGATGAAATCGCTATGAAATATATTCAGATGCAGAAGACTGTGATAGAGTCCGTCTTCTTTATTCAGATATAAACAAAAATCGAATCGGTCGTATGTACCAAAGACAGGGTCTGCATACCATTGGTGCCTAAAGTTGAATAAATCGCGAATTTGTTTCTAAGTGATTGATTTATCACAGCAGATTTTAGAGGATATTTATAGGAATAACTCGTCAATTTATACATATACATATAAATATATATATATATATATTTTTAATGTTACATGATTTTTCAACGCTATACTAGCGTCAAGATACTTGGTGATGCCGCTAAATTATTTATGTCTCATCATTTTAATATGTGTGTTATATCTCGTTGATAGATGACTCGATATGTGATTGTTATTACAATAATTTTACAATAAACTCATTACACAATATGCTATATAGCGAGCTTCTCAATTTGATACTTTCATGCTTTTTTTCTATATATATAGATTTTAATTTAGAAATTAAATTTAAACTATACTCTTCTTCCAAGCTCGCTTCTCTAAAAAAGGAAACACGTATTTTATATTATTTCTTAATTATTGAATATATCTAGTATGTGCTCGCGATATATTAAATATATTTAATATGTCCAATCGTAATAAGAACTCTCTGTTATTGATGTAATCCGAAGAAAAAATTGACGCAAATTGACAAAAGCGTTATTGATGAAAAGAGTATGCTGTTAATTTATATAATTTTTCGTAAAAATGACGTTTGTAAGTAAACTTTGCTTCGTTTACTAAGATATTTTCATTGAAAGATTGTACATTTACATCTTTATACACAACGCGCAAGTAATTTATCTGATGAGAAAAAGGAAAGGGCTACGTGCAACCAGTGTTCCATAATGATTAATAGATATAGAAAATAAATTCTATTTACTTTTTTTTTAATTTTTCGTAAATATTGCTAAAAGAATGTAACGAATTTTTTATAACAAATTACAATTGTTATGTTTAAAATTTAATTTTTTATTTTAAGACATACCCAATAACCATTTGGTAGATTTGGGTTAGACTTTAAATTGGTTTCTTTTTTGACTTATGGAACGCTGGGTAATGCAATTTTATCAAATTTATATCGATGTATATGTATAATAACGATATATACATACACATGTACATGTGTATAACAGTTTTAAATATATATATTAAAATTATTTTACATAATTTGCGTAAATGATTAATGTTTTTATCAGTGAAAATGTTACAACGATTGTAAATGATGCGCAGATATATTAATAGCACAAAAATTGACGAATTGAAATACGAGCAATATACTTCGTATTTTTCACGTGTCTTATTACTAATATGTATTCATATATATATACACATATATATCTACATATATGTACGTGGATACATGTATGTATGTATGTATACATATATGTACGCATATGTATGTACAACTTGAACTATTTTTATATCCGCTGTGTTTGTTAAGTTTCCATGTACCAAAATAATTTAAACTGTGTAATAATAAGGAACACCGTAGGGTCTCTTCAGGCATAATTAACAGTATACTAATTTCAAAGATCGTTTGCGAATTTATTATGTTGACGCGGATTGTTAAGGAAAGAAATCGGTGGCGACTTTATCGAGGTCTCCCATTGAAGCTACCAGGATCCTTCTAGCGCGATAATCGTTACGATTAAAGTTTCTCCTAGTTGTGTCGTGTCTCGCCCGAATGTTAAATAAATTATATTAAATACTCTTAGAGCACACACCCCCGAACGCGGGGCGGAGGAACCGTGTAAAGCTACTCGAATGTTAATATTAAGTTATCGCGGTCTTGGCACTTGTTATTAAAAAAATGAGAGAGAAAGAGAGAGAGAGAGAGAGAGAGAGCCATACTTCTTTTCCAGGATTATATATAGCATTTTGAAAGAGATACGAATGCAGGAACTTTTTAGTAGATGCAATAAGAAAAAAAAAGAATAAAGAGATTTTTATAAATACATCCGCGATCGACTGCCGCTTATTCCCTTCCCCTCCTCTCATCTCCATTTGATTCTTTATGCTAAATTGGAAACGTGAGATCACTTTCGCGTCCCTTTTGAATCACCATCTGATGCGAAATTCTAAGATTCTTTACATTAAAAGTAACAACGATTGAACGATAGACCTGTTTGTTGCACTTTTAATACTACTATAGTACTGTATCATTTACTATGCCGCGTACATACATTTTTGTACATTTTATGTAATCTTTTTACGTAAAGAATATTTATTATACATATTCATTTATTGTACGTGTCATTCATTTGCGTTTTTATTCGCTTTACGTTTTCATCGTTTTGAGGGTATAATCCAACATTTTTATGCATCTAACATTTTTTTTATTCCGTCTATACAAAATAGTATTTAATTTTGATAATCGGGGTAGCCAATCAATTTATCATCGAGAACAGATTTCGAAGGTGTCTGCTGCAAATTTTGTCAATTAAATACCAGCAGAAATATATAACAAAATTTGCTAACTGCAAAATTTAATGGTAGATTGATTGTAGAAACTGATGAGCAGAATCTGCTGTATTGTAATCATTTATATTATAAATGATGTATTCTATATAAATGTTTACGAAGTAACGATTTCTACTCGGTTTCTGTCAGAAATTTGCTGTTAGATTACCTATATATCGGCAGATTCTGCGGCAAAACACAAGTTTAATGCAGATACAGATGATATCATTGCAAATCTGTTGCTCTGCATGTGCGATATCAGATTGCGATGTCATATTATATGCAAGCTCATAAGTCGCGCACTTTAGTTCAGTTATCGGCCGCTTGGTGCCTATCACCTTGTATGTTTGTGATTGTTTAAGTTAAATGCAAAAGTTACATTACACTTATGTCAGAATTTATAATATTCTCGTCAAAATCTTGCAAATAATTGCATAACTTTAATTCTTCAATATGTAATTATTTAGGATTTGTTATTAAGTTTCATTTTACTATTAGCCTTATTTTGGGGAAAAAAAAAATTAACAAAGTAAAAAGTTTCTTTAGTTCTCGATAGTGTTTGTTTTTGGTATGATTACTATATAAGGATAGGGCATAGATGGATATTTCGGATCCTAGTAGATAGACAGGTGTATTCATAGTCCGATCTTGTATTCAAGACTTGGCATGAGCATTTCATTTGCTGAAGATGGAGTCTGAAGACTGTCCAGACTTTCGGACGATCTTGAGCTCTTGAGTATACGATCGGACTGTGAATATTGTTTCTATAAGGATCTGTTAGTCTGATACTGCGTCAGGAAAGCGCCATTACCTTTACCTACCTATTACATTCCCATCTTTCTATAAGACTGTGTTAATATTAAACTTATCAAAAACGCATGTGATTGTTGGTTCCTATTGGTTTACTCCTATACTTGGAGTAAACCAAATACACATATCATACCAAATATACATATCGTACCAAAGAATTTGATCTCGGAAATTAGGAAACTGTTTGTTTGTTTGTTTTAACACGTTATTCCGGCAAATAAACATTAAATACACGTTGGGTGTCAGTCTGTATAATTCTTAAATAAGAAGCACAGATTGACACCTTGAATTTCAACAAAGAAATCCGACATTTCCAAATCCAGCAAGATCTTGTCCTCGCGGTTGCGATTGATTTCAATCATGATTAAATTGATTATATATCGATCACAATTGCACAGTGGAACTGTGAGCCGAGCACAGATATCTACTGTTTACATCGGTCAATTGTGGTATCCATCTCTATATATTGAGATTGATCTCCCTTGTTCTCAATCGCAATAATGCTTGATCTTATCTGAATTCTGAACTTTATAAAGTTCATAACCAACTACGCAGCATTAGACCGAATGACCAAACAGTTTCCTTGTTCCTTTCCAAAAAGACTGAAACTTTGTTCCTTTTCCAAAGACTGAAACTTTGTTCCTTTTCAAGAAAGTGTACATACTTAGGTTATTTAGAATTAATAAATTCGGAGGATGGTTAATTAGGTTTGTGTGCTTGAAGTATTGTGCTTATACTGAACCAGTAACGTTGACTATTTTTTTTTTTTACAAAAGCATTGTTTCTATTTCTTTAATATTAGTCACAATGAATAGGAAGTATTGTAACAAATTTAAGAAATTCGGAGAATTTTCTTTTACCTCTTTCTGTGCGCGAATAAGAGGGAGTTACGAGAAGGAGGAGTTTAGAACGTATGAAGAATAAATGGAGAGTCAATAATTATATGTATACAGTTTATAATTAAGGCTCGTTTGTACAATATTTACACTGTGAGGATTTACACTGTGAAGAACGGTTTAACCCGCGAGCAACGGATTTTCGAATAAAGTTAACGCGAAACGGGAGAACGCGCGCGAGCGAATGCGAACGCTCAGGACAGATCGCGTCGACGACCGAAACGAGAGGCAATAAGCTTCTAGTATACGTGATTTTAAGAGCATCCTTTTCCACGAGAATTCGAGAAGAAGTGTCTCTGCGCGAGCCGATGTCCGGGGTTTTATACTTCTCTCTCAATTTCGAGAAGAGTCTACAGTCTACACCCAGAACTCTCCGGAAAATATCCAGGCAATTCGGATATCGACAGCCGACACCTCGAGCAAAAGTGGTTTTAGTCTAAAAAAAGGCGAAAGCTTTTCCTTTTTTTTTTTTTCTTAACTCTCGGTGTTTCCTGGAAACACGCGTTTTAAGCCGAAGCTACCTTGAGCCTTTAGAAATTTAGGGGATTTATTACCCCTTTCAACACGACAGATTTATAGCTTTATTACGCATGCTTTTCGGAGTTCGATTCCGAACACTTACAAATTTGGTAAAATTTTAATTACAGCTGGCAAAATTAAAGCACCGCCAAAACGTTAATTTCAGATTTCTAATTTTAATCAATAATTAAAGGAATGCCATAATCGGTCCCGACCGATTATGGCATTCCTTTAATTATTGATTATTATCTTATACGGTCGGACTTTTAATTTGCTTATTTCTAATTTTAATTCTCACGTCGCATGTTAATTAACTTTCGAATGGTCGCGTATCGCGTGGTGTAGGCTATACCCTAGTTACTATCCAAATTGCGAGATTTTTATCATTATTGGTCTGTTTTTCTCTTTTGTTAAAATTGAAATTTTTTTTCATACTTCAAAAATTACGTTAAAGATATGTCTAAAGATTCATATAAAATCAAAGAAAGAAGTAAATATTTTTTCTTCATTAACATTTACGAGGAAAATACTCTGAGGTGTGACCTACACCCCTACGCGACCGTTTGTGTTTCAAGTTTTGACGCGTTCGTCTATGGCTGCGGTCCATTTGACGCTACAAATGCTTCAAAGCGTTCTTATTCTTCTCCTTCTTTTTTTCATTGAAAGAAAGGAAAAAAGGAATGCTTCAAAGCACTTGGAGCGTCAAGTGGACCGCAGCCTATAAGATACATAAGGATGTAGGAATATATGTTATAAAGAAGTTTCAAAATTATACATAGGTAATATTGACTGTTTAATTTTAAAAATATAATTATAAAAATAGATACAATAAGGCGGTAGACTTCCCAGCGTGTAGTATGATCCTTTTACGCGGTATAAATGCACGCAAATGATACATTAGTTGCAACGGCAATATACATGAATATCTTTTTCTCTCTTTCCCTTCTCTCCTTCCCTCTCTCTTTCCCTTTCGCATCCGTTTCTCTCTACAGGGTGTACCAGACATGTGAGCGGGTAGGGAGTGACTCTTATATATATATATACATGAGAAAATAAATCGAAAATATAAAATAAAAGTTTTTTATACGATGCTTTGGTTTGCTGAAAAGTAACTTTAAATATTCGTCAGATACGCGTGCATTTAATACGCATTTGTGATTATATTATAGACGCAATGTTTATAACAGAGTTTTATTCTACAATCTTTGAATCTTTATATATACTTTCTTAAATGTAGAATCATCCCTTCCCCATTTGTACCATCAGTTCTGGAACAGGAATTCTATACATGTATTCTTTATATCTTTATATGCATGTATACGTATAAAGAATAAGGCAAATTTAATCAAAACTTTTACATGAAAACTGAAAACTCTAACTGAACTTTAGAAGTATTTGTCACCTAAAACACCTACCGGGTGAGCAAAATATTAACAGTATGCCAGCAATTTATCGACTGATCTGAGAAGAGATATTGCGGCAGATCGGCGTCAACCGACGAGTCCACGTTAATCCCGCTACGGCATGTGATTAGCCGCCGCTCTGCCGTTCGTCGGTCGCTGCAGCTGTAATGCGACCACGAGTGTATAATACACTTTACTGCGGACAGATTCTGTTATCTCGTCATATAAGTCATATTATGTGATGCGACTTATTGATTACTCTCTTCGAGTTATTTTAAACCGATGAAAACAATTGTCATGAAAGATTCCAATATTTGAACACAGGTTTGGTTTTTTTAAATTAAATTAAAGTCAAGGTTGTATTTGCAAACCAACGTGAAAAGGTCGTGGGGCCAATAAACAAGCAACAATCGTGTATATTGCTCAAGTTTTATTTTTTATTTCTTACCTATTTATGATATATTAACTTGCCTTTGCATTTACGTTTTTATTTATATTGTGTCGCGTTTTATCTCATTTTTTGATATTGCTATTAATTAATTTATTATACGACTGATGAAGACAAAGTGCAATTCGAGACGTTCTAATTATTATTCTTTATTAGAAGATAATTGTACCATAATTAATATTTCATACATTAACATATTCTTGTCGCTTGTTTATTGATCCATGATGTTTTTACAAGTCCTTTTTTTTAACATTTATTTTAACATTTAACATTTATTATTATATAACAATTATTAATTACATTTTATTTTATGAAAGTAAGACATTACTCCCAGGAAAATTCAGCTTTAAACTTAACTTTGATAACTTACTTTTATACCTCGCTAACTGGCTGATCGCGCCCACCCACACAACAATTAGGTTGGGTTAGGTTAGTTTTTTTTAAAGTGGAGCCCCCACAGGGGGGCGAAACCTACTGCATCCATGCACGCACTTTTCCACCCACACAACAATTGGGTTGAAAACGATGTAAATAAAAACTGTTTCCGCTTACAAGGTTCCGCTTACGACAGAATAAATCATAAGGATAGTTAACAAATAAATATTTAGAGAAAGAAAATGTGGGATATTTATTTAATGACGTTCCAAAAGTGCTGAAGAAACTTTTTTCTTAATATTAAAAGGACAATAAAAATTCTAATTTGGCAATTTTTAGAATTCTTGTGTGATTCTCTAACTTTTTAGTCGGTAAAAAAAGAAAAATTTTGGTCCTAAGTAAAACATAATACGAGTCTAAGGGTTTTCGTATCGACTTTGAAAATTCCCATTTAAAATACATTCAGTTTTAATCAAAATTTACTTTTTCAATCTGCGCTACATATCGTGCTCACAAGTTTTTTATTTTTTTACTTAAATTTGGAGGCATCTTACATAATAACATTTGAAATTTCACTCATATAATCAATTGACACATACACGCTAAAATAGAATTTTTATAGATTTTGGTAATTTTTTAATTTTTTTGTTTTATTACTTTTATTGCTTGAAGTTGCGTTGTTAACTTATTCATTACTTTCAATAGTTGTAAATAAAACAATATAAGCTATTCTAATTTGTTATAGGCCGGTATTCATAGTTGGTTTTTATATTTAAGACCGCGTCTTAAGTACAATCTTAAGATGTCATAAACCAATCACAGAACTGTATTAGCATCTTAAGACATTACTTAAGACGGTCTTGAAATAAGAATCGGCTATGAATAGCCGGCCAATATTCTTCTAAAAATCTTAAAGAATTTTATCTTGGTGTGTCAATCGATTATATGAGTGAAATTCCAAATGTTATTATGTAAGATGCCTCCAAGTTTAAGTAAAAAAAAAAAATTGTGAGCACGATATGTTGCGAAGATTGAAAAAGGTAAATTTCTGTTAAAACTCAATGTACGTGCTTTAAATGGGAATTTTCAAAGTCGATACGGGGACCTTAGACTCATCGTATTATGTTTTATTTAGGACCAAAATTTTTTTTTCTTACCAATTAAAAAGTTAGAGGGGGGTCCCATAAAAATTTTAAAAATTGTCAAATTAACGGACACCCTAATACACACATATTGTATATACATATTATACATTTACAATTTATAAAGTTATTTTCTATTCATTATTTATTTTACATTTCTATTCTTTCCTCTTTAGTGTAATTATAAAAAATAAAAAAATTTAGCGAAAAATGATGTGCGCTGCTCTAAAATGAGCCAAAGATCGAATCGATCCGAGTTCAAATTATTGGTTCTTATTCGATTGCAACCTGGTTCTCCAGGTTGAGGGTTGCGCGTGGGCTACTATTAAACTCATTGTTGAGGAAAGTTTTTTTTGTTTTTTATGTGCAAAGTATATAAGAAATGACGGAATGCAAGCCCATACCGACTTAGTCATTTGAATACGTTATCAATTACTTTTAAAATTCTTAAAATGGATATAATAATACATGAAAGACCGAACCGGGATTGAACCACATTCAGTAATCTACTTACTAATCACTCGCGCCACGTAGTCACGCGTCAGTCCATGAAAGTTTATTGTCTTAAGAATGGAGCGCAATCACAGGCTGGTTTCGAGAGTTCTCCAGGACTTAATTCGCCACACTCCGTTCCGCGAGACCGTTCGACTTTGTCGCGTTGTCATTTTTATTCTAATAAATATTTTTAAGCTTGTAATGTAGAAATTGGAAATACAGAGTATAAATAAGATGAATATGATAATATTAGGTCAAGAAAATGATTTGAGTTTAAGCTGAAATTATTATAAGGGAACTAGAAAATTATGTTATTACATGAAAATTAGAAAATCGAAACGTTCGGCTGGACCGAAGTGTGACGAGCTAGCTGGATTTAATCGAGTACTAATTTGTCCGCATAGTTGTATACCGCATATACGATACTATCTATAATTTTTTTGCTTTCTGGATCTTTTGTGAGATCCAACCGAGGATTCCTCATCTTCTGCGTTAACAATCCCTCCAAGTTCCTTCTCATAAGACACAAATGATGCCCCACCTGCAAGATCACAATGCTGAGATACACGATATTTGTACACGGTTAAAATGTTACGCCAGAATCATGCATATGAAGATATATATGTATATGTCTTATTTTGTAACTTTAATCTTACCTCTGCATCCACCGTAGACTTAAACCAGTTATGATGAGAAATAATACAATTTCCAGGCGGGACTGGGAATTGGAAATCCGGAAGACCAGAGAAAAGTATTACAGCCGAAAATGGGATCATGGACACTTTCAAGATGAAAACTGAGCCGTGTTCCTGCTGGTACGTTCCTGCCAGGAACGGACTTGAGAAGTCTCCGGTTTCACAATCAGAAATCACGGATGACGAATGGATTTTGACAAATTCACCGCTTTCCTTCTCAAAGATGGGATGCTGCGGGCCTAAAATATTACTTTGATCCTCTTTGAGCTTTACGATGTTGGGAGACAAAGCAGCGCAGATAAGACCCTGCAGCAGCTTGTCATTCCAATTGTTTCTATTTAGTTCGTTTCCGGTGATTATTAAAATATTGTCGACGTTAGATTGCCTCTTCGGTAAATTGATACACACAAAACCGATCGATAGCAGATGCTCCAAAAATTGATACTTCAAGTTTACTAATTTGCACAACGTATTTATGGACAAGGAATTTTTTCTGGCGAACGTACTACCGGCCAAATTACCTTTACGATACGTAACCTTTTGCCATTTCTACGGAAATAAAAATTTGATTTAAAAATAAAACATTATTGTCGGATTAATTATCAGAATTTACTTCAAAAATTATACCGTATAAGCACGAAGAATGGTCAGGTGGTCCGAGTTATTATTAAAGAATTTTATCTTGGAATTGACTTCTTTCTTAAACGGACTCCTGTATGACATGTACGCGGCGATGGTGAGCGCAGAGTCCAAGCAACAAAAGATTGCGCCATACAATATTAATTTTCCAATTCGTATGTTTACAGGTAACTTGGATAAATGATGACCGAGGGACGTTAATTCGCGTTCCGAACTGAACACGTCGACAGTCTGCAAATGTTTTATCGCGCCCATAATCCGGGCGTGATCCGGTGAATCCAGCATTCCCTCTGTTGAGAAAGATTTGAGAAGAGACGTAAATTATTATTATGTTCGAAAGAGAACAGGAAGAATGCAAGACGTATAAAGGTGAATCTTTCTTACGCGTTATCATGTACGGATATACTTTCTTTCTTCTTTGCGCGATATGTAAGAGTAACGATTCTAAAGAAACTTTTAGTATTTCTGGTTCCGGATGTTCAGCGATATATTTGTAACTACAAAAGTAAATTTATATGTCACGTATCTTCATTAATGTACGTATATTATACGTCATTATATTTTATTCAACTAGAGTTTTTGTACATACGTATGCGAGGTGTATAAATGGATACACACTCCGGGCATTACTCGACCCGCGCGGTCTTTCCTTTGCACGACATTTACTTGGCTCACCCAGCCGTTCACGAAACACTCCATGTTGCTTTCCGGTATAAATCTGGATTCCTTTATTCTTCCCGAATCGATCACGAAAACGCAATCGTCTATAGTGATAGACGTTTCGGCCAGATTTGTACTGATCACAATCTTACGAACATCGCCTTTGGTTTTCTGAAATACGCGACTCCGTTCCTCATTCGATAGGTCTGAATGTAACGGAACAATCGTGATTTTATCCCGTAGTCTAGAATTACTCTCCAACTGCTTCATCAACGTATAAATTATTTTATGCCAGTCTGGTAGGAATATCTGAGATATTGATAACGTATAACAAATATAGTTATAACGTATATTGTATATTATTATATATTTTATCACACTATGTCATTATAATAGACGTTTCGACTGCTACGTTAGTTAAAAATAGACGCAAAATTGGCAAATGGAAATACTTACTAAAATAGAACCCTCTTTGGGATAGTCATGTTCTCCAGTAATAATCCATTCCAAGATACGTACTATTAGATTGTAATTAATTTTATCGTAATTCATAAGGTACAAATTTTTATATGTTTGCTTGGAATAATTAGGATATCTATTAATAAGTTGCTTCATCGTCAAGTCCTTGTCCTTAGTACCGACACAATCGTCGGTGGACGAGCCTCCGATTTTAGTATACAGGTCGAAAAAATTCTTTTCTTTATTCTTCTTGTGTGCGCAAATATATGCAGAATTTTTGTCGATAATGTATCCCGTTTTTTCGAGCGCGTCCTCGAGAAATATCTGTTCCACCGGAAAGGAAGTTCTTGGAATACTTAGAACTGGCGCATGTTTGAAATACGAGGAAAGTTTATCGTCACTGAGCGTCGCGCTCATCAGTATTATTTTTAAGGACGGCCTTTCCGGCAACAAATCCTTCAGAATCATCAGTATAAAATCACTAAAAACAAAAAGAGGAAATAACATATTGGGAAAGATCTCAAAAGTAGAAATAAGAGCATACCTTTCAACAGTTCTTTCTTGCACTTCATCGACTATAACGTGAGTTATACGGGCCATACTAAAATCCTCCATTAATCTCTGCAGTAGTATCCATGTGGTGCAAAACGTCAGTCGCGTCCTACTCGACGATTTTTTTTCTAGATTTACGTGGTATCCAACTACATCACCTACTATCTCGGTTCTCTCAGCTGCTATTCGTTCCGCAAGCGCTACAGCATTTATTTTACGAGGTTGGGTGCATATTATATTAATGTGCAGTTTATCCCCATTCTGTGTACCATTAATAACCATCCAATCATCCAAAACAAACTGCGGTATCTGTAATATTTTTATTGAGATTATATTTTGTCCTGTTATATTCAACACAATTAAACAAAGAATATGGTGCGACGCAAGTACCTGAGTGCTTTTACCACATCCAGCTTCACCAGAAACGATAACAACTTGATTATTATGTATAGCTTTCAAAATAGAGTCCTTTTGGGACCACACAGGAAGTTTTTTCCGTACTTCTTGCATGTATATATATTGAGGGTCTTTCTGTTTATTTATAAATGCTTTCTTTATTAAATTATTTTCTTTATTAAAATTAAGGTGCCATGTACGTGAGGTATCACGGTATTCATATTTGTTGATGCTATTGAGTTCGCAATGATTTATCACGTTACAGGGATTGACCATACTTCCTCCTAGCATTTCTGGTCCTCCTGCATACAGTGGCTCAGCTATGTGACGACGAAATAAGTTCGCTGGTTCGACTACATCTGATGGACGTTCAGGTACGACAGGATTGACTATACCTCCGTCTCGCATTCTTATTGACGCTGCAAATCGCTCATCTAGGTCATGAATTCTATTTTCTTGTCCCCTTGCATACAATGGGACACGTTCAACTGCCTGAGGAATGAATATATTCCTTTCTCTTTTCTCTAGTCCCCCTGAATATGATGGCATAAGTACATTAGAATAAACCATACTTTCTTCTCGCTTTTCTGGCCCCTCAGGATTCACTGATACAGGTACGTAATAATTGATTAGATTCTCATCCCTTATCTCTGGTTTCACTGGTACCAGATGTGATGGAGCAGGTATAACGTTGGGAATTGCCATAATCCTATTTCTCTCCTCTAGTTCTCGAGGATAAAAAGGCTCAACTGCCTGAGGATTGTATATATTCCCTCCTCTTTTTTCTGGACCTTCTACATACCGTGGCTGAACTGCTCGAGGATTGTATATATTCCCTCCTCTCATCTCTGGTCCTCCTGCATACAGTGGCTCAGCTATGTGACGACGAAATAAGTTCGCTGGTTCGACTACATCTGATGGACGTTCAGGTACGACAGGATTGACTATACCTCCGTCTCGCATTCTTATTGACGCTGCAAATCGCTCATCTAGGTCATGAATTCTATTTTCTTGTCCCCTTGCATACAATGGGACACGTTCAACTGCCTGAGGAATGAATATATTCCTTTCTCTTTTCTCTAGTCCCCCTGAATATGATGGCATAAGTACATTAGAATAAACCATACTTTCTTCTCGCTTTTCTGGCCCCTCAGGATTCACTGATACAGGTACGTAATAATTGATTAGATTCTCATCCCTTATCTCTGGTTTCACTGGTACCAGATGTGATGGAGCAGGTATAACGTTGGGAATTGCCATAATCCTATTTCTCTCCTCTAGTTCTCGAGGATAAAAAGGCTCAACTTCCTGAGGATTGTATATATTCCCTCCTCTCCTTTCTGGACCTCCTACATACCGTGGCTGAACTGCTTGAGGGTGGAATATAGTCTCTGCTCTCTTGTCTGGTCCCTCAGCATACAATGGTACTTGTACGTTAGAATTGAATATTATTCCTTCTCTCGTCTCTGGTCTTGTTGTATACGATGGATTGTATGGTGCAACGTATTTGACCATACCTCCTTCTCGCTTTTCTGCTCCGCCTACATACTGTGGCGTAACTGCGTAAGAATTAAATGTATGCCCTCCTCTTATCTCTAGTCCTCCTGCGTACGATAGTATAGGTATGTTATAATTTATCATATTTTCTTCTTGATTTTTTGATTCTCCTGGCATATTCATGTAAGGCACATTCACATTATAATTTCTGTCTAATTCAGAAGTTGCGTACTGCCATCTTTCGTGATCTCGCAATTTCCAAGGTACATTTTCTGAGGAACAAGCTATTGCTTGTTTTGCGGCTAAATTATCCTGCTTTTTGCCCGAGTTACCAGAAGGTTGGAAATCCTATGTGCAAAAAATGTATCGATTAAGAAATATAATGTTTGTTTACGGTAAACATATTAGTACACTGTTTATAGTATGTACATGTATTTTCTATATATATAATGTACAATATATATATATATATATAATATTTATATTTTATATATATAAATATATTTGTTCATAAATATAAATAAAATTATTGTATACCTGTTGCTTCCAATGTTCCGATATTTGTGGCATAATCACATTCATCTCAACATTTTGGTAATTATCTCTTACCAAGTAAACATCTGTATCTTTCTCTCCAGATTTTTCTCTATTACAT
Source organism: Leptothorax acervorum (assembly GCA_035220615.1). Classification (NCBI taxonomy): domain Eukaryota; kingdom Metazoa; phylum Arthropoda; class Insecta; order Hymenoptera; family Formicidae; genus Leptothorax; species Leptothorax acervorum. The sequence continues at coordinate 551,773 of JASTWQ010000091.1, forward strand.
ATATATATACATATTAAAAAAGTTATTAACTTAATATTCTTATGATAAAAAAAAGTTTTAAAAAGGTACATAACGTATATTTGTCTTACGTATTTGTGTAACATGCTCTCGCGTTATCTTCCTCCCCTTCGAAACTCATCGCGTTTAAACAGAGCGTTTATATATTTTTTCTTTTTTTTTGTATTTCCTTTAAATCTTCTTAGAATTTTGAAGTCGCAGTGTATAATGCACAATGTCCCTTTAATCTATTAATAAAGTCAGTTGAGTCAGTAATGCGCGAGTTTATACAAAGTGTCATGTAATATGCGGACCACTGCTCGTGAGCAGGTAGAGCGAATAAAACTGAATTGAAAGTCTTTTCTATTGTGTAAGTTTCTCAATAATTAATAAGAAATTAATTAATAAAGATACCCAAATATAAGGATACGTTCGTGCGATTTGAAAAAGAGCAGTTCAACGTTCATGTTACTAGGCGTGCGGCGAGGCATTGGAAGGAGAGCTCTGTAAATAACAACGGCTATACATGAGCGACATTCGCACAACCGTTATTGTTTATAAAGCGTTCCTCCTAATATCACGCCACGTTCAACAACGTGAACGTTAGGCTGCTCCTTCTTAAATCGCACAGACGCGTTTTGATTCGCGTATTTTTATTAATTAATTTCTCATTAATTGTTGGGAAATTTACAAAACGGTACAAAATTTTTTTTCGATTTATAGTTTTACCCGCTTTACCTGTCCACGAGCAGTGGTCCTCATATTACACCTAATATACACAATTTTCCACAGCATCACTGTCATTCTTATTTAGTTAGGTACCACGCACAGATCCACTGTGAATTTTTTTTAAATTTAAATTTTATTATTATTACTGTTTCTATTCAATGTAGAATAAAAATGTATTCGTACTTAATATTCTTCCCAGTTTACTGCGTGTAGATAAAATTATAACCGCGTCGTTCACTGCTCCGTTAGAACTGATCACAATATCCGGCGTTTCCAGGCTTTTCTTGGCAACTCAGGGCTCGCATAGGACTCTTTGGATTGGATTCCGATTGGAATTGTTTAGTTATTTTCTAGATTTCTATTGTGTTTTCTAGGGCAAACGGCATCATTCCAATTGGAATCTATTCCGAAAAGTTTCATAACACGTGCTTAAGTGTTATTGCCTAAATCTAAATAAAGGAATCTTTTCCCTTTCTCCTTCATCCCCAATACGCTATCCTGACAAGCTTGTACTCACTGAAATTGTTTAGTTATTTTCTAGATTTCTATTGTATTTTCTAGGGAAAACGGAATCATTCCAATTGGAATCTATTCTGAAAAGTTTCATAACACGTGCTTAAGTGTTATTGCCTAAATCTAAATAAAGGAATCTTTTCCCTTCCTCCTTCATCCCCAATACGCTATCCTGACAAGCTTGTACTCACTACTTGTACTTACAATTAAATAAAATGTTGGATTTTTTATATCTTTATTATATAATTTATATTTATATAATCGTATCAAAGATATTTAATTAAATATCTTTAATTTGCTATGTATAAACAAACTTAAATATTACATTAAACAAATATACCATTAAACATTTTATCTATAGTTAAATATGGCCAGATATCGTTAGACCTGAACAGTTTTCGATCAAACACAATCTCACATGTTACCTCTATGAGAAAATGGGTTAGTCAATTTTGGCCTCCTCAAAAGAAAATTTGTAAACAAGATAAAATACCGAGAAAGGAAGATACATTAAGTTTCTAATTTGCACGCTTTTTTATTTTTTCTTCGACTCCTATCCTGTCCAAGTATAGATTTGGATTTCAAAAAATCTCACGAAAAAGAGACGCGGGAAAAAATCCTAGACGTGTCTTATTCGATGTTTATACTCCATTGAGGAGGGCCTTTTTGTACTTAATTGTTAGCGATTACCTTTCGCGAAGTGTTTACTGAGATCGAAAAAAAATTCCAGCATTGTTCGACTTGCATTTATTGATTAAACGCGAGCCTCGTCCTGAATCGTAATGAATCTTTAACTATACGAATACGTACAGATATGTGCAGATAACTATAGTTTGTAAATATATACGGATAAATCTGCATAGGAACGAAGATCATTTTTGGATCCGAAAATCCATACAACTGATGGAAAACATTCTCGCGCTAAAGTGGCTGCATCTGGAAAATCCAATATAAACTGATACTTATTTAACCCGTATTTACTGATAAAAACTAGAGTGAGGTTGAACTTTTCACAAAACACATGCATACCGATAGGTGCTGATAAATAATTTTTTGCAAATACGGAAAAATCGTCGAATGACCAATTTTCGACCCGAGAATCCATATAGCGACCGATTGAAAGCAGTCTCATCTAGAAGTGCCTGCATTGGAAAAATCCGATGTAAACAGATACTTTATATATTTAACCCGTATTTACTGATAAAGTGATAAGAACCGAAGCCTTGTATTGAGGTTAAATTTTTCACAGTACGAATGTGTGCAGATAAAAAGTACTTTGCAGGTACGGATGCACGGTCTTCGAACCAAATGTACCTTTTGAATTTGACAGTCCATATATTATATAGAATGATTGCTGGCGAAAACTAATTAAGGAGGTTGACGCGATGTCCTATACATATATGTATATAGAATTTTGTTTTCATGATTAAACAGTGTAAAGCTAGTCTTAGAAATGATTCATAAATAACATGTTATGTACCAGAAAAAGCGTAAAATTGCAATTTTGTCCCATTTTTATACTTGATATTGTTTAAATAAATTGTTTAAAAATTAAAGAAAAATTCAAACAAAAAATTAAAAATCCGTGATTGCAATTCTCGATGTCACAGGAATGTAACATAAAAATTTTATTTATTTTTACCGTACAGGAGTAGAGATACATAATATGATTTTACATAAAGGGTATATCTATATATATACATTTCTGTAACTTTTAAAACAAATATCTTCAAAACGGAACGGTAGAAGTCAATAAAATTTTTTCTACATATTGTTGATATAATTAACTTTCGTATTATTGACTTGTTTTATATATCGTCAAACGCGCCAACCTCCTTAAAACATATACGTTCCTCTATTATCTCTATATATTGATCGTGTTGGTAAGTCCTGATAAAATCCTAGCTTGTAAGTGCAAGTTTATTCCGATTGAGTACAATCAAAAATTTAAATTTTAAGTATGTGCAATTGCTGATATAAGACGAGTCATTAAAATTATTTGCAATCGCAGATAAAAAACGACCGAATTTTGGAGAATATCTGCAATTTCAGATTGACCTGCGCCAAGTCTCTTTAAAGTTCTATCTGTTTGTATAAGTTGTGATAGATACGTATAACATCTGATTGGATCACATATTTCGAAAAATCATCAATTCTATTAGAAGTTATAAAAGATTCCAAGGACAAAAACACATCATTTTCAGATAGAATATATTTCTTCTATCAGTTTCTATAAGTTCTTTGCAACAAGGGTGTCCCTCTGTATAAAGGGATAGATTTATTTTATATGTGACGTTTGAACAGTGTTTGGTCATGCATTTTCATGTAACAAAAACCAACATATGTAAGAAGCGGTGTATACATAGCCATATATACACCGCTTCTTACATATGTTGGTTGTTGTTACATGACAATGCACGACCAAACACTGTTTAAACGTCACATATATAAAATAAATCTAAATTAAGCAAATAATGGGCTATAAGAGCCGACGCAAGATCTAATATGCAAAAAAATATATTTAACAATTCATAGTCAATACATTAAAAATATCAAACGTTTAAAATAAATCTATCCCTTACAATAGAAATTAGTTTTTATCTTCTGTCTTATCATCTTCTATCCATTCTTCATTAATAGTGGATATAATTTTGTCGTTGTCTATCATTGTGATATGATTACCTTCCATATAACGAACTTGCACTTTGCCTTTTGTAACCTAAAAATAAGTTTCTTGTTATAAACTTTCTTGTTATTTTAAAAATCATAATTTTATTTCAAAAATAACTTATATCTAAATTAAATTTATAATTACCTTATGTAGACCATAATTCTCTTCAGTAAAATAGGCAATCGGAAACGTGGGTTTTAGCAACGTTATAGGTGATTTAAGGCGAGGTAATGAATACATATCATAATCCTGTATAGCGACTATATGATTGTAAACTGTGAAATATATAAGTTTTTGATTTTCGGTAGTTAATATATTTAATTTTTCCGAAAAATAAGCATAAAATATTTTTAATTTTTCGTCCCATGTGTTACATTTATTCAGGTCTAACGCAAGCTGTAAATAAGAAAATTTTGTATAATTAGTAATAATAAATATGTTAAAATAAAATCTGCGTTTTATCAGTAATGCAAAAGTTTATTGGAGATTCTCGAATAGTAGTAAAATCTGTGTTCTTATTATCCTAATAGTTTATCTCATAAATGGCGTAGAACTACGTCTTTGTTGACAGTAAGTAGGGGGTAATATTGGGAGCACAGATGCAACGAATGCAACGAAAACATGTCACACTTTGAACGTTTATATCTTCGAAACTAATAATCGTAGAGTAATTAATACGTCATTAGATAGCTTATATTAGTCCCATTTTTTCTTGAAAGTCTCAAAAGTCTTAAAAAGCTTTCTTAATAAGGAAGCCAAACAATTATAAGCAAATTATTATGCTCAAGTCTCAACCACTTTCAATTTTGGCAATTTAATATTAATTATTGGCAACTTTTCTAATTCCATTATATTCTTCAGTCTTTTCTACCCCTATTTCATATACAATGCTTTAAGATTTGATTGATTAGACTCAGCTTTATTAGGCTTTTATGTATATACGTATTCCTCGCAAATTTTTAATTTGGATCGTTTATTTTTGTGTTACAAAATCATCACGTGATTCTGTATACCTACTCCGTATACAAAATAACTCTGTCCGTTGCGCATTGGCTGGTGAAGAATTATTTTTTATTATAGGATAACGAATCTGTGATTATTAAATTTTATATATTTATTTATTATTTCTATCTAATAATATTATCAGGTAAATGCGACTTGTCACAGATCCGGTGCCTCAAAATGGATAGACTAAATCAGACTAGGCTGAAAATAATTAATCTTGGAACTCCATTATTTATCAATTTGTTCAAATTTGTTGTGCTCACGGGAAATTGCTGTCGCGTTAGCACGCATTGAGTTCACAATAGAACTTGTTATGTCGACGCATCATTCATTTGTTGCGTTTAATGTTTATTGCATAGAACACTAACCGCGAAGTACTATATCAATCGCTTGATAGGCGATTTATTGAAATTTTTTTAATTTTTATATATTTTACATTATCAAGTATTAAATTAATACCACTTTGAAATTTGTTCGACGTTTATTTTTTGAGCAATAAGATTTTAAAAATATTTCTAAATATTTTTTTAGACACACAATAATAATAAGTAAAAATAATTTTTTTATAAACAATTAATATACGTTAAGACCATTAATATATAAATCAATACAAAGGAAATAGCCATACGGTCTAAGCTTGGATCTTAGGCAGCTTAATATTATTTTCTATATGTATTTTAAATACGCGTACTTTCCAACATATTAACTGCGCACCGATTATTTGTCGGACTTAAAACACAGCTATTATTGGAACATTATAAATTCCCTCTCTTTTCCCTAATTAAATCGATATCGATTTAATATTAAAATCACTGTAAAGAACTTATAATGTGAACTTATAATGGGAATTTATTATGTTCCAATAATAGCTGTGTTATAATATTTTTTCATTTTTCTTTCCTTTCTTTCATTTTTTTTCCTTCCCAGAATTAAATATTACAGAAATTGATGCAAGATAGCAAAATGTATAAACAAATTTAACATGCATGTATCACGGATGAATGAAAAGTCCAAAAGATATTTTGGTGCACATATTCTTCGTGAATTTTATAGAAAAATATTGATTTTCAGTACTGAGAGTAAATATCCGAATGTAGCCAAAAACGGTCACTCCGCGGAGGTGACCGGTCGCTCGGCGCGCTGTCATTCATTCATTCACGTCCCGACACTCGACCTGAGAGGTGGCCGAGCGAGACGCTCCGCGTGCGTGACGTTGCGTTTATTACATCGCGAGATGTGCCGCGATAAGTGTTACGGTAATATCGCACGTACTAAATAGATGCAACGTTGTCTATTAACTATCGGATTACTTCGTTTGTGCGTTGAGTTTAATTAATACAGAATTTATACGTCGAATATTCCGTTTTTTGTATACATGCAATATTTCGATGAATGAACTATTATCGCACACGGGAGCGAGGAAACGATCGGAGTGTTGGACTAACGTTTTGTCGCGATTTATTTTACGGATGACGATTGTCTCACGAAGAATTTATTGATTTGAGAATGTGTAATTTGACCGCCGCTTTCGTGGGATTTAATGTGACAGAGTGCGCGGATCGCGTGATTTCGAGTAACGATCGAGACGCGGTGATGTGTGATGTGTCGACCATTTAATTGCATTCGCATCTCGCAAAATTTTTGTATGCGTTTGAGTTGTATCGCAGTGTGTCTCGAACGTATGGCGGTCTTCGAACGGTTCGCGTTCAGTGGAAATAACAGAAGCTCGGTGAACTGTCGGATTTAAATGTCAAAAGTGCGCCGTACGTGTGAGCCGTGATATGTTTCATCTCGGAAGTGTATCATATAAAGTATCGCGATCGTATTATATGACGCATGTTACTTTGCTGTCGATCGCGGAATATTGAACAGTGGTTATTTGTGAGTGTCCTGTGAAACGGAAGGAGGAAAAGGAGGTTTCAAACGAGACATTCTGAGAGGAGGAGGAGGCCTGGGGCAGAGGCATCGGGTATCGGCGAAACAACCTTGGGGTAAGTATCATTTCTTATCTCAAAATTAATTGTTCTTTTTCTTTCCCATTTATTCTGGCTGTTTTATCTAAAATAATTAGAAATAATTAAAGAAAGAAAAACTATTTAAAATTTTATAAGAGTTGCAAATATTTTAATTTTCAAATACTATAACTAGAATCACAAAACAGCCAAAATTTAAAAATTAGTCGATGAATCAATCAATAAATCAATGAATAGACAAACAATTTGTAATACAAAATCTGAATTGCGAATCGCGAACATTATTTGATGTCACCTCAGATGTCAAGTAAGATATACAGATTAATGACGTAAGATCCAATAATATTTCGATCTAATTGTAAGTAAGAAACGATTTTAGAGTAATAAAATAATTAAAAATAAACAAGATTAACGCGATGAACTATAGTGCGGTTGGCTCTTTGCTTATTGCTTGTTTCTTGTTTCGTTATTTTGAGCATGTATTATAATTACATTATGGACCTTTTTGAAATGGATTTTGATCGAAATTGTTTCGATTTTTGTAGAAAATACAATAGAAATCTAAGAAATGCATGCACCCAACTCTTTTCTTACGTTCTCCGCGTTTTTTCTTACGCGATTTTTTTAAATAACGCGTTTTTTCGAGAAATTGTATGCAATTTTTTGTGTGCAGACTTTAATTTTTAATTTTTAATAATAAATAATAAAAATTTCAAAATTTTTAATCCGACACATGCTCATTATATATTATCATGTTATAAAAGCGAGTAATACTATAGAATCTATAGATGTACGTAGGTACTATATATTTTTCAAATAAATTTCAGCAGCTAATTGGTTGTTATTATCAATCGTGATTCGCTTATTATTTGTTCGTTCGCCTTTATTCTCTTTAAGAATATTTGAATGGCAATAATGTTCGGCCATTTTTTTCAAAATGGCGAATGACAAAGTGAGAGCATGCAAAGTTTATAAATAAAGATCCGAGTTTGCGACGGTCCATGGCGTGAATCAGGTATCGCAGCCCAATGGGACAAAATGCATATAAAAGTATAGTGTTACCTTGAAAATGCTTCTTTACCGAGCTCGACATTCCGTGGCTCGCGGAATCGAATCTAATTCCGTCATCGCGGAACGTGTACATATTGTAAATATAGACAATTAAAGCTATATAAACTTGTACATAGACAATTACAATTCCGTGTCCGGATTTCTCTTGCGTTTCATCCTTCTTCTCCCTTTCCCGCTCGCGCACATACATGGTTTGTTAGTCAACCATTTTTATATGTAAAGAAGGATTCAATGAAAGGATTTGTGTTGGTAAAGATGAATATTTTTTATATTTAGTAGTCATTCCATGTGGTTAAACATTAAGTACCTTGTTTCGCCCCACCTTCCTGTAATTAAAGAATATTTCTCTCTGTGAGAAAAGAGAGAAGTAAGGATGGGTGGGAGAGGGGGAGAAAAGGAGAGAGAGAAAGAAATGTTATTACATTTATTATATATACATATTATATTAATATATACGTATTTACATACTACATATTGTGTTATGTATAATATTTTAGTAAAATATATATTATATATTTATATCACCACAACTCTCAATTAATAAAGTAGGTAATTTATATATTTTCATAATTGTCAAAACAATCTATCCATTACAACAGATAGTGATCAGTTATCTTCTATCTTATCATCTTCTATCCATTCTTCATTAATAGCTGATATAACTTTGTCGTTGTCCATCATTGTGATATGAGTACCTTCCACATAATGAATTTGCACTTTACCTTCAGTAACCTGAAAATAAGTTTCTTGTTATAAAGCTTCTCATTATTTTTAAAATCATAGTCTTATTTCAAAAACTTCCATCCAAATTAGATTTACCTTACGTAGACCATAATCCTCTTCAGTAAAAGAGACGCTCGGAAATGTGGGTTTTAGCAATGTTATAGGTGATTTAAGGCGAGGTAATGAAGATATATTATAATCCTGTACAGCAATTATATGATTGTAAATTGTCAAACATACAAGTTTTTGATTTTCAATGGTCAATATATTTAACTCCTTTGGAAAGTAAACATGAAATATTTTTAATTTCTCTTCCCATGTGTTACATTTATTCAACTCTAACGCAAACTGTAAAAAACAATATTTATACATTGTATGATTAGTAAAATAAAAAATATGCTAAATTAAAAATAATATCTGCGTTTTGTTTTATTGGATTCTTCAAAACTTTTGAAGATTGATTTTAAATCTGCTTTATACTTGGAATTTTTGCATGAACTCACAATGTCACAGAAAATTAAAATACAATTCAATTAAATATGTATTACAGCATCTGCAAAAGTGTTTTTAAAATTTTAAATCTATTTAAAAAAATAGTTATTTTTTACTTAATATACATTTTTAAACATTTTTTATATACTTGGAAGACATTGTTTATCTTTATTTTCTGATGTATATATGTATGCATATACACAAAACAAGATGAGGCAAACATTTTGTTTTACTTTTTTAAATACGGAATTTTGTGTTGAATACTCACATTGCAATGAGTGTACTACTTTATGTGTACTACTTCATGAATGTCTACTTTATGTGTGTTCTTATTTTATTTAAATTTATACGAAATTAAATTTATATAAATAATTTTTATAGTAAAAAGTTAAAGAGCCTTTTTTATAATTTACTAACCATTTCTTTGTTAACTGTGGTATACATTTCTAGTATTGTAAGTAATATTATATTTTGTAACTCTTCTTGTGAAGAAAAGACCATATATTGATTAATTAAAATTTTTATTTGTTCAGGAGCTCCGTCTATTAGTATTAACCGTCCTAAGAAATTATTAGCTTCTAATAATCTTGCTAATTCGATGGCAATTAAGGATCCAAAAGAATAGCCAACTATTAGGAAATTTTTTTGATCTTTTATCTTCTCCAACACGTGCTAAACAAATAAATATGAATGTATGAGCTGTAGTAATATGAAAAAAAGATTTGTGATTATAAAATATTATTTATCTATGTAAATTACAAAAAAAAATCAATATAAAAATTTTAAACAATTTAAAACGTCTTACAGGCAGCAAATAAGTGGCTGATTTCATCACTGAATGACTTTCAGGGATATTAAGTACACCATGTTGCAAACACGTTGCCGAAGATTTAATTCCTGATGCTATAGATTTATATACGCTTAAGCTCCCTTCGATTCCTGGTAAGAGAAATATATTATCCCTACCATCCTCCTTTTTTGTGGCAAGTTCTACAAGGATATTTGAAACAAAGTCTGAATCCTTCACTTTTTGAATCAGTATGTCAAAACCTTCCAAATGACTTGTATCAGTGTTTTTTGTGTCATGTATCTTTCCTAGTTCGGCTGTATTTGTCATTTGTTTAAGTTTAACAAAATTTAGAGTTCTAATGTCTTGCGCTGTCAAGGAAATATCGAACTCTCTTTCCAAAGTTTGCTTAATTTCAACTGCCATCATCGAATCCATACCCATTTCGGCCAATGGTACGTTTAGTGGCACTGCGTTTATGTTCTTCAATCCTATTTTGAAATAAAGTAAGGATTATATAGTTAAATAAATTTCATGTCTCTTTCTTTAATTTTCTAAAATCGAATAGCAATAAATTTAAAACTGTAATGTAAGATTCAATGCGTTACATTCTTTATATGATTATAAACTCAGCCATTTTCATACAAATACTTAATAATTGGGAACATTGTTAATTATTCTCTAATTAGCACATATTAGTATACATTTTATTTGTGAAGTCCTTGAAATTTTTGGAAAGTTTTCTAATGTTGTAAGACGCTAAAGGAACTTTTAAATAATATATAAGAGATGTAAGCGAGGAAAAGTTTTATCTAGTCTTCAAGCAATGGAGGAGCAAAAACTAGCAAACACAGGCGATCTATACAGGATGTCTGATAATACTTAAGTGTAGCACCCACAGAGAATATAAGTAAAACGGATTAAATTGTATAGAAAAGTCCTGGCGTTATGACATAACCATTTGGTGATTATGACAATAAATAATGAGTTATTAATTAATAAAATTTGCGAATCAACGTGCATTCGCGCGATTCGGCGAGAATTAGAGACAGACCAGTGTTTGTGGTTGTTACGCGCGCGAAAGCTCAGCATGACTACGTTTACACCCAGCGACCTGATCGCGACCTGACCTATAGCGTGACCCAAAAATCTAGTTATCAACCGTTTACACCAAAAGAGACCGAAAAATGGACGGAATCGTATTTGGGATAGCCATAAATTTATCGGTTTAACGGCAAGCGTTTTCTGCGTTTTGTGTACTATCGGTTTGTGCCTAGTCGGTAGAGATTCAGTCTCATCATTTTGAAGTGTCTTCCTGTGATTCCACTGTTGTATTGAAAGCTGTTTATACCTATAATACTAGTTGTGAGTTGAAGAAAATAAGGGTGAACACAAGTAACGTATGAATGATAAATCGAATCATGATTGAAAATGACAACCAAACTGCTGAAATATGATTGCAGCTACAACGATAATTGAAAAATATAGTCTATTCTCTTTTTTAACATGATAATATGGGGGAATATGTTTGTTTGATTAAAAAATGTTTATTGTAAAATCTGCTGTGCTAGCAAATTATTTTTTTCCGTGTAGAAAAACCTTAACCTTAGATTCTTCTGCACAGTTATTTAAATCAAAAATTAAATTGAATCAATTTAATTAGGGGGGGAGGAAGGGATTTACTAAAGCTGTGTTGTAAACAATTTTAGCCGGCACGCAGTTTTCTAAGGTTGGGAGGAAATATGTTCAACACATACAAAAATAATAATAGGCTACTAAAAGATCTAAGCTCGAACCGTAATTGGCAAGTTTACTCTATATTGATTGTTATCATAACGGTCCTTTTACACTCAATATTGTAATGGGTTAAGTCTACTGCAATTGTGAGAGATAGTTTCCTAAAATATTGTATATACCTACGTATTGCTTTAAATTTAATTTTGCGCATAAAATATATTTTACAAAATATTACTTATTGAATAAATATATTTGTAATAACATTTTGATTTTACCTCTTTTTTATGGCATTATATTTAGTTCATTGCATTGCATTTTTTGAATAAATATTTTATTCTTGCGCCTAATAATATTTATAAAATAATTTTGCGTAAAAACACTATAAAATATACTTGGATTTTTTTACCATCTTTGGATGTACTCAACTCATTTCCTTTTTTGTACTTTTATAATATATTGCGTATCTCTACATTATTTTTCTTGTGTAAATGTCTATATACATATATATAGTGCCTACAAACCTTCATTAGACCGATAATTATGTGATTAAAACTACTACTAGGTATGGCATAATGACGACTGTGTTAAAAAACACCAAAAATATATACAATATATAAGGAATCTAAAACTCATTTTGTGATAATAATAGTAAATATTTTAGATATTTCTTTATATTAGCTCTGTTTAAAATTGCTTACCCATGATAAGAGCAACTGTTTCATAAATATTCATTGATCCGCCAACCGTTGCTTTCTCAGCAACAACCATACTGCTTACGACAGGTCGGTCCTGCAGCAGGAATACTTGTAATGTATCCAAACAGGAAGATATTCGTTGTTGCAATGTACCTCCAATAACCAATTCCTTATTTTCTTCTTGCATATCTGCTACGAGTCCGACATCACCAACAGCACCCCATTGTATTGCTAAACCGTGTAATCCTTCTTCCATCCTCTTCTCACAGATTCTCTCCATTACGGAATTTGCCATTCCATAATTTGTCTGGCCTGCGTTTCCTCTTCCACATGAAACGGAGGAAAAAACGACAAAATGTCGAAGTTGTGGACAGATCTTTCTCGACAATTTGTCAATTTTTTTCGTCATCCATGCTTTTGATTTGAATGAATCCTCGAACGTTTGCGGTGATTGATTTTGGAATGCACAATCTTTTAAAACAACTGCAAGATTAAATATGGCGTCCACCGGTGCTCTTTCCTCAGCAAATTTTAATATAGATTCACAGTCTTCATGGTTCATAGTATCATTGACTGTAACGATCTGTACATCCACACCGTAAGATCGCCACAGTTTTACTTTCGATTGCTGATAACCGGTTCTAATCCCAGACCGTGATGTCAGTATCAGATTTCTTGCACCTCGAAGAGTCAACCAATCTGCTAGCTCTAAACCAAAACCACCTAGTCCACCCAAAATAACGTAGCATTTGTGTTCTAGACAATAATATTGTGGATGAGCGAGTAGTGGTGCATCCAAGGGCTCATTTTTTTCTCGAACCTTTATTATTATCTACGAATAAGCAGTTAAGATACAATCATTACTATAAATTTTAAATAACAAACATTTTATCTCTTATTTTATTATTGATATTGTTTTATTTTTTCATTTTTTATTTTACCATTAGTTTTTACCACATATGCATTTTATGATTTAATTTTACTATCGTATTACGAGGAATAACATTTATCTATATTTAAATAATTAAAGTAGGAGCAAAAAAGCTATGTTTATGTATGTATATATTCTAGAATAATAATAAGAAGTGAATAAAAATTAATGTTATTTATTTATATAAATACACAGTTTCTTGATTAAATGTAATTTAACTAAACCTACATTTGTTAGTATCTTTGAAAGGAATGTTTCTAATTTGACATGATAAAATGTTTTGTATTATAATTACATATTTCTGTATATTTACATTCTGTATAATTACATAATTTTGTATTATAATTATATATTTCTGTATATATTAAGAAATAATCTTACCTTGCCAATATGTTTTTTAGCGGCCATATATCTAAAGGCAGTTTCCATTTCATTTCTTCCAAAGACTTTTCTACACAGCGGTTTAATAGCTCCATTTTCTAAACCTTCTGCTATTATCTTCCACAATTTTGACTTTTTTTCTGTGTTTGAATCGAATAATTTATCTAATAAAATACCGTAGAAACTAATGCCTTTAGAGAAAACAAATAAGTCTAATAAATTATTGGAAACCATATCAAATTTCCCAATTTCCAGAAAACGGCCACCATTCGCTAAACAGCGAACAGATGCTTGCAACTTCTCTTCGGCTAAGGAATTCAATACAATATCCACTCCACGACTTCTTGTACGCTGCATAATCACTTGTTCAAAGCTTGTATCTCGAGAGTTTCCGATATGATCTTCGGGAATAGAGGGAAACGTTTCTCTTATAAACTGCCGTTTCTTGACAGTTCCAACTGTAGTAAACACTTCACAACCTTCGTGAAGCGCAAGATGAATGGCAGCTTGACCAATGCCTCCAGTACCCGAATGGATCAACACCTTGTCTCCTTTTTTCATTTTACCCTTTATGTACAAAGCATAATAGCACGTGCTGTAAACACACGGAACCGTTGCCGCGTCTTCCATCGTCCATTTCTTAGGTATAATCCAACAAAGATATTTATCAGCCACGAGAATGTTTGTCATTCCTCTATACATAAAAATTTTTGAAAATGTGTTTATTTATCTAAATGTTACTTTAAAATAACGTACCTATATCTTAAGTATTTTTAAAAAAAATTTGATATTAAATTTAAATTAATAATACTTAAAGTTAAATTAAGACATTAATAATACACTAATTAATAATACTCATATAAATTAGAAATTAATACTATCAATTGCAAAAAGTTTCTTCTATCACATATGTATTGATATTCTATGTATATTTTACCCGTGTGAACATAATCCCATTATTCTTTGCCCGTGCGTATTGAAACCAACAAATTCCAAGCCAATAAAACAGTCGTTACCGCGTTCGAACGGTGCAATAGTTTCAGCATTGAGTCTACCAGTAGCTACCATGATATCTCTAAAATTAACAGACGTATAAGTTACATCAACGAAGTCTTCATGGTTGATGCGAGACATTCTGCTCTGTGCCCAGCAGAGAGTACTCAGATCTCCTTGTACCTGTTATGAATAAACTTTAATTATTATTATTATTTATACTAAAATTTACAATAGAACTTCTTGACTCACCATCTGTGTAACGTAAGCGCTCTGAACAAGTTTTGATTCCAACGATGGTATAGGAAAATGTCTGTAGGACCCCCAAACGTTACCAGAACGTATGACGTTGATAGGTAGGTCCAACTGCAATTGCTCTATATACATTGGTTCTTGTAAAGAAAAAGCAGGCGCTTTGTCATCTTGAATAAACACGCCTCTTATCATTTCACCTCCTGATTCCTTTCTCAAACAATTAATAAGACCGAGTAGTCCGCATTCGGAATCTCCTTCCGCGACAAGTATGATCCTCGTATCTATACTAGTCTCGTTTTGCGTACTCATGATTGATTTCAGTTCATCTACCCATGTAAACTCATAATTGTTCACACGTACAAATCGCGGATTTCTTGCAATATTTTGCGTTTTTCTTAGTAGTAAAAGTGTTTGTTTATTTATTTGTTTTTCCAAAATGATATCCAATTTATATGTTTTTAAGCAGGAATAATCGTAAATTGCACCTGATTCCTCTAGAGTCAGTAGAAAACCCTGTGGCATTAACAGAGATAGCAACTGTTTATATAGTTTCTTGTTATTTTTGGTCAAAATATTGAAACCAATAACCATCAAACAATTCTCGTCTTTCGACAACTTAGTAATCTGCGTTACAGAAATATCGTTGGGCAAAGAGATATTTGGGAATTTTTCGTGGGTCATCAGGAGTCTGGTGTGATGTCGAATCTGCGGTAAATTATTTAAGATTTCACTAACGAGTGGAGAATTTAAATCTTCTGGTATCACTTTGTCACTATCATCGACAAATTCGATAATTTTAACATTTATCATATTGCAACATTCGAGTGCAATGTGCGTCGACATTCTTATTGCATCTTGTAACGACATAGATCCTAAATCACGATGAGCAACAAATTTGTATTCTTCAAGAACGGCATTAATTACTTTCTGTCGGCGTGTTACAGGTGTAGCCACAGTGCCACAAATTTCTATTCCTCCAGATATTATAGCGTCTAAAAACTTGTAGTGACGAACAGAGAATTCTGCAACGTAGCAAATGAAATTGATTTGTCAGGCAACTGGCCGAATTGTATATTACGTAATATACTTACGTCTTTCTTCAATTGGATAATCCTTAATTAGCTGTATGTGATATTTCGGATCTATTGTCAGCTTGCGAATTCTTGTTGGAACAAAGAGGCTTCTAGAATTCTGTCCTAAAATCATCATCTGTAACATATTGTCCAAAAATGCTACCCAATTAGATGTCCATGCGATATGGCCGTTTGATCCCGTAACAGACGCGCTTTTTAATCCTCGAAATACGCCGGTGTACTGATAACCACGAAGCCTCAATTCCTTATAGATATCTTTTATATTCATTTCTTCTTCATCATCGACACATTCAGCAAGATTAGCAGACATTTTTTCATTTTCAATATTGGTTGGAATTCGTACTGTTCCAGTAACAACAGTACTGTCTCCTTCAATTATTTCGAATCTGTTGCTACCTAATGGATATAGATATAAATTTATTAAACATAACATGTTATGTTTATGTATATGTCGTTATTGCGATAAATATTACCACATGCCTCAGTGGTCGAATTGGGACGACACCTGCACGGATTGCGGGAAGTTCCAGGTTCAAACCCTGGCTGAGGTAATATTTTTCGCAATAAATTCTAAATTCTAGATCACATCCTTTACCCAATCGTTGTCGAAATTCATAAATATTTTCTCCTTAATCAATATTGGCGAAATATAAACCATTACTTTCTGTTTATAACATGTTATATAATAAATTAAGTGAATGAGTAGGGGAGACCGCGGCGAAGACGTCGTCGGGGTGGAATCGTCAAATCAAATATCTCGAAACCTGTATATTTTGCGAACTCGCCATTAACATTGTAAACGCTGCTTATGGTACCCATGTGACCGCCGGAGTTTTGGGAAATTACCTGCCGTGTTATGATTTTTACGAGGGCAAACGTGTTTTCGGAAGGTGAAAGTGAAATTTTCTGCGCGTGGAAATTTTGTAATATCTGCAATAATATTTGCTCTCCAAATCTCGAGGTACGTGATTATAAAGAGTAATACATGCTGAACACGAATCCAGTGAAGTTTTTTCATTATCGTTGATGTCTAATATTTCGTGAGCGACCAAACTTGAAACTTGTGTTCGGGGCAAAGCGGTCACGAAGCCACAGGGGTGTACTTTTATAATATTGACAAATTTTCTAATTTCATTATATTTTTCAGTCTTTTTTACCCCTATTTCATATATAATTCTTTAATATTTGGTTGATTAGTTTTTTAGTTATCCGTTCACACACACATAAAATAATGAAACATTTTAATACTTTAATTAATAAATGTTTACATTTTTCTATTAACAAATAATTAATAAAATGTATCCTATTAGTTTTCATAATCGGAATTATGTATTTATGGAGTGACGACTCTGCCCCGGCATTTTTGACATTTCAATTTTTCCACCTTTTTCGTTTTTACTCTATACCGGTTAAACAAAGCGACGTAGACTAAAATTTCCTACATAAATTTTGTAGCTAAGGGTTTACTCTTTACAACGGTATACCACATTTAACTAAAATTATTTATTTTGTTGTTAAAAATCGGCACCGAAAAAGAACTGTCGACCTCCCCCCAGTCTCCCCTATACAAGGTGATTCAAAACTCTCGTTTGTTTTTAAAATGTCATATTCCTTACTTAATTTTGAGACGATTTTTCTTTTACCAAAATTTTATCCGAAGCTTAGTTTTTAAATTATTAAAAGAAATAGTTAGCGAATTACGGAACAAGTACGGAAGGTAGGCAAGGGCGGCGCAACTCACCGTCCGACGCGGGTATTATGTGGGTGCTCGCTGCGATCAGCTGCTTGCTACACGCGATAGGTGAGAACGTGTACGCGTGCACACACCACACACACACTCTCTCTCTCTCTCTCTCTCTCTCTCTCTCTCTCTCTCTCTCTCTCTCTCTCTCTCTCTCTCTTTTCTCTCACTCGCTCACTTACTCACTCATTCTTACCTTGTAGAGATTCGATGTCTTCATACTGCTGATGAATAGTTGCTTAACGACCGTTGATGGCAATGAGACGTTCTCATGTGCGAGAGACACACCGAGTAATAAGTGAGAAGTTTTTTCTTTCACAAATTGTATCACGTATCGACACGTTCACGGATTTATTCTATATTCACGCACTTGACCGATTAGATTGACAAACAAATCTCACTATTAATGAATTAATCACTAATCGTTCGACGACAGAGAATTACGAGATGTTCCACGTTTGAGAACGAAAAACGAGAAACGAAGCGCGAGCCGAGGTCCGGGGTTTTATTCTCAGCATTTTGAGATTCTTTGCACCCGGACTCTTCGAAAAATATGATAGACCTTTCGGATGTCGTCACCAGAGAAGAAATGCTGTTCTAGTCTAATTGTCTCTTTTCTGTCCCGAGTGTTCACGTCGCGTACATAAAGGATGCCCGAGATGACGGAGAAGAGGCTCGACACGGCCAGAAAAAAGCGAAAGCTTTTCCCCCTTTTTTTTTTACTGACTCTCGGTGTTTTTAAAAGCCATGGAATTTATACCCAACGCTACCTTGAGCATTTGCATTTAGAAATTCAGGGGATTTATGGCCACTTTTCAACACGATTGAGTTTCATCCCATAGTTTCCGAAGTTCGACTCCGAAAGACGATACACAAACGAAGAATATAATTACGACATGCTGATGGCACTTGGCGAGTGTCACGGGCAGTATCACGTAACTGCAAGACGGTACGCCGAATTGTATCCAAATCGAGCAAGACATCCGTCGGCTTCCGTCATTCTTCGAGCAGCTCAAAAATTATACGAGACTGGCAATGTCCTTCTGAACATGCACGACACTGGGAGAGATCGCAAGGCGGAAAATTTTCGAGGCATGGACCAAGTTGTACGTATTTTGAGCATAATCCTGAAACGAGTATTCGGAAAGATAAAATCCGCTCTTTTCAGAGCGACCAACACATTTCTACGTAGAACATCTCGTAATTATCAGTCGCCGATTAATCGGTACTGATTAATTCATTAATAGTGTCATAGTGAGATTTGTTTGGCAATCTAATCGGTCACGTGCGTGAATATTGAATAAATCCGTGAATGTGTCGATACGTGATACAATTTGTGAAAGAAAAAACTTCTCACTTATTACTCGGTGTGTCTCTCGCACATGGGAACGTCTTATTGCCATCAACGGTCGTGAAGCAATTATTCATCAGCAGTATGAAGAAATCAAATCTCCACAAGGTAAGAATGAGTGAGTGAGGGAGAAAGAGAGAGAGAGAGAGTGTGTGTGTGTGTGTACGCGTACCTACACGTTCTCACCCGTCGCGTGTAGCAAACAGCTGATCGCAGCGAGCACCCACATAATACCCACGTCGGACGGTGAGTTGCGCCGCCCCTGCCTACCTTCCGTACTCGTTCAGTAATTCGCTAACTATTTCTTTTCATAATTTAAAAACTAAGCTTAGGACAAAATTTTAGTAAAAAGAAAATCGTCTCAGAATTAAGTAAGGAATACATTTTAAAGACAAACGAGAGTTTTTGTATATGAGGCAGGCTATCTTACAAAATCAATTGTTTCGTAAAATAACAAAATTCTATTTTTGGTTCAATTGGTTCTCATCAGTATATTATTTTTCACACTTTAAATATAGCAAACAAATATTGTATAAAAAAATGGCATAAATCTTAAAATCTAATACTCACATAAGAAAATTAATTGTTTATGTAATAATATTACCTTCTTGGATCGAAAGAGTTAATTCAATCTCATTTTGTTGGGACAGTACTGTAGCACGAATAAAATTAACGTCTTCAAATACAATTGGTGTATGGGTATATCCTTGGTTCCTTGACGATGCGATCATCTCCCAGATATAAAAGAGATACCCCATAGCAGGAAATAAATTTTTTTCATTAACGACATGGCCTGTTAAATACGCAAATTCTTCATCAGTTGTACTAATACTGACAACTGTTTCTCTTCTGTCAATTATCTTCTTTTCATTAAATTTGTATACAAAGTAGTCTTCTGAATGATCCCATCTGCAAACGTCATTAAAATTTATTTTATATAAGTATTATATAATTTTCCTGTAAACGAATGAATTACCGAAATTAGTCAATTCAAGATTTGATGTAAAATTTAAGCACTGAACCTAAAGTTTCATTCTTTACTCTTTGCAATAGATACAAAAGAATCAACATATGTACAGAAATGAATACATTTATCACTGTGAGAAGTAAGGTGATAGAGTAGCTTAAAAATACAGACGTGACTTAAAGATTAAATGATAAAACCAATCAAGTTTGGGAAGATCACAATTTTAATTTAATATTATGTTAAACATGTTTTCTTTTTAATTAATATACTTGATGTTTCAAAAATCACTCAACCCCCAAAAAAGCGGTATACTAAAAATGTAGAAAAAATGTACCAAATTTTAAATGATTATAACTTTATAAATAATCAAAATAAAAATATTTTTAAAAAATGTAAAATAAAGCTTCAAAGGTCCACTTTAAGAATATTTGAATGGCAATAATGCTGGGCCATTGTTTTTAAAATGGCGAATAACAAAGGGAAAGCATGCAATGTTGATAAATAAAGATCCGAGTTTGCGATGGTCTATGGCGTGAATCAGGTATCGCAGCCTAATGGGACAAAATGCACATGAAGATATAGAGTGTTACCTTGAAAATGCTTTTTTACCGAGCTCGATGCGATAATTATTCGCTGAGTTATTCCAAATTTAATTTAAAAAACTGCTTTTTTTTTTAATTTGCATTACTCAGCGAATAATTATTGCATCGAGTTCGGTAAAAAAGCATTTTTAAGGTAACACTATAGTTTCATGTGCATTTTGTCCCATTGAGCTGCGATACCTGATTCACGCCATGGACCGTCGCAAACTCGGTTCTCTTTATTTATCAACTTTGCATGCTCTCCCTTTGTCATTCGCCATTTTGAAAACAATGGACGAGCATTATTACCATTTGATTATTCCTAAAGTGGACCTTTGAAGCTTCGTTTTACATTTTTAAAAATATTTTTATCTTTATTATTTATCAAGTTATGATCATTTAAAATTTGGTAAATTTTTCCTACATTTTTAGTGTACCGCTTTTTTTGTGGTTGAGTGTATGAATATCTATTTTTCGGCGATTTATCCATTTGTACATAAACGCAAAATATCCATACCTTATGAGAGGAGAAATTATTGGGGTACCGCGGCTTACAGGAAATTCTACTGTCGGATAAAGATTTGCAATCTGTGGCTGCAATCCTGCATTATAGAGTTTTCCGATTGATTCTAAAAGTATTTCACCACTGTGATCTGCGGTACGTTCATATAAGGCTACATTTGTTACTGTAGAGCATAAATAATTGTTTAAAATCTGTTGAAGAATGTTCTGAGGCGATATCTCTATCGTCACTGTATCACTTGGAATCAAACTTATTGCCTCTGTGAATAGTACCGGGGATAATAAATAATTTGTATAATATTTTGAACATGAAGGATAAACACGAATTAGAATAGTGGTTAGCGGATGTTGTTAGCCATTTAGAGCTACCAAACTTTTTTTGTTGTATTATCCGGTTCAAGTATTCTTTAATCTTAGCTGCAGCAGGTTTGATGTAACGACTATGAAAGGGTATACAACCGCAAAAAATTTCTTTTATAGAAATGTTATTAGCCTAAAACAATAAATAAATTTATAAATATTATTAATTGGTTGTTGTAACAAAACGGTTTAAAGAAACTAAGCAGAAAAACGATTATTTGTTTATATGCATTAATATACCTGCAGTTTGGTGAGAAATGCTTTTATAGAATTTCTTGGTCCGCTCACGATAAAATTAGAAGAATTATTGTAACAAGCTATATCGATATCCGAAGGACACATAACTTTTAAGGTTTCAAGATCGAGATTAATTTCAGCCATGGAGCCACTAATTATTTTCGTCTCATGAAGTGCTAAACCGACTAAATAGGCCGACAGAATTGTTTCTTCGGCCGTTAAGCATCCATCAGTATATCCGCAGATTATTTCACCAATGGAATGACCAATTATAAAGTCGGGAACGATACCAATAGATGTTAAAAGGTCGACCAATCCAATCTACGATACATATAAAAGAAATATCTTTTCGTTCGGTTTAAATAAAGATTAGAATTATAAAGTAAATATTTAATTATCTTTTATATATATATATATATATATATATATGGTATATAAAATATATACATTTATAACGTTCAAACAAAGAGTTCCCCAGATACCACAGCTGATTATTATGAATTTATAAAGATCAGCTGTGCTATCTTGGGTTCGTCTTCTTACTTGTAATCCAATGAGACCCAATAATAAATTAATGATATTATCAAAAATATTTTTATCATCACTTGTTAAAATATCTGTAAGTAGTATGCCATAAGATTTTAAAGCGGTATCACATTTCTGGATTGCCTTGGCAAACACTGGAAATTTCATTAGAGCGCGACCTATTAAAATTTTAATTAAGTTTTTAAATTTATATATGTATACATGCATCCGCGCATTTACACACACACCATTTAGATTTTACAGTTATTGGAAACAATATACAAGAAAAGAGCCTAATAGCCTCTCCCTATATTGTAGTATTTGTTCTGGGATAGAATTCAATTTTTTTTTTGTTAACTTTACCTAATTAAGTATTTAATAAATAGAGCAATAAATAAAACTTTTATGTAATATTGTAAGTTTGATAACATACTAAGAATATGTCATGATCGTAATGCTTTTCTATCTAATTGCGAAATGTTATTGAAATTTTTATATTGTATGTGTGTGTGTGTAATATGTATAGGTATCCTATAACTTAAAAATTGTTGGATGTTGTATATTTAAAATATTTTATAATAATATATTTATATACTTACTCATCCCAAACCATTGAGATCCTAGTCCAGAGAATATAAAACAAATCGGTCTTCTTACATATGGAGAATGTTCTATTTTACTAATTGTATTATGACATATTTTAGACCCAGTTATCGTATACCCTCTATAAAAGTGATTTTCTATATTATTCTTATGAACATGATGTAGCAGAGATATAAACTCTACATCTGTTGGTCGATTTCGCACCTGCATTCAGTAACAAGAATGTACATTCTATAGTTCTTGGAATAATTTTACAGAGAAAAGATGATAATACTATATCATTTTGCAAAAAGTGTTTTGCTAATAATACATTATTATTATTTAATATATTCAAGAAAACACATTAACTTTTTGTTTTTGTGCAAATTTAAAATAATTTCAAAATCAATTAAGTATGCACAAATATCTTTTTAGATACTATACAAATAAATGTATTTATTTTGTGTTACGTTATATATTTGTTATATTTATTATGGTAATAAAAAATAAATATTATAGAATTTATTTTTGAAATAAATATAATGTCATTACATAAAACGTCATTACAATATTTGCTTACGTCATCGAGAATGATTTTAACTGCTTCCTCTGTACGTCCAGATACGGTTATAAGCCTAGGTAAGTCATCGTTCGGAGCTCCATTGTTGATTTTTTGTTTAGGATTTGATTGTAATAATATGTGACAATTAGCCCCTCCAAATGCAAAGGAATTAACACCTATATAACCACCCTCCCATTCCGTTAGTTCAGTAACAATCTTTATTCTGCCTTCGATAATAGCAGTCAACTCTTTTCGCGGACGCTTGAAGTGTATAGTAGGAGTAATTATACCAGTTTCCATCGCTAATAGTACCTTTAAGAAACCATATCTTTTTGCTAGCAGTAATTATTAATTAACAATCGCTATATATGCACATAGTATAATTATTACAATATAAGAAAATACAAATTGCTGTAATTACGAGGGTTGTTTGATAAGTTTGGTAAAAAAGCAAGTAATCCCTGGTGGAAAAATTTTACTAAAATTTCGCGGAAATTATGGTGAAAGTGGTATTTCAGCAAAATTGCTGAAAATAATCTGAAATTTTGTTACAATTCCGCTGAAAGTAATTTTTTCAGCAAAAGTACTGAAAGGTCGCTGAAATTAAACTGAAATTTCTTCGCAAATTTGTCTGAAAATTTTTCTGAAAATTTGCTGTTCTTTAAAATTTTGCTAAAAAATTATTTTCAGCCAAATTGCTAAAAATTGTTTGAAAATTTGCTACAATTACTCCAAAAAATTCTCTGAAAATTTACTGAAATTTCTCTACAATTTCTCTGAAAATTCGCTAAAAAAAGATTTTCAGCCAAATTGCTGAATATTCGCTAAAAATGTAAAATTAAACTGAAATATTTATCCGAAAATTATTCTGAAAATTTGGTGATATTTCTCTGAAAACATGTGGAAACTCTGACATTTCGCTTAAAGTGTTGCATAATTGCTAAAAATGCGCGCAAATTGGTCTTTCAGCAATTATTTTTTTACATGAAAGAAAGGCCCAGACAAAGTACATAACACTAAAAGATAACAAAAAAGCTGTCTTTCTTAAGTTATCTTTTTGACAAAGTACTAGGATTTATATGTCTGAAAGACACCTTTTGATTTTATCGAAAAAGATATAAAAAAGATGACGAAAAGGTATCCCAGATAGCACAGCTAATCTTTATGAATTCATAAAGATCAGATTCAGATCTTTTTTAATTCATATAAAGATCAGCTGTGCTATCTGGGATCTTTTTTATAATGTCTTTTTCGATCAAATTGAAAGATGTCTTATAGGACATCTTATAATGCTATCGAAAAAGATATTATAAAAAAATATGTTTTTGTCATTTTTTGTATGATGCTTATTTTTTTTCGGTAAAGACGAAGTAGGGGAGACCGGGGCGAAAACGTCTTCGGGGTGAGATCGTCAAATCAAATATCTCGGAACCTGTATATTGTGCGAACTCGCTATTAACATTGTAAACGCTGCTTATGGTACCCATGTGACCAACGGAGTTTCGGCAGGTTACCTGCCGTGTTATGATTTTTACGAGGGCAAACGTGTTTTCGGAAGGTGAAAGTAAAATTTTCTGTGCGTGGAAATTTTGTAATATTTGCTCTCCAAATCTCGAGGTACGTGATCATAAGGAGTAATAACATGCTGAACACGAATCCAGTGTAGTTTTTTCATTATCGTTGATGTCTGATATTTCGTGGGCAATCAAACCTGAAACTTGTGTTTGGGGCTAATTCGTCAGTAAGTACCCAGGGTGGACTTTTATAATATTGGCAAATTTTCTAATTTTATTATATTTTTCAGTCTTTTCTACCCCTATTTTATATATATTTCTTTAATATTTGGTTGATTAGTTCTTGAGTTATAGAATCCGTATACACACACAAAAACACAAAATAATGAAACATTTTAACACTTTAATTAATAAATGTTTACATTTTTCTATTAACAAATAATTAATAAAATGTGTCCTATCAGTTTTCATAATCGGAATTATGTATTTATGGAGTGACGACTCTGCCCCGGCATTTTTGAGATTTCAATTTTTCCACCGTTGTCGTTTTTGCTCTATACCGATAAAACAAAGCGACGTAGACAAAAATTTCCTATATAAATTTTGTAGCTAAAGGTTCACTCTTTACAACGGTATACCACATTTAACTAAAATTATTTATTTTGTTGTTAAAAATCGGCACCGAAAAAAAACTGTCAATCTCGCCCCGGTCTCCCCTAACTTGTTAAAAATATCTTCCCGGCTATTCAAAAATAGTTATTATTTTATATTATTATTTTATATTCATATATTAAACATTACAACTCAATATATCGATCGAAACAGTAAAAACTGTTTTATTCATTTTTATTGTGCAAGATAATTTTGCTCGTAGCCCGTTAGCAGCCATTTACATGAAATATAATTTCCAATAAAACATAAACTTTGTATAAATATAATTATCAATAATTTCAATATAAAGATAAATAATGAATCTTTGGTGTCAAAACATCCTAATATAGTGTATTGTAACATATTTAATATTGCATTAATTTATATTATTGAAAGTAATAAAAATTAATAATAAGTAATAATTTAATATATATCGAATGTGACAGCCAGACCGCAGTGCAAACACGCCAACGTCCACCGCAACGATTGATAAGTTTTCTTTGCTGCTTTTGACGAATATTTTCATGGAAATTTACTGAAATTCATCGAATTTAAGTAAAGTTTGTTGAGAATATTCGTAAAAAAATATACAATTTTGTTTTCAAATTCGATTAAATTTTTTTGAAATTATCCTGAAATTATGTTAAAATTGTACTAAAATTTCGCTGAAAAGTGTTCTAAAACGTGGAATTATTTCAGAAAAATTTCAGCAAATTTTTCAGAAAAATTTTCCACCAGGAAAAACACATTTTTAGGAAAAAAATCGCCTTTACTTCTCAACATAGTCTCCATCGAGGGCTATACATATACTTGGTCCAGCGAGTTTCCAATTTTTTAATACCGTCGAAAAAGTTGGTTTTCTCAAAGCCTGCAAAATACTCATTGACGGAGACGATGAGTTCCTCATTCGACGAGAATTTCTTCCCACCGAACCAGGTTTTCAAGTTTGGGAACAAGAAAAAGTCGCACGGGGCCAAATCCGAAAAATAGGGTGGATGAGGAATTAATTCGAAGCCCAATTCATGTAATTTTGCGACGGTCGACTTGTCGGACGGCGAGTTGCCTTGGTGGACTGCAAAACCGCTCGCTTCAAACGACTACCGAACGTGAACAACGCGTCACTTCTGGCTGAAATTTGGCCTGGGGGTGGGAGGAGTTGAAGAGTGGAACTTTCCAGGCGTCACGTCACCAAATGGATTGTGTGACGCCATCTCATACACCAAACTTATCAAACAACCCTCGTACACTTTAACAAAGTCAATGTTAAATTATTTGGTAAACATGCATAATAGGTTACACCTCACCGATTTTAACGCCACTTTAGTATGTTGTGGGGGAGGTCTTTCTGAGTAATTCTACTCAAGAAAAAAGTGGGGGACGGCATTGATTTAGAAGTAGATATAGCAAAATGAAATTTGCTTAATCGACAGTTACTTTGAGTATAATGAGATATATATATATATTATATATATATATATATATATATATATATATATATATATGAGAGACTAATATACCAAAGTACATGCTTGGACAGAGGAGCGTGTTCCACAGGGATCGGGGGGGGGGGGGGGCCTTGCTTTACAACTTACAAAGTACATGCATGGACAGAGGAACGTGTTCCACAGGGCCCGGGGGGGGGGGGGGGGGGGGGGCGGGGGCCCTTGGCCCCCCCCCCCCCCCTGTACGAGGTAAATTTCGCTTCAACTTACAAGATGTGCTTTGTTCCCCGACCCCTGTGGAACACGCTTCTCTGTCCACGCATGTATTTTGTAAGTATAAAGCGAGGTCCACCTCCCCCCCCCCCACCGGGCCCTGTGGACTACGCCCCTCTGTCCATGCATGTACTTTGGTATATTAGTCTCTTATATATGTATCTCATAATACTTAAAATAACTGTTATATTTTTCAAACTTTTTTGTTAAGGTGGTTCTTGCAGTACTTTGAAGTCACAGAAACAACTATTGTTACTAGTGACAAATATGAATGATTTAGTATGTAAAAATCAGCATACATTTAAATTAATTATTACGTAAGATTTTTTCTCATTAATCCGTCGCTATATAAACTGAGAATAGCAGAGCGAAGTCACAAATTTGACTAGAGAATGGTAGGACACGCGCCTTGTGTGTCAGCTGACGCGTGCGCGTTGCTAAGCAGCCACTCAAGACGGCCGCCATGACTCTCGTGTCGTGTCAAAAGTTGCCGAAAGTTTGTCGAAAGTTTCGCTTTATTTATATACGGTACGGTCAATCAGTTTGGTGTCGCGTCAGTATCATTAGAAATGTTTATTGCATCGATTAAACAGTTTTTTATTTGTTCATTTACTCGAGAAGTATGAACGTATTCCATGAATGTGCGATTACATGGGATAATTGGGAAAGGGGGGTCAAAATTGGCAAAGTTTACGGACATATATCTCCGGAACCAAGCCAAAAATAATCCGAAATTTTTCAGACACACTCTAGGAACGTTAACCTTTCATTTAATATCATATTTTCCGGGCTATCTACATTTGACCTAAATGCAAGAACCACCTTAATAACTTTTTAATAAACAATGATTCCTTGCTAAAACCTTCCAAAGGTTACTCAGGAAAATGATCTCTATAATAATATATGTCAAGATCAAAGTTATATCGGAGTGGTGTTACTTTATAATCCTCTCTAAAAAAAGGCATGTGTAAGAGATTTTATTGTCGCCGCTTTTCCGCAATGCCGATTGGTTCTTTTATTGTGCTTACTTCGTGAGTGACTGTCGTTGTATATTTTGACAGTTGTGTGTGTATCAAGACTAAATAGCGCGCGCGAAGCGCGCGTCTATGGTGTCTAGTATCTAATAAAAAGCATTAAAATTTTGAAATTTTAATTTGCTATATCTTCTAAACCAATGCCGTCCCCCCACTTTTTTTCTTGCGTAGAATTACTCAGGAAGATCTCCCCTACAACATACTAAAAACTGGCGTTAAAATCGGTGAGGTGTAATCTTTTATGGATATTTACCAATTATTCTATTACAAACATACCTTTGCGATTTGACAAAGACCACTGGCGGGTTCGGAATGTCCAAGATTTGATTTTACTGAGCCCATTAATAAAGGAGAATTTCTTTTAGCGCATAGAGCCTGGTCAATGGACATAACTTCTACGGGATCACCGGCAAGAGTACCAGTTGCATGAGCCTCCACGTAAGATAACTCAGCGGGAGAGATTCCACATTCTTCGTAAAATTCTTCCAATAATATTTTTTGCTTCTCGAACGATGGAAAGGTAATACCTTCTTCTTTAAAACCATCGCAATTTGTTTTACCATGTACGACAGTCGCATATACTCTTCTTGCATTTTTTGTCTTTTGCAGATATACTACTGCGACCGTTTCGCTGCGCATATATCCGGTGCCTTTCTCGTCAAATGGTTTGCAATAACCATCTGTAGATAGAACCCCTGGAAAGAAATTGATTAATAATTATTATTAAATAAAATTAATTTCTAAGCGCAAAAATAAAAAGGAAGCATTAGGATTTATTGAACATTACAAACAAAGAGTACGTTTATTGTACAGATCACGTGGTTGATTAAACAGAAATGTAAAATTATAACACAATCTAATATGTATATATTGCAAGTATATTTTACACATAACAAGAGTTTGGTGATTTTGCAGGTGACAGTACGAAAAGAAATATCTGTGCTAATGTATCCGAATTAAATGTATTCTAGATATTAATTTTTATAATTTCACAATTGCGTTTTTAATAAAAAATGTAAATATATTTATTTTGCCTGGAATGTTAACATTGCTAATACTTTTCCTAACATTGATTTCGGTTTTAATTAATACCATTTATCTTATTACGTCCTATATTAGAGATATAGGTACTATATGTACCAATATACGGGGTGTATATTGGGGTGTAAAAAATAATTTGCGCGTCTGAATGTGTTAAAAATAACGGTGTAAAAATTTACACGTCGATTTCGGAAATCTAATCAAGAGACATGTCAGAACTGTGTGGTTGTAGAACTACGTCTCTATAAATCGACATGTCAATTTTTACACTGTTATTTTTAACATATTGACGCGCAAATTATTTTTTAGATAGCTTAGTTTGGGCATTACGCCAGGATAATTAATAACTTGTTAGACCACTTGATAAGGACCAAAAGCGCGATCAAAACGTTGTGAAAAATCTCAGTAAATCTTGCTTGGTCGATTTTAAACACAACCTAAATTTAATTATTAATAAATAAATAAATTATTAATAATTGAATGAGTCGTAACTCCTGCGGGATGAGTTTTTGGACTATCGTTTATGGGAACTTTTTTTATCCTTATGACGAGCCCAATTCAATCTCTGATTTTGACCAACTATTTAAGAACCACCCTGTATACAGGGTGTCTCTAAAGTCTGACCCAGCCCCTGGATCTCGGAAACTGCTTTAGATATGGAAAAACGTTTCAGACAAAAGTTGTAGGATATTAAGGGAGACAGATGATGAAAATATAGACTTGACCCTAAGTGACCTTTTCAAGGCCAGATCAATGTGATTGATGTTTTGTTAAATAGAACCCTCTATTTTTTATTGCATATTTTGTAGCCCTTGTCGAGACGTTTTCAAAACACTATGATAAACCAATCTTTTGGTTGTTTCATCCTGTCATTTCATGCCAAGAATTTCGGGCTGGTTATAGAAATTTCACTCAACAATTGTTACCCGCTGAGATTTATTTTCAGAATATTCCATGAACGGCTTAAATTTCTTTTTAACACCAAGAAAGACATAACGAGCGATAGTGTGACTGAGGAGGAAATTGCTTCATTTTTTACAATACCTTATATCCCTAATTACTGAGCAATTTATTAACGTAACTAAAGGCCTTAACGTTAGACTAATATAGGTACCGCAGTTTGAACAAAATGGGAACGTTTGTCAAAGCTCATAAAGACAATCTCTCGAAAGTTAAACATAGTAATATTGTTTATAAAATTAACTGCAATAATTGCAATGCCTCTTACGTAGGCCAAACAGGTAGGACAATTGCAAACTAGAGTAAAAGAACACCAGAGCCATATCAGATGAAACGCGGCGAGTTATTCTGTCATAACAGATCACAAAATTGCATTCGATCATGATTTTAATTGAGACAACGTTGAAATTCTAGACAATGAACCATATTTCCATAAACGTTTAATATCTGAAATGCCACAAATAAAGAGGAAAAAAATGGCCTAAACTTGCAGACGGACACGGAATGCCTTCCGGACATTTATTTGAATGTCATTGACAAACTTTCTAAAATTTAAACATCGCCGCCGATAGACAGCACCGCACAATGTCGATTCGGGCATTACCACCGTTAGTTAAACATTTAACAACGTCGTTTACCAATGTTTTTGATCTGAGTAATAACCTTTAGAATTGTAACATTCGTGGCATTGTCTCACAAACGTCTCCGAGACAAGCATGACAGCCGCTGAAACTGTTAAACAGTGTAATATTTAAGCCTTGATATGTATGAGGAGCTGAGCTTTGAACGAGCGATGTGCTCCCGCCTATAGAGAGGGCAGCTCCCGCGTGGCGTGCGCCTCGGGGCGCCACGCAGACGAGCGGTCGTTGTCGGACGCAGACGAGTTTCGTTCGTTGACGTGACCGGTCGTGTATACAGATATATAATAAAGTTTCTAGAGCATAATAGAACAAGAAAAGTTTATTTGCTGCCCACCTCGCCGTATCTTGTAACATCAGAGAACACCATCCAATAATATGTAATCTGTTTCAAATTTCCGTAAGTTCGACACATTTCTATAGATTCCCGTTTCTTATTTCTCTTGTGTGTGCGTAAATTTCTGACTTTGACTCCAAATGCATAGATTGTAAGAAAATTGAGATTCGAGCTTCGGGTTTCTCCGCCTCCTCTTAGCCATTCAACCGGGGAGGTAAACGGCGAGACGCTTTGTTTGAATCGGAGTTCAAGCATAGCGGGGTTTATGCTCACGAAGGACTGCATCTGCTATTATCTGGAGACCTTACTCCAATCATTAACGTGACTGCGCCAATTTTCTCGATCGTTTTGCGCTAAAGAGTCAACCGATGTCGACCATCCGGACTGTTACTTGACTTGATAAATTTTAATTAAGGTAGGATTTAACCAAGATACGATTTAGGAAATGTTACTGTCGCGCCGAACTTATTATGTCTTACGCTGAAGATGATCCTAAAAAGGGTTGAAACGTCCGTTTCTTTCTTTGTCGTGTTATGTAATGACTAATCAATACATGTTAACTGCGCTCTAAGTACCGCGCTTGGCTCACATTGCCTCTTTCTCCCTTCCTTTGATTTATTCTAGAGAGCCTTTTTAATATTATATTACTATAATAAACCTCTCTTTCGTTCAGAATTTCCTGAGATATTTCAAATTTTGTCATGATATTTTTAATATAAAATGTGAAATATCTCGTAAAGCTCGTATTCACTTTTCGATGATTGTACCTTGATACTCTTATACGTAGAATATTGAAAGAAGTCGAATAATAATATTAATTTTTACATTTACAATTTTGTAAAATTGAATGCGTCTACAAGATGCAATCAAATTTTTTAAAATAATTTTTTTTTTTTTTTTTTTTTTTTTTACAGCAATTCGATTCCTTTTATTATTCTACATACCTATAAAAGTATTAAAATAAAGTCATCAAAAAGTGAATACTTTAGGAGATATTTCATATTTTGTATTAAAAATATTATGACAAAATTTGAAATATCACAAGAAATTCTTAACGAAAGAGAGCTTTATTATAGTGTTTTGAAAACGTCTCGACAAGGGCTACAAGAATATGCAATAAAAAATGGAGGGTTTTATTTAAAAAAACATTGATTACATTAACCTGGCCTTGAAAAGGTCACTTAGGGTCAAGTCTATATTTTCATCATTTGTCCCCTTTAATATCCTACAACTTTTGTCTGAAACGTTTTTCCATATCTAAAGCCGTTTCCGAGATCCAGGAGGCTGGGTCAGACTTTAGAGACATCCTGTATATGTATGCTGTACCTATGTATGTATGTGTAGAAGTGTATGACGTTCACTTGTGAGACAGTGTCTCTATAACATTTTTCCATATAAATATACTCTCACTTTCTATCTTTTCCGTTTCCCGTAAAATCAAAGAAAATCCCAGAGTTTGGACGTAACAATGTCTTTAAATATCTCAAATAAGTAATATTTTTAAGAAAAAAAATGAGCAATAGTTATGTTTATCATAGAATTTAAAAATAGATAAGAAAATAAGGTAAATATCTATAAAATAGATACATACAAAAAATCCATTACGTCGCTGACATCGTGCCCTAACTACATCATGCAAACGCAAAGCTAAAAAATGAAAGTCGACATTTACCAAAAATAAGCTCACGAAGTCAAAAAGAAAAAATTAATTAATCGGGAGTCAAAGGTTAAAAATAAAAATAAATTAAAATAAAAATGCTTACATATCTTGTGCGTCGAGATAAAATAAAACAGTGTAGCCTGAAAAGAGAAACGTCGCAAGCTATATCAGAGAACACATCCAGACAGTATAACAGTCAAAGTCACAATGAAAATAACCGACATAATCAGCAAAAGACAAGATGTGTTCAAAGATAAAAACGAACAGAACCAAAACAAAAAGTGCAGACTAAGTGGCACTGATAATACGGTTGTAAGTCCCAGGTAGATTTTCAATGTCTTTTTGAAGATTGATTGTGCAATCGTATTTTTTAATAAAAAACATTTCTGAGATTTCTCTTTTCTTAAATTGTCTCTCTTTATATAAAATCACAGGTTGATGCCAATTAAAATCATGATTGTACGTGAGACGGTGCTTACTGACAACAGAATGATTGTCGACATTCTTCCTAATATCGCAGAAATGTTCCTTAATGCGTGTCTCTAAGTGCCTTTTTGTTTGTCCAATGTATGTAGCGTTACAATTTGCACAATCAATCTTATAAACCAACTCCGTCTGCTTGAGATTTTGTAGCCTATGTTTCCCCTTTCTAATAAGGCAATCTAATTTCTTCGGAATAGTGAGAAGTACTCTAAATTTAGCGTCACGCATTGTACGGCCAACATTACCACTGAGACCTTTAACATACGGTACAGTAATAAATTTTAAAGGATCTTGGGTTGCATTGTCACAGCTAGAGTCATTACAATTACTATTACGATTCTGTAGTTCGTTAAGTCGGACATTAATATACTTATTAATGACTTTCGTTGGATAACAATTATTAGAAAAAATCTTTTTTATTTCAATTATATTAGAATTGTGCAAACGTGCGTCAGACAAAAGGATAGCCCGGTCAACAAGATTACGTATGATATAAATTTTGTATTTAAGAGGGTGGTTCGAAAAATAATTTATATATCGCCCTGAGAAATTGATCATATATAATATATTATATATATATGATCAATAATTACCAAAATCAAAATATCAGAAATTTGCGTAAAGATGGAAATAAATAGGTAAGATATAAACAAACATATATCCATATTTTATATGACGGAACATACAATATATAATTAGATGTAATAAATACATACCTAGATGGTAAAATTGGAATTGCACGTAAGGATGCAAGCATAGATTGGCGGAAGTGACAATTGCAGCGTCGCAATCTCCGGACCGAATCAGCTCGTAAGCTTTCACTATAGCAACGTTACTTGAACTACATGCAGTATCAATATTATACGATTGTCCAGTAACGCCGAGCCAGTAAGAAATTTTGTTTGCCATGAGAGAAACGTTGCATTCAGTCATAGGTAATCCAGTAAACTAATCAAAATACATATTTCTAAGTATATTTGAAGTATTAAAATGCACAAATAATAAGTTAAATGTTTATTTTTAAAATTGCAGTTTAAAACCATTCTATATTATAATTAATTTATACTTTATGTTTATATAGGAGAATCCGGGGCATAATGGAACCACGGGGCAATGGGATATGGTCGATAACTTTTTACAAAGATGCTGCCATGTAATGAAATGTTTCGAAAGTATTACTCTTAAATGTCTCTAATCGCGTGATGTTATCAGTTTTCATATTATTTTGAGCTGATATGCTACAAACTGCTTAATGCGTTCGCTGTGCTCTCTGCGACTGACAATGAGTTGCAGCTTCTTTAATACATTTGCATAATACAAGCAATGATAATATTCTATTTTTTATTACCGTAAGTGCATTTAGTTATTAAACGATCTTTTCTTGTCAATTTAGTAAAGTATCTGTATAAATATTAATTATATATCTGTAATGATTGATTTATAATACCTAAAGTAAACGTATATGTAGGTATATTTTTTTGGTTATAACGGGACATTAGTCCACGAGTCATAATGCCTTGTGTTCTTAAAATGTCTCTTTTTTTCTTTATATATACGCTATCAGTATATACAACATATGTATGTTGCGCAATATTAATGTCAAAGATTATTATACCAAATTTTGAATTTTATTTATATTTTAATAAAAAAAATGTGTACTGTAATAAGAAAAATGTTATTAATAAATTATTATTATTATTAATTAAAAGTTCAATAATACATTTCTACATATATTGCGTGTTCTAATAAATCACTTTTAAGAAGTTTTGAACATTAACAAGTTTTGTGTACCCCATTATGCCTTGCATAAAATCCATAATAAGGTTAACTCACACTTAAAACAAAACAATAATTTTGTCTTTTTAAACTATTCTTTTGCAGCAAAACATGTTTTTCTTATAGTGGGTATTTTAAAGAATATTTTAGTGCAAAACCAAGTTTATTTATTTATTTTAAATATGTTTAAAACTTGTTTAAACGTTAACGTTCCCACTATACCCCAGGTTCCCCTAGTAAGAAGACAGATTCCTATATTTGAAATAAGAATTTTACACATAGTTATTACTTTCTTAAATAAATTTCTTTTAATAGACAAAGGAAAGAGCCATTTACGATCCAAGCTTGAATCTTAGATAGCTTAATAATATTTCTATATTATACGCGTATTTTCAAACATTTCTTTTAATTATGTTGTATATATTAATTAAATATATCACACCTGAAATGTGGAGGAAAAGTTTCCTTGAGTTTCAGATGCAGAAATTGCTGTAAGAACACTTGTTCTTGTTCCATACAATTCTTTTAGATTTATACCCGCATCGACAATTGCTTCGTAAGTATGCTCGAGTAACATTCTAGTTATAGGATCCATTATAGTAGCTTCCGTAGCGGGTATATTGAAAAATTCAGAATCAAATTTCTCTGTATTGTTGACTTTACCGATTCGATGGGGCATATTAAAAGCTACATAAGAAATAAATATATATGTTAACAAATAACAAGTAAAATAAGAAATAAATATATGTTAACAAGTAACAAGTAAAAAGGGGTTTTAAGAGTACGTAGTCGACAGTGCATAAATATATAAGTTAACGTTACATATCGATCTCTAATAACACAGAGCCGCAAAAAAATTTTTTGGTCAAGTAACTTTAATCAGAGTAGGTGTTTCTTGTAGATTTTCGGTCACAAAGAACAACGCTGTCCAAATTGCTTCATTACGTCAAGTTTTAAAGTTATTTTGATTTTTAAAATAAAAAATCAGCGATTTTTTGGGATTAGATATATCTATAATGAATAAAGTCCTAAGTTTTTATATTTTTTCTGGTATTATAATGCCCCTATCTTTATGATGGGTTAGTCCTAAAAAGAAGTTATGCCTTCACATACGTGGTTTAGGATGGGTAATGTTACATTCACTTCAACACAAAATTAACGCTGTTTTTAGCACAATGTAAGAAGCAATCATTTAACTGTACATTTTATACATACATCTAAAAAATAATTCATAACGTCGTCATCTTACACAGAAAATTTATCGGCTAAACATATTTTTACTAATAAAATGTCAAAATTGTAATGTCTTATTAAAATAAAATTAATAATATTGGCAACTTTTCTAATTCTATTATATTCTTCAGTCTTTTCTACCCCTATTTTATATATAATTGTTTAAGATTTGGTTGATCAGTTCTTGAGTTATAGAAATTTCGATAAATTTGGCACATACATACACACACACATACACAAATACGGACATTTTAAAAAAATACGATTTTTTGACGTTTTAGAACATTCTGAACACATTGGCAGCGGCAACAAAAAAAAAACAAAATTTTTTTTTACAAAAACAAAGTTTTCTTTATGAGGAAGCAAAATAAACTTTTTGTCAATTGTACTTTTTTTATACATTTTTAATATAATTATTAGGAGATTTTAATACGAAAGAACAATACCTTATATAACATTGAAATCCGACTATTCGTTCTTACTAATCTTGCCAAACATGAAAAATGTGCTTTCTTTCTACGGATATCCTTAACAAAGAAACATTTTTGCTATTTGTTGAGACAATTTTTTATTTTTTGCTAATAAGGAATCAATGTGTAAATCATAACATTCATCTATTTTTATTACTTTAATATTGACGGTTGGTAATTTATTATGTACTACATATTTTCCCAAAAAATTGCTTATTTCTCATCTTAACCCTTCGTAGTCACCCTGGATCAAAACGACTCACCCTCAAATTTGGAGCTAAATATACCGGAATAAATACTTTTTTTTAAACGCACTAAAGAACTATTTTTTTTTAAAGTGTCGTATCTTAGAAGTATAACCTCTAAATTTTATCAAAAAAATTAAAAAATGAAAAAGTTATGATTTTTCAAGTAAAAAAACTACTTTTTTACGCATGTTACACTCGTTCACAATTTTTTTCAACATGTTTGCCATTTGATTTCTCACAAAACCGCAGTTGTTTTATATTCTAGAATAGTCAAGGTATGTTCCAGAATTATTTGTACCCGATCGGACTGATACCATTAAAATGGCAACCATTTAAAAAATCGACTGGGTCGATATGACCCACAGTGTGACTACCGCTAGATTCTAGAGAAGTGTGACTACGAAGGGTTAAAATTCAAAATAACTTCAAAACCTGACATGATGGAGCAATGTGGACAGCGGCATTGTTTTGTTACGACTGAAAATCTATCTCTATAAGGGACACTTATGATTAGTTACTTGACCAAAATTTTTTGTGGACCTTTGTAATTGATAAGGTAGAGGAAAGAGGGGGGGGGGGGGGTAAGATAACGACCTTATGGTTTGTCGATTTTTCCTAATTTCTGTGATAATGTAAAAATAATGATCTATTTTTTTTTTAGATTCACTAAAGCCTTTTGTATCAACTGTAAAAACTTAAAAACTGTTAAATAAATTAGAATTTTTAAAAATTTACATTTTTTTAAGAACGTGTCGTTTTCGTCATCTTGGCTCCATATGTGGGTAAGAAAGTGTGCAAATTAGAAACTTGCACATTTTTCCTCATCAATTTTTTGCTTTATACATATGTATATAACTCAAGAACTAATCAACCAAATTTTAAAGAATTACATATGAAATAGAAGTAGAAAAGACTGAAGAATATAATAGAATTAAAAAAAAATTGCCAATATAATAAAAAAAGTGTGCAAATTAGAAACTTGCACATTGCTTCCTCCTCATTTTACTTCGCTTATAAAGTTTCCTCTATGAGGAAGCAAATCTATTATATGCTAATAATTTGGCAAATTTCTCATAGAGGAAACTTTATGAGCAAAAAAAATATGATGAGAAAGCAATGTGCAAATTTGTAGATAAAAATTTAGAAATACCGCAAAAATCAAAGAAAAATTACTATATGAAATTACTATGAGAGTCCGACATAACCCTCGGCCTTTTACCGAGGGCCGAGGGTATCCATAAGGATTTCCCCCACGTTAAAAAAAGCTTAAAAGTAAATATAGTACCTAAAACATTTCTTACTCTCTAAAAGTCAAAGTGTGAAATATCACTCAAAACGAGTGAAATACAAGTATAACGAAAACTGAAAATTGAGCCTGTGCACTTCGAGTAATTCGCCACTCTAAGAAAGAGTAAAATTGCGCTCTATAAGTTGGAGTAAAATCGCACTCCATTTGAGTGAAAGAGCACTCTTTTCGAGGGCAGTAGATCAGTGTCCATACGAGTAAATTATGTCACTGAAATTTTGAGTAGAAAATTTTATTCTGTTAGAGTCATTTATTAGTCGATCTTTAGTGAATTGTGATTCCACTAATAGCTTCAGAGTGAGATTGTATTACTCCGGTAGAGTAGCCACTCTAAAAGTTTGAGTAAAAAATTCACTTCTACCTTATAAGTGCCCGCATTTACTCAAATTAGAGTGACAACCCTCTCTTTTGAAGTGACTATCGCAATCACTCTAATACATTAGTGGCGAAACCACTCTATGAGATTTAGAGAGTACGTTGTTGGTTGCGACATGCACCAGCACAGTTGCTACTGTGCTTGTTTGATATTTTTTCTAATAAGTTTCGAAAGTAGGTATATCTTGATGTTTAAAGAAAAATTTATTACCATTATTCCACCGTCCATGATCGCTCGAACCAAGATCCTCCTTGTTAGAAAGATTTTCATATAATTCTTTCAAATTGCCACTTTTAGGAAATCGGCCAGCAATACCAGAGATAACGATTTCTTCTTCAGCATCGACGCTGATATACGAGTTGGGTTGACTCATAGTACCTTTATTTTTTTTTTCAAAGCAGATGAATTTTACAACAAAATGCCATTATTTCTCTTTTAAGAAAACAGATATAAATAAAAAGATAAAGAAAAAGAATCAAATACAATTTAAAATTACATATACATACCAATAGCAAGTGAAATCAACGAGGCAATAGAGACAAGAGAGACAAGATCAAGACTGAAATTAAACGGTAACTAAATCACATATCTTTGATCCTCTTATTTATTGCTTCTGTATTGTTGTCTACTTCTTCTACATAATACATATTAATGTTGCATCCGATTAAAAATTTTAATTATACAATAGCTGATTTTTCCGTTACGATATGCTTACGCACAATTGTGGAAATTTCTGAGATAAACAATTTGCTAATACATAGTGATAGAAAATATTCAGAAATAGAATACCAAAAGAATACTATTTGTTATCTATTTGTTATTTAATGTTTGTGAGTATTATTATGAGCTTCAAACATGTTGTAAAATAATTTAATTAAGAAAGTGAAACAATTGTTATTTTAATCAATAAATTCTTAAGGACTCTCGAAAATTCAAGTACAATATAATTGGCCATGGGAGTCAAACGCGGTACTTGGTGCGTATTTTTAATCATAACTGATTAAATTTCGAGATATAAGATCCGAAATTCCGTAAGTTT
Source organism: Leptothorax acervorum (assembly GCA_035220615.1). NCBI lineage: Eukaryota > Metazoa > Arthropoda > Insecta > Hymenoptera > Formicidae > Leptothorax > Leptothorax acervorum. The sequence goes on from JASTWQ010000091.1 coordinate 591,729, forward strand.
CCAACATATTAACTGCGCGCCGATAATTTGTCGGACTTTAAACACAGCTATCATTGGAACATTAAAAATTCCCTGTCCCTTCCCTAATTAAATCGATATCGATTTAATATTAAAATTACTGTAAAAGAACTTATTTCAAAAAATATTACCACATGCCCCGATAGTCGAATTGGTTAAGACGCCCGAACGGAATGCGGGAGATTCCAGGTTCGAACCCTGGCTGCGGTAATATTTTTCGCAATAAGTTCTTTTACAGTAATTTTAATATTAAATCGATATCGATTTAATTAGGGAAGGGACAGGGAATTTTTAATGTTCCAATGATACCTGTGTTTAAAGTCCGACAAATAATCGGCGCGCAGTTAATATGTTGGAAACTTACGGAATTTCGGATCTTGTATCTCGAAATTTAATCAGTTATGATTAAAAATACGCACCAAGTACCGCGTTTGACTCCCATGGCCAATTATATTGTATTTGTTATTTTAATATCTGATAATGTTAGATGTAATTATTATTTCTAATTTCTATTATTACATAAATTTATATACGAATTAAATTAGTAAGAAACAATTTAAGTTTATTAAAAGAGAAAATTTTTTACATATTTTACAATAATTGTTTTAAGTTTAAATAGTGATATACTACAAACCCCCGAATATACTGGCAAGCGTGAATCTATCTATTCGACGAATTTTTGCACGCAGTCAATATATTTGTCCTAATTTTGATGTTATTCAAATTCTTTTCATTATAATGTTGAATATATTCTCATGAGTTATGGTCAAAATGAAATAAACCTCTATACTTATATAATGCAAATATACCAAATATGGGTACGAATATACGATTTTTATTTTCACATTCTCTAGCCTGAGTGAGTGAGTGATTTCACTTCTCTTTGTCGATCACCTTTTGATGACTGTCATTTCTGTTTCTCTCATATTACAAATTATAATTATTAACCACATTTTAATTAAATTTATTCGTGGAAAATTATACTTTTAGACCGCCCTATCTAAAAGTAGTCACTTATTGCTTGTCGAAGAGTGTAAGATTTTTCTTGATTTTAACTGTTGCCGCATCGCTGAAGATGACTTAAAACAGAACCGGAACGTTCTATGTATAATTACCTATACATATATCTTATTACTAATAAGCTTATTAGTTAATAAAGGTTGATATAACATGTTAACTTACGTACTGTTAATCGCGTTGTACCTCTCCAAACTCATCATTTTACTTGTTACTTGTTAATTTTATTATCGAGAATTCTTAATTGCTTATCCATTTATTTTTATACAAATATATTATAAGTATTGTGCACCGTGTTCTGCGCATGCCGTCTTGTACTGACACATATTCTTGTTGAGATTTTCTTCTAAGCAAAATTATTTTTTATATCTTATACAGGATGACAAGTAAGTTCCCGGAATTTTTTTAAAGCAGCTAAAAATTGGTACAGTAATTAAACATTAATACATTAAACAGAACATAACATTTAGTAGAACATTAACAAAAAATTCAAACAAAGAAAATTACAATAAATGTTTAAAATTGCTTCCTTTGGCTTTAATACATTCTCGATGCCGCTTCGGAAAATTGTTCACAATAATCGCGCACTGCTGGATGCAATCTTATCCCATCAGGCTTCAAATGTTGTTCGGAGAACGGTCTCGTGGTAGCTGCAGGCGGCATTGTTTTCCACATTTCTTTCGATAAAGATCAATAACGTCTTACCCGTCGCGCAGATACCTGCCAAGCCACCAAGATGGGCAACGCCGTCAGCTACCAAAAGACCGTTCTCCGTTTTGGAGCCACGGGCATCGGAGCATTTCAATAAAGAAGGATCGATTTACGCCAGCAAGATTGGCCACCAGCTCATTCGGCGCGAACAACGATCGCAACGTGCGAAGGGCAGGTTTCCCGGTTTTTGGAACAAGAACGCTTGGCCGCCAAACTGGCCGAATTTGAACCCTATGGACTTTTCTGTGTGGTCCATCTTGGAGCAGAAGATTTCTGGGGGTCGCTTTAAATCAACGGAGCCACTCAAAGTGGCTCTGCAAAGTGCCTGGAATAAAATTACCATCCAGCAGTGCGCGATTATTATGAAAAATTTTCCGAAGCGGCTTCGAAAACGTATTAAAGCCAAAGGAAACAATTGTAAAGATTTATTGTAATTTTCTTTGTTTTACTTTTGTTATTAATGTTCTAATAAAGTTTTATGTCCTGTTTAAAGTGTAGATGTTTAATTTCTGTACCGATTTCTAGCTGCTTAATGTTTTTAAAAAAATTCCGGGAGCTTTCTTGTTACTCTGTATTTATATATGTATAATATGCAATAACAATAAATCAGAATTTATTTAAACACATGTAATTCTCGCATAATGTGTAGATAAATGTGCATTAATTTAATCACATTGTCATATCTACTTTACATAATGTATTCACGCATTGACGTAAAGACAATTTGTTTCCGCCAAACTTTGTACTTACCGTCTGGTTCACATGCTAATTTAAATTGTATGTAAAATCATTGTTAATTGTTGAGCAATGCCAAGATTACGGAAAGGTCGACTAACTGCGTAGCTGCGTCGTCGCACAAACTTCAAGACTTCAAGACGCTACAAAGTTTACTCCGAATTTTTACGTCAAATGAGCTTTTGAGTAAAATATCTCAGAAACTTAACCAGTTTTCTAACAACTGAAGGACATTTTTCTGACATAATGTTGATGTAAGCTAGCAAATGTGACCAGTCCGAATAAAATCAGTGTAGTTAATCCCAAGATTTCAATAAAAAGTTATATTTTTTTGTTTTCTAGTTCCAATTTTAGTCATAGTATTATACATATATATACGTACACATTCACAGTGTTTTTGTTTCTTAAAAAGACTTTTACAATGCTTGCATACAATATTATAAAAATTATACAATTTAAGTGAACATTGATCCGCTTATACACGCCTAATAATTTCTGATGATGCAAACGAGACAGACCAAAGAGGGAGAGAGGGATGAAGAGAAGGTAACAAGGAGTGCGGGAGGAGGGTGGAAGAGAGAAAGAATAATGGGAGTAAGAAAGAGTGAGCGAAGGTGTGGCAGAAAGAAGAGAGAAAAAGAGAAATAGAGAATAGAAAGAGAGGGGTAAAGAGGGGTGAGAGGGGGATGACTCACACGCACACATTTGCACACTCACGGTACATTACAGAGCATCTAGAAGATAAAGCTGATTATGAAGTAACACAAGCAATGAAATGCGTTGCTGATTGTGATACATCATTTGAATCAAAATCAAGATAAAATCTCATGGGGTTAAAGATAAAAGATATTTGTGTTTATCATATATATAAAGTTTCCAGTAAACAATCTGCCCGCAGTATAACAATAGATTGGCAGCAGATTTCGTTCAGATATCGCAACAAATCCGATATCATCTGTGTCCGCGTTAAATTCGTGCCGACAGAACTTGCCAATACCTGACAGCAGATTGTCGGCGTTCAACGTAGTGGGTGCGTTGTGCATCTATCGATATTTATATAAATTATCTCCGATATTGACATTCATAATCTTTAAAATCTGTAATAAGTTATCTTTAAATATAATATAATAGTAGTATCTTTGAATATAATATAAATGTAGCACTATTAGCTGCAATTTTTACAATTAATTAAGCTACTACACGGAAAAGAAATGAAGTGCTTCAATTAAACGTCGACGTCATGAGCTGCCACAAACATAAACAGTTAATTCAATTGGATATTATTTGAACAAAAACATCAGATTATAGTTGTTTTAATAATCCAAATATTTGGATCAAATAATATTTAATTGAATTAACTGTTTATGTTTGTGGCAGCCCGTGACATCGACGTTTAATTGAAGTAACTTTATTTTTTTTCCCCGTGTACTAAACATTATCTTCGAAGCTATTTTTTGTATAATAGCATTGAGGCTTTTGTTTGAAACTTTGATTAAAACCGCTCGTTTTATTATTACAACAATTTCTTTCATTTAATTCTTTATGAATTGGCTTAATTTCCTTTAAAATATTACGAGAAAATTCTTTTTTGCATAGATACTGCAACGCGCCGTTCGGCAGGCAATAGAAGACTAAATATTCAAATTTTCTTAGGAGTTTTCTAGGCTGTGTTCTTCGGCATAACCGTTTTTGTATAATTAATCAAAAAATTTGTTATAAAAATACAAAATAGAATATTTTTCAATAGGAAATATATTGTTCCTATGTTTTTATATTGGTATACGTAATAACTTATAATTTTTAATTACATTTAGTAGATACAATTATATTTTACACACACACACACAGAATTTGATCAGCTACATTGCCGCGCAGTATGGTTAAGCGCTTTACTTCACATGTACAAAAATTATTATAACTTCGTTAAGTTTTCAAATTTTTACATAATGCCTTGCGACAAAATAATCTTACAAAATTAGAAAAATTTATACTAGATATTTTTCTTAATTAAAAAACATTAATTTTTTACCAATTCTATACTGGACCAATATCTTAATTTCGATGAATGTTATAAAAAAGATTCCAACGAAATATTTTCTAATGTCATCAATGTGGCAATAAATAATTAGCTAGACTATCTAATGCTTTCAAAAATATTGATTTAAATATTGAATTAAATTCTAGAAAAGCATGTTTAAAAACTTGTAAAACTTTGAAATTAATACGATAATATTCTAATAAACTTTAATAAATTACCATGTAATAAATCTATGTTTTAAAAATTTATTTTAACATTTTTAGAAATATAATGTGTGAGTGTGTGGTTAACGATTATTTCACCCATACATAATATTAGCATATGCATTAAATGTCAAAGTATACCGGATGTTACAAGAATCTTGAATGTATAAATACATTATGCTAAAGATGCATTATGCTAGATATAACAATGTGATTTAATTATTGCATTTTTGCCATAATATATCACGAAAGAATTTATTAATAATTGAAATTAAAGTGTATTTATTTTTTTTTGTAAAAAAAAATTAATTGATGATCAGGCAAGTGCGAGCTGAAATAGCATCCTTTCTTCAAAAAGGAAAAAACAAGCAGACTTTGAATGTAGAACAAGAAATTGTTATGTAAGACGTACAGTTATAAGTAATCAAACTTCTTGCGTTTTATTCAAACATAATTACAATAAAAAATATTTTCGCAAATATAATTTTATCGGTATAATATGAAAGCGGTATCCAACATATAACACATATGGAAAGAGAAAGAGTACCTATGTAAGAGACAGGAGGTTTCTCATTAATGTGCGTAATTTAAAAACAATAGGTACTTATCGCTGGTTTTAAAATGCTTAACAAATATTAACAAGCATAAAATATTAAAGGTATTGTATCCAATAAAAATTCTTTTGAAAATGTCTGCTATACCTCTAATAAAGAGAAGTATATTTCTAACATGTTTTTTATATTTCTGATATATTTTTTAGGTAATTAATTTAATGATTAAAAAGGAATAATACAATTACTTATGTTAATTTTATAATTTATTACAATTATCTTTTAATATACGCCGTAGAAGCGTGCTTTCAAATAAAAAAATTCTATATTTTATTTTTTATATAAAGAAAGACAAATAATTTAATTTTGTCATTATTGTAAACGGCACATACATTTTTCAATTCAATTTATTTTAAATTTTTATGATTTTCTTGAGCCGAGAAATTATAATTTAAGGCTCCTGGATAGTCGTCGCTTTTATCCTTGTTTAAGGATGCTTCACACGTACAATGGGGAGCAAAAATGGGTTCCTTTTTCAGTGTAGATGAGCGCGCTATCTGTAGGGACAGTCGCTGCACTTACTGCACCTACTTACCTATGCTCATCTACACCGAAAAAGGAACTCATTTTTGCTCCCCATTGTACAATCCCAGCCAAAAGTTAAACTTTCAATATAAAATTACTGAAATGAAGACTTTGCATGTATGTAAACAACTCAATTTTTTTTATATGTTAGAAAGGATTATCGTTAACAGTTTGAGTATGCTTATTTGTTATTTAAATAATTAGTATTGTTTAAACAATTAAAAAATAAGAAATTTCAGACAAGTTTTGAAACTTAAAATACAATATTAATGATGTATATTTTACATATAAAAAAGTTTTAGAAATATCTTTTTTTTAACTGCCTGTCAGAAATTTGTAGCAGACCTTTTGCAAAACTTGTTTCCGACGGATGCAGATATTATTAATAAGATCCTTTCAAAGCTACTTCCTAGCTTTACATTACTTATCGCGCGGAGGGAAAGAAAGAAAGGAGGAACACGGCAGTTACATTCCGCGAGGCAAAACTAGGCACGCCGCGGCCGTCAAGGAAATTTCGAAAGCTCGCAAAGCGCATGCTTGTCACCATCATTACCCATATTTTCGATTCTACAAATTGTCGTGTACTATATGTATACCTATTTAATTGAATCAAATTGTATGTAATTGAATTAAGGATCGAAATAGATAGGGAGATTTTGAGAGATTTCTCGTCATAAAGAGATTCCAAATCTCGGATAGTCAAGTCTATCAAAAACGTATTTTGAAAATGTTTGCTATAAATTTTTTTAATAGAATGTTTGTAATAATATGACGAAATTTGCCAACAAAATATTATGACAGATTTATTGTAGAAACTGAGCAAAATTTGCTGTTTCGTAACTATATTTAAAGCATATGTATTTAATTTTTTTTAAATTGACAAATTTTATTCGATTTCCGCTGTCAGATTATATTGGCAGGCTTTGCTAATAAAACACGAGTTTAATGCGAACACAGATGATACCAGATCCGTTGCTAATTTGTTGCGAGATTATAGTAAACAAGCTCATAAATGTTTTATTAGTTTAGTCATCGGCCACTTGGTGTCTATCACCTGTATCTTTGTGATTGTTTAAGTTATTTGCAAAAGTATCAGAATTTATAATATTTGCGTCAAAATTTTGACAATAATTGCATACCTTTAATTTTTTAATGTTAACGAGGATTTATTATTAAGTTTAATTTCATTATTTGCTTTATTACGGAGAAATGAAATTAACAATGTAAAAGCCTCTTTAGTTCGCAATAGTGTTTATTTTCGGTATGATTGTTATATAAGGATATGGCATAGATGGGTGCTTAGGATCCTAGGCAGTATTCATATAGTCTTGTATTCAAGATCGTTCTCATCGTACGCTCGAAATGCTTAGGCCATTTCATTGCTGGGGATGAAGTCTGAAGATCGTCCAGACTTTCGGACAATCTTGAGTATAAAATCAAACTGTGACTATTGTTTCTAAGGATCTGATTGTTGATAGTCTGATACGTCAGGAAAGCGCATCTTTATCTTTACCTGCATCCCCATCCTTACAACGAGACTCTTAAATAAACGACGTATATTAGAATAATCGTTATTCTGAATAAGTCTGTTGATACTATATAGTGCCATATGGTTCTGACCCTGTACTTGGGCTAACCAAGTACACATTTCATGTGTACATTATTTGTTCAATAATCATTATTTGCTCAATTATCTGAAATAGAAAACTGCAGTTTGTTTATTCCAATATATAATACTTTATTTCAGGAAACCCTGATACTCTATCACGATCTTGTCCTTGTTGCGATTGCGAATTCAATCGTGGTTGAATCAATTAGGTATCAATCACAATTGGACAGAGACATTGTGAAATCGGTCAATTATACGTATCGATCACAATTCTACTGGCGGTACAACCATTTGTGCATCGATCTCAATTGTATTTAATTTCGATTATCATCGATCGCAATGCTGCTTCATTTAGTTTTCAACTTTAGTACCGCTTCATTTCACACTATACATATATATTATTAATATTACAGAAAAATACTAGTAAACAGTTTCCTTGTTCTTGCTGTCTAACTGCAATAAGTAAAACATATAGCAATATCTGCAGTCATAGCAATAACTTAAATTTAGAATTAATGGAGTAGGGGGATATGGCTTAGATTTAGGTGCTTGAGGTATATTCTGCTCACTGAACCGGTAACGTTGACTTTTTTCTTTTTACTAAAGCTATATTTAATCTTTATTTTTTTAACATTATTTGTGTGCAATAAATATGGACATTGTAATAAATTCAAGAAATTTAAGGATCCGGACAGCTGAATTTATCAAGAACGGATTTTGATCATAAAAGTGTCTGCTGCAAATTTTGTCGATAAAATGTCAGCAGAAATATATGTAAGAAACTAAGTAATACCACGGCCGATATTTCGAGCAATATTAGGATGTTAATAAAATACTAAGTATAAATTTTAAATTTTAATCATCAAGCCAACGTTTCGACCTTACTTGGTCATCCTCAGGGCATAATACATTTAATATTACAAAAATAAAAGTATAAAATTATAAATAATAACTGCTGGAGTTCACATTGAAAACATTGAAAAATATAGTCATCGCCGGTGAACAATTACGACACGCAGTAAAAACAAGGTCAAAATCAAATTCAAATTAAAATCAAACGTTGTCACGGGGCCCATAGTTACAATAAAAATGTTACCGATTACAATAAATAGCGCTCAGAGTCGCAATTGATGGAGATGCCGATTTGGTGCAACCCTCGCATTCCAACCAGTAGTCCTCTGTAGAATTTAGTTGTTTCTTGATATCGGTCATGTTCAACGTCGGAAACCATCGATGTATGTCCCGATTAGGTGGAAGTGACCGATGTTGATTCAAGAACGTATTAACGCGACTGTCCTTAGTGGTAACTGTATGTTGGAAATATTCAAATAGTCGTACTCTATGTATTTTTTCTTAAAATATAAAGGATGGACTTACATAAGTGGTCGCGTTAACAAGTCTTGTGCTATGATAAGCATGGCTACACTTCTATGTTTGTTAGAGCGAGGACGTACTGCTACTGAATGCGAGGTGTACATGGGATGGCTAATGCCGCAGAGTCAATGTTTATATTTATAGCTAGATAGCTCACTTAAAATGTCAAAGTAGGCCTCGCCTAGTGATTCAGTATCCTTGTTCAAGTTAATTCCATTGGTTTGTTCCTTAATATGAATTATCTCGGAAATGATTCTTCACTTTTATAATTAAAATTTGATTTGTGAATTATATAGGCTTCAATTCACAAATCAATTTTTATTTGTGAATTGCATCGGCTTTAATTTATAATTAAAATTTGACTTGTGACTTATATACGCTTTAATTCTGCACAAATCAATTTTTACTTGCAAATTGCATCGGCTTTAATTTATAATTAAAATTTGATTTCTGAATTACACAGGCTTTAATTCAGATACTATAAACGAGATACTATCCTATTCCTCACAGCTAAGAAGTTTCACTTCTGTCGCGCGTAGAGGCCACACGTATTTTTTTTTTTTTACTTTTCGCGACGGACTTCCATAAAGGTGCGCCTACATCTATCGTAACGCTGCGATCGTGGTCGTAAGCAAAGAAACTCTCGTAAACAATATATCTATCTTAATATATCATATAAACACACCTTTCTTCGCGCGCCGAGAAGGCTGACAAATTAGGTTACTGTTGTAACGCTAGACAAGCGTTGTAATCGTCAGAGTTCAAGTTGAATAAACTCATCGATGAGGTTACGATAACTGTCACGACGAGCATTGCGATCGTCGTAAGTGGTCGTAAGGAGCTTACGATAATCATTTACGATAGATGTACCCGAGTAGAAATTGAACCTCGTGAGTGTCTAGTCACAACCTAGTAAAGTTGTGTTTTACATCATCATTGTCTAGTATTTCTAGGTAGTGATGAGCCAGTAATGTAACGCTTACTTTTCTAGTAACTATACTTTATAAATTAGCTAGTGACTAGATAAAATAAGTTTCACAATTATGAGATGGAAAATCATAACTAGTCACAGGGTGTTTGATATAAATGTATAAAGAAACTAAACATTTTATGTATTTAAAAGGGAAATTTTTGCAATATTAGACAAATGTCAAACAAATAAATTATTTAGTTGTTAATTGTTATATTATTACATTTATTTTATAACCGTTTGTATTTTAAAAAGTTCTTGAAAGTATACTCACTCAGTTATTTCTTCTCCACAAATCCTGCACTTTGCGAGCAAGCATTCTAATTCTTCGAAATAATTCCACAATTTGCTGCATTTTGGCCTTTCTCTTGGTGCCATTATAATCGTCCTGTATTATAGGTTGTCCGATACTAAATGTAGTATACAGAAATCGCTTCAACAAGCGTTTGAAAAACTGTTCACAAAGGTCGAAGAGAGATGTATGGTTTATTTATCGATTTAAGTAAATGCATTTGTAATTTGAATTTGTCTAACTACTAACTTTTTTATTCTATCGTTAATTCTAAACTTATGCTAAAACAAACACGCACATAACAATTTAAAATAGCAAATTTAGGTAGACTTTGGGGAACCCAGGTATAATACGTATGGGATATAGAGGTGCTGCCATGCGTAAAAAATGTTTCAAAATTATTTCTCTTAGATGTTTCTAATCGCGTGCTGTTATCAGTTTTCATATTATTTTTATTTAAAAGATGTTATACAAATTGTTTAATGCGTTCGCTGTGCTCTCCGTGACTAACAAGTAAACCTCTCTTATTTTCTATTTTCGCGATTGAAATGAGACTTTGGAAAATGATTTAGGTATGCCTTAGGATTATTTGAAACTAATCAGATTTGCTGCAAAATTCCCAGGAGCACTAGGATTTAGAATCATTGGTTAGTAGCTTAATTACAGTTAGTAGGGTCTTAATTACAAATGAAGTTAATTTATTGCATTACACAGACAAAATTTGCCAGACCAACACATTGTACTCGCCAAAATCATTTTTAATGACTATTTTTTCGCATAATAGAAATAAAATTAGTTTTCAAAATTTAGTTTATTCGACTTGACTGGCTAATGTTATTACAATTAATCGTCACATAACTACGTTTTGACCATGGGTTTTGGTCCTTTTCGAGTTAAAATGTATTAATAAGTCATCAAGTGTAACACAAACGTTGCATAATTAAACCAATCTGGATGGATATGGTATAAGATCGCAAATCGTGTGCGTATGCGTCAAGTGATAAAAATTCAGAGCACACAGCAGTGATGATTCCTTAGTTAAATTTGCAGGGCGATGACGTATATATGTCGCAGCCTTATTGCAAAATCAGCCTTTTTGCAAAAAGGCTAGGGTTGAGATCAGATAAATGTTATTTCGCAAAACAGAGAAATTTTTTATAGCGTTTATTTTAAAGTTAATTAATTTCGCATTAGTATAAATAGGTATTTGCCTATAGTAACGAGATGTGGCTCTCGAAATTCTAATAGTGTTTGCTCCAATGCACAAAATATTCACATTAGCATAATATTGTGCGGGAAATTTATTATTCCTTTCGGATCTCACGTCATTAATTCTTTATTATTCACCCTTTTGAGGTGAGATTCGATATTCAAAATGATAAATTGAAAATATGAGCCTTCTCAGTTCGCGTTTAATTTTCACTCATTTTCTTCGCATCGTTATATTAAAGTCCAGCATTCTAATTATATCACATTTAAAGTAAAATTCCTATCATTCGCGAAAAGCAATCATACGGATTATACGCGGTTGATTGAGATCTTTTTTCAACATTAAAATTAAGCGTTTGATTAATTGATATCTTTTTTTATTCTTAATCAAAGATGTTATCGCGTGTAAATTATAGTAGGGGCAACTGAGGACAGTTGATCTCTATGGGAGACATGGTACATCGATTTTACGGTATACTTCTATGAACTCAGTATTTGATTAAACTAGCAACACTGGTTGTCTATGACATGACTTAGTCGCGGTCGTAACTATAAGTATACTAGATAAAGATGCGGGTAGGTAGGAATAAAGCGGGAGGGTATAATTCAACAATAAACAAAAATAAATTTTTCTCATAATTTTAAGAAATTGACATTTGTGTAAAAATGTAATAATGGGGGAGACCGGGGCAAGATCGACAGTTTTTTTTCGGGGCCAATTTTTAACAACAAAATAAATAATTTTAGTTAAATGTGGTATACTGTTGCAAAGAGTTTCGCTATAAAATTGATATAGGAAATTTTTGTCTACGTCGCTTTGTTTAACAGGTATAGAGCAAAAACGACAACAATGGAAAAATTGAAATCTCAAAAATGCCGGAGTAAAATTGTCACTCCATAAATAACATAATTCCGATTATGAAAACTGATAGAATACATTTTATTAATTATTTGGTAATAAAAAAATGTAAAAATTTATTAATTAAAGTGTTAAAAGGTTTCATTATTTTGTGTTTTTGTGTGTGTGTGCGGATTCTATAACTTAAGAACTAATCAACCAAATATTAAAGAAAAATATATGAAATAGGGGTAGAAAAGACTGAAAAATATAATAAAATCTGCACGCCACGGTTACGGACAACACAATAAGCAAAATCATATCAAACAAAAATAAAATAGAGGTTGATCACATTGCCCCTATAAGTCGGTCATATATTGCTGTCATCTTCTCCGTATCTTTCTGTAGGTTGATCGCCTGATTATGTTTTTTGATGAAAAACATTTCAGCAATCTCTCTCTTTTTGAAGTGTTTTTCTTTGTGTAGGGTCTTTGCTTCTTGTCAATTAAACTCATGGTTCAACTCAAGCCGATGTTTGATTATTACCGAATGCTTACTAACGTGCTTCCTAATATTCGTTTTATGCTCTTTAATGCGAGTTTCGAGATGCCTTTTCGTTTGCCCTATATACGTAGCGTTACAATCCGAACAATCAATCCTATAAATTAACTCAATTTGTTTCATATTATCCAATCTGTCTTTCCCTTTCTTAATAACGCAATTGAGCTCTTTAGGTACGGTGTAAACAACATCAAAACCACGGTTGCTGAGAATATTACGGATATTTTCGCTGTAGTCTTTTATATACGGGATAGTTATGAAATTTCCCATATTAACAATGTTATTCGTCTCATGATCCTTATCTCTTGTAGCGTTGCGGTATTTTATGTCCCTTAATCGTTGTTTGATACATTTATTAACAAAATGTGCCGGGTAACAATTATTGCTCAGAATTTCTTTGACAATTTCAATGTTAGTCGTATGAAACCGTTTATCAGACAATAAAACAGTACGATCTGCGAGACCCGTAATTACACTCTTTTTATAGTTTTCCCGATGGTTAGATAAATAATTAATGTAGCGTCCGGAAAAAGTTGGTTTCGATACCAATTTGTAATTAATGTGTCACCATTTCTGAGGACAGTAGTATCTAGGAAATTTATCTCGTTATTTGACTCAATTTTACAAGTAAATTTCAACCGTGGGTGATAACTATTGAAAATATTGAGTACCTCGTCAATGTTCACTCTCGGAATTATCGCGAATATATCATCCATATATCTAAAAAATGTGGAAATCTTTCCTTTGGTTGCGATCTTTTCTACGTTTTTATTATAGTAATAAATTTTCGTTTTTTTAGTCTTAGATCGAACTTGCAGGCACATGTTGTGACTAATGAATGTTTATGTAAGACTTTATTTATACACTTGAGAAGGAGCCGAATTTGGCTCAAAACGTCGTGTCGACATTTTTAATAAATGTGCCAGTCATGGTCAATGAATTTTTTATTTTCGAATATTATAAAAGTCCACCCCGGGTGCTTACTGACGAATTAGCCCCAAACACAAGTTTCAGGTTTGATCGCCCACGAAATATTAGACATCAACGATAATGAAAAAACTACACTGGATTCGTGTTCAGCATGCATTACTCTTTATAATCACGTACCTCGAGATTTGGAGAGCAAATATTATTGCAGATATTACAAAATTTCCACGCGCAAAATATTTTACTTTCACCTTCCGAAAATACGTTTGCCCTTGTAAAAATCATAACATAGCAGGTAACCTGCCGAAACTCCGTTTGTCACATGAGTACCATAAGCAGCGTTTATAATGTTAATAGCGAGTTTGCACAATATACAGGTTCCGAGATATTTGACTTAACTTTTTTACCCCGTAGACTGTTTAGCCCCGGACTGTCTCCCCTACAGGTTCTGAGATATTTGATTAGACGATTTCACCCCGAAGACGTTTTCGTTCCGGTCTCTCCTATATATAATACTAAGAATTATGTACAAAACGATATGTTCTGCGAGAATTGTCAATTGTATAAAATTGATAATTATATGTAATAATATAATATAATCAAATTGTATATATGTATGTAATTTGTGTAATCTGGATTACACGAAATAAAAACTTATATAACACAAAATTACTTAAGGGGGGATCCTTATGTAGACGACTGAAAATAAATGGATTTTCGGGAATTTTTTTAAAAGAAACTATTTAATAAATCGCTTTAATAAGTTTTGGGCTATTTTATTTGAAGATTTAAGTACGTAAAAAAATTTTTTTTACTTTAAAAAAAAAATAATATAATATGTTTATAGAGCGTAAGAAAAAGCGTCGGTTTTAAACGGCGGGCATTCTAGCTACTTGTTTACTCGTCTGAAACAAAAAAACAAAAAGATTTCTTATTGTTTATAAACATAGTTTGTCGGTGAACCTAAAAAAATGCAAAAAAGTTGAAAATTGACAAAATGGCGGCACTTTAAACAAAAAAATGCAATTTTCACTCACAAATGTGAACTTTATTAATTCAATAAAAATTGTTTAAATTAATTATTTTATTAATTTTAGAGGTTCACCGACTAGTAAATTTAATAAACTATGTGTACGTACAGAGCCAATTTGATTGGTCAAATAGTTTTTGAGTTATCGTGCCCGCCAATTTCAAAAACGTGGTTTCGAGATAAACGCGTTTAAAGTTTTCGCCGCTCGTATACCCGCACGTATACCTGCGCGCAAGAAATGGCTGTGAGGCCTTTAAAACTTCGAATTTTTTATTGTAACCTTGGGAATATATTCCACGAATAGTGTACTATTGATCACAATAAAAAAAAAAAAGTCGATTTTTTAGACCGTCTACATAAGGATCCCCCCTTAAATTAAAACATTGTTAAATATTGCCAAACAGTATTGGAAATATTTCTTTCTATAATTGAAGGGGATAATTTTATTAATTTTATTAATAATTTTCTCAGTTGCGGTTGCTCACATTACGTAAAGTTTTGTAAGCTACGTAATTTGAAATTCGATAATAAATATTGCGTAATTATATGTCGCATATATCCATACACTGTTGATCGAGTTATATTGTTTTATTGCTTTAATATGTATTAGTTTTTAGCACAGACTAAATTGTATGAAAAAAGAATAAAGAAACATAAAGCTTTTATTTAAGAATAAGAGAACCGCTGATTAGAATCGGCGGGGGTGGGGGAGGGCCTATACGTCAGGTTGGCCCATTTTAATCGAACGGAATTTTAGCTAAAACTAAAAATGTAACTTTATTTTATTAGAAAAATTTATACCGAGTTTAGCCAAAGTACATTCAATTGCAATGATGTCCGGTAAAAACGGGTCCTCTTTTGACAGTATAAAGTTTTATAAAAAAACTGTAATATAGTTAATAATATTAACAAGTTGGTAACGTATAATGTAAATATAAGTTATAAGTGATTAAATTAATGAAAGAGATAGTTCTTTTCGGAAGAAAACTAAAAATTTGTGAACATTATCACAAAGTAGTGGACATAGCACGAGAAAGTACCATAAAATCGTAGACATTACTTACGGGATTCATGGACATTGGCTACGTAGTTCAAATCTGTTTAATGTCCACATTTTATGGACGTCTATGCCAAAATCTAATAGGTATATAACAAAACAATAAAGCAATACAAATATAACATATAATTAAAAATATTGTGTACATTCAAGAGAGATATCTTTTATTAATTCCGGGTTACACAAAAATGTTCAAAATGCGTATACTTACACACATTGTCCGTAAAAATCAGAGCAATATAGGTAACTTACAATTAGAAAAAAACTAAAATAATATTTAATATAATAAAATTTATTAATTAGTTTATTCCGTTTATTCACATCACCTCAATTAATTGAAAATTATACATAAAATTTATATATATTTAATTGTGTTATTTATTAACTAGCTGGTTACCCGGGCTTCGCCCCGGAGGGCTTCTCGCCCCATTGTAGACATGAGTTAGTACATAGACAACAGAGGAAATGAACAATACGATGAAGAAATTTAAATCTGAAGCAATAGAATTGGAGCAAAAATACGAACAAACACTAACATAATTTTAATTCATTTTTATTATGTCATGAGATAATATTGTTCATTACAATCAAACAAAAGTTTATTGGAGTCAAAATCGATTTAAAATAATTAAATACCGTAACAAAGCACGGGTATTAGGCTAGTAACAAATACAAAAATAAACGTTTGATGATAATTTATTCAACACTATCATTAGGAATCTGAAAGATTTCAGCCATTGCATCAAAGAATGCGGTAATCCGAATGTCAAAGTTATATTTGACGATGTATGAACGAAGAAAAGTTATTTAAAGCAGCTAATCGTTTGTATATTGAACAGTCTTTTTATTATAGCAGAGAATGTGCTGTACAGATATTAAGCGTCGAAGTTAACAAAACAGAAATAATTTGTTAAAGCAGAGAATAGTTGGTATATGAAAAGTATGCTTTGTAAGTTAAAGCGAGGTCCACTCTGTACAGGGTTGGGTGGGGGGATGCGAAGGGGGCCGCAGTGGCGAACACAGCAAACGGAGAACGACGTTTCTTAATTGTAAATTTTCAGTTTCAAGTTTTGCATCGCAATATCTCCGCTTGTAGGGCACGTAGCGGAAAAATAAAAACACTTTTATTATACGAATTTGGTCCAAGCTATCCATTAAGCCTAGTTGAAACTTAATCCGTTCGCTAGTTATCGAGATCTCAAAATCTCGGGTACTCGCAACTCGTTGCGTCACGTTAATAGAGCCACGGCAGTCTCGCTTTGCGCGTACTTGGCGCGAGGCACTACCGTGTCTCTTGATTACTTTGATTTTTTCAAGGTAAAGATATTACTTGGATTCTTTCAAGGCAGATTATCAACATAAATTATTATTTTAAACAATAAGCAAAACCCGTTTGTAATTACCCCAGCTACGATTCGGCATTGCCCCGCGTTCGGCGGGTAACTCCGAATGGCAATGTTTTGCTTTTTGTTTAAAATTGTTCATGTTGAAAATCTATAAATATTAATTATTGTAATTTGAAGCAAAATAACAGGAGTGTTATTTAAAATAAAGACTTTTATAATTGATAAATAATCGTCAGCTTTATTTAACTTTTCCCTTAGATGTTCGCAATTCTTCCATTCTCCCATACCCTTAAAACTATTTTTGTTAATAAATTTATTGTGGAATAAGGAAGCAAGTTATTTTTTTTAAAGTAATTGTTGGGCTGAGTATAAGAACCGAAAGAAAAATACAAAGGAATTAATTTACAGGAGATACGAAAGGTTCTATAATTCACCCCTGAATCCAGATTTGCGCCTTTAGAGGTTGATTAGGGCAAAATCCTGAATTATGTTTTTGAGCATTTGTATGGGTGACCTTCGTAAGCAAGAACCAAGTCGATATCTCATCGGGCCTAAGAGATATTGACGAATCCGTGAAAATACATTTTACCCCTTCTCACTCCCTTAGGGATTGAACTTTTAAAAATTTTTAGTGGGTGCTCTCGTCATGAGAGGAATACACCCCTCGAATTTCATGTTTCTAGGTTCAAGGGTTTGGGCTGGGCGTTGATGAGTCAGTGAGTCAGTCAGTCAGTCAGGATATTTTCTTTTATATATATAGATAGATTTACCTAAATTATAATTTTAAACAATAAGCAAAACCCGTTTGTAATTACCCCAGCTACGATTCGGCATTGCCCCGCGTGCGGCGGGTAACTCCGAATGGCAAATAAATATTAATATTATTTATCGTAATTTAAAGCCAAATAACTGGAGTATCATTTAAAATGCAGACTTCTATAATTGATAAATAATCGTCGGCTTTATTTAACTTCTTTCTTAGATGTTCGAAATTCTTCCACTCTCCCCTACAACCCTTGAAATTATTTTTGTTAATAAATTCGTTGTGGAATACGGAAGCAAATGTTATTTTTTTTAAAGTAATTGTTGGGCCGAGTATAAGAACCAAAAGAAAAATACATAGGAATTAATTTACAGGAGATATGAAGGGTTCTATAATTCACCCGTAAATCCAGATTTATCCCTTTAGAGGACGATTGGGGCAAAATCCTGAAATATGTTTTTGAGCATTTGTATGGGTGACCTTCGTAAGCAAGAACCAAGTCGATATCTCATCGGGCCTAAGAGATATCGACGAATCCGTGAAAATACATTTTAACCCTTTTCACACCCTTAAGCGCCGAATTTTTAAAAATCCCTTCTTAGTGGGTGCTTACGTCATGAGTGGAATGCACCCCTCGAATTTCATGTTTCTAGGTTCAGGGGTTTGGGCTGGGCGTTGATGAGTCAGTGAGTCAGTCAGTCAGTCAGTCAGTCAGTCAGTCAAGACATTTTCTTTTATATATATAGATTACAATTTCAAAAAATAAGCAAAACCCGTTCGTAATTAAATAATAACGTTTATAATTGGTAAATAATCGTGGGCTTTATTAAACTTTTCCCTTAGATGTTTGCGATTCTTCCACTCTTCCCTACGGCCCTTAAGGGGTCATCTCACTTTGACCGATTTGAAAAATCGATTTTTTTTTTTTACATATTTCGATAGTATATATCCTTAAGAAACTTGTGTGATTTCATAAAGATCCGAGAAGTATTTGAGATTCTACGAGCCTTTTTCTACCTGAGTTCGGAGCTAAATAGTCCATACGCCAGGTCGATTGAGCATTTTTATCCAGGTTAATGGCTAACGTTAATGTTTTTTTATGTTTTTTGGGTCGTAGAACAAGAATCTGTAAATAGTTTTTTTGTAAGTCGATGCAATAAAAAGTTATTAACAATTTATTTGTTTAAATTGCCCTAGCGATCAAACTATACATCCTATGAAAAAATGGGCAAGAGAAAATTTGTTCCTTTTTTCACGACAACAAAATGGCCCAAAAAACATAAAAAACCATTAACTTTAGCCATCAACCTGGATAAAAATGCTCAATCGACCTGTCGTATCGACTAGAAAACGAAGCAGCTGGAACTCTAGATTTGTTTCATCACCCCCCCTGCTTTGGACAAAGAGGTTCAACCGACCAAATCGATATAATCTGAACTGTTTGAAGAAGCTGAAGGATTGATGTATGGAGCAGGGATTGCAAATTAATAGTAAGTACATTTTTTTTACTGTTTTTCCGTAACAAAAACTTTAAACGCGTTTATCTCAAAACACGTTTTTCGTGATCGGCGGACACGCTAAAAAAAAAACTACTTGACGAATCGGTCTGAAATTTGTATGGCTTATTGAAAACATTAATACCTCTGGTATGAACCACGATCAAGTCAAAATATTGAAATTATCACATTTTAAAAGTCAAAAAACATGACGAAAAATAGGCTTTTATGCATGTTTTTTCTTTAAACCTCCACCATTTTTTTATTTTCAAACAAAAATTATTTCTGGAGGTTCATACTATAGCGACATTCATACTAATCAAAAATCTTTTTGGTTTTTTGTTTCAGATAATTCTAAAAGGAGTTACAATGTCCGCCGTGGACTAACCTTTTTTTTTTACCTCTTCGCATTTTTGTATTTTCAATGAAATAAACTTGACTAAAAAATCTACAAAAAATATGTTTTGTTGTTTAAAGCATGCGTAATAAGTACTAAAAACATTCATTCAATTATCTGCATTATTATTGCCAAAAAAAATTCATAAAAATAGCGAATTTTTCGAGCGTTCAAAGTGAGATGACCCCTTAAAATTATTTTTGTTAATAAATTTATTGAGGAATACGAAAGCAAATGTTATTTTTTTAAAAATAATTGTTTGGCTAAGTATAACAACCGAAAATTTACAGGAGATACGAAGGATTTTATAATTCACCCCTAAATCCAGATTTATCCCTTTAGAGGTTGATTAGGGCAAAATCCTGAAATACGTTTCTGAGCATTTGTATGGGTAACCTTCGTAAGCAAGAACCAAGTCGATATCTCATCGGGCCTAAGAGATATTGACGAATCCGTGAAAATACATTTTAACCCTTTTCACACCCTTAAGGGTCGAATTTCTAAAAATCCCTTCTTAGTGGGTGCTTACGTCATGAGAGGAATGCACTCTTCGAATTTCATGTTTTTAGGTTCAGGGGTTTGGGCTGGGTATTGATGAGTCAGTCAGTGAGTCAGTCGGGACATTTGTCTTTATATATATAGATTACAATTTCAAAAAATAAGCAAAACCCGTTCGTAATTTAATAATGACGTTTATAACTGGTAATCAATCGTGGGCTTTATTAAACTTTTCCCTTAGATGTTTGCGATTCTTCCACTCTCCCCTACGGCCCTTAAAATTATTTTTGTTAATAAATTTATTGAGGAATACGAAAGCAAATGTTATTTTTTTAAAAATAATTGTTTGGCTGAGTATAACAACCGAAAAATACTATTAATTAATTAATTTACAGGAGATACGAAGGATTCTATAATTCACCCCTAAATCCAGATTTATCCCTTTAGAGGTTGATTAAGGCAAAATCCTGAAATACGTTTCTGAGCATTTGTATGAGTGACCTTCGTAAGCAAGAACCAAGTCGATATCTCATCGGGCCTAAGAGATATTGACAAATCCGTGAAAATACATTTTAACCCTTTTCACACCCTTAAGGGCCGAATTTTTAAAAATCCCTTCTTAGTGGGTGCTTACGTCATGAGAGGAATGCACCCCTCGAATTTCATGTTTCTAGGTTCAGGGGTTTGGGCTGGGCGTTGATGAGTCAGTCAGTCAGTCAGTCGGGACATTTGTCTTTATATATATAGATTAATATAAATTATTATATAATTTTGAACAATAAGCAAAACCCGTTCGTAATTACCCCAGCTACTATTCGATATTGCCCCGCGTGCGGCGGGTAACTCTCAATGGCAAGGTATTGCTTTTTGTTTAAAACTGTAGTTCATGTTGATAATCTATAAATATTAATTATTGTAATTTAAAGCCAAATAACTGGAGTATTATTTAAAATAAAGACTTTTATAATTGATAAATAATCGTCGGCTTTATTTAACTTTTTCCTTAGATGTTCGCAATTTTTTCACTCTCCCCTACAACCCTTAATATTATTTTTGTTAATAAATTTATTGTGGAATACGGAAGCAAAAGTTATTTTTTTAAAAGTAATTGTTGGGCCGAGTATAAGAACCGAAAAAAAAATGCATAGGAATTAATTTACAGAAGATACGAAGGGTTCTGTAATTCACCCCTGAATCTAGATTTGCGCCTTTAGAGATTGATTAGGGCAAAATCCTGAAATATGTTTTTAAGCATTTGTATGGGTGACCTTCGTAAGCAAAAACCAAGTCCATATCTCATCGGGCCTAAGAGATATTGACAAATCCGTGAAAATACATTTTAACCCTTTTCACACCCTTAAGGGTCGAATTTCTAAAAATCCCTTCTTAGTGGGTGCTTACGTCATGAGAGGAATACACCCCTCGAATTTCATGTTTCTAGGTTTAGGGGTTTGGGCTGGGCGTTGATGAGTGTGTCAGTCAGTCAGGACATTTGTTTTTATATATATAGATAGATCTTTATGTATATATATAGATAGATTAACGAATCTCTGAAAACACATTTAACTCCTTTTTCACCGCCTTAAGAGTCGAATTTCTAAAAAACCCTTCTTAGTGGGTGCTTACGTCATGAGAGGAATACACTCCCCGAATTTCATGTTTCTAGGTTCAGGGGTTTGGGCTGGGCGTTGATGAGTGAGTGAGTGAGTGAGTGAGTGAGTGAGTGAGTGAGTGAGTGAGTGAGTCAGTGAATCAGTGAGTCAGTCAGGACATTTGTTTTTATATATATAGATTGATTATTTATTTACAAGTAGAAAAGGAGCGGAATAATTAAGAGCCAAGCACAGTAAAAGTGCGTAAATTATTTTTGATTATTAATTTTTGATTTTTGATTTAATTTCACAGACCACCCTCAGCGACTGGTATCAGCATCTGATAAACGAGTATGCGTTTATCAGATCAATACTAAAGTTCAATAATATTCATTTCAATCTGTGACATTACAAATATACTTTATTGATAGTCAAGAGCCATAAGACCTTTTCAAGGCCAAAAATACTTGCGAGAACTTGCATATGTAATAAGATAATTCATAAATGCTCTAGTGTTCTCAACGCGGAAACAATTACTATTACAATCAATTTTTTACTTTATTGACAAGTTGGCGCACGTATTCTGGGCTAATTAAGAGATTCCTGGATCTTATGTTTCTACAAATTATTTTTTTCCATTGTTCTAGATGCACGTTTTAATTTTTACAAGCTTGCTAAATATAGGTAAATTTAAAATTTTTACTTTTAAAATAATTCAAACTTCAACATAGACGTGCAACGTAAACATGAAAAATTAATAAACTTGTAGTAAATTATAATAATTTTTTTACAATTTATAGACAAAAATGACTGTTTCAAAAATATTTTTATTTTAATATCTGCAACCGCATTATAAAACGCCATGTGTTGGACACAATAAGTATTAAGATAAGTATAAGGTATTTTGTGAAAAATGTACAACAATAATTATGCAAAATAGCAGTATAAATAATTTATTATAAATTAACCGTTGTAAAATCTTTGCCACAATCCAAGAAAGTCAATTGAGTTGAAAATGGAACGTAATCGAAAAAAGAACAATAGTAATATTAATAATTACAATTATAAGAAAAGTGACACACAAATTTAGGAACATAAATAAATTATATATAATACGTAAAAATATAACTTTTATAATATCCCGAGAAAAAAATGGTATTGATGTGGTCATATATAATATAAAAATATATAATTAGATATGAACAGATCTGATACAGATCTGATAATATGTAATTTTATATGATTATACATGATTATTTATGATCAGATCCAAAAATTGGCGCGATATGATCATAATATAATATAATATAATCATATTTGACCAGATCTGTTGTCATATATAAAAAGTTGAAAATGGAACGTAATCGAAGAACAATAGTAATATTAATAATTACAATTATAAGTAATACAAGAAAAATTTACGTAATATAGATTTTAAAAATATCGAAGAAGGAGACGAAATGGGAATCTTGTTCTGGTTTTTAACATCTGACTCTTCTCTGAACAAGGTATAATTTAAGAGAATATTTAAATGGCCAATTTGCTTTTCAATTTCAGACCAACGTGTTTCTAACTTGCTGTAAACCTTTGGCGCTAATTGTCCTAAATCTAATGACCTTTTATCCTTTACGTACAGGCTTAGCTGAAATATGTCAATATTTGTCAGAGGTTTGCTATCAATAAATATATATTATTATTTATTCTTGCTTTATCATTATCTTGTAAAACATAATGTTTAGTTTAGCAATATTAAGCATGCAATAATGTTCTACTTTTAAACGATTAGAATTAATATTAGAATGTACATGCGTACAATGTATATGTGTAAATATGTGTGCGTGTATTTTTGTGTTTATACACACATACATTTTATAGTGTTAATATAGCAGTTATATAACGCAGTTAAATGTTTAAATACGATTAATAGAATTTTTTATAAGTGAGTATA
This sequence comes from Leptothorax acervorum, assembly GCA_035220615.1. Taxonomy (NCBI): domain Eukaryota; kingdom Metazoa; phylum Arthropoda; class Insecta; order Hymenoptera; family Formicidae; genus Leptothorax; species Leptothorax acervorum. The sequence continues at coordinate 615,494 of JASTWQ010000091.1, forward strand.
ATATATTGATATATTAAGCAACGTTGTGTTATATATGTGATTAACGGTATTGATTAATGTTGCAGTTGTACTGATTTCTCTGAAAACCAAACGTACAATTAGTATCATATATTATAATTTACACGATTACAGACAGAACATTCATGGTAAAAATATTACGGTGGTTGGATGTCATAAAATTTTTTAAATATTTTCTTAAGGATGACTTCGTCCTTAGCATGCCTGGCAATAAGGGATTGAAAAATATTAATACAAATTTTAATATCTTTCTCTGTTCCATATTGTTTTCCTAGCTCTGATTTTCTATATTCAAGAATTCGGAATATATTATCTATAGCATCATCATCACTATAACAAGTAATATGTTCTACATATTCGTTGGCATCAATGTCTGGCCACAGTTTTATCTGGCCATATTTTGCTATACGTGGCCGTTATCATATCCACACCCATGGAATTCTTAAAACCATTACAATATGTCCATTTCTTTCACTCTGGTAAAACTTTTCTACGATTTAAAAGATGATTATTATATAAGTACTTTATATAAAAATTTTATCGTCCAGCGTAAATGACTATAACTATTAAGAAATTTTATTTATACAGAAAAATTACTTGATTGATTCTGGATGTTCTAGATTATCTAGATATTGTTTAAACTTAAATTTGGCTATTTGTAAAAACTCAGACAATTCGACTGTACATGCCCATTTTGCGATCTCTTGTCTCAAACATTTAGTGAAGTCGTTCTCCATCGGACGGTCCTCAGATCCTAGTAAGCTCCAGAGGCTTAATTAATATTTCTCTCATTGTTTCCTGAAATGACGTGAACTATGTTGACATGTTTACCAGAGGCATGATCTGTGTGCGTGTTAACATTCTTTTAGTACATCATTAATTCTAGGCTTAATATCGGCACAAATAATTCTAGAAAAATAATGTTTAACGTTCAAATTATAATAAACGCATAACATTTTGACACAAAAATTTTGATATTTTTTCTCACAGTAAAATTGAACCTTGAAAAAATCGAAGTAATATATTTATTACAAAAAAAAAGAAATGATATCTTTAAATTATGCGCCAATTAAATATATATTATATCAAAAAATAACTATTGGTCTTTTAAAAAATGTATTCTCATTGAAGTGTGTTCGGGATTAAATGAGGATCACTGGGATCACCTTGTCGGAAGGCTCGACGGTGAAGCGGGCACTCTCAATAATCACTCGCGAGTATTAACAGTCAATTAATATATTTGTCAAAATGTCAACAAAAGAAATGGTTACAACTCAGTGTCGATGCAAGAGCATTGAGCACCTCTGATATCGTAGAACGCAAAACGTCACTTGGAAACTATGTCCGTACAGGCGTGATTGCATATATCAATAGCCGCAAGCACAATGCAATGCGCACCACTGTACCGCTTTGCGATTAATAAGCACGAACACTTAATGTCCTTGAGGGCGATAATCGCCAAGTAAATACGCGAGCACAATGTCTTGGCGTGCGAACCACTGACGCGGAAATCTTGACGCGGAGGTCACGGAAATCTTGCACCGCGCGCGAGGGCTCTAATATTAACGGAGATCTTGACGCGGAGCCGGACGGAAATCTTGTACCGCGAATAATTATGGGACGTTGTGTCCGCACGCCGACACGATAGATTCGCGCTCGCGGAGATCGAGATCGAGCAAATAGCGAGAGCGGAAAGACTCGAAACTTAACTGGTTACAGAGCGTCGGAATGTACAATGATCCTCGCACTCGTGTACGATTTGGTATCCACTATACTTCGCTTGCTCGCAAAACTCGAACTGAGCTCTCCCGATCGGCACGCAGAACGCCGGACGCGAAAACCACGCGACTCAGGAATTTGGGAGCGTGACCGACTCGTGGAGCTTTTGTACGCGCGGCTGTCAACACGACTGCCGCGACGTTGTCAAATCTCGCGGTATACCGCAACGCGAAAATAAGATCCCGAAATACGGAATATTGAACTGTGAATCCCGAACATACCGCCCGCCTCGAATGTTCAGGTACATTCGACAAGAAGTACCAGGGATGAGCGGCAAGTTCCGGAGTCGATGTGGTTATGAAATTTGATGAACTCGGTTTTCTTAAGGATCTAACGCAAAATTAACGAAGCTTAAGAATTAACGCAAGGACTTACGAACTAACGCAAAGACTTAGGAACTAACGCAATGTTATAAACTAACGCAATGTTATAAACTAACGAAAACTAACGGAATGTGATGAGACGTGGTGGCGTCAGAGCTTGTCTCCGCCCGCCATGGCGGATTCATCTGAATTGGCCACGTTGATATCGATTGGAAGGAAGCATATTTTGGTTAACGGCCGCTTGTATTCTGAGCCGCTGGTTTTTACTGTCACGACGCGAATTAATCCATCGTGACCAGGATGACAAGCTATGACGCGACCAAGTTCCCATTTACTTGGCGGTGCCAAGGGGTTGCGCACGAGCACAATTTGGCCTACTTTGGCTAATCGTTGCGCCACGCGCCATTTCGGGCGCTGTTGTAACGTATGTAAATAATCGCTTGACCAGGCTTTCCAAAAGCTCTCAGTGCACCGCTGGACAAGTTGCCATCGAGACAACCGATTCTCGTTGAGTTCGAGCAGACTGGGTTCGGGTAGTGCCTTTAGAGGTGTACCGATCAAAAAATGACCCGGCGTTAGAGGCTGGTAATCATCGAGATTCTCAGAAACTGCCGCGATCGGACGAGAATTGAGGCATGCTTCTACCTGACAGAAACGTGGTCAATTCTTCAAACGTGAATGTGCGATTGCCTAGGCAGCGTTTCAGATGGTGCTTGACACTTCGGACACCAGCCTCCCAGAGACCACCGAAATGGGGCGCTGAGGGAGGTACAAAGTGCCATTTGACTCTATCGGTGGCTAGCTGATTTTGGAAATTGGTATCGCGAATAGCTTTAAAGTACGCGGAGGTCATTTCTCGATCGGCCCCTTGAAACGTGGTTCCATTGTCGGAGTACATGGAACTGGGTAAGCCCCGACGAGCTACAAATCGATGAAATGCCGCGATAAAGGTGGCTGAGCTATAATCGCTCACTAATTCGAGATGGAGGGCCTTGGTTGTCATGCAAACAAGCAAAGCAATGTAGGCCTTCCGAGCTTTGTGACCACGACCGGAGGTCGTTCTGACCAGCACCGGCCCGGCGTAGTCGACACCAGTATGCTCGAAAGCGCGAGAGGCACGATTTACTCGCACATCCGGAAGATCCCTCATGAGCTCGACGGGTATATCGGCCCTTTCGCGAGCGCATTTGACGCATTTATAAAGTACCGCGCGAACAGTGGCACGAGCTCGCAAAATCCAAAATTCATTTCGCAACGAAGCAAGCGTGAGTTGCGGACCCGCGTGTAACATCCGGAGGTGATGATGATCGATGATCAAAGACAGGAGAGGATGGGAGCGTAGAATTATCGGATGTTTGGCACTTTCCGGGAGGTGAGAGTGGCGGAGTCGACCACGAACTCGTATTAACCCGTCCGAATCTAGGTAGGGAGCAAACGACGATAATGTGGTGGATTTCGGCAGCGGACGACCGCTCGCGAGGAGTATATGTTCGTCTGAGAACATTTCGGATTGCATACTTTTTAACCAATAAATTTTAGCAGCGTAGATCTCCTCTGGGAGCAGCGTCGCGCAACCACCTGACCGTTGGTGACTTCCCTTCGATTGAACCCCAGCCCGAATTTTTGCTATAAAGCGTAAGACATACGACGTTACTCGCAATAGCCGTGGCCACGAAGAGAAGCGAGACGCGAGATCCCATTTCTCCGCCAGACTGGCCGTACAGACGACGTGCTGAGTGCGCCTCTCAACTGGAGCGTCTGGCTCTAAGTGCGGGTTTGAATCTGGCCAAAATTCAGGTGCGAGTAGCAACCATGAGGGGCCCGACCACCATAACCGATGGCTATTGAGCTCATCCGGAGCCAGCCCACGAGAGGCACAATCAGCAGGATTGTCGTTAGTAGGTACATGGTGCCAAGTCGCGTCAGGAATAAGAGTCTGAATTGCAGAGACGCGATTTGCTATAAATACTCCCCACTGCGACGGCGATTGAGCGAGCCAAGCTAACGTGATCGTCGAATCCGTCCAGCAATGGCATTCGACCGTTAACTCTAAGGCTGATTGAACAAATTTCATGAGATCAGCGAGAAGCAAGCCGGCTTGTAATTCTAATCTTGGAATACTCAGCGTCTTTAACGGAGCGACTCGAGTCTTCCCGGCAAGGAGCCTGACGGTGACCGAGCTATCCACGTGCAGAAGTCGCAAATATACTACGGCGGCGTACGCCTTTGTCGAGGCATCAGAAAACCCATGCAAAGCGGCATGCAGGGTTGTTGAGCCGAAAGACGTCCAGCGCGGAATTTTGAGGTCCTCTAGGCATGATAATTTCGACTGATAATGTGTCCATTGATGAAGAGATTCGTCAGGCAATGGGTCGTCCCATGCGCATTTAAGCAACCACAGTTGTTGCATGAGAATTTTAGCGGTGACGATAACTGGAGCTACCCACCCGAGGGGATCATAAAGTCTGGCAATCGTCGCGAGAACGTTCCGTTTGGTCGGACTACGATTCGAGGCCGCGTTTACTCGAAATTGAAACGAATCTCGGACAGGATTCCATGTAATTCCCAACACCTTTAGGTGCTCGTCATCTTGGATCACTTTATTAATCGCTAACCCGTGATCAGAAGGATCGATATCGGACAATAGATCAGGACTATTACTGGCCCATTTGCGTAAGCCGAAACCGCCTTTATTTAATAATGCAGTTAATTGGTCGCGAGCTTGTCGCGCAAGAACTTTATCGTCCGCCCCGAAGGCGAAATCATCAATGTACTTTTTGCGACGCAATATGGGAAGCGCTAAGGGGAACGCAGAACCCTCATCTTGCGCGAGTTGCTCGACAGAGCGTAGCGCGAGATACGGAGCAGACGCGGAACCGTAGGTGACGGTAAGGAGGCGGTATTCTTTAACCGGCTCATTGGGGAATGCACGCCATAAAATACGCTGGTAATCGCGGTCGCGCGCATACACCAGGATTTGGCGGTACATTTTGGGTATATCTGCCGTATATACATAGCGAAATTGACGCCATTGTAATACAACTGAGGGTACGTCGGTTTGACATTTCGGACCGACATGCAAAAAATCGTTTAGAGATTTGCCATTTGAGGATCGACAGGAAGCGTTAAACACAACGCGCAGCCGTGTCGTCGCGCTATCCTCACGGAGGACCGCGTGGTGTGGAATGTAATAACTGAGAGAAGGATCAACCGTAGTTTCGGTTGACGGTATTTCTGCCATATGGCCAAGGCGTTCATATTCAAGCATGAATGCGCGATATTCGGTCGCGAGGGTCGGCTCGCGTTCAAAACGGTGCTCCAAACGATGGAGGCTCGATAAGGCCGCAGCTCGCGATTTGCCTATCGGGATAGGAGGGCCGCATTTGAACGGCAACCTCACTACATAACGTCCTTCGGACGTGCGGGAATGAGTCGCGACAAAATGTTCCTCACAAATTTGTTCCTCCGGGCTCATATAAACTCCCTGTGGAATTTCTTCAACCTCCCAAAAGCGCCTTAGGTGCACATCGAGGTTTTCGAAAATGGTTCCGTGATGGACATGCAGAGGAGTTAATGGAGTATGGGAACTCGAGGATGTGACACCGGACAAAATCCAGCCTAAAGTCGTGTTTTGCGCGACGGGTTCCTCACTCGTGCCCTTGCGAACGCCGTCGAGAATTATTAAACCGAATAGGTCAGCTCCGATTATGACATCTACCGGGTCGCTGCTCATGGGTTCTCGATCGGCTAAATGGAGCCCCTCCAAATGTGTCCAGCGGGCACCGGAATTGCTTTGGGGAGGCGTGTATTTGGTAAGCGACTTTAATATTAACGCGGTTGTCGCATAGGATGGATCATCGCGATTGGCCGGAGTTATCGTAATTTCGGAGGCGTAACGCACAACGGACTTTATATCGCCAATACCGGTTACGCACACCGACAATTTCGATTTTACCAAACGTAAACTTTGTGCGAGCGATCCTGATATAAAGGTGGACGCTGATCCTTGATCGACAAGGGCGCGCACCGTCACATAACGCCCTTGAGGCGAATAAACTCGAACGCGTGCTGTAGCGAGAAGTATGCGTGATTTGGGAGCTATCGATCGCGATAACAAATGTGACGCAATATCGACCTTGGAGGTAGTATCGCGCGAAGCTGGGGTCGCGGTCGCGGGAATTGCGGAGGATGACGCTTGTTCGGTTTCGCAAGGTGACGTCGACGCTTCGAAATGTAACAATGTGTGGTGCTTTTTATTACACTGTTTACAGACATAGGAATTCGTGCAACTTTTCACAGACGAATGTTTTGCACTAAAGCAATTAATGCAGCGTTTACACTGTTTAACAAATTCGAAGCGTTGCGACGGAGTTAAATTTAAAAAGGTTGAACATTGGTGTAGCAAATGATTCGCTTTACATTTTGGACACGAAAGTTGACCGGCGGCGGTCGAGTGAGACGCGAGGGATTTTCCTCGAGCCGTTTTAGACGAGTCCTTTGGCGGTATCGGTGAGATCGCCTCCAACGCACAAATTCGCGACTCGAGAAATTCGTTAAGCTCGTTAAATTTCGGATACTTGTTGGAATTACCGAGTTTCATTTCCCATGCTTTTTTGGTAGATTTATCAAGTCTTTGCACGATGAGAAACACGATGACATCATCCCACTGGTCTACCGGACGACCGAGGTTTCTTAACGAATATAATGATTTATTAACTTGATCACGAAGATCACGAAGATCTTTGGAGCTTTCAGAATTAACGCTCGGCAAATTGAACAACGCGTGCAACCGATGCGTTATTAATTTTCGCTTATTCTCATAACGAGATACAAGTCGATTCCACGCAATCACAAAATTGGCTTCGGTAATATTAATGTCGTGAAGCGCGTTACTAGCGTCTCCTTTCAAACAAGAACACAAGTAATGAAGGCGTTTTAAATCCGACAAACTAGGATCGTCGTGAATCATTGACTTGAATTTATCGCGGAAACCTTCCCACTTCTCGAAAGCTCCATCGAACGACGGTAAATTAATCGTAGGCAAATGCGAGTACGGTTGTCGCGAAAAATCATTTGGACGACTCACGCTACCCGCTACAGGTTGATCCGTCGATTCGCTTTTCGCTAAGATGTCTGCCATGTAGTCCGCAGCTTCGTTGTAGTTGTCCTCGCATTCGAGGAAGCATCTTTTAACGAAGTACGGCACCGATGTCTTCGCCTTCTCATCCGCCTTGAGTTGAATCTTGCCTTCCAGCTCCCTCACCTCTCGGAAAGTTTCCTTGAGTATGGCAAGCCGTTGTCGTGTGACAGCAGGTGTCATTTTCAATTGGCCAAGTTTTTTGAAATTTGGCAAGGCACGCGACACTGAGTTCATTAATTGATCTTGCAAGGAGATCAACTCCTCAAGAGTCGACATGATGACTGGCACTGTTGAATAACTCGCGAAGGGTGAGAGTGAAGAGATTTCTTCACGTCGATCCGGCTCGAAGGACCAAATTTTATGTTCGGGATTAAATGAGGATCACTGGGATCACCTTGTCGGAAGGCTCGACGGTGAAGCGGGCACTCTCAATAATCACTCGCGAGTATTAACAGTCAATTAATATATTTGTCAAAATGTCAACAAAAGAAATGGTTACAACTCAGTGTCGATGCAAGAGCATTGAGCACCTCTGATATCGTAGAACGCAAAACGTCACTTGGAAACTATGTCCGTACAGGCGTGATTGCATATATCAATAGCCGCAAGCACAATGCAATGCGCACCACTGTACCGCTTTGCGATTAATAAGCACGAACACTTAATGTCCTTGAGGGCGATAATCGCCAAGTAAATACGCGAGCACAATGTCTTGGCGTGCGAACCACTGACGCGGAAATCTTGACGCGGAGGTCACGGAAATCTTGCACCGCGCGCGAGGGCTCTAATATTAACGGAGATCTTGACGCGGAGCCGGACGGAAATCTTGTACCGCGAATAATTATGGGACGTTGTGTCCGCACGCCGACACGATAGATTCGCGCTCGCGGAGATCGAGATCGAGCAAATAGCGAGAGCGGAAAGACTCGAAACTTAACTGGTTACAGAGCGTCGGAATGTACAATGATCCTCGCACTCGTGTACGATTTGGTATCCACTATACTTCGCTTGCTCGCAAAACTCGAACTGAGCTCTCCCGATCGGCACGCAGAACGCCGGACGCGAAAACCACGCGACTCAGGAATTTGGGAGCGTGACCGACTCGTGGAGCTTTTGTACGCGCGGCTGTCAACACGACTGCCGCGACGTTGTCAAATCTCGCGGTATACCGCAACGCGAAAATAAGATCCCGAAATACGGAATATTGAACTGTGAATCCCGAACAAAGTGAAAAAGTTAATATAAAATGTAGGATTATCGATATTTTTCAGAATACAATAATAAGACCAGTAATACTCTGAATATCATTTATTTAACAAAACACTTTCTTCACTCGCACGAACGTGTGAAACCGGCCGCGTAGTACAGGCAGCTCACCAAGAGTACGAGGCTCGCTACGAGAGAGAAGACTACGACTCGTAGCGCCACTCGATCGCCGCGGACAACTGGCAAACCTTCGACAAAGCTATTCCTTACACTCCCTCCCTTTGTCGATTGTGCCTTACATCAAATGAATATCATATGCATATAGACTAATATTAAAACTAAACAGAATAAAATAAAATTAGCAGAGAGAAGCATTCAACTACCAAGTACAAAACTCAAACTAAAACTTAGTTAAATGAAAAATCGGTTTTAATTCTTCTCGGCTTGATCAGTTCGATTTTCTTCTCCTTGCATAGAGTCTGTTCATCACTATTCTGTGAACATAAAATCATAAAAATATTAGTTGCCTGTATCGATTTACGTTAACCTCTGAACGACTTTAACACATGATTTTCAATCTCGTGTTCGTGATTAGATCTCGTAGATAAGTAAACTCTCTCTCAGCTAAGAGTTTTGTCATAATGTCCGCTAGATTCTCCTTAGTAGGTATCCACTGACTGTTTTATGAAGTCACCATGAGATGCTGCCATGGGTTTCCTAGTTCCCGTTTCTTCTCTGAATATTAGATCCTTCTGTATGTTTTCCAAACTCTGGTCAAATGTTTTGAGTTTATGACTCCCGTCCATTTCAGTGCAGTCTCTTGCAGACCTGTTGTCACACCATATGGTTACAGGAAACAGAGTTCGTCCCAATATATACCTGATTGATTTGTCCAGTGATATCAATTCCTGACACGCATCGCTCATGGCCAGATATTCTGCCTGGCAAGTAGAAAGTGATGGACAAGACTGTTTATGGCTTCTCCAAGCGATGGTGTCCCCAAACAATTTTATAATGTATCCACCCGTGGATGTTGAGTCCTCACAATCTCTAAAACTCGAGTCAGTTAATGCTTCTAGAAACTCAGAATTAGATGTGAATTTTATACCCACATTAGTTGATCCTCTTAAGTATCTGAATATTCTTTTCACATCATTCCAGTCATCCTCGGTGGGTTCCAATTGTTTTCTTGCCAGATAATTAACCGCATAAGCTATATCTGGGCGTGTAGCGTTTGCTAGATACATCAAGCTCCCGATAGCTTCTCTATAAGGAACCTTTTTTATTTCATTATTTGTCTCTATGTTTTCTGTGTTGTGTTTAACCTTTTTATTTCTATTTTTAACTTGTCGAGTTACCATAGGGGTGTTCTGAGGTTTGCACTCTTTCATGTTAAATTTTTCTAAAATTTTCTCGGTATAAGGAGCTTGGTGTATTACAATGTTTCTTTCTTTTCTGTTTCTCTGAATTGTCATTCCAAGAAAGTTTCTTGGATCTCCGAGATCCTTCATGTGAAACACGCTACTCAACTGAGTTTTGATTTGCTTGAGCTTTTCTGTATCATTGCTAGCAATTAACATGTCATCCACATATAGTATAACCATTGCCAGTTTGCCTTTTTGTCTCCAAGTGAATAAGCACGGATCGTGTAGATCATTCTCAAGCCCTAGCTTACGTGCTTCCTCTGAAAATTTTTTATTCCATTTCTTAGGACTTACTTTTAACCCATACAAAGATTTCTGTAATTTACAGACTTTGGTTAATCTCATATGCTCTGAGTTGCTTACTCTTTCTGGTATTTCCATAAATACCTCCTCTTCAAGGTCTCCGTTCAGGAACGCGGTCTTTACATCCATTTGACACACTTCCAGGTCCTCTTTATTAATTACAGAAATGACAGCTCTTACAAGTGACAGTCTTGAAACTGGAGCATATGTTTCTTTCAGGTTATATATATTTTTGTCTTTGAAACCTCTCGTTACTAGACGGGCTTTATATTTAATCGTGCCATCGCTATCAATTTTCCTTTTAAATACCCACTTTGAGTCAACTATATTGGGTCTTCCACCATTTGGTTTTTCTTTGGGTCTATTAACTATTTCCCATACTTTATTTTCTTTCATAGAGTCCAACTCTTCTTTTATAGCTTCAATCCACAAACTTTTATCTTTCGAGTTCACTGCCTCTTCATATGAAATGGGATCTCTTTGAATTGATGCTAAGAGAATATGTCCCAGCTCGTCTTCATTTGTTTGTTCGTCCTCTGAGATTTTTATGTAGCGTGCGAAACTAATGTCGTTGATTTTCTTAGATTTGCTCCTTGTTACAGGACCAATATTTTGGTCGACTTCAACAACCGACTTTCTTTTATTTAACTCGGAATTTTGTTTATCCTCATTCACTTTTGTTTTCTTCGGTCTTCCTCTTTTTTGCTTAGTTTTGTGCACCTCTAGACTCTCTGGAGCAGGTTTTTGATTTGTTTGGGCCGTATTGCGCAGATATTCTATTAACTCATTTTCTGAAAATTCAATTATCTTATCGGACGCATGTTCATTTTCTTGTCTCACTACCTCTTTACTTTCAGTTTGACAGTTCCCATACGCGTCTTTATACACCAGTTTTTCAAGGAATCTCACATGTCTTGACTCTAAGAACTTTCTTGAGCTGGGATGCCATAGAATATATCCGGTATCCGTATGTCCTACTAAGACTGCTTTTATCGATACATTACTGAATTTAGTTTTAGTTTTGGGTAGCTTGACATAGGCTATGCACCCAAATCTTCTAATCTCTTCGAGATGACATCGGGCTTTTGGTGAGAATTTCAATATTGGAATCTCGTAATCAATTGATTTGTGAGGCGTGACATTGTATGAATGAACAGCTGTTTCTGCTGCTAGTTCCCACATGCTTGTTGGTAAACCAGAATCACACATAAATGCTCTGATTGTTCTCTGAATCGTTTTATTGAACCTCTCGGCTACTCCGTTGAGTTCTGGAGTATACGGTGGACCACAGTCAGGTTCAATATGTTCCTTCTTCATAATCTCGGCAAATCTACCGCCGGTGTACTCAGTACCTCTATCTGACCTTACGTAGCATACTTTTGCGTTTGTTCCCAAAAGATTACGAGCAGATATCAGGTAATTTTCAAACGCTTGACCTGCTTCATCTTTTGATTTTAGGCAATATATTCTGGCATACCGAGAATAATCATCTATCAACGTCATAATGTATCTCTTTCCTCCTGGCCATGAAGTGGGTTTGATTGGGCCCATTAAATCTGAATGTATAATCTGTAATGGCCTTTCTGCTCTGCTTCTATTTTGTTTGAATGGGAGTTTTTCCATTTTTGATAGTATACATACTTCGCAATCTCTTATTGACTCTTCGAATTTTACATGCTGCAACCTCTTATCTTTCTTTTGTAGCATTTTCAAATAATTCAAAGATGCATGACCTAGTCTGACATGCCACAACATTCCTTCATTTGGTTTTTTATCTGAATTTGATGTAACAGAAAGATGTTCCATGAACATTCCCTCCAAATTCTCGATAGTATTTAAGTCATCCACTTTGATTGTTCTATGGGATGTCAGGCCAGCGTCATACTCTGCAGTTATTTCCTCTGAATTTACATTTTGAGCATTCGATTCGATGAGTTCTTCAGAATTCTCCCTCCCAATCACAGACTCTGTTTCTTTTGATACTTCTTCATCGTGCTCTGAATTATCTCCCTCCGAAACTGACGATCGTTCGACCGTATTATTTGTCTGTGATTGCTTTGAAGACTCATTGTCTATTGCTAGACACGCTGTGCAAGTATAATTATCACACGTATTTACTACAGCGTCATCCTTGTTGATAGATTTTAGGACTTCAAACCTGACAACCCAAATCGGTTTTTCATAGACACCTTCGAATACAGTTTTATCATTTTCTTTGTTGTATACTCGGAACATTTTATTGTCGAGATATATACCAAAACCTGCATCTACGAGTCTTCGCAATGATAATAGATTTTCCGAGATATCTTTTGCTGCAATTACGTTTGTTAATTTGATGGGATTTTCGTTAGAAATGTTATTCAAAAGCAGTAGATTGCCTCTACCATCAATTACAATATCAGCAAAGACATTTTTATTGGCGCTCTTGATAACTCCTTTTTCAGAGATTTTAAAGTCACTCAGAATAAAGCTTTTGTTGACGATATGGTCGGTTGCTCCCGAATCTGCTATAAACTCTATGTACCTTTCATTGTTGGAATTGTTATTACCATATTCTGTCTTACCTTGATTTTCCTTGTACTCATCATCATCATATTCATCAGTGGCTGAGTGTCCATCCTCGTTGTCGTATTCAGCCCGTTTGGCCGATGGGCAGCCTCTGGAACCACGATGATTTCCTCGCATTCTAGGACCTCCTCTGCTTTGACCACGGTTGCCTCTGAAGTTGGTCTTGCCTCTGCTATTAGTTTGTTGATTATTAGGTTTGTTCTTTTTGGCCGGAGGTCCGTACGTATCACCGTCTTTGTTGCCTTGCCTTTTATATTGTCCTTGAGATGGTCGATTGAATTTGCTCGGACAATCATCTCCTTTGTGGTCGGTTTCACAATTGCATATGTAACAAAACCACCGATTTGAATTTATTAATGAACACTCTCGTTGCCAATGTCCATCTCTGTTACATCTGAAACATTTATTTTTCTCTCCTTTGAATTTTTTCGAGCTTGCTCTGGATGCCATTGGATCTCTCGGCTCCGGCTTCTTTGAGTCAGCATCGTTGTCTTCTTGGATGCGAGTCATGACTTTCCTCAGTGCTTCCATACTCATTTCTTTACCCGTAGTTGTAATAACCGCAGAATCTGTACGACGTATTTCGGGCATGACTCCAATGATTGCTTGGTAAAAAGTAGATCGCTTCTCTTGCTCTGTTAGCTTCTGAGGATCGTCGCTTAGCTCGTGTTCTCTTATTATTTGATCAAATCTTTCACAAAAATTGTGGACTCTTTCTCCTTTATTCATCCTGAGATTATACAGTTTTGTTCGTATTGAAGTTGGCGTGGAGCTAACTTCACCTTTTCGACTTTCACGTAACTTCTGAAGGATTTCCATGGGCTCAGTCAAACCCAAGATCTTCTTGTGATATTCCTCGTCAATATGACTTATGATTATGTCTTTGACTGAATTCTTTCTCAAAGTAGTCTCGATTTCTGAAACTCCAGTCGGTTGCGGCGCTTTAGGATCAATCAGATAGAGTAACGTCCAGCTTGTTAATTCTGTTTTGAGACAGTCCAACCAAACTTCAAAACTCGCTTTTGAGGTTAATCTATAATTCCTCTGAATTTTCGGTCTGACATTTATCATGCTACCCGTGCTGCTACAGTTTCCGTGTACATTCTGGATAGACTTCAGCTTAGACTTCTCGGATTCAAGGATTTTGTTGTGTGCCAGTGCTAGTTTGTCCACTGCATCTTTCACCAAGAATCGAGTAGGCTGATCGATAGACACATTCGATGACAGACTTTTAGCCAACTCTTGAGCTTGTGAAATGACCTTCTGTAACTCTTCAGTATTCCTTTCCGACCCAGATTCATTGTCGTTATCCATCTCTGAATGTGTTGATGTTGTCCCGGTAGTATTCTCAGAACTTCTTTGTTTTGTGGTTGTCGCTATGATATGAAACACTCTATTATTATTATTACCCGGATTTTGTTTCCAATATTGTCAGATCTGACTACTCCCTCTTAAGTATAAAAAGTTTCAAATTCTACATAATTCAAACTTTTAAACGCTTCAATCAATCATAGCACTCTGAATTTTCGGTCACGCATAGATGACTAACATGTTTCGAAGATGTTATACTTACGTTTGTTGATTTGATCAAGATTCGACTCGTCTGATCCGACCCTTAATCTCATGTACTCTGCAAATTCTTGATTTGGATCCTCAGTTATGTCAGTCATCTGTTCCAGGATTGTGAAACGTCATCCATTAGAATTTACTAATTAATACCATACATTATATACCAGTATTAGTATAATACTATATATCTGTATTAGGACAGGCATCCATATATAGTTCAACTCAATTGTTATTTGATTGTACTCTGACTTTTCTCTCTCTTTTATTAACTCCTCCTCTTAAGTTAGAACCGGGTACTTCTAAAATTTTTTTAAAGAATGATGTTTTGTGCTTCTGAACCAACACAATCGCATTGCAACCGTATTAATCCGAAGCGAGTAATCAGGTTCTCTAATCGTATACACCACACATGCACACCACTTAGCGAAGTTTGACCCCGGGTGTTACCCCGAAAGCCAGTCGGTTTTGGGTTGCGCAAGCACACGTATGGGTCACGACTTCGATACTACCAATTCCCCTAGTCAATGAACAAATTACTTACCGAACACAAGTGTTCATCTGCACATTGACCCCAGAACTTTATAAATTTGCTCAAAAGAAAAAAAAAAATTTCCAATCAATTCAAGTCTCTGTAGTGAAAAAAAAAAAAACAAAAGAGAGCAACTCCCAAAGAAGGTCAGTAGTCAAGTCTAACCGCAAGGCAAGTCAGTAATTGACACCAAACCATAAGAAAAGTTCTCATTTCACTTTTAACAGCAGACTTAGAAATCAGTTTATTCAGAGCATTTTTTATATTAATTTTTGACCGAGTACTTCCCTCATATCACCATCTCTTAATTTAAACCCACTCTCTATTTTCCAATACCTTACATCTCACTTAAAATTTTCTAGCTTACTCGAAATCCCCAATGAGAAAAAAATATTGAAAATTTTTATTCATTTATTATTTGTATATACTCTAGCACTTATCTTTACAAATTCAATCTTCACGAAATGAGAGAATTTTATCAACCACAACTCGACTCTTAACACTTTTCAATCTCTCGGAATGTCAATCTGAACTTCAATTATACTTGCAAGCACGGTATTGAATGTGAATCTCTTTTTACATCTATACGAGAGAAAGCATAGCATGCAAGGGACCAAGAGCATTTCACAAGATATATATATACCGGCCTGGGAAATGAGCAAAAAAATCGTCAACAACTCCCTCCGTTCTGTGCGAACGCAAGCCGTCCGCCAGCACGAAGAACAACAAACGCTGACCGAAGCGCTACGCATCAGCTCAAGGAGCTGCTACGCGCGCGAGAGAGAGACCGCGATGCCCAAACGCACGGCGCACACATATAAACACGCGAGAAAGAGACAGAACTAAACAATATTGTACATGTTAATATTTTATTTCTCGTCCTTACACCCTTAAATTCGCCCCAATCCGCGTCTCACCAAAATTCCTTGTCACTATAAAAAATATTTACTCGCGAACAGGTACCGAGCCTGTCGTATCTACAAAAGCACTCGAGTGTCGGTTTTAACATCAAGACCGCGCCACGCGCATGCACACACACGTCTCCCCCGGTCGCTCTCTGAGAAAATAACCGCCGCACGATTCTGGAAACCCCCGGTTTTCCTGGCTCACAACCATAACATATGCGTCTTTTCTCTATTCGATCTTGCATTATCGTTAATGCGCATTTTTGTAATTTTATTAATACACTTTTTGATTTTTTACCCTCTGTATTTTATTCATCTGAATGGAAAAAAACTTTTTTACATAAAAATTCGTTAACTTACCTCTGAATAATACTCATTCACCGGGCGTTACAAGCAAAAGAACAAAGGCACGTCCAGAGACGCCGCTCGACCGGCTTCAACTCGTTACTGGTCGGCAGGTTTTTCTTTCTTCGTAGACGAAACCACGGGTACTGCTACCATGTAGGATTATCGATATTCTTCAGAATACAATAATAAGACCAGTAATACTCTGAATATCATTTATTTAACAAAACACTTTCTTCACTCGCACGAACGTGTCAAACCGGCCGCGTAGTACAGGCAGCTCACCAAGAGTACGAGGCTCGCTACGAGAGAGAAGACTACGACTCGTAGCGCCACTCGATCGCCGCGGACAACTGGCAAACCTTCGACAAAGCTATTCCTTACATAAAATGTGAAAAATTTTAGTGAAAAAAACTTGGCGCTGCTAAACATAATAATATATATTAATAAAACAATTTCTATAAATGGAAAAAGTACTTTAAATTAATGTGTGAAAGTCTCTACATTCACATTGTAATTATCAATTTAATATTTTAAATTAGTTATTTATTGCTTTCAAATATTCTAAAATTTAGCAGCGCCAAGTTTTTTTCACTAAAATTTTTCACATTTTATATTAATTTTTTCACTTTAATGGGAATACATTTTTTAAAAGACCAATAGTTATTTTTTGATATAATATATATTTAATTGCGCATAATTTAAAGATATTATTTCTTTTTTTTTGTAATAAATATATTACTTCGATTTTTTCAAGGTAAAGATATTACTTGGATTTTTTCGAGGTACAAAGATAACTACTTCGATTTTTTCAATGTAAATATATTACTTCGATTTTTTCAAGGTAAAGATATTACTTGGATTTTTTTGAGGTACAAAGATAACTACTTCGATTTTTTCAAGGTACACCACGCGTGCTTGGCGTCTTTTTTTTACCTTTTTGTAAAAGTAAGATTTAACATGTTGTCATTAAAGTTATTTATAGATATTAATAAATGACTAAATTTCAAAAATTGTGAAATACTATTTTGAATTATTAATGTGATAATGCATGCAACAGTTTTGTCGTTCAGACATAACAAATAAGATAAGAACACTTCTCTGTTTTCTTCAAGTAAAAACTTTAACAATTTTTAAACGTTTTTAACAATATTTCTATAATGAAAACCTGCCCAGATAACAAAATGCCCGCTATGTGAGCTCACGATGCATGCATGTCGTGCGGATAATTTGCACGGCGTAAACTCATGGTGCTAGACAGATGCGTCCTCAATTGATGCTCATATGACTCGCACGCGTGAGTGCCGTATGCGTGCGGGTCACATGAGCACACGGAAAAAAAAGATTAGTTGCTGCAGCAAGAATTTGTGTGCGGTAGCTAAATTTCAGTCGTAACATATGGATAAATAAAAGTTTAGCAGCGTAGCCATTTTTAATTAGCTGTAGACGTTAGGTAAGGGTCACAAAAATTTAGCTACGGCAGACACTTTTTAATAAATAAAAAAAAATTATATTTATTTTTAAATTTTATTACTATTTTTTAACTAAATTTGTTTTTCAAGATGCAGCCTATAATGATTCTATCTAAAAATAAGCATTTATAATTATGATTGAATGTTTTAAAAACACCCCAGATAGCACATCGAATTTAAAAAAAATTCCTTTTTAATCGCCAAATTGTAAATAAAAGTCGTTTTTCGTCCCCGTTTTGCTCCAAAAGAGTTCTTAAGAGTTCGGAATGAGTTCGATTCCATGTCAGTTGTGAAGTTCCGACGTCTTTTAATTTTTCTTATTCATACATATTTTTGTTGCACATAAATTTTATCGCTTGCGCACACGATTAGTAATATAAGTTGCAATTTATTATATTGGCCATATTGTTAATCATCAGGTAAGATTATAAAAATATATAAAAGTCATAAAATTAAATGAAACCAAAGAAATAAGGTAGATTTAATTTTTGAGTAACGCCTAGTCACACATTTTGAGTTCATAAAATATATATATACTAACATTTTTAATACGCCTTTATATATTTTTATTATTTAAGTCTATACTAGGTTACTAACATCCGTTGCATATCAAATAATAATTTACGGCTACATATTATAATTCGATACCCTGCTCCAAAACCTAATGCTTCATTAATGCTAATGCTTTGAAACGCATTCTATTCTCGTATCGATATCTGCTTATTCCACGACACGCTTTCTAACATACGCCACCGAAAGGCTTTCTTAAAAACATTAACACTGCAACCAACTATTACACTCTGCATATCAAAGAATTAAATTCTTATTAAACTCTATACGTCTTGTGCCCTATTGTACAGCTATCCCGCGCAAATCCTTCGCTTCCGCCGCGATCGCAGGCTTAAAATTAGAAAACGACCGCGGACTTAGGATTAAAAGGTAACTGGTAATTAAGAAATTCCAAATAGGAAACGGATTAAGATAATAATAATATCCATGGATAGTAAAGTCTCCAAATCATTTTCAGCCTCTTTACTAGTCATTCTATTTCCTGAAAGAAAGGAAAAAGCAAGTAAAAGATTTACTCGCGCGTGTATTGCTTATAAATGTAAGCAGAATATGCAACGGACCGAGTAAAGCGTTAATGCCGTCAGTCCAATAATCAAAAACTTGCTCATCAGGAGCAACAAAATCGAGACTAGACACTTCAACGGAGTCCAAGGCCAAGGAAAACGCCAACTAATGCGTAGTTTTCCGTCTTTGTAAATCTTTCATATGCGGACAATCCCTGCCGGTTAATAATCCTCGAATCTTGACTACCGCTATAACTTCGTAGGAAGTTCATCTATCGTTGGCACCGATTTCTCTTCGCAATTTCCGTAATGGAAGACTTTGTGATTCGGCGATAAGCGGACGTACTAAAATTTATCTTTAATCCGCTAAAAATATCAAGATTCTTATTAGGAATTTCATAATTTGTACGTAACATTGAACGTATGTCTTATGTCAAAATGATACATACTTGTCCTCTGGCACTTTATTTCATGAATCTGGCACCAAAAATCCTAATCGTTGCTGCTGAATCAACTCTAAGATTTCAGGAGTAATCTATTCTCTAAGTTCAACAATTGGCCTTGCATGGCTTTCCCATTCCTCCCTATTTGTCCTTTCCTGTTGCTACAGGCTAGTAATTGTCAAATAGGGCAGCTGCTGTAATTTGTTTTTGAACTTATCCAAACCTGTGGGCTTGCATTGAAGCACTATAGTAATCTGTTCATGCACAATAGAGAAGACTTTGACGAAATCTTCTGTATAGTTGCTTTCATTCCTTCCACGTTTTATTTAACAAAACTATACAGACACAGTAGAACTCTACGAAGGGATGATCGTGCGTAAAGAACATTGGATAATAAGACTGACCCTGTTTGCTGGGAGCTTCACCAATACGTAATACCTATTTAAAATAATATTCGTCCATTTTACATACATATTACATATGTGCATTATTAAACGTATAATTTAAACAAATAAACATACAGGCAAATGAGAGCCGAAGCGCCGATTACAAGGCGAAAATCATATAATTATATTTTAAACTCGGAAACACGCATACATACAGACGTTTCGGTCCTTTGTTCGGACCTTCTTCAGTGTCGCAGACAATTAATACACGTGCAGTTACGCCATCGTCAAACAGCAAAAAGTCGTAATTCCAGCCATAGTATAACCAGTATGCTCACTCTCTGTCGGCACCTTTGATCTATCGGTTCCCGATTCGCCGCCATTATTATAGGGTGGGCCAACAGCGTATCAACATGGTATCAACTGTTGCTCAACAAATCCTCTGATTGGTCCCGCCTAAGATACCAAACAATTGACGGAGTGAGCATACTGATTATACTGTGATTCCAGCCACGCTGTCAGGTTAGGTTGTATAATTTAAAGTTTTTGAATATCTATCTCACTTCGCAAAGTAATTTAACAAGTTCTACACTTGTTCTGCTGAAAGGACATTCATGCTTGTCTGCTCTGCACGAGTTCTCGAGAACGACCTTCGTGTAAGATTCAGTATGATTACGCGCGAAGTACACCATACAGTCCAATGCAAGCATCCTCGGTAGAGTCTGGGTAAAGTCAAGAGCAGGATTGATGTCGTACTTGAAACCCAATTTCTTATAATATTTGGCAAAAAGGAAATTAACGCAGCAATGTTAAATCACCTTTACATATTAATTTAAATACATATGACCTTGCAAGTGTTTTATCTGTTAGCCATACCAGCAATCTGGTCTCCGTTGCCTTTTGATCTTTTTCATTCTACGAAGTTTACCGGCTTATCGTATAACACTCTATCGGGATCTCTCTCTCTTTCTTTCTTCGTCACTCTCCTCGTTGCTCTCACGTTGTTACCGTCCGTGTTCTCCTCTTTGAGAAACAGTTTCATGAATCTGCTAACAGCGACACCAGCCTGCAGCATACACATCACGGGAGTCAAGGTCAACATAAGCCTTACCATCCCACCAGCGGGACTTATGGCGTACATTACGACTGCAAAGAAGATAGAATATTAATTATCATTAATAATATTTTATCCTAAGACATATTTTAAGATCGCGAATTCTTACCGAAGACATCATTGACGTTCATCATTGATGATCATCATTGACGTGTGTAATACAGTACCATGTAAGAATTAAACGAGAACTTTTTCTATTGATGTACGTTGTGTGTGTGTGTGTGTGTGCGCGCGCGCGCGTGGTTGTGTGTAATTTTCCGCGGTGATGAACTCAGGTCTGTGGGTTCGTTAGGCCCAAAAGATTGCGCGGATCAATCTTCCCTGTGGGTACCAACCGAGAACAATGCGACAAGAACATGTAGATCAAAGGAAAGGCTGAACCAAGTTGTTAACCGATTGCTAAAGCGATTCAGAACCAGTAAGGCAAACACATGGCAATATGGACCTGGAATGAAGAAATGTTAGTGGATAATGCAAAAGAAAACTCGATATGTCATCGAAATGAAGGAGCACCAAATGCTTACCTCAACAATTGTATGACTATGATTATTAACGACCTTTTAGCCCCCATAGCTTTTTGGCGGACATGTCGGGCAGCTTCTCGTTAAACTCCATCACGGTTAACCAACAATCCTGCTCAATGGATATCAAGCTCGTTCGTTGAACCAATTTAGAAAATTGTAGGATCCATGTTGCATATATATGCCTCAGCTCTGTAGTTTAACCTGAATTTGAAATACGTCCGACGTACGAGTTCTTCTTCCTCCTCTTTGCTGAACAATGCTTTTCGGTCGCAACGCGTGAAGACATTCAAACTGCAATACAAACAATAAAATTCCAATTATATATAAAATATGATAATTTATGAATTATAATATGACAGTTTATGCTGTTTACCTGGCTGTATTGATAATGAGCGACAATATCCACGGTGGTCACTGTTTCTGGCTGATGATGTACATACCCGAGATGAAGCCATTTTACATTGCAGGGTATTAATGCCCTCGCTGACTGTAAGAATTTACGAAAGGTGACTTTCCAAAGTAATGGTTAAATTTTTTTCTAAACCAATTTTCTTGAATCCGGGGCCTAAATTTTTCTAATTTTTCGGGGATTGCGATAATGGGTTTAAACTTTTTAAAAAAAAAAAGTTTTGTTTTCGTAAAAAATTTTAGCACCGGTTTCAAAAAAATCGGTTTTGACCGCAAATTACTCATTCATTAATTGACCGATTTTCTTGAAACCGGTGTTAAAATTTCTTTAATTTTTCGGGGATTGCCACTTACCGATTACCGATTTTATTCCTTGGTTTTCCAGGGCGTTTTTAAAGTAAAATATCGAGGTTCTGTGTACATCGCGAGCGAGCAATCTCGAAATTCCCGAAAAAACGCCCGGGAAAACCAAGGAATAAAGTCGCTGATCGGTAAGTGAAATATCGGAAAAGCGGAAATGACTCAATAGTGTGAAACTCGAGTAGAAAAAGACCGGGTACGACATGTTCAATGAAGGGAAACATTTATGCGGTCCGATTTGAAATTAGAGGCATTTAGTTATGATTCAAATTACGAATATCAATTTCATTCAAGAGTAATAATTGGGAAAATGGATGTAATATGTGATCATTGTCAAGCAAAGAAGTTTAAAACTTAAGCACCTGGAATGTGTTGTTTAATCGGAAAATAAACTACCGCCTTTAAATTAACCACCCGACACACTCCTTATGTTTGTCTACAATAAGGATATTGAAACACAAATGAAGTGATTTGAAGAAAAACGACGCCTGGGCGAAGCCCGGGTAACCAGCTAATACATATATATTACGTATTTAAGAAAATTATGTAAGTAATTTAACTGAAAAAGACCTTTTTTAAATTTTAGTCTTACAAAAATTTTGTCCGTATAAGACCTCACGTTCAATAAGGGAAATTTTGAGCTAGTTACTATAATTTCTTTCTACATATAGCGAGAGCGTCCCGTTTGACGACGTTGCGAATGACCGCAGCTACTCATAGCCCCCGGTGCCTGGGCCGGGGAGTTTGTCCACTGGACCAGCCAATCAGAAATTTTTATCGGTCAATTGGCGACGTGGTCAATCGGATTCCACCAGCCAAATTGACCCCAGTGGTGGGAGCCATTACTATTTAACAGGAAGAAGAAGCCGTTTTCGTTCTTGTCTCTGGCGTCTCTCAGTCTCTGCTTTTACGGCTCATATCCTGTGCAAGTGCAATTCGCTCTCGTTCTTCTTCTGCTTTTACGATTTCTGTGCAAATCGCGCTGAAACAATTGGTTACAATTCACAGGTATGTTGACGACAAATATCGTTTATTTAGCAAAAATATTAAGTTAGATTCGTTAATAAGTAAGCTCTAACCACGATGTCGCTTTGTATTTATAGCAGTCCACGTGGCTGTGGCTGGATGAATTTTCACGTTTATCTCTGTGCAAAACGCTCTCATTAATTCTTCTGTCCACTTTGACGACACGTGTTCAAATCGTGCTGAAACGGGAAGATTATAGTCGTTACAATTCGCAAGTATGTTGACCACAAATATCATTTATTTAGCAAAAATATTATGTTAGATTCGTCAATAAAGCACTTATAAGTAAGCTTTAACCACGATGTCGCTTTGTATTTAGCAGCCCACATGGATGTGGCTGGATGAATATTCACGTTAATAGCGTACTTTCTTAATTCTTCACGCATCGCGACATAATTACCAAAGTCTGTCTCGAATGTGCTCCGATGTTCATATACAGAGCAGAGATGGGCAAAATGTTATTCGAATAATAGATACAAATAAAAGAGAGGTAAAGCATGATTTATTTGTAAATAAATTTTTATATTTGGTTAATAATTTTTTCGTAAATGACAATTATTCTTATTTGGTTAATAATTTATTCGTTAATGACAAATAAATTTTTATTTAGTTAACAATTTATTCGATTAAACGACAATTTAAATAAATTTTTATCTACGTAATTATTTAAATGATATATATCTATTCGTTATTTATCATTTGTACAAATAATACAAATAACATTATAAATGATATTATTACATTATATTGTCGAATAATAATAGTTCAATAGTAATAGTAGTAATTCGAATAGTATTTTTAATTCAAACAAACAATTATTATTTATATATCACTAAAACTAAATAGTGGTACAAATAAAATTACTGTTTTTTTTGTTAGAAATGTTTTTTTTTTAAAACATATTAGAATATTGACAAAAAGGCAAAGTAATATAAACAAACAGAAAATTAAATTGCATAATCAAAATATTAATCAAATTCAGAATCTTTAATCGAATAAACTGGCAATATTCAATCATCTTTTCGAAATGAACTTTATTGAAAAATTGCGAGCCGACCAGATTTGTCAGATTCACACAGCACGTTTCAGATCAAATCGAGATAATGAAATTCGACCATGGATTTGGTCCGTTGATGTAGAATTGTAGATAGTTTAAATTAATTTTAATTTTTATTGCGAAAAATATTACCCCAGCCAGGCTGGGGTGTGAATCTGACAAATCTGATCGGCTCGCAGTCTTTCAATAAAATTCATTTCGAAAAGATGATTGAATATTGCCAGTTTAGTCGATTAAAGATTCTGAATTTGTTTAATTATCACTGGCGAATTAAGTAATGTATTATTATCAAAATATTAATGCTTGTTCAGAGTATATATCCTATATAATAAGTCTCTAATCTCTGTCCGTCTGTTCGTCTGTCTGTCTGTCCGCGAACTACTCATTCATTAATGGACCGATTTTCTTGCAAAAAATGTCAAAATTTTTGTAATTTCTCGGGGATGGCAACGATGGGGTTAGATTTTTGTTTTACCGATTTCCTTGAAAGCGGCGCCAAAATTTTGCTAATTTTACGGGGATTGCGACGCGATGGGTTTAATTTTTTTTAAGAGAAAGCTTTCTCTATCTATATATATAATTACCTAATTGTTTTTAACCCTCAGTTGTCACAACGTCGGAATTTTCCGTCGTTTGCACTATGGGTATGGCACACCCGAGCAATTTTCAATCGCTTATATCTCGGAGCCAATCTAATCGATTTTAACTTTTTTTTTTAACTATTATAAGTTCAGAATCTCAAGAAAACGATAATCATAGTTAAAACATTCAAAATTTATAAGCTTTAAAAATATTTATAAAAGTATTAAAAAAAAATTGTAAAGAAAGTATTTTCTTTTAAACTCCTGTATCTTCACTTTAAAATAAGATAAAACACTTTTAAAATAGGTTAGAATATTTGCCTGCCGAAAACACGGCTCGGGTGACAACAGAGGGTTAATATTAAAATTTTATTTAAAAAAAGAAAAACACAAAGCACGTGCTTGCGATGTTTCATATTTGCAAAGAAAATGTGGCAACCTCCTTCAGTCACCAGAGTAACCTCCAGGGTAACCTCCGCTCCGACGACACGTGGTTCCGCGACAGGTTACAATTTACGATGCGCGCGAGGCAAATTCAAGCTGTCAAACGCGGGATAATTCAAGTCTCACTTAGCTCGCGCGATCGACGATGTCTTTACGCTGCAAATGCTTTCTCGGTATCTCGGCGTGAATCTGAGTTGCCGGTGCAGGTTAGGTGCACGATAATCAAAGAGCGATCTTTGGAATAATGTAGAGATGATGTAAAAATGATTACTAAATATGAGAAAATTGTACTAAAAAAGTATGTTGATTATTTTTGCAGAAATTTTCATGCTTTGACCATGACCTATATACTCCTATTATTTTGACAATTCTTTTTCGAAAAGAATTCCGTAAAAGAGAAGACACGAATTTTTTTGTTTGGCCTACGATTAATATTTCCGAGTGTAATATTTGTAAGAAATTGAATTTGACGGTAACTGTTACTTCTATGTAAGTTAATTAATATCAAAGAGGATTAGATAGAGTGGAAGCGGCATAGGAGACTTCAATACAATTTTTCGTATACAAGTTTCAGCGCACCCTTGAGGACTAAAACCCTATTAAATCCCCCCACCACGAATCACGCGGCATAATTCAAGTGTATTATAAGATAATTTTTTTTTTTTTTAGGTGTATTATAAGATAATTTTTATAATTATTGCAATTATTTTTAAATCTTTGAAAGAAAACACTGAAGAATTGTACTGGAATAAAAATAAGTATATTGCACATTTATGTATACAATATATATTTTTACAATAAAATGAGTAAATTACATTAGGTACTTAAAATTACTAACTCGTACTATTTACTTGAGGAGTGAAATATTTAACTAGATTCCTATTTTATAATTGTTTAATTTATAATCGTTTTTAAAATTAAGTTAATCATAGTAAATCATTATAGTTAATCATAATAAGGGTTTGATGCATTCACAAAAAATAAACTGTACGTCAACAAACATAAATTATTTTAATTGCGTGTGTTGTTAATTAATCAAAAGAAATTCTCACAAAAATATTCATTTTTATTATATTCAATTTTATTCCCTGGATACAAGACAGCACAAGGGATAACTCCCTTTCCCTTTCATCATCACCCTTTTTCCTCGCTATAGTCTTCACGAGCTCCTGCGATGGTTGTTTGAGATAGTACGCCCATCCAATCTTCGCAAACAAATCGATGAATATCGTAGGATAAATATTCTTGGACGACACAGAATAGCAAAAGCTCAGAGATTTCTTTCGGTCGATCGTTTATTTTATGCACGACTGTAAATAATATTGCTAATTATCTGCTTTTAATGATTCTAATTATCTTATATTATTTTTATTTATTAGAATATCACCTAATTGAAGCGTGTGTATCGACTGCAAAAATAAATTACTCCCAAAAATATAAGAAATCGCAGAAGCTCTAGTAGATTCGTTTATAACGAAATTTTAAATAATTTTTAATAATAGTAATGATAATAATTATTTTGTTTTCATTTTCCTTGTAACTTTATGAGAGCATTTGAGCACTTACATGGCAGGATCTTTTGGTGTCAGACGGAAGAAAGAGTGGCCCTTAGTCTATTCTTAATGTCCTGTGACAATCCTTTACGTGGCATATCGCACTCCCATTTTTAAAAATTGTTTATCTTTAAATAAACTTTATTTATGAAACAATTCAACCAAATCAAGCTTTATTTCTCCTTCTTCTTCTTCTTTTTATAAAATGACACTCGATTCCAAAATCGAAAAACTTTGCGACATTCATAGTACCGGTTCCAGTCCAGTAGAGGCCTCCAAAAATCGTGTACGCTTCGCTTCCACTCTATCTAATCCTCTTTGATTAATATCTTAGAAATATTTAATTCTATTGAAAAATGACTCCGATGAAATTTGTTTAGTTTCAAATAAGTTACATAATGTATATAATCTTCTTAATTTCTGGACAGTCTAAAGTTGTATTATGCGATGGTGAAGAGACATGAAATCTTTTTTTATAATGTTCGCAAATTCTTAAAGATAAAATAAAATTCATTGGTGTCATTTTTCAATATACGATTCAATATTTTCCCGATATTAACGATTTAAAAAGTAGAGTTACTGAAAAAATTTTTTTCTTATAAAAATCACACTATCGGCAATATGGATCGTAGACCAAAACAGAAAAATACGTCTTCTCTTTGTCAAGATACTTTTCGCTAAAAAATTGCCAAAATGTTTATAATTGGTCAGGTTAAAACATGAAAATTTCAACGAGAATACCCCAGATATACATAAAGTATATTCTTGTTTATATATATAATATATATATATTGTATTGTTTATTTCATACACTTCACGGGCGTTTCGAAAGGCGTTTTTGCAGGAAACGATCCCAAAACCTTTACAATTTATTCCTTTAATCTCCATCAATCCTGGCCATTGGGCGACCTTACAAACATATATATACCATACATTACTTGGATCATCCTAACTAACTCCCATAACCATCCTCCAATTTCTCCTCCTACTCCTCTCCCTCTATCCTATCCCTATTCTCTGCCTCTCTTCTAACCTTTCCTATCCATTTCATTACTTCTAATCCTTTTCCTTCTTCTCCTAAAAAATTCTTCTATCTGTATCTCGCATTTTGTCGCTTCGCATTCTTTTAGTATATGTTCTATGTTCTTTTCTTCTCTTTGGCATATTCTACATCTCCTATCCTCTTCCTCTCTCCAATGTTGACTACCTTTTACCTCACTCCCGCATCTGTATCTG
Organism: Leptothorax acervorum; assembly: GCA_035220615.1. Taxonomy (NCBI): domain Eukaryota; kingdom Metazoa; phylum Arthropoda; class Insecta; order Hymenoptera; family Formicidae; genus Leptothorax; species Leptothorax acervorum. The sequence goes on from JASTWQ010000091.1 coordinate 643,280, forward strand.
GCTATCAACATTCTATCCCTCCTCTTCTTCTTTCCTAGTAAATACTTTGGTAACTCCTCTGTTAAGATCTCTTTATTGTTACTATTGTATCTTGACTCGTTTATCTTTATCTGTCTCTCCTCCTTCCCCTTTTCCTCTATTCTCTTTACGAAATTCTTTGCCGCCTCCTGGTTCTCAGCTTCCATTTCTCTCCTCAGCTGCTCCTTCTCCATTCCTGCCCTCTCTAGTAGTTCCCTTCTCTTCTACTCCTAATTACTTTCCTCTTTCCTTGACCTTCTCCTATCTAGATCGTTTATGCATGCCTGAACTATTTTCTTTTCTGACTGTCTCGCCTTCTCCTCATACTTCACAGCCCTCCTTATTTCCCTCACTTTTATTTCCTTTATTTTGGCTTCTTCTGATATTATATAATTCGGGGTTCTTCTATCCAATCCTAAAATCCATTTAACATACTTTCTTTTTATCACATCTAATCTACCCTCGTATATCCACCCCCATATCTCAGCTCTATATAATACTACGGTCTCTACCAGTGACTCGAACATTTTCATCCTTCTTCTAAAATCTTCTTTAAATATTTTTTCTCCTATGCTCCATGTCCTCTTCATCGCTATAATTGTACCTTCTTTCAGCCTATTTTTTATATGATTCTCCGCTCCTCTATTTTTCTGTAGTATATATTTAAAATACTTTACTTCTTTAACCTCCTCTATGTATTCTTCTCTCCCAATTTTTACTCCCTTTTCTTCCTTCTTCCCCTAGCTTTTTCGAATACCATTATTTTCGATTTTTCTGGACTCAAACTCAAACCCTTTCTTTCCAAATACCTCTTGAACCTCCATCATTTCCTTCAATTCTGCCTCTCTCGTCGCCATTAAAACCACGTCATCCGCATATGATATTGTCCAGAATTTTTCATTCCCTATCACAAGTTCTCCTGCTTGTCCATTTTCCGTTCCCTCCTCTAAATCCATAATATATACATTGAATAGGTTCGGGCTCAACGGGCATCCTTGTCTTAGGCCCTTTTCTGTCCAAAATTCCTCTGTCTTCTTATCCCTTATCTTCACTACATTTTTTGTTTCTTTGTATGTTTCCATTATTCTTCGTCTCAAGATATCTTCAATTCCTATCTTCTTCATTATTTTATTAAATTCCTTTTCATCCACTTTATCGAAAGCTGCCTTAAGATCAACAAAGAATGCAAAAACCTTTCCATTCTTCTTACTCAGCTCCTTATTCGCTACGTAGTTTACCGTGTATATTGCATCCATCGTTCCTCTATTCTTTCTAAACCCGAATTGCACTTCCCTTAACTTACTCTCCACCTTCTTCTCCAACCTCGCATTTAAGATACTTGCATAAATTTTGTACGCCGTATTCATTAACGTAACTCCCCGATAGTTTTTCGGGTCGTTTCTCTCTCCTCTTTTATATATTGGACTAATCATACCTTTATTCCAATCTCCCGGTATGCCCTCTCCTTTCCATATTCTATTAATTAACTTCAGGAATTCTTTATCTACAGTCTTCTCCATAAATCTCCACTCCTCGTTCTCAATCCCGTCCTCTCCTGTTGCCTTTCCAATCTTCAGCTTCTTTATTACTTCAATCACCTCTTCTCTCGATATTTCTTCGACTCCCTCCGTTTAAATTAACAAATGTACGATATTTTAAACAAAAAGTAGTCGAAGTCCCAGACTTATGCTATATGATGGTACATACGTACTTATAACGTTGTGTCAACCGAGTGGTTGTTTTTCGGTTTTTCCTTTAATACATCCAATTCTTTGGTCTGTTCAAGTCAATTTGAATGTGTTTTATATACCAATCAGAGGGAAGTCACGTGATCTATTTTGCCACTCTCTCCCTATGGAGGATCTCTATAGTTTTGTAGTATAAACAGATTGACAAATTTTCGATAGTGTATGTGTAGGTATATAGCATAAAAAACTGAAGACTTGAGCAACAAATTAAGATTTTAAATTCGTAAGAGGTCACATTTCGACGAGATACAATATCAAAGTACACGAAAGTCAATTTCTCAGTTACATAGAAAAGAAAAGAAACATTAATACGATTTATTATAAAATTAGGGTATTTTGTCATTCATCGCTGCTCTTCCATCATATAACACTTGGTATAACATGAGATGCTTCTAAACGTGCATGATAATGCTTTAATTGCAACTCATTCAGGAGAACTGTTTAACAGCCCTACAATAGAATTATACCGTCTCGTTTGGATTTACCGTTTTACTTAAACATAATATACAATAGTGTGATCGAGCGGGGATGAATTAACGTTTCGCTCTGCCTGTCTCGACAATTCTTCGAGGTATTTTTGTAGCCAAAAGTAATAATTTCACGTTTATTACGAATACCTTTATTACATTAGAGACCGAATCTCCACCCAGTGGACTTCAGATGGCAAACCAATCACGATAAAGCCCGGAGAAAGCATATTTTGACGCCTTCAGCACGAAAGCGTCCAAAGGGAACGTAGCCAAAAGTGTGATTTTCTAGTGACATTCATGAAATGTCACTAGAAAATCTCACTTTGCAAGTGTGCTACTCTAGCTTTTGGTTGCAAAGTGTAATATTCATGACACATATATATTTTGTATGCGATATTTTATGAATGTCACTAGAAAATCACATTTTGCAAGTGCTGTATTGGTTGCAGCAAAGTGTGATTATTCATACAACTTTGCGATATTTTTCGAGAATAAGGTCCCAGTAGGCTTCAGACTTCTTAAAGCCCGTATCAGACTGCAGATTGGGATTAAGATTGGATTGAAATTTGACCAATCAGAATAGAGAAAATTGATCTCAAAGAGTAAACTTTGCTCCGGATTGGTCAAATTTCAATCCAATCTCAATCTCAATCTATAGTCTGATATGGGCTTTATGTCCTTTAGATAAACGTTTCCTCCCACTCCACTGTGTTTAAGATTCCATTCCGTTTTTTCCTCCACGTGGGATATATTATTTAATCTTCTTACGTGTTCTCGTACCATTTCTTCGCTAGCTGTCGAGCTATAAGGTCTGTGATATATTTTGCTTGTCGACGAAGATATCTTTATATAAATCTTTATATCATATTTTAAACAAGGAGGATTTTATATATAAATATATAGTAATTAAGAAGGTACGTATTTATTTTTTAATTAAGATACACTACAAGTATATCATATAAATATACAATATATTGAATGGGCATATTGAATCTTTTGATTTAGAATATTTAGGTGCCTAACAGCGTTTTTCATAAATTGCATTGTATTTTTGCGTTGTGTGTGAAAATACCTTATCATGGTATCATTAAGATTGGAACAGTAGATTTCCAATAAAAATGAAAAGTTTTACATAAATTAATCTTTCACGTGAAAATTAGCCGATTACAATATAGTCACTGCATGGTAGGTTTTATTATTAAACGAAAAAATAAAATAAAAATAAAAGAGAAAGAACAATTAATTGTGCATTACAAAAAGTTATATCGATCACGGGCGATAAAAATATCTCAACATAACCCCATTGACATTTTTTGATTTTTTGGGATGACGCGTGGCCCGCGTGGGCCACGTGGGCCGGCCGCGGCGTGGCTTCGGTGCCTACGCGAGTGATTAGCAACTAAATTAACTAAAATAAAAGGTTCGTGGTTCAAACCCGGTCCAAACTTTGTCCAGCGTATATATACCTCGATCAAGAGGTGGATTCCCTGTTTAAAGGAATGTTTAAGGATTAATGATCTGCATATGGATTAATGCGGGGTCTACAATGCGAGTTGTTGGGTCGTGGGTCGTGGGAAGGTGACCAATCACAGTCGATTGTTCTCCTCAAATTCGACTGTGGTTGGTCAGTTTTTTGCGACTCGCGAAATAGCGACTCGCATTGTAGACCCTGCATAAAAATCCGTTTAAGAGTTTAAAGAGAAAGTTTCTTTTTTAAGTAACAGAACCCGGTAAAAAATTTTTAATATAAAAACACGGTCTATTGAAGGCTTTTAACGCCTTTCTAAAATTATATTTGTCCCTTAAAAAAATTACTGACGAGGGACTTAACAAAAGTTACGATCGCGTTTGCAGATGAGCTGTGGTTTGTTTGAAAGGTTTTAATGTATAAAGTACAAAAATACAAAAATTATTTGCCATCGTCAGTTATATTGTATCTTATATTTACAGTTTCACTCACAAGTAACCTTTACCAATTGATACACGCCGATCTTTTTCATCTTTTGTGGTGTGAATTAGGAACCCATAAGATGATTAATTATACCGAAAAAAAGTAACTTAATATTGTTTAGACCACTTACACAATGTATTTTCTTTTTAATAATATAGGACGATATGATCAAATATCTCGCATACAAAAGTTGCTTGGTTTCAATGGACACATAAGATAATAACATTTGCTTGATGTAAGGAGCCTCTCTGAAAATCACGATAAGGTTGCCTTTCCAACTTTTTCAATAAAATTATAAGTTAACTGAGTTTAACTAAACTTAGTTTAAACGTTATTAAAAAACTGGCCTTTAGTAAAAATTAATAATTTGAAATTGGATACCTCTCGTGTATATAATTCTCTGTATAACAAGATTTGTTTTGATAATTAAAATCTTTTTCTACAAGGACTGCGTTCTAATATTCATTGTTAGTATTAAAAATCTATAGTTTACGTGTCACATACACATGCTGCAGACAAAAATTTCAATACTAACAATATAAATGAAAGCAAGTTAAGCTTGGATTATATAATCTTCACACTCTATAATTATAAATATATGATATTATAATGCATTTTAGCATATATGCTACAAAAGCAAAAATTATTATTTTCCATATTTTTTTGTCTTTTTTCAGGAAAAAAATATGACATCCCATAAGAGATTTTTGCGTTGTCCTTCATCGAAAAGTAATTCAAATAATGCACAGAGTGTGAAACTCTCTTCGGATGAATCCAAGCCACATTGCAGTTTATCTGCGCTTCCTGTAAAGTATTCTAAGAAGTCTCTTTCTCATAATAACATTTAATACAATGTCATCTAGTGTATTAAAGTTTTATATTTTATCTTTGCAGGATGAAACGCTGCTAAAAATATTAAAATACTTGGATTTTTTGACGTTACGTCGCATGAATCAAGTGAATAAGCGGTTCAATAATTTAACACGGGACTTTAAACTCTATACATGTTTGAACATACGACATGTAAACCTGTTTATTTACAAAGATGTATTTTCTTACTTTAGACATAGTTGTAAATATTTGAAACAGTTAGATCTTACAAATAGCCTGTTTGATATTATGGATTTTGTAACATTTATTCATAATTGCGGCAGGCGTTTAACGCAGTTAAGATTAAAAGAATGCTTTACTGTCAATAATATTGCATTATTGAATATTTTAGAGATATGCAAAAATTTGAAAGGTACCCACATATAAATAAACAAAATATATAATTGTCAAGATTATATGGGTAAATTGCATATAATTAATACATATTCTTTTTAGAATTGGATCTATATGGGTGTTATGAGATAGGTGACAAAGGATTTTTGTATCTGGAGAAGCTGAACAGTTTGGAAAATTTAAACCTTAGTTATACACAAATACAAACTCAACGCATTTGCAAAATATTGCAAAAGAATCAACGGATGCGTGAATTACATTTGGCACCTGAACTCGACATGAACCTAAACCTAAACGTAATTCTAGTAGAGTTGGGAAGAGCATGTCCGGACTTTGAAGCAATACATTTAAGGAATACAAATAGATTTACATTGCAGGGTATTAGCGCCCTCGCTAACTGTAAGAATTTACGAAAACTGATTTACGTAAATTATGGGTGAGTGTGTGCTTTTTAATTTTCTTTTAAAATACATATGTTATTGTATTTGTTTGGCGCATTGTCTTGTATAAATTGCATGTAGCTTTCTAGTTAGTTAATTTCGCTCTTTAGTTCGATTCTATAAATCACATTATAGTTGCATGGTTAAACTCGCTTGCATTTTTATAGTATCAATTAGCATAGATTTAGTTTTTATTATTTGCGCTTCGCGCGAGACGTTGGTGGATCGCGATTGGTACTGATGATATATTAATATTTTGTGCGACTCACTAATTGGTGCTGGCCATCGTTCATCCACTGACGGGAGCAATTGTCGAAAAGGGAGCAGACTAGCAGATTACTCGCTCGCGACACGCGTTGCAGGATCGTTCCCGCACTTATCGTCTAGTCCTTGTCGAGCAAACATCGAAACTCATCGTCAAGTTGTCTCTGAGAATACATCGAAGAGTCTCGCAGTCTACTACAAATATCGCGAATTCTCTCATCTCGGACGAGTGCACGAATCCTCTCTCTGCCTGCCTTGCCTTGGCTTGCTTTGCTTCCTGCCTTTGCTTGCTGCCTGTTGGTCTTTGTTTTCCTGCCTGTGCTTGCTGCTGCCTTTGCTGCTTGCTACCTGGTTTCTCAGACCTAGACAAAGGAATCACCAGCACTTGCATCCAGTAGAAAACGAGACACGTGCCGGGCGATGAGTCGCTTTTCGCTCTTTGCATGCTTTAGTTGCCGCAACATTCGCTTTTCTCGCATTGAGGAAGACTGCGATACCCTCTCTGTGGTCCTTCGAGATAATTAGTATCTTTTGCCCCCGGCAAATTTGATACCCCTCCGATCAGTATTTTTTATCGAAATTTGTGTTTGCTTCTCTTGCATTTCGAGAAATTTGAAAAAATTAACGTAATTTGTTTTTGCGATTAAAGTACTATACATATAACAATTATATGATTTTCGTTTTTCAGACACGAAGAACCTGATGATTGTTTGAGCAAATTGCTTTTTTGCTCTCAACGCCTGGAAGTAGTTTTTTTGCACGGTATTACCTTGACTGATCGCATTGTAGAATTACTAACGCAGTGCAAAAACTTGGAACGGTTACATCTTTCTGTGATGTATCAAGATGATACAACTGATATATATCCCGTTATTGTGGAACATTGTCCTAAATTGCAAGAGTTTCAACTCGAACACTGCAAAATGAGCGATTACTTTCTTAACTTATAAAAGGAAAGATATCCGCATGTGTCAATCTATATATTCGATATTTGTTCACCATTTTGAAATATATATATATATAGAGAAAATTCCTGGTATTTTTTCCGCAACCGTGTACGTCTAACACATGATGTTAGCCGACGACTGACACTTTAAACATTTAATTAAAAATTAATTATGGACTAACAAACAAAAATAAATACATTACAATAATCTACAAACAAAATACAATCATTTTAATCCTAATTTTTTAAAAATAGTGTCAGTCGTCGGCTAACATTTGTGACGTGACATGGTCGCGTCACCTGCCCGGACGTGTGCTCGGCCGAGGGGAAAGCCGGCGGGGGATGGGGTGACGCCTCGGCACGGATCGGGGAGGGCTACTTTGCGTTTGATTATATAAGATTTTTTAGGAGCGTGATGAGCGTATCCGGGGTGGAAGATTAGCCACCCGTGTAACGACTTCGTGTCGCGACGAGGGAGCAGCAGAGCACCAGGGGGAAACCGGATGGGGTGGTTCGCCGACGGGCGAGTCACGTCAGGGCCCGCCGCTAGACCACCCAGCAGCCCCGCAAGGCGAGCCGAGTCCTCCGAACCTCCGCAGCCAAGAGGGAATCAAGGGCGCAGCGCCGGAATCTAGACGGAGGGTACGGTGCCGCTGCCATGGGGCGGAGAACCGACCCGGAGCACCGTCGCCAGGGACACGCAATACACGGTCGGCAGCCGAGGCCTGGCCAGCCTGGCGTGCCTATTTAAGACTCCAGGAGTCACGACCGGGACCGCCAGACCACCGAGGCGAGGAACATCCATCGAAAGTCCCGCGGAAACATGGCGGGCGTCCCATACGACACCGCGAGCGGTGAGCTGCGTGAAGGACGGATCGACGGGAGAAACGGCCGCGGGCGGATGCGCATGCGCGGGGGCCCGACGCGGTCTCGCCGGGCGGACTGCCCGACACTGTTGTGCACAGAACATATACAATTAGAAGTGCAAGCTCTATGTGTAAGATTGGAAACACGAAACGCCGCGCGATCGACGCGCTCCTAACGGCATGGCCCTGGAACTACATTCTATATCTGTGGCTGTCCGCTGTGTTCCGAATACACTGCCAGTACTGAAAATCTATAATTTACGTTATACGTAAACTATAGATTTTCAATACTGGCAGTGTATATCGGAACACGGCCTATATGAACTGTAAATAATATAGAATAATATATGTTAATAAATAATGTTATTTTCGTCATTAAATGAGGGAATGCGCAATAAAGAACAAATTAATTGCATATAAAATGAAATACATTTTTATTTCAAAATTTATAACATGAAATACATTTCTATTTCAAAGTGTGTAACATAGAATTACATTTTAATTTCAAAGTTTAACATAAAATACATTTTTATGTCAAAGTGTGTAACATAAAATACATTTTAATACCAAATATTCTTGCAAATAGCCTGATTGTATGCATGTATTACGCTTAAGCAACTCTATAATCGTCGAATCCTATACGCGAGTAAACTACATATCACAGAATGTTACATACTAATCTCTACGACTACATTAACATTACCGGTTTTTCTCGCTCATCTGTGATGCTTCTTGTGCATACTCAAGTCGGTTATGTGGTGGAAGGTCTTCTGACATGTTATACTTGCGTTGTTCGTCAGGCATGTGCGACTCCTCGTGTTTCGCTAGACTGGTCTTATTACTTCCTTTCAGGGCCTTCGGTATTGCCTTCGGTAGCAGCAGTCTGAAAAATTAAACAATACAATTAGATTCACACACTTAAAAGACAGATTCACAAATATATATACACAAATATATATATATATATTTGTATTTTTATTATATAATAAAATTGGCAGCAAAAAGAATGCAATTATAAAAAAGAGATAAGGCAAAATCAAAAAAGAAAGCAAAGTGTAACAACTAAAGAGAAAATATGATTCTAAGAATTGAGAAAAATAAAAGATAGTCCGAGTGAAATACTTATACGTACTTGATGTTGATGTACCAGCATGTGTCTCTGTAGATTGTTCAGCCTGTTGAACTCGCGATCGCACACTTCGCAATCAAACTTCTTGTCGGGATCGTGATGCTTCTTGTGCACACTCAAGTCGGTTATGTGGTGGAAGGTCTTCTGACATGTAGCGTTGTAGAAGAAGAGCCCCTGATACTCCGCGATCGCGATCCACGAGGCACCACCGAAATTCAATATGGCAGGTTTTCACTTTCACTTTTCGTGTCTCCGAGTCTCCGACGCCGACCATGCCCGATCGACGTTCGGCTTGCTTCGGCTCCCTGATCCTGCATGGCCCTGCCGCCATGATGTTTCTCCTCTTCTCGTACTACCTTCACCCCCGTGCTGTCGTGCCAGCTACCGCCGAGTGGAGAGGTCCGAGTCCACCCCCAGCCTGGTGAGCCCGACGCAGCAGCCAGCAGCAACCGAGGCGAGCGGATTGCGGCGGAACATGTAAGATCTCCATCCCGGTGTCTCATCGCGTTCAGTGTGCGACCCCGGCCCCAGCCCGTCTCTGTTATCTCGCGGTTACCTCAGCACGTACGTTTGCCTCGTGCGAGTGAATTCCTGTCGCTTCCTTTCGTTACCTAGTGCCTGGAGGCTCGGTTAAGGGGGCCCGGCCGGGGGCGCACACAAGTTAGTTGAGTTGAAGCCCTCCTCGAGAATCGCGGGGCCGACAGTCGAGCGTTGGGCGGGAGGATCTCCGTGCCCGGTTGCGTCGGGCGTGCCACGATCCCGCGGGTGCGTGTCCGGTGCGCCCGATGGGATGAGACCGGTGCGTCGGAGACCTCGGGAGAACCGCGTGGTGTCGCGGAATAGCGTTTTTCGGCCGTGAGTGGTATTGGGAGGAGTGTTGTGTCCCGCGGACGCCGTAAAGCGGATCGGGGGAAGAATCGCGGTTATTGCGTCACGGACGGCTTGGAAATGTCGCGCGGGATTTTGCCGCGCATTCGCTGAGGCCGTCGCGGATTTGTGTGGGGAGTCGACCCGCGAGCGAGGGTCGCGGGCGACCCGGGAATATTAGCGATTATCGTTTTGGGTTTATTCGCGTGGATTTCGAGTGTGGTGTGTGCGTGAGTCGCGGGGATCTCGCGTGATACGAGTGAGTCGCGGAACCCGCCTGTTGCGTCTGTGTGTATCGTATGTGCGTGTGAGTGTGTCGCGGCCCGTCTGTTGTTCTAGATTCTTTCTCGTCGCTATTCCACGGAAACATATGCGTCTTTGCTATCTTTCGACGAAAACATATACATACGACATACTATTCCGTGCTTGCTATTTTCTGACGGAAACATATATATATGATATACTGTTCTGTGTGCATTGTTTATCTTATTATTTTTCTCGGAAATATACTTTGTTATTTTATTTTATATGTGAGTGTGCTGATTGCGTTGCGCCGCCTCTCCCTTTCCTCAGAGTATCAAACTTGCCTCGCGCCCTGAGTGGACGTGCGTGTCCGGGCGATCGCGTCAAGATTAGGCTTACAAAACGTGGTGCGCGTATTCGCACCTGGCGCCCAAGTTCTCGCGTTACCTCGCGAATATCGTTGAAATTGAATACCTATCGGGATACCTCGCGAATACTTCGAGATTACCTGCTGGAATACCTCGCGAATACCTCGAGATTACCTGCTAGAATACCTCGCGAATATCGTGGAGATTGACCATCGGAATACCTCGCGACTATCTCTGTGAGTCTTGGCCGATCTGAATACCTCGCGGATACCTTCGGCCTGATTACCTCGCGGATACCTTTGTCTTACCTCTCTACCTAATTATCGGTGGCTAATTTGCAGCCGCGCCTTCTCGGCGGGCGAGACCGAGGAAAAACGGGTTGCATATTATACGAATGTTGTTACGATTAAATAGCGTAGATTTTAAAGTTTGTTACTTCGATTCCGGTAATAATTTAATAATCACATTGTTGTTTTGAGCAACATTTATGTGCAGCAATATCTATATGAATAAAATAAGTGTGTGTGGTAATTAATATAGATATTTGCGCTGATAGTGGTCGCTCTTCAGATTCCGAGCTAGGCTTGATAGCCGCCGACCACTATCAACAAGCCGGTTGTCAAGGGACGATCTTCGAGTATTGAAAGACATAAACTACCAATATGTATGTGGAAATAGTACATGTATGAACGAAGGAAAGTTATTTAAAGCAGCGAATTGTTGGTATATTGAAAAGTATACATATATACAATTTTATGTGCTAGAAAGCATAAATACAAAGTATTCTCTGCTTTAATCATGGCAAAAGCATATGTTAAAGCTTTGTTAAAGCAGATATAATAGTTGGTTATTAACAAAACAATTAAGGTTCAATGACCACCTTTAATGACCAACTATTATCTGCTTTAACAAAGCGTATAAACTATTAAAATGTACTTGTATACCAATTATGGATTAAAAAGTTATAGAGATACATTTTGCAGGAGAATGAAAAAACAAATATGTACATATTATACTAAAATTAGATTAAACAAAAAATAAGTATGCAATTAGATTAGTACTAAAGCAATTGTTAGCGTACTAAGGTTTTAAGTAGTAGTAGTAAAAAAGGGATTATATAAAAATTTACCATAAATTACCCCTCTCCCTTCAAATACGTCATTGTTCTTCTGAAATGGATAATTGGCATTCAACATTTTGTTCAATTAAATTTTTTCTTTTTTTGATTGAATTTTGTTTTATTGGATGTCTATGATATTTCTGGAACCAGTGATGCATTTAACTAAGAATGACTCAATTTTGCAGTTATGTCACTGTTCTTCAGGAGCGGCGATATGTAGAATAGCTTTTTGCGTTTCTCGATATATTTCGAAGAGTTTCATGGTTCCCTTCTTTAAGGATGTATCGCAGATACAATCTTAGACAAAAGTGCATGAAATTTGAAATACTCGAATATCTACGCCTAACGCCTAGTAAATCTAGATGTAAGATACTCAAATGATAGTAGGATTCTTATTTTTACTCCTAGAAAGGTATTTTTTACTTTACAAATGTTTTTTCCAGTATTATTTGCGATTTTTGTCATTTATGAGTCTAAACTTTTGGCAGTGAAAATGCCCTGATTTCAACTTTGTAACGTCAAATTATTTCAAAGCGAAAGACATTATTCAGCAGTGCTGATAAACAAATGTGACTTTAATAACGTCAAAAAAGATAAATATGTATCATATAAACGATAATTTTGAATATTATTTATTATAAACATTGTTATGCGACTCTCTCAAAAGAGACGTGACAGCGCTGTATGACTCGATTCACGTAGGTTGGCAGCCTTGCACAGTACCCAAACAGTGCGAGACTTGATGCGAGCTGCGAGGTGCGACGTGCGAGGTTATGTCTGTTCGTTTACATTTTTACAATGTCAGACACGAAAAGTTATCGGTGGAAAAGCAAAATAGTGACAAAAGCAGTTTATGAAAAAAGACTCGCTATCTCTTCACGAGTGCAACGGAGACAAAAAGTTAGCTAGAAGTAGCTTTGCTTGCCCAGCTGATTGCGACGTTGCCGCACTTTCACGAGCCATCGAGATACATTCGTTCCGACAGCACATATATCTCAAGTTATAATTTATATCTTTAAAACGGTGTAGTGAAGACAATTGAAACTTGGCAGATATTTTCATCTATTTGTATACTAGATGTACAAAAAAATTCAAAATATTGGTAGCGCTCCTTCAACATTTTTTTAGCTGTTTTATCCGTCAAAATCGTCTCTTCCCATAAGAATACGTGTTAAATCAGTGAAAATTAAAATCGTTATATCTCAGCAACCGTTTAGTGGATTCGTTTCTACTTTTTTGTAGCACATCAGGAAGACTAAAAGAACATTCTCACAAATTTTTATCCAATTGGTAGCGCTTTAAAATAGGTGCGATACATCCTTAAACGCGGTTGAACAGCTCAAATTTTAGCTCGATTAGTTTGTTCTTTTTATTTGATCGTTGATTTACACCTTTTTCGTCTCTTTTTCTATAATAATAAAATTTAAAAATAAAAAATTAATTGTTATTTTTTTAAATATTTGCAATAGTCAAATATAAAGTGCGCCTATTTCTGATCAGATCCTAATTCGGATCAAGAAATTTGAAATGTCTCTCTAGCCAACTGTATCTATCATTTGTGGATTTTTTTTCACTATCGTCTAAAGCTATCCTTACATCAGCATCATAATAAAACTAAAAGATGGTCCTAGTTGCTATATGGGCAATCTTCGGGCAATTGTTAAACGACGGCCTGCAAAACAGACGTTTGCGGCGCGACTAAAAAAGAAGGGAATTAGACAGAGGTAAGTATTTATGCTTGTTTCGTCGTAACTACATGTTGTCCCAACATTAAAATGTCAGTTCTGATCCAAATTAGGTGTATAAACCTAATATGGATCAAAATATCAAAGTATTCATATAATGGAATTTCAAAATAAAAATACAAAATTTAAACACCTAATAGTATATTTTAAATTTTCTTTATTATTTGATCCCAAAAATGATACTTAACAATAAAATCTCTTGTACTATAAGCTTAGCTCCAGTTTTCATTTAGAAAAAAATCAAGTAAACTAATAATACACATTTAAAGTTATAAAACTCAACTCAAGGTTTATAGAGCTAATAACATGTTGTTTCTAATTGAATTGGCATGCATACCTTTGAAGGTACGCGCAATCTAATTTTCACAATAATTTGGCCAAACTTTGCGTGTAGAAGAAATGCGAAGTATAGTGAAAACTGCCAATTCGTAGCGTAAGCGGTGTTCTAATTCTTGCGAGGTCACCCTTGAGTGCTGTCTACTCATTAAATTTATCTGTTTTTGTGTGATATAGACATTGTAATAGTATATTTGATTAAATGTTGAATATTCTAGACCTTGCGTTTAACTTTTGAGTACTCAATTCTAATTATTTAATTGTGTTTTTTTTTTATGTAAGTTTTATTATTATATGTAAATGCCTATGATCAATTTAAAGTATTAAAAAAATTTGTTTTCTTTTTCTGAAAGCATATATAATCTTTTCAGTAGTTATGTCGAATCTAGAGAAAGCTGTTAGTGCAGTAAGAGACAGGGGTCTAACACTCCGGGTAGTATAAATTAAAAATATACATGTTGTTTTATCAGTTGATTTAAGATTGTTATTAGCTCTATAAACCTTGAGTTGAGTTTTATAACTTTAAATGTGTAATATTAGTTTACTTGATTTTTTTCTAAATGAAAACTGGAGCTAAGCTTATAGTACAAGAGATTTTATTGTTAAGTACCATTTTTGGGATCAAATAATAAAAAAAATTTAAAATATACTATTAGGTGTTTAAATTTTGTATTTTCATTTTGAAATTCCATTATATGAATACTTTGATATTTTGATCCATATTAGGTTCATACACCTAATTTGGATCAGAACTGACATTTTAATGTTGGGACAATATTTCACTTTTTGTTTTATCCACCTTCGTTTATATCTACTTGTACACCACATACTTGAATCGCAAGTCAATCTGAGACTGATCCGAAATAGGTGCACTGATCCTATTTCGGATCAAATTTAGACCTCTGTAAAAAATTAAAATGTTAAGATCACAAGCAAATTAAATCCATTTCTTCAGAAATCTCAAGCTGAGATTCCAACTTAACTTTTCATGATACTAAAATTGACTTATTAAATTATTATGTTAACAAAGTTATAGCCGAAATCGGAAAAAGTGATCCGAAATAGGTACTTTACCCTACCTAATTTAAAAATAGTAAATTTTAGTATTATTATATACTTAATCTCGAAAGCCATCGTGTAAACTGGCATCAGTAAAATATCTCAAATGTATGTATTTATAATATAAATGCATTTATATATTATTAAATATCTCAAAAGCAAATTCTTTATATAATATATGTATTATATAATTCTGTATATACTTTGTACTTTTTGTAAAATAAATTGCAAATTATATATTCTGATATATAAATTTTTATGTTTATACATTTTTGTATATAGTTTTACATTTTATGACAAGAAAAATATAATAAGTAATAAAAAGCACATATCCAAAGAAAAGAGGACCGCCGATTAAAGACGATGGGGGTGGTGGAGTATTATCAAGTATTATCGTTGATCTGTTTTTACCACATGAAATTTTAATCAAATCTCGAAATAACTACTAATCTATTTATATATATATATAAAATAGAATGTCTGTATGTATGTATGTTTGTATGTCTGTTCTTTATACACTCTTAAACTATTCGACCGATTTGGACGAACTTCTGCACAGTTACTCTTTACATCCTGGCGCAAAACATAGGCTACTCGGAACCTCGATATTTTACTTACCGATCAGCTACTTTATTCTTTGGTTTTCGTCGAGCGTTTTTTCGGGAATTTTGAGATTGCTCGCTCGCGATGTACGCACAGAACTTCGATATTTTACTTACCGATTAGCGATTTCATCTTTTTGTTTTTTCGGGCGTTTTTTTAAGTCTGTTTGTTCTTTATACATTCTTAAACTATTCGACCGATCTAAACCAACCTTTGCACAGTTACTGTTAACATCCTTGCGCAATACATATAGGCTACTACGGAACCCTCGATATTTTACTTACCGATTACCGATTTTATCCCTTGGTTTTCCTTGATGTTTCTTAAGTAAAATATCGAGGTTTTGTGTACATCGCAAGCGAGCAATCTCGAAATTCCCGAAAAAACGTCCGGGAAAACCAAGGAATGATTACAGTATTTGTTGAATATTATTTTTTATTTAAATTTAATTTCAATCTTAAATCGAACTTTCGCAATAGGTTTTACAAAAAATATTGTTAGTATGTGGCATTTGCGGAAGACAACGAATTACGTTACATGCGAGCAAATTCAATCTTGAAATTCCTGAAAAAACGCCCGGCAAAAACCAAGGGATGAAGTCGCTGATCGGTAAGTGAAATATCGAAAAAGCGGAAATAACTCAATAGCGTAAAACTCGAGTAGAAAAGAACCGGTTACGACATATTCAATCAAGGAAAACATTTATGCGGTCCGATTTGAAATTAGAGGCATTTAGTTATGATCCAAATTACGAATATTAATTTCTTCCAAGAGTAATAATTAAGAAAATCGATCCAATATGTTAAGCAAAAAAGTTTAAAATTTAAGCACGTGGAATGTGTTGTTCAGACGAAAAAGTTAAACTACCGCTTTTAAATCAATTACCCGACACACTCATTATGTTTGTCCACAATATAAATATTGAAACACAAATGAAGTTGTTTGAAGAAAAACGACGCCCGGGCGAAGCACGGGTAACCAGCTAATATCTAATATATAAATACATGTATTTATTTTATAAGAAATAACAGTATCCTCTCTTAAAATTGCCGTATTAAAACAATTTATTGTTGCCTCTTTTCCTCAATGCCGATTGGTTCTTTTATTGTGCTTACTTCGTGAGTGACTGTCATTGTATATTTTGACAGTTGTGTGTATCAAGGCTAAATAGCGCGCGCGAAGCGCGCGTCTGTGGTTTCTAGTATTATAAAAAATATAAATTTGAGACTAAAATTAAAATGTATGAAATAATTATCTATTTATTAACAATTTATTCTATTACAACATAATAATGCAATAGTAAACATATTTTTGAGTTTGACTGATATACATATTTTAAATTGTATGTATGTAGGTACATGATATATTTCATAATAAAAGTACAAATTGTTAACAGAAAATTGATTCCATCTGGGCCCATATGACGCAATTCCAAGGAGAAAGCTTACCTTCTGAGTATAGTTTCGCTAGAAACTTTTTTAGATCTATATTTACAACGGAATCCACGATACGCATTGTTAGGGCCGCGTACAGGTTGTTAATGCGCGGGCCCTGAGTTAGGGCATGTCTGCCCGCGGCGCTGCGATTCCGCGCGATCGGTGCCTGCGTGGGGGAGCCTCGCTTCGCTCTCGTACGCCGACCGTCGCAGCGAGCAGAAGTGTACGCGTCTATAAACTTGTATCTATATCTATACCGTAATAAAGTATTGGAGCTAAAAGCAGAACCTACGAACTTAACACGCCTGAGTATAGTTTTTGCCTCTACTGTAGAAGCAATCGATAAGAAACACTTTTTCTTCGATGCATTCATTCTGACACTCGTAAACCGGGCTCAAAGATTCCTGGCGTATTTATTATAATTTCGCAGCTGTGATAATGTAATCTCGTAATTCCTCTACATTATTGATTGGACTTACATAGACAAGAGTCTTTAGGTGCCCCCATAGGAAGAAAGACCGTTCACGCCGGTATGGAACTCGTAGAAGCAGCTGGATCTGTCACAAAGAATTTACTACCGAAGAAATCGAGAGAAAAATATATGAATATTTATGAAAAATTTATAGAATATGGAGAGCATCTAAAAATACAACCTTATTTTCGGAAAATATCTTAATCACATATTTTTATGGGTAAAAGTTTACAATAACTTACACAGCTCGGATTACTTTGACCTTGACATATGTTGTCAAGGTCACCCTCCTGAGTGACCTTCAGAAGGTTTTAGTCGGCGGTCGCTGTTTATTAAAAAGTTATAAACAAAAAAAGTTTGGAAAATATAGCAGCTATTTTGAGTATTGGAAGGCATAAACGACTAATATTACGTTTTTTTTTAAAGCAGAGAATACTTTATTTCGCGAGTATGTGCTTCAACTTACAAGTGTGTGCTTTGTATGTGCTTCAACTTAGAGAGAACATACTTGTAAAGCGCGCCACTAACCTATAGGTTAGTGACGCGCTTTGCAAGTGTGTGCTCTGTATGTGCTTCAACTTAGAAAGTTGTTTATAACTTTTTAATAAACAAAAAAAAATTTGGTGGGAAAAATTATTTAAAGCAGTGAATTGTTGGTATATTGAAAGAAAAGTTACCAATCTCTGCTTTAAATAACTTTTCTTTCAATATACCAACAATTCACTGCTTTAAATAATTTTCCCACTAAACCATTTTTGTTTATAACTTTTTAATAAACAATGACCGCCAGCTAAAACCTTCTGTAGGTTACTCAGGAGGGGGACCTTGACAACATATGTCAAGGTCAAGGTCATTTATGCCTTTCAATACTCAAAATAACTGCTATATTTGTCAAACTTTTTTTGTTTATAACTTTTTAATAAACAGCGACCGCCGACTAAAACCTTCTGAAGGTCACTCAGGAGGGTGACCTTGACAACATATGTCAAGGTCAAAGTAATCCGAGCTGTGTAAGTTATTGTAAACTTTTACCTTTTTATGAATTGTCAAAAAGTGCGAAACCATCTTGTTTGAATTTAATTTCAGTTAATTTTTTAATCTCAAATTAAACTTTCGCGACAGGCATTACAAAAAATATTGTATGTGGCATGTGCGGAGGACAACAATGAATTACGTCGCGCCAATTACTCGCCTTCGGCTCGTGCTGCAAATCACACTTGTACTTGTGCGAATGCACCATAAGCCTTCGGCTCATGCGGCAACTTCACGCGCGACGTAATTCATTGTTTTCCACACTTGCCACACAAAATACTATTACTTTGTTTTTCCCCTTATTGTTTAGTTTCCACTAAGTTGATCTATAAATTATCAATATAATTACTGAATTCCAACTCATTAATTATTCTTGGACGACACTTAAATGGATATTGACGGATGCTCGACAAAAAGGCGCTTCCACGTTGACGTATTTCAATTTTATCCTTAATTATTTTAATTTATTACAATATTTATAGATGACCGCTGACATTGTTTTGACCATTTGTCCATAGCTTTATGGGTGAGATTTACATACGTCGGCTTTAATTTATTTATAATTATTTTTATGTGAGATCTATATATAGGCTTTAATTTATATATCTTAATTATTGTTATTTACCGCATGTTGTTCTGAAGAAGGCCAAGTAGAGCCCGAAACGTAAACATGTAACTATATATATGTCGTGAGTATTTAATGGGGACAGAATCTCAAGCGCATGTATGTTTTGGGGACATTTGTATACTTTGAGGACAGGCCTCAAACTATCCATATATCAAACGTATGATTTGGGGACAATTTCTTATATACACTCTCCCGCATGTCATACGTATAGTTTGAGCCCAGCATAAATTTTATCAGGTACTAATATTTAAAAATAAATTAAAATACCCATTAGA
Source organism: Leptothorax acervorum (assembly GCA_035220615.1). Taxonomy (NCBI): domain Eukaryota; kingdom Metazoa; phylum Arthropoda; class Insecta; order Hymenoptera; family Formicidae; genus Leptothorax; species Leptothorax acervorum. The sequence goes on from JASTWQ010000091.1 coordinate 662,520, forward strand.
TAGCGCTACTCTGGCCGTTCTAAGAATATTCTGATCCAAGAAGCTGGATTAAGATCTCGTGTCTTTAACAAGTAATATAATAATTTTAGATAATATAAATGTAAATATATTTCTGTGGATAAATAAGTTTTAAACAATGAAAATATTGATTTTAAAAATACTTCAAATACTTATATTAAGGTGACCTCAATTTATACGATTTGTATATAATTTATAGATAACCTGTTCAATATTCTGATCCAAGAAGCTGGATCGAGATCTTGTGTTTCTAACAAGTAATATAATAATTTTAGATAATATAAACGTAAATAAATTTCTGTGGATGAATAAATTTTAGACAATGAAAATATTGATCTTAAAAATACTTCAAATATTTATATTAAGGTGACCTCATTGTGTATGCGTTTTATATATAATTTATAGATAACCTACTGTCCAATAGATCCTAAGTCTGATTTAAACTTTTTTCATTTAAATATATACAGGGCGTCCCGTTTAAACCTTCGCATCAAATAAATATCTCGGTAAGAACAAGGTTTTAGAAAAAAATGTTTTAGATGAAAGTTATATGGTTTCGAGGGAGACATAATATCGTGATCTTGCCTTGAATTGGGTTCAAGTAAGCATTTTTTTTAATTATTTCAAGATTAACTTAATTTTTTTAATGGAACTATCTTAATTGTATTTTATGTAAATAGATTCCCAGGTAAGGTTTGCTGACTTTCGCCCAACGTCAAACGTCGGGCCGACATTGGCGATATCACGGCAAACCGACTGTCATTATTCGATTGCGGCGCGACGTCGCGTCGGCCCAAGGGAGGGTAGCCGATTCTTGCCCGATGCCGGCTCACGGGCCGACATTGGCGATATCACGGCAAACCGACTATTTACCCGATCGCGGCGCGACGTCGGCCCAAGGAAGGTTAGCCGATTCTTGCCCGATGCCGACTCACGGGCCAACATTGGCGTCGGCCCGTGAGTCGGCATTGGGCAAGAATCGGCTAACCTCCCTTGGGCCGACGTCGCGCCGCGATCGGGTAAATAGTCGGTTTGCCGTGATATCGCCAATGTCGGCCCGTGAGCCGGCATCGGGCAAGAATCGGCTAACCTCCCTTGGGCCGACGTCGCGCCGCGATCGGGTAGTGATAGCCGGTTGCCATGATATCGCCGACGTCGACCCATGAGTCGGCATCGGGCAAGAATCGGCTCATCTCCCTTGGGCCGACGCGACGTCGCGCCGCGATCGGATAGTGATAGCCGGTTGCCATGATATCGCAGACGTTGACCAGTGAGTTTCCGACACTGACCCGACATTTAAAAAAAATTATATATCCATTTCGAAATTATTACTTTTTTTAAACTAAATTTGTTTCTTAAGATGATTTTTGAAAAATTATATATTTGCGCTGGTTATGTAGAGAACATGTATTAAATTTCATTAAATTAAGAAGTAGTCTACCACGTAAGGCAGTTGACTCACGATCAAGAGGTCCCGAGTTCGAGTCCCACCAAGGTAAGTGTGTTTTTAAAATACGAAAAAACATTCAATCAATTACAAAACGCTAATTTTCAGATAGAATCATCATATAGGCTGCATCTTAAGAAACAAATGTAGTTTAAAGAAAGTAATAAAATTTCGAAATAGATATATAATTTTTTTTTAATGTCGGGTCAGTGTCGGAAACCAGTGTCGGCTCGACACTGGCACGTAACATTGGGCCAATGTCGCTGACCAGTGTCGGATTAACACTGGCACGTAACATCGGGCCGATGTCGCTAACCAGTGTCGGATTAACACTGGCACGTAACATTGGGCCGAACTGATCATTTGAATATTATGCCGACGTCGGCTCGACATTACAGCCAGTGCTGGTCCGACAGTCGCAGGTTGGCAGCCGACGTTGGCCCGACACTGGCCCACTTTTAAAATCGTACCTGGGTTCCTTTTAATTTTTGTATAAAAAGTTATAAGAGTAAAATAGCTAAAGGTTGAATGGTTTACGAGATATTTTATATCTTATTCTGACATATTTTGATATAAAATACAAAATATCTCGTAACATATTTAGTTTTCGATAATCTTACGGTTTATATGCACAGAAAAATGAGACAAATAAATTGGTGCAAAAAAGGCAGTTCTTTTATTAAAAAAATAATTTGCAATATGCATAAGGCATAAACGTAAAATAATAGACAAAAATCCTTATAAATCAGTTTATTCTTTAAATCTCAAATACAATTTTTGCAAAACCAGACGGTCAAATTCTCTAAGTTCCAAATTAACCTCGATTTATTGAGAGCTCAATATTTTTCTGACTACTCAGCTGCATAATTTACTCTCTCGTTACGATCTTCTCGCAACGCTCTACGCAGAAGTAAAAATCGAGCCTCTTTTTCCGAATTTTTACGGTAAATATGCAGAATAGTAGCCTCCTCACCGATTTCGTTGAACTTAGGCTTAATCGACGCGTTTTTGCGTGAAACGAAAGAATCTGGCAGAAAAAAGTGTTGCTCTGCTCCGCGAAGCGAGATATTAACAGTTAAAGTTGACGACTATCAGGTTATGAAACCTGTCATACCGACGCGATGTAGCGACTGGTAGCGACCACGAACATGCCCTGCGGCCACATGCGCATGCTCCGTAGCCGCACGCGTATGCAAAAGTGCGCGAATTGAAAACCTATGTATACTTATAATGCGTATCGCTTGACTTTCGATGATAAATATGTCGCAGCCACATGGTGTACACACACAAACGCAGGGAGGGGGGTGCAAGCACCTCCTCCGCCGGTAGACAGGGTGGACCTCGCTTTACAACTTAGCATAGGTTAGTGACGCGCTTTACAAGAATGTGCTTTGTATGTTCTTCAACTTACAAAGCGCATACTTATAAAGCGCGTCACTAACCTATAGGTTAGTGGCGCGCTTTACAAGTATATGCTTTGTATGTGCTTCAACTTACAAAGCGCATACTTATAAAGCGCGTCACTAACCTATAAGTTAGTGGCGCGCTTTACAAGTATGTGCTTTGTATGTTCTTCGACTTACAAAGCGCATACTTATAAAGCGCGTCACTAACCTATAGGTTAGTGGCGCGCTTTACAAGTATGTGCTTTGTATGTGCTTCAACTTACAAAGCGCATACTTGTAAAGCGAGGTCCACCCTGCCTATCGGCGGAGGGGGTGCGTAGGGGGGGCCGAAAGCCCACCCTTGCACCCCCTCGCGTGTGTGTGTGTGTGTGCGTACACCATGTGACTGCGACATATTCATCATCGAAAGTCAAGCGATATGCATTATAAGTATACATAGGTTTTAAATTCGCGCACTTTTGCATGCGCGTGCGGCCACGGAGCATGCGCATGTGGCCGCAGGGCATGTTCGTGGTCGCTACCAGTCGCTACATCGCGTTGGTATGATAGGTTTCATAACCTGACAGTCGTCAACTTTAACTGTTAATATCTCGCTTCGCGGGGCAGAGCGACACTTTTTTCTGCCAGATTCTTTCGTTTTACGCAAAAACGCGTCGATTAAGCCTAAGTTCAACGAAATCGGTGAGGAGGCCACTATTCTGCATATTTACCATTTTTACTTTTTGTGAGAACAGGTGACTCATCTCGTGACCTTAAAATCTATTTACTTTCGTGTATCTACATTACATTTGCTTCGACGTATATTAACATGTTAAGTGTCGGGTCAAATTTCTATGTCTACCCCATACGCTGGAGTGAAATTTCTACTGTTAAAAACACATAATGATAAAATTTTACATAATATGATTAAATTGGGCTATATTATTCTGCGTAATGCTTTTATCTCAGTCGGTCACCGGTGGCTGCCACGGCGCGTAGGAAGATATGTGTTTTGTTCTGTTTATTAATATATTGTCTATAATCAGTAATATTAGATTCGAGACGCGCAACACGCAAATCATATTAGAGGGGATAACGCAAACAAGCGAGAACCGTATATGTTCGTACAGCTAGAAAATATTGTCCTTGGTGTGTCCGACGGATGCTGCTTGAGATTATGTCCATCTTTGATTGTTGTCTGCTTATTATCGATGTAACTAAACCCTTTTCAATTTCTGCACTTCTCGTTACGTTATCTATTGTATTCTATATTTTCATTTTATCATGCCGTTGTATTTCATGCATTTTAAATGTCTTCTGCATCCTACATTAGGTCTACTGCAATTTTTAGAGATAGTTTATAAAATATTGTATTCCTTTAATTCACGCACAAAATATATATCTTGCGAAATATTACTTACTCTAATAAATGTACTTGGAATAATACTTTGATTTCACTTCTTTTTCATGCTGTTAAATTTATTTTTTTGTTTTTGAAATAATATTACTTGTTTTAATAAATATACTTGGAATAATACTTTGATTTCACTTCTCTTTCATGCCACTATATTTATTTTTTTTGTGTATTTTAAGTAAATATTTTCTATATTTTCCTAATATTATTTATAAAATTATTTTGCGTGAAACATACTTGGCGTTTTTTTTACATTTTTAATGTCTTTTTAGTGGATTTCACGAATTTGGTAATTATTTACAAAAAGACCCCACCCGCCAATAACCTTGACCTTGACATATGTTGTCAAGGTCACTCTCCTGAGTGACCTTTAGAAGTTTTTAGCCGGCGGTCATTACTTGTTAAAAAGTTATTAACAAAAAAAGTTTTGAAAATATAGCAGCTATTTTTAGTATTGGAAGGCATAAACCACTAATATTACGTTTTTTTTTTTTTTAAAGCAGAGAATACTTTATTTTGCGAGAAAGTCGCTGTTTTACCAAAACACAACATTTAAAGCAGTAAATTGTTGATAAATTGTATATTGAATGCGATTAAGTTATTAACAAAAAAAATTAAAAATATAACAGTTATTTTGAGTACTAATAGACATAAATGACTAATATTTATGTGGAAATAGTACATGTACGAACGAAGGAAAGTTAGTTAAAGTAGCGAATTGTTGGTATATTGAAAGAAAAGTTAAAGCAGATAATAGAGAGTATGTGCTTCAACTTACAAAGCACATACTTGTAAAGCGCGTCACTAACCTATAGGTTAGTGGCTCGCTTTACAAGTGTGTGCTTTGTATGTGCTTCAACTTACAAAGCACATTCTTGTAAAGCGCGTCACTAACCTATAGGTTAGTGGTGCGCTTTATAAGTATGTGCTTTGTATGTGCTTCAACTTAGAAAGCACATACTTGTAAAGCGCGTCACTAACCTATAGGTTTTGTCAATAACCAACTATTATCTGCTTTAACAAAGGTTTAACATGCTTTTGCCATGATTAAAACAGAGAATACTAGTATTCACGCTTTCTAATACATAAAATAGTGTATAAACTTTTTCAATATATCAACTATTCTCTGTTTTAAATAACTTTCCTTTCAATATACCAACAATTAACTGCTTTAAATAACTTTCCCCACCAAAGTTTTTTTGTTTATAACTTTTTAATAAACAATGACCGCCAGCTAAAACCTTCTGAAGGTCACTCAGGAGAGTGACCTTGACAACATATGTCAAGGTCAAGGTCGTTTATGCCTTTCAATACTCAAAATAACTGCTATATTTTTCAAACGTTTTTGTTTATTACTTTTTAATAAACAATGACCGCCGGCTAAAAACTTCTGAAGGTCACTCAGGAGAGTGACCTTGACAACATATGTCAAGGTCAAGGTTATTGGCGGGTAGGGTCTTTTTGTAAATAATTACCACGAATTTTTGTTAAGCATTTTTGTCACACTAATATGATTATGATTACGAATTATTGAACATTGTATCATATTTTACCGTACTTTACTTTGTTTGACCGTATTTTATCATTATTGATTTTATTTCACCGTATTTTTCTTGGTTTTACCTTATTTTCTCGTATTTTGCTTCGTTTCACGGTATTTTACCACATTTAATTTTGTTTCGCCGTATATTTTGCCGTATTTGATTTTATTTTATCGCATTTTACAGTATTTGATTTTATTTCACCGTGTTTTACCGTATTTGATTTTATTTCACCATATTTTACCGTATTTGATTTTATTTCACCGTATTTTACCGTATTTGATTTTATTTTACAGTATTTTACCGTATTTAATTTTATTTCACCGTATGTTATCATATTTGATTTTATTTCATCGAATTTTACCGTATTTGATTTTATTTCGCCGTATTTTACCGTATTTGATTTTATTTCGCCGTATTTTACCGTATTTGATTTTATTTCGCCGTATTTTACCGTATTTGATTTTATTTGACCGTATTTGACCGTATTTTATATTATTCCGTATTTACCGTATTTGATTTTATTTCACGGTATTTTACCGTATTTCATTTTACTTCACCGTATTTTACCGTGTTTGATTTTATTTCAACGTATTTTATCATATTTGATTTTATTTCACCGAATTTTACCGTATTTGATTTTATTTCGCCGTATTTTACCGTATTTCGAAACATCTAACTTTAATTGCGAATAGTCTGTTTAAAGTATAATTCGAGGACATGTCCTAAGAAAATACATTACGTTCATGAGTCCTCGTAGTAAACGTTGAGTATAAAAAATGTTTTAACAACCAAAGTATTGCTTTATTTAAAAAAGTAACACTTATTCAAAGTTTGGGGGTTCATCTAACATGGTTTGCAATTAAAAAAATTGGGTGTCCCAAAAAATACATTTGACATATATATATATTTTTATTAAACATAATCTTGACGCTTAAATTAAGCATCGTTATTTTAAATCAATTCTTTGCAATTTTAGTCTATTTAAAATTTTTGTATTTTTATTTCATATGTATAATTAAACCTTAAATTCCAAATTTGGTATAAATCTAATGATTGCGTGTCTGAACTTTTCTTACTGCGATATCAATGTTTGCGTGTCACTTCTCGTAATTTATAAAATGCCATACTGACCAGTGTAATTGCGCCGGCTCTTATTAGCCGTATACATATATTTATTGTCTATTTTTGTCTTTATCAGAGCTTTGTTAAATTTGTTAAACTTATATAGAGTGATCTACAAGCATTATTGCGCACATGTAACAGTTAGTTAAAAATACGAACGTACGTTTGCGCACATACACTTTGCACAAATTACTTTGTTGCGCACATACACGTGCTAAAACTTTACAAGGCGAAACTAGATCTGTCATTGTACAGTTCGCGTTTCAACTTTCCACGAAAAGCGAGGTCTACTCTACCCCACCCCCCAGCCTACAGGGCAAAATGATCATTGTACGATTCTACATGGGTTTCAAACATGCGCAATAATGTTATGTGTGCAATGTATATGCGCGCAACAAAATCGTGTGTACACATTAACTTTGCCAGTGTATGATTAACAGAATTAAAATTATTTTTTAAATCGACGTAACACTGGTTATCATCCTGACGGTTGTAATCGTCAGGACATTTTAGACCAAGATTCTGGTCCTCCTATCTTGATGCTTAATTTAAGCATCTTTGTTTTAAATAATTTAATTTTATTGCAAAAATTGTTACGTCAGCCAAGGTTTGAACCTGGGACCTCCCAGAAATCCGTGCAGGTGTCGTACCAATTTGACCACTACTGAGGCATATGGTAATATTATATTTATCGCAATAACATGTATAAACAATAATAAGATGGAACACTGATATTTCAGTTAACAGTGTATATTCAAACACAATAAAACACATAAAATTAAATTATTTAAAATAAAGATGCTTAAATTAAGCGCCAATATAGGAGGACCAGAATCTTGGTCTGAAATATCCTGACGATTATGACCGTCAGGATGACAGCCAGTTACGTCGATTTAAGAAATAATTTTAATTTTGTTATTTATTTTCATTTCTAACACATCTTTTTATTTCTCGAAAATTGACCGTCCATTAATTTATATAAAAATAATACTGTTTGAAAATACCAAAATTCTAAATAAATAGAGAAAAGTCCTCGATTATGAGTTACCACATCTATTTTGTGTGATTGCCGGAAGTCTATGGGCAGAATTGAAAAATATAGTAGGTCATTTTGAAGGGAATTTAATAAGCTTTAAGATGCTGAAACGTAAAATTTAAATTTAATATTAATTTTTCTGAAAATTAGAAAAATGTAAAAAATGAGCTTTCGGCAAAATCGAAAAAGTGTGCTCATAATATGAGAGACCCCGGGAAATCGCTAATAAAGTGCAAAATACATTATATTGTAATTAGAAAACTTTATTTAAAGTTTCTGAAAGACAAATGTAAATGGAGAAGCACATTTGCAACAATCGTAAACACACTTATACCCAATATTGTACCTAATCTGCCCCCTCCACCCTTCCCCCTTAAATCAAGGTCAGGACACACTTATAATTTCGTATAAACCTTCCCTTAAGGGGATCCTAAAGCAAACGCCGAACTCCGACCAGAATACTGCGCCGCCTAGCGGAACTAAAAGTGTCGATAACACAGCATTTCTAATGTCGGTATTATCGACATTTTTAGTTCGCGCTTTCCATGTTATTGATTTATGTCATAGTCACAAACACAACGGATAGCTCCCGTGCATACAAGCGCGTACCGTGGACGCGTGTGCTGAGAGCACCACATACTACCGAGGCTCGTTTGTATTATTCCGTAACATTGCATTGGTAATTCTTCTAGTATATGTATATGTATATATCATATACTGGAATTATATATGCAATGTCGGAAGTGTAAGGCATATATATCATGTGTATTATAATATACATATACACATATGTGCGTAGACGCAAAATTACCTATTATAACTATATGTGTGAGAGTATACACATTATGTGTATGAACATACGCATATGTAAATGCGCATTATGTCTATGTACATATGCTCTCGGTGTTATTGTTCAACTTTTATTTGACCGAAAATAAGTTATAAGAAATACACTAACTTTTATTTTATATATATATATATATATATGTATATATATACTGTTTATATATTTATAACATAAAATGACAAATATATTTACAGTACATTTTTTTCTCAAGTATACAAAAAAAATATAAAAAAATCCAAATTATATCATTTTCAATATTGAGAACATAGAATGAACCCAACGCCCATTTACGTAAGAACGCAAATATATTTCTTCCGTTTCTCTGATTTTGACAAAAAATAGATTTCGTAATAATTAGTACCGTCGGAATAGACGCTTCTGATCTTTATTACAATTAGTAAACAGATGCTTTTAAATTTTAATGAGACGTGCTTTATATAGACATTTTACAGTATTTTACCCGTATTTTAGTACATTGTGTGTTTTTATCACATTGCAAAAAGTAGAAATTTACTACTACTGTGCAATTTTCATAAAATATTGTATCATGCACTTTATGTCCTTGGAATATTTTTCATTACAAGGATTGTGCTTCCTAAGATTACAATTGTAAGGGTGGCATTTAATTAAAATGTGCCAGCCCACAATGAATGCCTGTGGTATTTCATAAGTAGCCAGCACACGATTAACGCCTCTGGTACTAATTAATGCAGCCAACCCACGGCGCCTGTGGCATATTGTAAAATGTACCCAGCCCATGATAACGCCTCTGGTAGTAATTAATCTAGCCAGCACACGATTAACGCCTCTGACATATTATTATATAGCCAGCACACGATGAACGCCTCTGGTACTAATTAATGTATATAGCCAGCTCACGATTAACGCCTCTGGCAGTAGTCAGCTCACGATGAACGCCTCTGGCACAAATAAGCAGCTCACGATTAACGCCTCTGGTATTTTATGAAATATACTCACACACACCACACGTTTTCAACATTAGTGGCAGTGATGTGCGAGGTGATGTGCAATGAGGCACAAAAACCATTGAGCAACTTCTCCACAATCCACCGTCCAACATAACCCCAATATGTCAGGTTGACGGCACGAGAGAACTCCACCTCCTCCAAAAAAGACATGCTACCTGATGCTACCGCATGCTACTGATGACTGACGTGACAATGACCTAGTTTACACCCAGCCGTCCGATCCCGATTCACTCCGAAGTGAACTGACGTTTACACTGGAGTTTGTGCTACTCCGCTGAAGAAAGACGATTGAAGTAGATCGAAATTAATCCGTTTATACCTAAGAAATTTCACTTCTCTACGGAGTGAATCGGAATTTGACGGCTGGGTGTAAACAAGGTCTATGCCAATGGTGCTGTTTTGCCCGCTGCCTGCGCGCATGGTGGGGACACGCACACAGCTGACGGTGCCGTGTACGTGTGCGCTGGTCGCTCGGCGGCGCGGCGGCTCGGCGCGGCTCGGTCAGCTTCGGGCGGGTAGAAGAGCGCAGATATACACTCGGACGTCTCGTTCTTCCCCGAAAGCCGATTCGTATACGAGCTGCCGAAATTTTCTCTTATCCGTCTCGCTTCTCTTACGCGCTGCGTTCCGTTCAACCAAGGTCGGTAAATGACGCGTCGGTAGCGACGCTACATAAGGTCTTCTCACGCACTTCGAGCTGTTTGGACCCAAAATGGCGACAACAACGCTCAGCTGATCCAAGGTCCGTAGATAGACGCGACGACAGCGCGACGACAGGTACGTCGCGTCTATCTACGGACCTTGAGCTGATCAGCAAAAAAATATAATGTTTAATTTTTAGACAAATGTTAATGTTTACGTTGTTTAAAAGTTAGGTTAAGTTAAAAAACATAAAAATAAATAATACTTGGTCGAAATTAGAAAAATAAACAGCATGCATTCTCAAATATATTAACTAATTTTATTACTAACTCTTAATTATAAACATTGAGTTTTAAAATAATTAGACTAGAAATTAAATGTTCCAATAATCTTATATTTTTATTAATAAACATGTAATTATAATAAAATAATAACGTAAATAATACATTTTTTTCCGCCAGTAATAATTAACAGCAATATCATTTAAATGGACAACTGGCGATTAAAATATTGCAAAAAAAATATTTATTTAAATAATATTGTTATTAAAATAAATATTTGAAAACAATAACAGCATTGCTTTGCAAATAATTTGGATTTTTAGAAAATAGATTGCCTATAAGCACTTTTTGAAGCAAAGGATTTATTTTTTGATAAACGTATTTTCTTTTTTTGCTCGTTAACAAAAATAATTTGTCGAATATGAATATATCGACGTAAAATATTGTAGAAGAAATTACAAGGTTTAGTACGTTCCGCACAAATGTTTGAGATAATTAATTCTTTATAAGGTGCCCATTTTTCGATCATTTGAAATAAATGCTCAAATAATCGAGGGTGCAGAGCACATCTATCAAAATGCGCTTGCAAATGACCTTCAACTAAAGAAATATAGTTAAATATACCATTTGAAGAATTTTCTAAGAATCCAAAAGAAAGAGCTTTGGTATAAAACGAATACTGACCATTATCATCAGTAAAAGCTTGTAAACATATTGAACTTTGGCTACGTAGTTCCAACTCACGGGCGTAAACTAGTAGAGGCGCTGAAAACACTAGTGGCGAATGGCGAACTACGCACACATTAACAACTGTTGTACGACGTGCACTAATACACAGTCACCGGACCCAAAATGGCGGCCGTGAGAAGACCTTATGTAGCGTCGCTACCGACGCGTCATTTACCGACCTTGCGTTCAACTTCAAAAATTAGTATCTCTGGTTATATTTGTCGTAGAGAAAGCTTTAAAAAAGCATTTTAAAGCTAAGGAGACAATCTTTTTGAAAAAAATAGTTTATGTTACAAGAAATTGCAAATTTTAATTGTTATAAGCAATTAAAATGTTTAATTAATTTTTTCACTAAAAAGTACATTTTTCTAAATTTTTTAAATAATGCTATCTTATTCCCTACTTTATTCGGAAAGTACACGTATTTTTTATTATATGAAGAAACGATAGATTCTATTTTTTATACAACTTTAATGACTGAGATGCCGTGCCGTGCTCGCGTTAATTGCTTATAACAATTGGAATGTGGAATTTCTTGTAACTTAAATTATTTTTTTCAAAAAGATTGTCTCCTTAGCTTGAAATTGCTTTTATAAGAATCTCTCTATGAAAAATATAACCAGAGATATTAATTTGTGAAGTTGACGACTTCTTCATTTTTTCGAAAATTGTATTGCTTCAATTGCTTACAACTTTTGCAAAAATATATATATATTTTGGACAAATAAAAAATACGTATCTGCTTTTTTTATGTATTATATATTTCATGTAAATAAAGTTTCCCAGATAGCACAGCTGATCTTTATGAATTCAAAAAGATCTGAATCTGATTTTTATAAATTCATAAAGATCAGCTGTGCTATCTGGGTTCACAATCGATTTAAAAAAATACGAGGTCGTTAATTTATTATTGTGTAAATGAAGTATTTTATATGACACTATTCATTTTTGCGTATTTCCTTTATTTTATTAAAGTTTGTATTAGACTCTGCGTATCTTAAAGCTATTTAATTCTTTTATTTGTATTATCAAAATAATCTGAATAATTCTAAGAAATAAAATTAATATTATTAGTAACATAAGTAAAATAAATAAAGTAAATATAGTAAAAAATTCATTGTTACTCATGTATCTTTCATTTACGTGCGTGTATCTTACTCATTTACTTCTAATCTTTAACAATTGTTATTTATAACCTTATCTCTTATATCCAGTCTATGCAGTATTTTTGTATATTAAGAGAAATCAGTAATACTAGATAGTAACTCTGCTCGGGTATTTAGTTAAACTGTATAAATTTCTACCAAGGTAAGGACGTATTTTTTAAAAGGGTATAGCAAGATAAGGGGGGAATTAAGCGGCCCTCAAACAAAATTATTTTGGACTAGGGGCATTTTTAAAGATATAATAATTGATAACATTATCTGAGAAGATTTCCTTATCTATTCCTCTCGCCCCATTTCCGGAATATCATAAAAAACGTATTTTTACATTTTTTTTTCTGCCGCTATTATATAGATATCAAGATGAGCTTGGTCTCATATTATAAATAATTTAAGGCATTATAAAACATACGTTTTTCTTTAGAATTTTCCAGGCCAAAACTCGACTTGCAGAATCGTTTAAAATATTCAAGAAAATTTTTCGCACGCTTCGAGGTGAAACCTTGAAAAAAAATGAGAAAAAGAAAGAGAGAGAGAAAGAGAGAGAGGGCGAAAGGGCGCTTTATTGCAAAAGCATTGATCGTTTTTTAAATAAAACTGACGTAAGTGTCTAGCCTAGCATCAGCTAATGTATGCCAAAAAGCCTAAAGTGCGTTCAGTTTTATTGGGAAACGATCAGTGTTTCGCAAAAGGGCGGCCTTTTGCAAAAGGGCTAGTCTTTTTGCAAAAGGGCTAATTTTTTAATTGCAGTTAGAACATCTCAAGTCTTAATAATTGAGACTTCAAAAAATGATTTTTTAGGATAATAAAAAAAGTGAGCAAGTAGAAACTTGCACATTGCTTCCATATAGCTTTTAAGTGTGCAAGTAGCAACTTGCACATTGCTTCCTCATAGCTTTTAAGTGTGCAAGTAGAAACTTGCACATTGCTTCCTCATAGCTTTAAAGTGTGCAAGTTGAAACTTGCACATTGCTTCCTCATAGCTTTAAAGTGTGCAAGTAGAAACTTGCACATTGCTTCCTCATAGTTTTTAAGTGTGCAAGTAGAAACTTGCACATTGCTTCCTCATAGTTTTTAAGTGAGCAAGTAGAAACTTGCACATTGTTTTCTCATAGTTTTTAAGTGAGCCAGTAGAAACTTGCACATTGCTTTCTCATAATTTTTAAGTGAGCAAGTAGAAACTTGCGCATTACTTAATCAACATTTTATTTCGCTTATAAAGCTTCCTCTATGAGGAAGCTTGTTTTTTATTTGATGTATAATTATTGGTAAATATTCTTTAATTTGGCTTCCTCATAGAGGAAGCTTTATAAGCGAAATAAAATGTTGATTAAGTAATGCGCAAGTTTCTACTTGCTCACTTAAAAATTATGAGAAAGCAATGTGCAAGTTTCTACTGGCTCACTTAAAAACTATGAGAAAACAATGTGCAAGTTTCTACTTGCTCACTTAAAAACTATGAGGAAGCAATGTGCAAGTTTCTACTTGCACACTTAAAAACTATGAGGAAGCAATGTGCAAGTTTCTACTTGCACACTTTAAAGCTATGAGGAAGCAATGTGCAAGTTTCAACTTGCACACTTTAAAGCTATGAGGAAGCAATGTGCAAGTTTCTACTTGCACACTTAAAAGCTATGAGGAAGCAATGTGCAAGTTGCTACTTGCACACTTAAAAGCTATATGGAAGCAATGTGCAAGTTTCTACTTGCTCACTTTTTTTATTATCCTAAAAAATCATTTTTTGAAGTCTCAATTATTAAGACTTGAGATGTTCTAACTGCAATTAAAAAATTAGCCCTTTTGCAAAAAGACTAGCACTTTTGCAAAAGGCCGCCCTATTGCAAAACACTGATCGTTTCCCAATAAAACTGAACGCACTTTAGGCTTTTTGGCATACATTAGCTGATGCTAGGCTAGACACTTACGTCAGTTTTATTTAAAAAACGATCAATGCTTTTGCAATAAAGCGCCCTTTCGCCCTCTCTCTCTTTCTCTCTCTCTTTCTTTTTCTCATTTGAAATTTTGGAGAATTTGTACATATATCGAAGCTTTATAAAGCTGGGTCTAATCAACCAAACTGTTAATGTTTCGTGGGAGCCGTAAGGCGAAATAAACATTAATATGATTCTAACAAATGAACACGTTTATTAGGATGATATACAGAAGCCAGTTGCACGTGCCGTACGCTCGGACAGGCAGAAGCGACTCTGTCGAATCAACGAGATTCTTAACCAAAAGCAGTTAACCTGCGCGAGCGCGATTTACATGCAGTAGAGCTACAGCGCTGCCAACTTATTATGCTAGAACCAATGAAAAGCTTTATCGTTTCCAACACTTCCCCTTAAGGGGTAATACCTAGCCGGAATTTTTTTTTTGACCATTTTTTTTTTATTGGCTTAGATAGAGTAAAAACATGTCAAGAATGATGTCTGACATGATTTATTGTTGAAAAAATTTTTTAAGTGCTTGTAAAAGTCGAATTTTCGAAGCAACTCCGAGCGCGTCAAAATGACAAATTGAATTTCGAAGCGAGTTTTGCCCCTTTTGCTCATTACCGACGATCTTTCATCTCGCTGCTTGGGAAGATTCACCAAAAATTCGAATGAATCGTTCAATTCTGTTGTTTGGACGATCGCTCCGAAAACGGTTTCAAGCGGAAAGGGGATATTGGACATTGCTACAAATATTTCGGTTGTAACTTTCAACGACGGATTATCTAGTGTTATGAAGATCGTGGATGTACTCGGCATTACTGTTGGTCGTCAATGTTTCGATTTTTGCTTGGAAGCCGACTCGCGCCGTATTAAACTCGCCGAGCGCTCAATGTCCGACGCCGCCAGAACCGGACGTCGTGATGCCAAATTAGCGAAAAAATATTTGGAAAGGACTGACATCAACTTGGAAGGCCAGTTATATGGTGCTGGGATAGCAGAGTAAAGGTAAAAAAATCAGCAAGTCTATATCTTACAAATTTCATGTAGTAAACACATTGTCAAACTTTAAACGCGTTTTTCTCGAAACTACTTTTTCAGACACGGCTGGCAGTAGAACTCGAGTAATTTTTATCCGATTGACTTGAAATTTTAACTGTAGCTTCTTAGATAGATTATCTATGGTGGTACACACGATTTTTAAGATCGATAAACAATTACGATTTGTATAAACAAATAAAGGCCGATTTTTTAGTCGAAAATCGATTGTTTTTTCCAAATGGCTGCCAAATTTGCAAAAATCAATATTTTTTAATATTTATGTGTACCACCATAGCTATACTCATGTAGATTGTAAAAAAATTTTTGTCATTGTTCCAGATACAAACGTTGGACACTTCTACTGCCAGCCACGGGACGCCACGAAAAAATCGATCCTCTTTCCGTGCACTGATGCGCCGCCATTTTGTAATAAAAATAAAAATAAAAAATGTTTTCTTGCACCTCAAGACAAGTGTAATAACCCCTCAAAATTTCATATTGATCGATTGATTAGCAAAGTCACAAAAAATTCACAAAAAACCCTTTAATTTTTTGCTTCCGGCTAGGTATTACCCCTTAAACTTTGCATTGTTCTTTTCTGTAGAACACAATTAGCTTAACGCTCAAATCTCAACTACAAAACGCTTTGAAAAGAAAATGGTGGTACACAACTTTTACATAATACAAAACCAAAATACTCCGTTGCAATATAACAAAAAATATGCTCTGTTGTATACCATAACGCAATTTATGACTTTATAGGTTAATTATTCAGTTAATCCCAACTGATCACGCAGTCTCTCATACTGAACACGCGGAATTGGTTTCGTTAGGATATCAGCTACTTGTTTTTCGCTTGGAATATACTCTACTATTAATTGACCCGTTTCAACACACTCGCGCACGAAATGATAACGCACCGCAATGTGCTTAGAACGCTTATGAAAACTAGGGTTTTTGGCAAGTTTTATTGCACTGGCATTGTCCATAAATATCGTAGGCTCTTTGTGCAACGGTGCAATCTCACTGAACAATCTGACTAGCCATACAGCCTCTTTCGCACCCTCACTCGCGGCCACATATTCTGCCTCCATTGTGGAGAGCGCTACACTTTGCTGTCGCTTACTTGCCCAAGTGATCACTCCGCCGTTGTACTTGAAGAGGATTCCACTAATTGATCTGCGAGTATCTGGATCATTAGCAAAATCTGCATCGCTATATCCTGTCAGTCTGGGAATGTCTCCGTCCGACCTGTATTTGATCCCATATGCCGTTGTACCTTGAAGGTATCTTAGGATTCGCTTGACTATCATCCAGTGTCGTTCCGATGGTTTCTCAAGGAACTGAGAGACGAAGTTTACCGCGTAAGCGATGTCTGGGCGTGTAGCCACCGCTAAGTACATAAGGCAGCCTACTGCCTCTCTATAAGGAGCCTCTGTCAATGTATCACTCAACTGTTCTATTATTAGTGAGCCTTTCTCAATTGGAGTAGACACTGGCTTTGCTCCTTCCATATTGAACCGCTTGATCACTCCTTCAGCATATGCCTTCTGATTGATGAAGATCGAACCATCATCATCTTGTTTGATTTGAACGTTCAAAAAACTTTCAAGTGGTCCAAACGTTATTTTAAACTCCACTTCTAATTTTCTTAGAAACTCTTTGATCCTGGCCTTTTTCGTTGCAACAACTAATCCATCGTCTACATAAACTGTCACAATAAGTTTACCTTCTTCGTCGCAATGATAAAATACACACGGATCCGCTGTACTCTCTTCTAACTTGAAGTCGAGCATAACTTGTTTAAAGCGCTTATTCCAGCGCCTTGGCGACTGCTTCAAGCCATACAGGCTCTTCTGAAGTTTGCACACGCGACCGCTACCGTCATCAAATCCCTCTGGCTGCGACATATATATCTCTTCTTCGATTGTACTGTTGAGAAAGGCAGCTTTCACGTCAAACTGCGCCATCTTCAACTGCTCGTTGGCTGCAATGCTCAGAACTGATCTAATTGTGTCAAAACGCGCGACCGGACTAAAGGTTTCGTTGTAGTCTAGTCCCTCTCGTTGACTGAAGCCACGAACAACCAGGCGCGCTTTAAATCTATCAATATCACCATTTGCTTTTCGTTTGATACGATAGACCCAACGATTCGAGATAGGTTTGCGATCCGGAGGTAGATTCACCAGAGTCCACGTGCAGTTCTCTTTAATGAATTTATCTCCTCTTCCATCGCATCACACCAGAAACGTCTATCCAATGATCTGTTGGCCTCACTGTAATTTTTCGGTTCATCTACCTCAGTCAGTAGTATCTCAAATCGCGAAGGAGGCTGCAACTTCTCTCTATCTCGTAAAGTACGTCTTGGTGTCTCAGCTGAGCTGCTGGTACCTTTTTCAGACTTAACCTCCTCTGGAGGCTTCAACTTCTCTTTATCTCGTAAAATACGTCTTGGTGTCTCGGCTGAGCTGCTAGCACCTTCTTCAGACTTAACCTCTTCTGGAGGTTTGACAGGTGTCCGCTTCGGGGGTTCCGACTCTTCTTGAGCTTCCTCAGGAATCAACGCCAGCGATTTATTGACACTCTCAGGTTCGAATATTACGTTCTTACTTCGGACTATTTTTCTTGTTTTAAGCCACACACGAAATCCGTCGATCTCGGTTGAGTAGCCCACAAAGATCCCACGCTGTCCTTTGGCATCCCACTTCTTCCGCTGCTCCTTGGGTACGTGCACATAACATCCTGTTCCAAACACATGAAGTGTTTTCAGATTCGACGATCTTCCCGTGAGTAGCTCGTACGGAGTCTTTCCTTCGATGCGACTGGGCCCTGTGCGATTAAGCACATACACGGCGGTGTTTACCGCCTCTGCCCAAAGTGACTTTGGAAGATCCTTGGCTAATAACATGGTTCTTGCTGTCTCAACCACGGTCCTGTTTGTTCTCTCGGCACACCCGTTTTGTTCAGGCGTGTATGGGTTGGTGACAATAAACTTTATTCCATTCGTTTTTAAAAGCTTACGAACTTCCTGGTTTTCAAATTCACGACCACCATCACACTGGAATCGTTTGACGGGCCTTTCGAGCTGAGTCTTCATAATCCGTAGCATCTCTTCAATCTTGTCTGCAGTCTCTGACTTTTCTTTAAGAAAATAGACCATGCGATATCGCGTGTAATCACATGTAAAGCACACAAAGTACTTTGCTCCACCGAGTGATTTACACTCCATGGGTCCACAGAGGTCAGCATGAATCAGCTCTCCAGGTTCCGTAGCGCGCTGCTGTCTGAGCTTAAAGGTATCGCGATGCTGCTTCCCCTCAACACAAGCACTACAGAACTCTTCACAGCTTTTTGCTTCAATTCCAGCCTGAGCCAAGAACCGTTGGACATGACGCTTATTCTGGTGCCCTAACCGCTCATGCCAAATCTGTAACGTGTCCTTCGATGATAGGTTCACTTCGCTTTTATATGAAGCTTCTGGCCTTATCACACGTATCACCATTTTAAATAACTGTCCGACTCGAACACCGCGCGCTTTTACAACACCGTCTTTCACGAACTTACACTCCGTCTTCGATGATTGGAAAGTCAGACCATTGTCCAACGCGGATGTCACAGCGAGCAAATTTTTTCGTGCACTTGGGGCATAGAGCACATCATACATGCACCCTTTCACCCATCGACCGTCGACTGCTGCCTCAAATTTGATCGTGCCTTTTCCTAGCGCTTCCATCGTCGATTGATCACCGACTTTGATTTTTACAGGAGTCACGAAGTGTTCAAACGTTGTGAACCACGTATTGTCATTGGTTATGTGATCGGTTGCACCAGTATCCACAATCCACGATTTATCGTTATATTCGGCACCCAGGACTTCACTCACGTACGCTTGCTCGACATCAGTCGCTTTCTTTGATGACTTTGCACTTGGACAATTTCGGCGAATGTGTCCCGTTCCACCGCAGCCTATAACTCTTGAAGATTCTCTTCTTTCTTGTTTTGGTCTTCTCACTCGTAGACTTTTGTTGACATTTGCCACCGCTGGTGCCATCTTCACGTTCTCCTTTAACTTGCGATTTCGCCTGCGCTGCCGCCAGCGCCAATCCGTCTTGTTTCCGGTTCTGGTGCTGCCTTCGCTTCTCATCGGAAGTCAGCAACGCCACTAGGTTTTCAAAAGTTTGCTGGTCATCGGGCCTGGCCCACCATGCTTGTCTCAAGCTCTCGTATTCTTCCGGGAGCGTATCTAGTAGCTTCACCATAATAGACGATGCATCGGGCTTGACATTTAACTGCTGCATGCGCAATATGAGTCCCTCGAATTTCGCGATATGTGCCACCATATCGTCAGATGGATTCATGCAGAAGCTGAAATATTCTGCTTGCACAACGTGAGCTGCCTGTTTCGTTTGCTGTTCAAATACACCATGCAGTTTCACCCACATGTCCCGCGCACTATCACAGGTCACTAACAATGCCATCACTTTAGATTCGAGTGTCCTTACAATTATCTGACACGCAGCGCGATCAGCTTTGTCCCATATTCTCAATTTGGCTTGATAGTTAACTTCCTGTTCACCGGTTGCTCCTAGAGCGGGATATCCTGGCTTCACGATATCACCCACGCACACTTCGTATGCGCCCTCGGTTCCGCGTAAAAGATTTCGTACTGCGAACTTCCAAATGTTCCAATTTTCAGCTCCCCGCAGTTTCTCGATCGCATGGTATGATATACCTTCCATGCTTACTTCCGTACGAAACTCACTTTCGCACAAGCACGATTGAAGACGATCGCACAAAAACCACGTGGCACGAAAACTCTCGACACTCACGTCGCGATTAACGAATCACGTACTACGCGAAAATTCTCGGATTACTTCGCGATCAACGACGAACCACGCTCTGCTACCATGTTAATGTTTTGTGGGAGCCGTAAAGCGAAATAAACATTAATATGATTCTAACAAATGAACACGTTTATTAGGATGATATACAGAAGCCAGTTGCACGTGCCGTACGCTCGGACAGGCAGAAGCGACTCTGTCGAATCAACGAGATTCTTAACCAAAAGCAGTTAACCTGCGCGAGCGCGATCTACATGCAGTAGCGCTACAGCGCTGCCAACTTATTATGCTAGAACCAATGAAAAGCTTTATCGTTTCCAACACAAACCATAATGAATTATATATGAAATAGGGGTAGAAAAAACTGAAAAATATATTAGAATCAAAAAAATTGCTAATAATTAATACTAAATTGTCAAAAAATATCAATTTATGAAAAGTCTCAATTGTTGAGACTTGAGATGTAGCCCTTAAAAGTTAAAATTTTAAGATTTTAGTAATTTTTTTAATTTTAATATATTTTTTAGTCTTTTCTACCCTTATTTCATATATAATTCTTTAAGATTTGGTTGATTAGTTTTTGAGTTAAAGACATTTAAAATTTCGGGGAATCCGTCCTTACATAAACATGAGTCTAATCAACCAAATTTTAAAGAATTTTATATGAAATAGGGGTAGAAAAGACAGAAGAATATAATAAAATTAGAAATAGCCCAATATTCCAAAACTTACAAAAGTTAGAGCAATCAAAGACATTTCTTAAAAAATTCAAAATTTTATAAAGAAAGAAGCTCTTTACCAATTATCGCTAAATTCAATTCCATCCTTCCTTAAATAATACTTTATCAATTAAAAAAAAATTTAGCCCTATATCTCAATATTTGCATGAGTTAGAGCAACCAGGGACATTTCTAAATATTGAGACTTGAGATGTAGCCCTTAAAGGTTGAAATTTTAAAATATGCTCTAATTTCCACAAATTTTGAGATATCGGGCTATTTCTAATTTTCTTATATTTTTCAGTTTTTTCTACCCCTATTTCATATATAATTCTTTAAGATTTGGTTGATTAGTTATATTTTTCAGTTTTTTCTACCCCTATTTCATATATTATTTGTTAAGATTTAAATGTTGCTCTAATTTCCATTAATTTTGAGATATCGTGCTATTTCTAATTTTATTATATTTTTCAGTCTTTTCTACCTCTATTTCATATATAATTCTTTAAAATTTGATTGATCAGTTCTCGTGTTACACACATTTCAAATTTCGGAGAATTCGTACATACATAAAAGCTTTATAAAGCTGAGTCTAATCAACCAAATCTTGAAAAATTATATATAAAATAGGGGTAGAAATGACTGAAGAATATAATAGAATTTGTTTTACTTTTTAATTATTGTCATTAATAAGTTTTATTTACATAAATATGGACTAAAGATTTTATGTTTAGTATTAATTAAATAACTAGCTGGTTACCCGGGCTTTGCCCGGAAGTCGTTTTTCTTCAAACAACTTTCCCGACAGCACACGATATCCTATGGACGTCCATTGGAGTCCATTTGAAGTCCAGGAACTTTAAGTGGACTCCAATGGACATCCATAGGATATCGTGTGCTTTCGGGGTTCACTTGTGTTTCAATATCCATATTGTGGACAAACATAAGGAGTGTGTCGAGTGGTTGATTTAAAAGTGGTAGTTTAACTTTTCCGTTTGAACAACACATTCCAGATGCTTAAGTTTTAAACTTTTTGGCTTGACAATGATCACATATTTCATCCATTTTCCCAATTATTACTCTCGGAAAAAATTTATATTCGTAATTTGGATCATAACTAAATTCCTCTAATTTCAAATCTTCGATATTTCACTTTAAAAATGTCCGGGAAAACCAAGGGATAAAATCGGTAATCGGTAAGTAAAATATCGAGGTTCTGTGTACATCGTACATACATAAAAACCTTATAAAGCTGAGTCTAATCAACCAAATCTTAAAGAATTATATATAAAATAGGGGTAGAAAAGACAGAAGAATATAATAAAATTAGAAATAGCCAAATATTTCAAAACTTACAAAAGTTAGAGCAATCAAAGGCATTTCTTAAAATATCGTGCTATTTCTAATTTTATTATATTTTTCAGTCTTTTCTACCTCTATTTCATATATAATTCTTTAAAATTTGATTGATCAGTTCTCGTGTTACACACATTTCAAATTTCGGAGAATTCGTACATACATAGAAGCTTTATAAAGCTGAGTCTAATTAACCAAATCTTGAAGAATTATATATAAAATAGGGGTAGAAATGACTGAAGAATATAATAGAATTTGTTTTACTTTTTAATTATTGTTGTTAATAAGTTTTATTTACATAAATATGGACTAAAGATTTTATGTTTAGTATCAATCATCCCTTGGTTTTCCCGGGCGTTTTTTCAGGAATTTCGAGATTGCTCGCTTGCGATGTACACAGAACTTCGATATTTCACTTTAAAAATGTCCGGGAAAACCAAGGGATAAAATCGGTAATCGGTAAGTAAAATATCGAGGTTCTGTGTACATCGCGAGCGAGCAATCTCGAAATTCCCGAAAAAACGCTCTGAAAAATCAAAGGATGAAGACGCTGATCGGTAAGTGAAATATCGGGGTTCCGTAGTAACCTATGTTTTGCGCAAGGATGTAAAGAGTAATTGTGCAAGAGTTGGTTCAGATCGGTCAAATAGTTTATGAGTGTATAAAGAACAAACAGACTTAAAATACGCCCGGGAAAACAAAGGGATAAAATCGGTAATCGGTAAGTGAAATGTCGAAGTTTTGTGCGTACATCGCGAGCGAGCAATCTCGAAAGTCCCGAAAAAACGCCCGGAAAAACCAAGGAATAAAGTAGCTGATCGGTAAGTGAATAATCGAGATTCCGTAGTAGCCTATGTTTTGCGCAAGGATGTAAAGAGTAACTGTGCAAAAGGAGCAACCAGGAACATTTCTAAAAAAATTAAAAATTTTTTAAAAAAAGAACCCTTTTACCGATTATCGCCAAATTCAATATCAACCTTTCTTAAATGATACTTTATTGATTAAAAAAAAAATCGGCCCGATATCTCAATATTTGCTGAAGTTAATGCAACCACGAACATTTCTAAAAAAACTCAAATTTTTTAAAAAAAAAAACCCCTTTACCGATCATCGCCAAATTTAATACCAACCTTCCTTGAATGATACTCTATCGATTAAAAAAAAAACAACCCAATATCTCAATATTTGCGGAAGTTAAAGCAACCACGGACATTTTTAAAAAAATTCAAAAAGTTTTTTAAAAAGAACCCCTTTACCGATCATCGCCAAATTTAATACCAACCTTCCTTGAATGATACTCTATCGATTAAAAAAAAAGAACAACCCGATATCTCAATATTTGCGGAAGTTAAAGCAACCACGGACATTTCTAAAAAAATTCAAAAATTCTTTTAAAAAGAACCCCTTTACCGATCATCGCCAAATTCAATACCAACTTTCCTTGAATGATGCTCTATCGATTAAAAAAAAACAGCCCGATATCTCAATATTTGCGGAAGTTAGAGCAACCACAGACATTTGTAAAAAAATTCAAAATTTTTTTTAAAAAGAACCCCTTTACCGATCATCGCCAAATTCAATACCAACCTTCCTTGAATGATACTCTATCGATTAAAAAAAAAACAGCCCGATATCTCAATATTTGCGGAAGTTAGAGCAATCACAGACATCAAGTCTGCACATACACACACACACACATACGGACATTTTTTTTTAATGCAATTTTTCAACGTTTTAGAACATTCTGAACACATTGGCATCAAAAACTAAAAAACAATTTTTTCTTTGGTCTTTTCTACCCCTATTTCATATATTTTTCTTTAATATTTGGTTGATTAGACCTAGCTTTATATACGATCAAAGGTCCATATACGAAGTTTATGAAAACAAAGCTTCCTCTATGAGGAAGCAAAATTTAGAATATATGTTACATGAAAAAATATTTTCCCAATTTTTTCCAGATTTTTTCAAACGCGGCACCATATTTTTAAAAAATTGAAACTTATTTTTTTTATTGTTCTGTAATAATAAATTAAAATCAATAAATACATTGCTTTATTTAACTACAATAATATTGTTTTAATTTACTTCAATATTCGTGTTATCAATGATAAAGATAATAGTTGTCATCTAAGCAGTTCCTAAGTTGATAATTCACAAACCAATTAGCCTGCTTAATTATGTAAGTAAAGGACTAAGAATTCTCAAAAGCTTACTTATAAGTGAATGATTATTTACATATTTATTATAAATTACAATTTTATGTTTACTTTAAAAACTATAAGATTTATATACAATTTGCACATACATTTATTCGTTGCAATAATTACAACAATTTAATCTTTATCACTATTTTCGTTAATAATTAAGTCAATTCTTTCAGTTTTAAAAATATTTGTTAAGATTTCTGCTGGTCTCACTGTTCCTGCTAAATACATGCGATAGATAATAATTATAATCGCAGAAACAGATAAACAACAACAAATAGTTCTAAGACATACGTACATTTACACATGTATCGTAAAATTCCACTTTACCCAACAGCAGAATTAGGTTTATATTGGATATATAGCACTTCTTTTTATATTTTTAATAAATCTCGGTTATTTAACAAAGAATCCTGAATTACTGAATATAAACCTAATTCTGTTGGGTGAAGTGGAATTTTACGATACATGTGTAAATGTACGTATGTCTTAGAACTATTTGTTGTTGTTTATCTGTTTCTGCGATTATAATTATTATCTATCGCATGTATTTAGCAGGAACAGTGAGACCAGCAGAAATCTTAACAAATATTTTTAAAACTGAAAGAATTGACTTAATTATTAACGAGAATAGTGATAAAAATTAATTTGTTGTAATTATTGCAACGAATAAATGTATGTGCAGATTGTATATAAATCTTATAGTTTTTAAAGTAAACGTAAAATTGTAATTTATAATAAATATGTAAATAATCATTCACTTATAAGTAAGCTTTTGAGAATTCTTAGTCCTTTACTTACATAATTAAGCAGGCTAATTGGTTTGTGAATTATCAACTTAGGAACTGCTTAGATGACAACTATTATCTTTATCATTGATAACACGAATATTGAAGTAAATTAAAACAATATTATTGTAGTTAAATAAAGCAATGTATTTGCTGATTTTACTTTATTATTACGGAACAATAAAAAAAATAAGTTTCAATTTTTTAAAAATATGGTGCCGCGTTTGAAAAAATCTGGAAAAAATTGGGAAAATATTTTTTCATGTAACATATATTCTAAATTTTTTTCAAGGTTTCACCTCGAAGCGTGCGAAAAATTTTCTTGAATATTTTAAACGATTCTGCAAGTCGAGTTTTGGCCTGGAAAATTCTAAAGAAAAACGTACGTTTTATAATGCCTTAAATTATTTATAATATGAGACCAACCTTATCTTGATATCTATATAATAGCGGCAGAAAAAAAAATGTAGAAAATACGTTTTTATGATATTCCGGAAATGGGGCGAGGAAGAGATAAGGAAATCTTCTCAGATAATGTTATCAATTATTATATCTTTAAAAATGCCTCTAGTCCAAAATAATTTTGTTTGGGGGCCGCTAGATTCCCCCTTATCTTGCTATACCCTTTTAAAAAATACGTCCTTACCTTGGTAGAAATTTGTACAGTTTAACTAAATACCCGAGCAGAGTTACTATCTAGTATTACTGATTTCTCTTAATATACAAAAATACTGCATAGCAACTGGGCAAAATTAGTTAAGAGATAAGGTTATAAATAACAATTGTTAAAGATTAGAAGTAAATGAGTAAGATACACGCACGTAAATGAAAGATACGTGAGTAACAACGAATTTTATTACTATATTTGCTTTATTTAGTTTACTTATGTTACTAATAATATTAATTTTATTTCTTAGAATTATTCAGATTATTTCGATAATACAAATAAAAGAATTAAGTAGCTTTAAGATACGCAGAGTCTAATACAAACTTTAATAAAATAATGGAGATACGCAAAAATGAATAGTGTCGTATAAAATACTTTATTTACACAATAATAAATTAATGACCTCGTATTTTTTTAAATTGATTGTGAACCCAGATAGCACAGCTGATCTTTATGAATTTATAAAAATCAGATCCAGATCTTTTTGAATTCATAAAGATCAGCTGTGCTATCTGGAAAACTTTATTTACATGAAATCAAGAGACACGGTAGTGTCTCGCGCCAAGTACGCGCGGAGCGAGACAGCCGTGGCTCTATATACGCGACGCGACGAGTTGCGAGTACCCGAGATTTTTAGATCTCGATAACCAGTGAACGGATCAAGTTCTAACTAGGCTTATCGTAAAGCTTGGACCAAATTTATATAATAAAAGTGTTTTTATATTTCCGCTACGTGCCCTACGAGCGGAGATATTACGATGCAAATTCCGATCCTGAAAATTTTTATTTAAGATACGTCCACGTTCTCCGTTTGCTGTGTTCGCCACGGCGCGGCGAGTCTAATTTTCTTGTGGCGTTCATACCCTTGCCGTTATGCGGCGCTCTAGTCTCTACGCGTAGAGATGCGTTAGTTCGATCGATCGATCACATGTGAGGTGACAGGAGTAAACATAACCGTAAAGTGGCCGATACACGTCGCGAGTCCGGTTCGGCTCGGTTTCTACTCGTTCGTGGGTGGGATGTCACGGGCCGGGTTCGGCGTCCGACGAGCTAAATTTCGAGACTATTCGGGAGTGTGTGTGTAGTGAAAAACGTTCAAGTCTCATTACATGTACGGGTTTGACTCGCGAATCAAGCTCGCCGAGCCGGACTCGCGAGTCAAACTCGTACATATAATGGGCCGCTTCAGACGTCCGCGTCGTCGAGAAATATTCCGTCCGCGTCGTCGCGTCCGAAGTCCGAACACTCCGAACGGAGTACATGAGTGCTAGAGTGACAGAGTTCGCGCCTTGTGGATGGCTGGTTCCTGGGATACACCCTGAGCGAGGATGGCGAGGTTATATCTATCGTACGTATTGCTCTTTCTCGCGGTCACGCTCGCGTACCCCGCTCGCGTTCCCCGCTCGCGTTCTCACTCTCTCTCTCTCTCTCTTCCTCTAATAATGACTATCGAATATATCTGATAGAATTAAATCTAAACATTTTTTGTATTATAACACAAAAATTATATTTGACAGTGACATCCTTAATTAAATGTGCAGTGTAGTTTGTATTATAAATTATTAATTGTCTTATTTTGTTAACAAACTTTACTATACATATATTATCTACTATAACATTCTGCCAATAGCATCGTACATGCCAAATTCTGTATCAAATCTGTTTTTCTTTCGACAAAATTTATTAGCAAACACTGCATAATGTGCTCTCGACAAACTTGACTTTGCCTAATATATTCATATATTGTGTCTTAATTTTTTAAATGATTTATAAATTTATACAAACTACACTGCACATTTAAGGGGATGCTGGACCAAAGGCCGAACTCCGACGATGTCGCTGTTTTATCGACAAAATTCTATATCTGTCCTTGTATAGACAATGATAATAGACAAGGATAGACAAGGTTATAGGTTATATTGCATTCAAAATGTTTGACAGGATGGATCTTTTTGATTAGAGACTTGTTCGTATTTTTATCGCTACCACAATGTTCATTATTCCTGTCCGAGTCCAGCTATGCTCTCGATTTATGCCGCTCACCTCGTAAAACTTTTATACGAGTGAATGTTTGAGTGAGCGTCTGTGTGTTGACAGCTCAATTAATATGATTACGCCTTTTTCGGTCTTTAATTGAGCATAGCTGGATTTGTTTTCGTGCGTACTTTATACCTGTCAAAGGATTTTTTAATCCGTAAAGCCAATTCGAAGATCCATCCTGTCAAAAAAATGAACTGTAATGTCGGTATCCAGCATCCCCTTAAGGATGTCAAACTCTCAGATATAATTCTTGTAAGTTATAATACAAAAAATATTTACATTTAATTTTATCAGACATAAATGTCAATGTCGATAGACATTATGGCGTTTGATGTATCTGTAACAAAAAGGGGTGATATCCGTACAAAATTACCTTTTACAAAAAGGTAAAAAAAAGACGCCAAGCACGCGTGGTGTACCTTGAAAAAATTGAAGTAGTTATCTTTGTACCTCGAAAAAATCCAAGTAACATTTTTACCTTGAAAAAATTGAAGTAATATATTTACCTTGAAAAAATCGAAGTAATATATTTATTACAAAAAAAAAGAAATGATATCTTTAAATTATGCGCCAATTAAATATATATTATATCAAAAAATAACTATTGGTCTTTTAAAAAATGTATGAGAGGGCTCCGTTTGCCTACAATCCCGATTGCCAACAGCTTCGTTTGCTCACAACATTTTGCCTACAGCTTCGTTTGCCGACATTCCCGATTGCCGACATTCCCGATTGCCTACAAGCATTATTGCGCACATGTAATAGTTAAAAATACGAACGTACGTTTGCGCACATGGCTAAACACATTGCACACATGACTTTATTGCACACAAGCAGATTGCACACATGTCATTATTGCGCACATACACATTGCACACATGACTTTATTGCGCACATACACATTATATTGCACACATATGTCACAGGCTTATTGCAAAATCAGCCCTTTTGCAAAAAAACTAGCCTCTTTGCGAAAGGCCGGCCTTTTGCGAAGCACTGATCGTTTCCCAATAAGACTGAACGCACTTTAGGCTTTTTGGCACACATGGGCTGGTGTTAGGCTAGGCACTTTGCAAAAAGTCTAAAATACGTTAGTCTTATTAAAGAAACGATCAAATGCTTTCGCAAAAGGCCGGCATTTCGCAAAAAGGCTAGCCTTTTTGCAAAAAGGCTGATTTTACGATAAGCCTGCGACATTGTGTGCAATATAACGTGAATGTGCGCAATAAGTCATGTGTGCAATGTGTATGTGCGCAATAATGTCATGTGTGCAATCTGTTTGTGTGCAATAAAGTCATGTGTGCAATGTGTTTGGCCATGTGCGCAAACGTACGTTCGTATTTTTAACTATTACATGTGCACAATAATGCTTGTAGGCAATCGGGAATGTCGGCAATCGGGAATGTCGGCAAACGAAGCTGTAGGCAAAATGTTGTGGGCAAACGAAGCTGTTGGCAATCGGGATTGTAGGCAAACGGGACCCTCCCAAATGTATTCCCATTGAAGTGAAAAAATTAATATAAAATGTAAAAAATTTTAGTGAAAAAAATTTGGCGCTGCTAAACATAATAATATATATTAATAAAACAATTTCTATAAATGGAAAAAGTACTTTAAATTAATGTGTGAAAGTCTCTACATTCACATTGTAATTATCAATTTAATATTTTAAATTAGTTATTTATTGCTTTCAAATATTTTAAAATTTAGCAGCGCCAAGTTTTTTTCACTAAAATTTTTCACATTTTATATTAATTTTTTCACTTCAATGGGAATACATTTTTTAAAAGACCAATAGTTATTTTTTGATATAATATATATTTAATTAGCGCATAATTTAAAGATATCATTTCTTTTTTTTTGTAATAAATATATTACTTCAATTTTTTCAAGGTAAATATATTACTTCAATTTTTTCAAGGTAAAGATGTTACTTGGATTTTTTCGAGGTACAAAGATAACTACTTCAATTTTTTCCAGGTATATAATACATAAAAAAAGCAGATACGTATTTTTTATTTGTCCAAAATATATATATATTTTTGCAAAAGTTGTAAGCAATTAATGCAATACAATTTTCGAAAAAGTGAAGAAGTCGTCAACTTCACAAATTAATATCTCTGGTTATATTTGTCATAGAGAGATTCTTATAAAAGCAATTTCAAGCTAAGGAGACAATCTTTTTGAAAAAAATAGTTTACAGTTACAAGAAATTCCACATTCCAATTGTTATAAGCAATTAAGGGGATCCTAAACCGAAGGCCGAACTCCGACAATGTCGATAATGTAGATACGAAATTTGATTTTTGCACAGCTACCAGTTTTTTTTGGATTTATAGAATTAAAAATCCAATTATATTATATAAAAAAATTTTTTATATAATAAATTTTTTTTCTTTTTTAACGAAAACACGACCAGAGCCGTATCCGTTTGCGTTTATACTTTAATCCTGGAAAAGGATTTTTAATTCTATAAATCCAAAGAAAACTGGTAGCTGTGCGAAAATCACATTTCGTATCGACATTATCGACATCGTCGGAGTTTGGCCTTCGGTTTAGGATCCCCTTAAACATTATGTTAAACATTATTATCTAGCCACATGTTCAACATTGATACTTCATTTCTACTTCTACTTCTTTATTTAATTAAAAATTTACCGTGGCTCTCGCATTATCCAAATCTCTCGCGAAAGCAAAGTGTCTTATATCTTCAGGAAGTAAAGCGTGTAGAATTCTTCTATAAATGTACATACTAAAATTTTTATTCAGCCACACATGTTTAAATTCTGCGCACGTAACTAAAATTCCTGTCCAATGTTGAGAAATTTTCCGAGCGATTGAACTGACCAAAGAAATATCTCCGCCAAGTAAAGTTGGCGAAACGAATACTAAGCACGGACACTCTATGTCGAAATGTGAGACACTTGGAGGAAGTACGCATATATCAAGGGAATCTAGAAATATTATAGAACATATATGTAAAATAATAATAATAAAAAGAACAAGATTGATGATCCACAAAGATTATATACGTTACGTATATAAATATAGATAAATAATTTAGTTTAATCATTAAATTTAGTTGATACTTTACCCCAGGGATAAGCTCCACACACATTTTCGGCAATGTGTAGCATTTGTTGAACTCTTTCAAAGAGAGAGTATAACTTAGTTAAAATAGAATCACTATGTAAATACATATACTTATTTTTGGTCCACACATTGATTCTTAAATCAATGTCTACGTAATTTAAGACACCAACAACGATAATCACCGCGTAAGATGGTATTGGTATCTTTTGCGAAAATTTGTATACGTATTTGCTTAAAATCGATAAACGATTTAAAGACACAGACATTAAAACTCTGAAACCTCGTGGTGCTACAATCTGTCAAATATATATTAACGAAAAGTTAAATAAAGAAAATTAATTGTAATTAAAGCAATAACTTATAAGAAATGTAGGCATATTTGTAAATATGCATACAATTACGTTGTTTTTGTTAACATGCTGTATTATTTATTTACTAATTTTTTATTACGTACATACTTACAATAATGTCAGTCAATCATATAATGTTTAATCACAGAAATTAAGAAAACGTTTTTGCGTTCTTATGCATACAAATAAAAACAAAATGTTGTCTTTGTTTAAATTCTTACCCTAGCAGAGTACGTAAATTTAACAGATGGGGTGTCCTGACATGGAAACACGGTTTTTGCATATGTATACTAAAAGATTTGTAATTTTTATTTAACGTAAATTGGTGTAGAACAATTACTTTGTTTATTTTACCTTGTTGTTTGACAATAGGAAAGAATGAATACCATCGGCAGTTTGCTCACGTGTTAGCCAATACAATGCAAAAGAGTTTGGACTTGTTTCATACTCAATTTGTATTTTATATCTGAAAATATTTTACCACCATGTGTATATCAATTACTTACCTATCCAATTTCTAATATCTGTACAATTTTTGTTTTTAATATCTGTACATTTTCAAAATATTAAATTTTTTTTATATTTACCGATTGTCACAACATTCTGTAGTTTGTAAATAAATGGTAAATTTACTTCCAAAAATACCACAATTTCCAATTTGATATTTTAAATTAGATTTATTAAAAAAATTTGTGACCCTTGATATATCAAGTCCGTAACTATCTAAATTCTAATATGTCTCATGTTACATATTAATCAAAACTTTTGCTCAGTACAAGAAAAATGTCTACTTACTACTTCGTTACTTGATGATTTTTTTTCCATTGTCAAAATTGCTTTCCCTTTAAGAACTTTTCTATCAAAATCCACATTTAATTCTAAATCGATATGGATTATACGTGCAAATTCTGATAATTAAGAGAATACAGAAAATATATATATTCAAATAATAAGTAATAGATGTATAAATAATATGCATAAGTATATGACGTACAAGACACACGTGGCATATTGTAATTAGAATTATTTATGTCAATTGGCAATGGTAAGTATATTGCTTTTACAATAAAAGAAATTTCAAGAGTTTTTTAAAACATTTAATATAAAAGAATTTTTAAATATAAGTTTGAAAAGACAAAATGTTATATTTTTATGAAAGATGTGAAGAAATGTACATTAATTTTGAATACTTGTAAATTACTATTTTAAATTATTAATCTGAAAATACACACAACAGTCCACATAAAAAGTAAACTAAGAGGTACTAGGACACTAGGTACTCTGTTTTAAGCAAAAACTTTAACAATAAATTTTAAATATTTAATATTATTTGTATTTTAATTAATTGAATAATTTAATACCTGGTTGCGCATAAGAGTGCGGATCTCCAGGTGACAAAGCCATTAAAAAATATTTCAATAATTTTTTCAAGCAAGCTTCGACAACGAATCTGTTAACGACTACATTTCATCTGGCCCCAAAAGCATACTAAGACCGCGTTTTCTCTTCCCTTACCTCAATTTTGTCATGTTTCAAAACATAGTGTGTTTATTAAAGTATCGAATATACAAAGCAGCTGTTTGAGTTCCAAATACCGCATAAACGGTTGGATATGACAAATCAAACTTAAACAGGATTCTTTTTTTTAATTACACTTTCTAGAAAGAGGCTAAGTTTCTTTTTATTTCTTTGTTTCACGTACATCCTTACTTAGCTTAAATAATATATTAATGACCATTGGTTATATTGTTGAGCAATTTATATGTGATAATAAGAGAAACAACAATGTGGAAGACATACAATTTGAATACAGTTCGAATAATACTCCGCGATAAGGAACTTGCAAAATTAGTAAAGAAATTGATAATAACGGGTAGGATGAAAATGTAGATAGTGTTACGTCCGGCGCGGTTCGCACCTGCCTTCACGATCTTTCGGCCCGTTCAGAAATTGACAAACAGGCGCGATTCTCAGAATTGCGAGAGTCCTCAATTATCGATTTTCCACGACGCGCTTTCCTTCTTACAGGCCATCTCAATGCCTCAATCGCGTCGCCGACGATTTTCCCCTTTTATATAAAACCAAACTTATATGTATAACAAATCAATTAAAAGACTACTGTAAAAATGTTTAATCTCGCTAACTTTGTAAAGCATACTAATTAAAACTAACCAGCATTATTCAGCGTTGAGCCGCTTCGCGGCTAACCGACCGCCCGCTAAATTGCGCAATTTGCTTTTGCGAAACATACCGCCGAAGCGACTAATCATACTCAAATTTATAAGTTAAGAAAAACATTAACATATCTTAATAAACTTAATTAAAACTGTTAATGTAATTCGTAATCTAATCCGAACATAATCAAGCAATAAAGCTTTCTGATCGACCCCGAGACAAACTCGCGGCTGCTCTCCGAGAAATTGCGCAACCGCGAGCTTGACGGCCGCTAGCCCGCGCGATCCGCAGGGCGCGTCATTTAAAACAACGTTAAAACGATTGAAATTATAAGCGGAGGATATAATTTGAATTGTTTTTCCTCGCAGGTTGTTATTCGGGTACCGAGATATTTGCGCACTCAGGAATGCGAATAACAGCCTGTGGAATGCGATCAATAAGTTCTAGTACGCGATCGAAGTACCGCGAGCAAATCCGCGGTTATAAAAACTAGATTGTTAATTAAGATAGAAGGAGCAATTTAATCAAATCGTGAATATTAAAATATAAATATAAATTAAAATTGTAACTTAGCGAGTAAGTCTCAACTCAATAACTTTATTAATTAACAAATTAGCTGACAGCTCGATGATTTACGATCATCATTCCCCTCCCGCTTGGGGCCATCGAGCTGAGAGTATATAAGGGGCCCGCGCCGAGGGCCGCGCGTATTCGATTTCGGAGTTCTAGAGCGTTATCAGTGGCATTAATTCGAAAAGTAGACTAGCGATATCCGAGTGTTCGAGACTTAGTCTCCAGATAGTGAAGTGCAAGAGATAGCCTTCGAGGCCCTTGTCGTGCGAGATCAAGGTTTCCGTACGGTTTCGGTGGGTCAGACCGGTGGAGCGCCCTTGAAGGGCGATCATCGGGGTGGCTTCCGGACGTGCCGGGAACTGAGGTTCCGCGAGCGGATCGCTTCTCGTCTTCATAATTAATTTTCCTTTTTTTTTATTATTATATATATATATATAATATATACATATATATATATGACGGAAAATCCTCCTCAAGGATTTTTCTTTTCAGTTTGCTATATTTGATTCAGGCCACCGATTCGTGTCAGAATTCCCGGATCGAATATCGCAACGATATTCTGCGTCTAAATTCTCCCTTCTTTGCGCGTCATTTAATTACTAATCGTTCTAGCGTATTATTTTGTTCCGCTGTGTGCGACACGTCGCCTATCGATAGCTGATCGATAATTTCGACTGTATTGTTCAATATCAACTAAAGTTCTGTGAAACCAGATCAGTCCGAACGGACCTTATAAACTTAATAAACAATATCGTGATATTAGTGTTTAAATACGGTGAGTGCAACCGAGTTATTTCTGCCGCCCGACGTTGTGCATAAGTGTCTGTGTCTCGTGCAAGTGTCTCCCTGCCCCCCTAAATAAGTGTTCGCGATCATTCCCCAGAAAGATCTCCTCCAAACCCCCCGAGCAGCGCGCCCCTCACAGAGGGCGAGGCACGGGTCCATTCGTCTCTATCCCCTCTCCGTTAAGCGCCCTGCAGAGCGGCGATTCTTGGGTGAGGTTCCTGCGTCGCCCGTCATAAGATTCCTCTTTATTGAACGTCCTGCCTATTATCGCCCGCAAAAGAAAAGGGCCTCCCTGTGTTTTCGTCATCTATCGTTCTCTCCACCTCCCCTCCGAACGTCGCGAGTTTCCGCTCGGCTCGTGACTACTTAAAAAAAATCGTTACCAAAGAAATAAATACATCGTTTTCTAAGATAACGCAATTTAATTCTCGATCCTTTCGTTATTAATTACGTCCGTCGGTCGATACCTCGCGCAATAGCGCCGCTCAAAAACCCCGGACGTAACAATAGTATATCTTTGAAAAGAAGTTTAATGCAATATATCTATATAATCAATATTATTTTTATAGGCTATAATGTCCACTTATTGAAAATTGAAGAATGAGAAGTTAGTTGCGTCGCAATTGATAAGATGCATGAATGATGAAAGAGAAATAAGAAATTATTTTATTGTGGCTGCATGTATCTGTGCAAAACTGAGCGCTTGTGACAAAAATTTTAATAATATATATTAGGTAACACAGATCTGCTATTGAATCAACAGTTTCTTTTTCTCAGTGTAGTAAATCTTTTCATTTTTGTAATTTTTACCTTGTTTTAAGATCCCTATAGAAGACAAAATACTGAGTTTGCTCGTTCTAAGAAAGAAAACAGTTCTCATGCATATGGAATTTTTCGATTTATGTAAAGCTCTGCCAAACAAACATATTTTCAAATATTTTGTAAAGAAATATTTGTGCAGATTTTTATTTCTAATTGAATAAATATTAAACAAAAAGTTATCTGGTTGTCAATCAGAAAATTATTCTAAATTGAAAAAGTTAAAATCCAGAGGGAACGTATGCTCCTCCTTGCCTTTCTCATAGGCGCCCATGTATATCTGTTGTTTACCTGGCATGAGTATAATGCTTTGTACGTAAAACCTTAAGTGAAACGTAAGATTGAAAATTGAACGATTTACATCACTGTTTTATTCAATTCGATATATACATATGGTGATCAAAAAGCGAGAAGAAGCCTATATATGAACGTTAATTTGAAGTCCACCGATTTTAACAAACCCAAAATAAAGCGGTTGCGACGTTTTTTTCGATATCTCCTTCATGATAAAATTTTAAGTTACGACTTATTCAGCAACGTCATTCGCTCTATCTAGCCTCGGCTTATGCATAATTATCAGTGCGTGCCTCCATCCTTCCCCAATGTTGACAGAATAGAATAATTCTACTACTCTCCTATTTCTGTTTAACTATTGTAATTTGTAGTGAAAGCAATGAATAATTAAAAATTAATTTTGTGCAGTGATGATTATTACTGGCATTCGCATTGTCCAAACCGTATCACATATTTGGTATAATCACAATTAAACATTTATGCGTGTCTGCCTTGTTGCAGAGACATACAGGTCAGTATGACGGGTTGCCCATTCGTGCAGGCGCGCATGGTTGTTCACAGTTGCGTATAGACTTCGAATTGCGTAAGCACGAATGGGCAACCCGTCATACTGACCTCAGACCTGTATGTCTCTGCAACAAGGCAGATCTCTGTAACAAGGCCTTGTCTATCCCCTTAAAGTTAAGTTAAACAATTAGGCGCTCTTCAACTGTATATTTTAAAATTTACTTCTATGTGTCATCTTCAATTTCCTTGAACAATATTGTTTACTGCAACTTACGTAACTAATTTCATTCCTATACTTCTTTCTTCCAAAATAAAAGGGCGGAGTCGGCGGAGTCGGTAACTTTTACTGCTTTTGAACACGTTATGTGGTATCTTCTTGCTGATGATAATTTTCTTTTTTTTTATTACTACAAACAACCTGCAATTGTTGTAATTGCAGTAGAGCTGCTTCATTAAAAATCTGTTAAATATCCGGTTTCTATGATATAATGCAAATTACATTATTCTTGGAAAATAAAAGCAGCGCTCTGTAATTAGTGATATTTTGTATCGCACGTTGCGCGTTGGTTTTTTTGAAATGATATAAAAGGAACCTTTAAGAACGAGCTTATACACGGAGAAAAAGTTACGGTTGCTACAACAGAATAATAATGTTAATTTTCGCCCATCCATACAAAAGGGTTATGGAAACCATTGTACTCTGGAAGTGACCTATATGGTTGCCTCAACCATAGTGAGGGTAGCTGCTATATGAATGTTACAACCATAATATATAGATATTACAGCCATAATGATTACGTTTCGGTACGGTTCCTGCAACCATACTGATAAATATAAACATCGGATTTTTCATATGCAGATTGGTGAAAAAGAGCAATTAATAACTAAGATTATGTTATTTATAATATCCAACATATGTTAAGGTATAATTACATATTTTGATTATAAATATAGAACAACATAATCTTAGTTATTAATTGCTCTTTTCCATCACCAATCTGCATATGAAAAATCCGATATCTATTGATAAAATTCAATTTAGGACAGTGCACTTTCAGCCGATTGTCGTAGTTAATCCCCACTGCCTTCATATTGCCACTTATCTCTCAATTAAACCACAAATGTAATATACACACACTTTATTTTATGCAATGATGAAAACACTTCTGCACGCGATGATGACTGCGATGGAACTGAACTGTCACAATCAATGCTGTACCGTGCAACTATATCTTATGGATCTCTCAACCATAATATTTGTGCTGCAGACCACATAAGAGAGATAGCAATAATCCTTTGGTTGAGGCAACCATATACGAGGGTATTGTAACCGAATGTTACGTATCGTAAGAACTACGGTTATGAAAACTGTATAAATGGGCATATCTTAACAGCTACATTCAATGTAATATCAATTTAACTTGAACATACATTTCTTTTTTAATCATAGAGAATATTGTTGTAACAACCGTAGCAATTTTCTCCGTGTAGGGTTGCGCGTTGGCATCAATTAGCATACTGCAGCATTCTCTGTTGGTGTATCGTGCAAACGCTTCGCAGTCAGTTAACTCTTATAACTCCGCAAGTATCCGCGACTCCGATTACTCCGAATTGCTCATCCGAATCGGTGTTTACAACGATCTTCCAGGTTATACTTACCTGGATTGAAAACACACACAATACCTTGAAGTGAATAATTCTAACAAAGACGAACATTCACGCCATCCTAGTGCTCGCTTAAAAATGCAGAAAGAAAAAATTCGGAATTTTTGAATAAAAATAGGTAACAAAATAAATTTCGTAAAATTCGGTGTTTCTACAATATTACGTTCGGTGAAATTCTGAGAATCTCACGCTCTCTTTCGGTATTATTATTGCAGGATCTGAAATCTATTGGTCTGAAGCAAAACACCGGTACATTCGTTGTTAGTAGTTATCGTCGGTATTAGCTGCTCCAATTCTTTAATGTGATGCATCTTGTACAGAACCGCGGCATACATGTCTACTCTGTAGAGAAGTAACGAACGTTAGGTACTCTCCTATCCTATATGTGAGAGATATATGACTTGACAAATCTTTGAACAATATTGATGAACTTACCCTTTTGTTATATCTGCAGGTTCGATCTCGCGGACTCGCTTCAGGTACAGCAGGGCGTTCTTGTCATCACCAGCATAGTAATAACACTCAACTATGATAGTCAATAGATTAAAATTATCTCTGAGCAGAACAACGTTGTCCAACGACCTCAGTGTAGTCACGGCATGAGTGCATTCTCTATTATAAATGTGAGCGTGAGCCTTGATCCATGTGTTGAGCCACTCCAAGTTTATCGAACTAGAGATGGAACTGACAATCAAAAAGAGTTTACTTCCTCTCCCTTTACCCCTAAAGAGAGGAGACCTTCGGCTGCTTCCAAGGCCAGAGGGCATTCCTTTAAGACTTTTTTGTACGTGGTGATAGCAGATTGTTCACTTCCCTGCTCATGAAACATCTTGGCTAGTGCCGTGTTTACCTTGGCAGTACGCTGCTTGCCAAGAATGACCTGTAGCACTTGCTGTGCTTCCTGCAGGTTCTTGGACTTCACTAGACACAAATGGATCTGATACCTGATGTTGACATCCGACGGTGGCAGATCCTTCTGTCCATCTAATAACGATTTTCCCGTGCCTTTGGACTGTAGCAGATACTTGCGGAACAGAGCCTTCTTGTAGAAAGTTTCTGCTGTGCGATAGTTGCCTAGGTGAGAGTGAGCATCCGCATAATAAACGTACACGTGAAACTTGCTATAGCCAGGCAGCAAGTCAGGATTGTGCTCGCTGAGATAGAGCACCAGATTCGTCAGGAAGATCACGTTGCAGTATAATGACTGATCGTAAAGCAGCTTAATCTGCTCGAACAGTCCTGACATGGCTAATCTTCTTTTGAAACAAAACGTTGCCAAGGCGTATTCCCTGTACGCCGCTAGAAAACTTATCAGGGCTACATTAGGTAACAAAGCCATTGAAAAATATTTTAATAATTTTCTCAAGCAAGCATCGACAACGAAACTGTCCAATCAATTACAATGACAATCTGTTAACGAATATTTTTAAACTTGCCCTAAAACACAGTAGGTAAAACGTTTTCTCTTCCCCTACCTCGTTTTCTCTTGTTTCACAACATTGTCTGTTTATTAGAGTATCGAAAATACAAAGTAGCTGTGAGCAGTAGCGCATTTATCTATTGGCTTTTAGGCCGGTATTCATAGTCGGATCTTATATTTAAGAGAATCCACGAGAAGAGCTTATTATACGCGTATAAAAGAACTTCTCTATTTTAAATATTGAATTGCAGTTTTTAGCTAAAATCAACTTCAATAATGTAATAAAAATATTTTTAAAGAAGAAAAGCCGTAAAATAATTTTATTAAAAAATGTGTTTTTTTAATTATTTGTCCTCGTGCCTAAATGTGTTTTAGCAGTTTAATAGATATTAATAATGTTATACTTAATTATTTCCTGTTTATTCGTTTGGGAGGAGGAGCAAGATTGGTGCGTTCGAAGATCATGCACAAGCTTCTGGGCGCAAATTTTAAACATTACTCTGGCTGTGAGTTCCAAATTCCGCATAAATGATTGGGTATGTTTGGCAATTAAGTCAAACTTACGTTAAACGGAATTTAACGTATTAATTAGTTCTAATATTGTAGAAATACCATGAAAGTTATACATTAAATGTTTTTATGAAATTAAGATATGTGATCGTAAATGAGAAATCATGAAGACATTATAAAAAAGCACCGATGAAGGAAAATGAAAACAGCATGCAGGAAACCAACGAAACCACAGCAGAAAAAACATATATATCTAGTAAATATTTTAATATTTGTTTATTATTTTTGTGTCACATAAAAATAATCACATATATTCGCAAGTCGTGTAGTCCAATCCGTTCATTTTATATATTTATATAATATATAAAACATATTTCGTTTATAATACAGTAAACTCAAACTACATCGGATGTCCGATGATAATATATGTATATAAAATATACATATATTCATTTACAAAGAACAAATATGTTTTTCGTCAATGACTCGCGTTGCAATCCATTGTTT